>CM020511.1:8805000-9405000 GCA_009823395.1 Thamnaconus septentrionalis
CGTGGTTGTCAAACTCTGGCCCGCGGGCCAAATTTGGCCTGCAGTGTAATTATATTTGGCCTGCAAGGCAATACAAAATCACTACTAGAGCTGGCCCGTTGGTATTATACGGCACATGTACCGCTAGTACTACAAATCCCAGAATGCTCTGCTCGATCAGGACAGTACGTTTGTTGGAGGATATTATTACGACTTAATTGGTTTAATGTGGTAGTTTTCTTTTTACATATCTTATTCGCCCATGGAAAAAGGTTACTGTTGAAATTTTAATCAGAAGGTTGCAAATAAAAAAAGAGGCATATGATTTATTTTTACATTTTATTTAGTATTTAGTTGTTGTTTTTTTTATTTGAAATTCAATTTTGCATGTGTGCAACATGAAGCGATTTATTGTATAGCATTAAGCTTTGCTTGTTCCATAATCAGATTGAAGCAAAACTTGTTTTGGGTATATATAAAAAGGTTCACTGGTCTATCTAGAAGAAGATTTTTTTCAATAAATATCAACGTTGGCTCGAAGACTTTGTCCAAGTTTTACATTTCCGCCTTAACTACAGGAAACATCAGTTTAAATCATTGCTACTTGTTTGCTGCTGAGATTCTGTGTCGGCTCCCGGGGGCCTCTCTTTCTCTCTCTCTCTTTCTCTCGCTCCCTCTCTCTCATTTACACCCTCGTTAACCAAATTTGCTGATGGTTATAAAACAAACTTGGCTCCTGCGCCGCTTAAATTGATGTTTAAAGCTTCAACCATATGGCAGCTGCTTTCGACTTTAAACACCAGTGAATAAAGCTCATGACAAGTCATCATTACTTTCAATGACATTAGCAAAAAAGAAAGCCAATGTGGGTCACATGATGCAGAGAAACCCAGAGAGAGAGAGAGAGAGAGAGAGAGAGAGAGAGAGAGAGAGAGAGAGTCTTCACAGGAATTCAGAGCGATGCAAGAAGTGACGTTGCAGGTAGTGAAATATTGATTAGAAGCAAGAAACAGCCGTTACATCAGCACTGAATCAGTGAATCAGTTATTCAGTGAGTCAGAAAGAGAGAACAGAATCAAAGATGTTAGTGAGACAAGGACGCAACGGAACCAAAAATGTTTGTGAGACATTAGGGAGCAGAGTCAAAGACTTTCGAAGATATTACGGAACAAAGTCAAAGATGTTCGTGAGGCAAAGATGCAACAGAATCAAAGATGTTCATGAGACATTATGGAACAGAATCAAAGATGTTCATGAGACATTACGGAACAGAATCAAAAGAATGTTTTTGAGACAAAGACACAAACAAATCAAAGATGTTTGTGAGACACTCAACCTCCTCACGGTTACAGAATGAATGAGCTCTTGAAACTGTTGCCCTGCACTCAACCACTTGTCTTCTAGCAATGACACCAACCTGTCACTGACCTCTTGACCTTTCCCCAAAAAATCTATTTACTAATTTAAACCCTTTCTATCTCTTTTTCTTAAACCAAAGTGCCTCCTTCCTATTTAATCTATTTGTTCTATTTCTGTTGCCTGATTCAAGTCCTGCTGCGCCCACAGACTTAAGAATCTATATGCAGAGTTTTTGTTCCCAGGAAGTATTAATATTCATTTGCCTGCTTCTCTCTTTGCTTAAGTCTCAGTGTGCAGTGTCAGCGGGTGGTTAACACTCGTGCTTCCCAAATGAATTCAACTAGTGAAGACCAGCGGCTAAAACCCTGACCTTTATTAATCCCACTTTGGGGAAAATTGCGTAATTACAGCAACAATATAGAACAAAGAAGGAAAATGATATTAATTAAAAATAAATACATAAATAAATAAATAAATAAATAAAAATGTATAATATTTTTTAGAGTAGGAAAGGAAACACCAAGATATTTACATCCTATGAAATTAGATTATTTAGTTATCTAGATATAATCAGGAGCGACATATTCTGCAGCACTGATAAAGCGTCTGTGTTGAGGAGACTTACTGGTCTTGGCATTGACCAACAGGGGTTCACTTTGTCCAGCGGGGTAGGACGCCGTCACCTGGACGTTATACTCCGTCCCGCTGAGCAGGTTAGGAAGGAGCACTGAGTTCACGCCCTCCTGAACTGTCGTCTCCAGAACTGCACCTGGGACTGAGTGAGACACCAATCAAAGATGTTTGTGAGACAAGGACGGCACAGAATCAACTAGTTTGCGAGACAAAGACGGAACGGAATCAAAGATGTTCGTGAGACGAAGACAGAACAGAGTCAAAGACATCCGTGAGGCAAAGGCGCAACAAAATCAAAGATCATGAGACAAAGACGCAGCAGAACAAAAGATGTTGGTGAGACAAAGACGGAACAGAATCAAAGATGTTTGTGTGACAAAGGCGGAACTTTAGATCGTTTAACAGTGTCACAGTGAACTGGTCAGGACTTTCATCCAAACCACTGAGGTTAACGCTAGCTTAGTTAGCCAAGTGTTCAGACTGCGATGCTGTTCCCATGCTGAGAGTGAAGCAGGGCAACAACATTAGAGTGTACAAGTTTAGAGTACAGATGTGATAAATATGAAGCAGCAATAAAGTATTAACGCAGCCACAAAAAACAGCTCCTAACAGTATTTTATACAGTCATAAAAATCCGTAATAAAAACAGCTTGGAACCCTGTTTCATCCAAAACAGACGAGTCAATAATAAATAAACGAGGAAACTTGTTGGACTTGGAGCAAAGTTTTCCATAAAATGCACGATCCTTAAAAAAAGATTCATTGTTAGGTGGAAGGACAAGAACCAACCAACCAAGTAGTTCTTAAATTGATTTAAGAGTTTAAAAAGGGATAAAAGGCAGCAGTAAAAGAAATAACAGAAGAATTAATTTAGCTATGCCCACAGCAGGATTGTCTCACAACAACTGTGCACATTTGTGTGTGTGTGTGTGTGTGTGTGTGTGTACCAGTGATGGGCTGGTAGACGACCTTGTACCCCTCAACAGCAGACTGGGGAGGGTCCCAGGCCACCCTGAAGCGGTCGTACCACTCCTCCGACACCCGCAGGTTCTCGGCAGAAAGGAGCGCCACTGGGGGGGGGAGTAGACAGACAGATAGACAGAGTTAAAGGAGGAGACGAGGGTCAGAGTCAGTGGCTCGACTCCCAGTCACAGCTCAGTGCAATGTGGCAAGGCACCAATAGAGGTGGCTACCCCAGATTCTTATTCCTCTCTGAACTGGTTCTGATCTGGTTGCTAAAATCCCATTGAAGTGATTATAATTATCGTGGATGCACCGATACCGATACCACATACTGGTATCAGTACCGATACTGGTGTTGAGTCCTCTACTCATACTGGTAAAATACTTGCTGATATCATGGGTATTGGTTGCGATACTGCGGTTGAGTTCTCTCAAGGAATTTTCCGAGCATCTGTGGAAAGCAATTCTATAATGCGTTACATATTACTCGGTGTCGGTGAGCGATGCAATCATTATACTCCCAGTGCAGCAGGCAGGACTCAAGACTGTCTCAACCGTTCAGAAGTAAAACACACCAAGTCACCAATTTGAATTGCTTTAATTCGCTCAATCAACACTCATTCCCTTGAATATTTCAAGTCTTATTGGTCCCTTTCAACCCGTTGTTTTCCTCTCAGGTTTTAGTGTGTTTCACGACATCTAATGTTGCCCTCCAGGCCGGAAGCACTCTGGAAAAAAAGAGTTTTTATGGGTCAAGTGCGAGATGTGACTGGGTGGATTTTACTGGGCCGACTCATTGAAGAAGAACAAGAACCTGTACTGCATCTCTGAGCTGAGAGTCTTGACCCTGCAGGGTGCTCCCACCACCACCTCCTGCTGCTGCTGCACATTAGCAGCAACACACAAATAGAAACACTTCACAGCTGCAGGTGTAAAAATACATTCCTATAGTGGTCCTCAAGTGATGGACTCCCAGGACCATCATCATTTTCTTCCTTATCATGAAGTCGCGACCCAAATCCTTCCACAAAATTAAAAATGCTGGCCCACTTTCGATCACGTCTAGTCAATAACTTATTTCAATTTCAATTTATTAAGGAAAGCCCCTTGAGAGGCATCTCAGAAAATCATAAATAAAATGAAGAAAGGAGGAATCATACCAAAAAACAAGAACAGCTTGTTCTTGAAAGGGAAAATAAATTTGCTCTTAAGGTAAAAAAAAAAAAAAACAACCAAGGTGATGGACTATAAAATGGACGGTAAATTGTTAGAAATAATTGAATTGAATTGTGTTCTAAAGTTATATAATTTAAAACAGAAATATGTTAGTTCCTTTTGCTAACTGATGTCACAACCAACAGTCTTATTGTGTGTGAAAATGACTCAGCCCCCACGTTCCCCTGCACTGCTCTATTTTCCTGGAAATATGAGGAGCCCTTTAAAATTTGGCTCACATCATCAAAGACGACACATTCCCTAACATGACATTTCAATTCTCACGTTCACAATAAGGGAATAAGACGAGCGGAAGAAGCTCAGCAGAGGCGATCAAGAGAATTTGGGGAGGGATGGAAAAAAAAACCAAATCAATTATGGACGAGCAAAATAATTGAATCGTCTCATTAATGAAAAGCTGCGGCTGTAATTTTTATGAATGGCCTTCATCAGGACAATTAGAGATGTGGCAGCGGCGGTGGCGGTGTTTGTCACATCCTTCATTAACATTTTCATTCAGCAGCTCTGCTGAACACCAAGCTAATGTTAATGCTAATGCTAATGGACATCCTGCTCACAGCAGTTCCAGTTTGTGTGTGTTAGTGTAAGGGTGTGAGTGTGAGTGTGTGTGTGTGTCCTTACATGTGGCCCCCAGAGCAGAGGCGCTGATGCCCGGGTGTCCGTCTCTGTACATTGGTGTGACTGTCACCTGGTACTGGGTGTCTGACAGCAGCGGCTGCAGCACTGCACTGCGCTGCCCACTTGGAACCATCACCTACACACACACACACAATATATATATATATATATTTTTCAAACATAAACACATTCAGGTCACATTCAAAGTGGTGGGAGAGAACAAACGAAAGACGTCTTAAAACAACGACTAGCGCCCCTCCCTCCCCCGGGACTCACTGGCATTGCAGGCAGACACACCAGCAGAATACAAATCAGCTTTGCGTCCGAGACTTTTTATTTTGCTGGAACACAAAGTTCTAACTCGCAGCGCCGTCAGGGAGTCCAGCACGGCTGATCAGGTATTGATCTGCCGCCTCAGCGTGATCAATAAAGTCACTTCGGGCCGATAAAGACGCAGCAGAGTGCTGAGAGGGAGCATCGTTCTCATTCATCAGCGGCCCAGTCTGCTCTTCCTCTGCATCTCTGCAGCCCAAATCCCAAAAGGTCTTCGCCCAGCCGCAACAGTAAAACAGACTCTTTTTTCCCTTTCTTTTTCATTGCAATGCGGACATGGGCAAACTAAACTTTTTTTTCAACTCACAGCAAACAGCAAAATCTTAGCGAGGGACCCCGACAGTCAAACCCACGAAGCCTAAAGTCCCTCTAAATCATTCACGTCCTCTTGGTCTCCTCTGACCTCCTCCGTCTCCTACCAACATGTCGACTGGGAGCCGGAATCAACTCATCCATCAGCAGCTGCCAGCTGCAGCCGCTCACACTTTGTTTAGCTGCTGCTGTGTTTCCTGAGCACCTCTAGTGACCCATCAAGTAGCGACGACCAGTGAGGTGAATGACCACTGAAAAGATAATGGAATGTCTGCTGGCTTTACACGGCTACTCCATCTTCTGCTGCTGCTGCCATGTGTGGAAATTAAAACAGGTCATGGGGAGAGTGGGGGAGGAAGAGGAGGCGCAGGAGGAGGAGGAGTAGGAAAAGGAGGAACGAGGAGGAGGGAGGAGGAAACAAGGGAAAGTTTGTGTGTGTGTGTGTGTGTGTGTGTGTGTGTGTTATCAGGGTCAGCAGATGTCACTGGACTCAAGGGCTCTCAGCACACAGCCGGGAATCAGGGAATCAGGCAGCAGCAGCAGCAGCAGCAGCAGCAGCAGGACGACAGCAGCAGGACGACAGCAGCAGGACGACAGCAGTGATCAGGTGCTTTTTCTTTTCTGATTGCAGCGGACGAGACGACACTGGACCACCGAGGTTCCTTTCAACCAGACTGCTGGAACCTTCCTCAGGAGAGCAATGACACTGTGCCAAGAATGCTGAGGAGGGTGGAGGGGGAGGAGGAGGAGAAAGAAAAGAAGGAGGAGGAGGAGGAGGAGAAAGAAAAGGAGGAGGAGGAGGAGGAGAAAGAAAAGGAGGAGGAGGAGGATGATGGAATCTGGTGTGTGGTGTGGATGCAGACTCACAGACTCCTCCTCCTGCTGCTCCCCCTGCTGGTCTGCCCCCAGGCTGCGGTAGGAGACCCTGTAGTTGTGGACGTTGGGGTCGTCCAGCTCCCAGGAGGCCTCCAGGCTCTGGGTGGTCTGGTGGCTCAGCAGGAGGTTTCTGACCGCTAGACGGGCCACTGTCACATGACACAGAGAGTGAGCAGAGTGAGCAGAGAGAGTGCGCTGCTCATGGTGAAAAATAAATCTGTTCAGAAAATAAGGAATTAAAATGCGTGAATACAAAGAAGAAGGAAGAAATAAAATGATAAATTAAAAAATAAACAAAGATGAATAAATAAAGGAATGAATGAAAAAACACAATATAAATAAAAAAATCCAATATCAAGATAAATTTTGTCTTTGTCATTTTCTTTCGTCATTGTAAAAGACAAAAGGAGAAATAGTTTTTTCCATGTTTCTTTAGTCCGTTTTTTGTTTCCCATATTGTCATTGCTTTGTCCTTCAAAAAATTAATAAAATTGACCTATATTGTGGTTTATAATTTTTTTTCTTTTTTTTTTCTTCATCTTTATATTTATTTTTTCATTTGTTTTTCATTTTGTTCCTCTTTATATTGATATTTATGTCCTTAATTTAATTTCCTTTTCAATTTTGGCCCTCCTGGGATTCCATAATTTCCAACCTGATTGTACAAAAACGTTAAAAAGTCCAAACGTCTTTTATTTTAAAACGCAGACGAGAAGCAGTTTGGTTTGCCTACCTGTGGTGGTTGGGGCGGCGGTGGTCGTGGTCACAGTCACTGGGAGGAGTTAAGGGGGGGACACAGACAACTAATCAGATCACTGGATAGAAAAGTCATCAAGGTTTCTCTCTGTGTATCAATAGCAGAGATAATTAAACAGGACCGCGGAGCGAAACATCGACGGGGGAGATAGATTTTGTTCTTCAGCGATGAGCAGCGACAAAACAAATCGATGGCGGCGCTGAACTGGACTGGCAGGAGGAGGAGGTGGAAGAGTAGGAGGAGGCAGAAGCGGTGCAGGAGGAAGAGGAAGAGGAGGAGGAAGAGGAGGAGGAGAAGAAGGAGGAGGAAGAGCAGAGAAGGAAAAGGAGGAAGAGGAGAGAGGAGGAGGAAAAGAAGGAGGATGAAGAGGAGGAGGAGAAAGAGGAGGAGGAAGCAGATGAGGAGGAGGAGGAGGAGGAAGAGGAGGAGGAAGCAGATGAGGAGGAGGAGGAGGAGGAAGAGGAGGAGGAAGATGGGGAGCAGGAGAAAAGGAAGAGGAAAAGAAGGAGGAATAGGTGGAGGAGGAAGAAGAGGAACAGGTGTAGGAGGAGGAAAAAGAGGAGGAGGAAGAGGAGAAGGATGAGGGGCTGGAGGAGGTGGAAGATGAAGAGGACGGGGAGAGTTGAAGGAGGAGGAGGAGGAGGAGGAGCCTCTGGTGCTCTGAACCTTGGCTGGAGCAGCAGAGGTTCTACCTACTCGTGGTCTCCACCACGGAGACGGCGTCGCTCTCCAGCTGGTCGGTGAACACGGCCGTCAGCAGGACCTCGTACTGCGTGGAGGACCGCAGGTCGCTCAGCACGTAGCTGCTGCTGCTGCCGTCCAGCAGAACCTGGAGACACACACACACACACACACACACACACACGCAAACAAGCACAACAGTGAGCTGAGTTTCCTGCCACTAGCGACTTTTAGGTTAGGCCATAAATGACAGTGACAACATTATTGATCCTCCAAAACCTGCAGCAGCCTTAAAAACTTATTAAAATTCCAAAAATTGTGCTCAAATTGAGTTTCACCACATGAAACGGTGGAGAACCGCCGTCACCACTGGTGTCCAATGCAGCAAGCAATGAGCGGATGATGCTTTAATTACTCGAGAAAAGACAGAAAAGGAAAGTGTGATGGAGTTAAGGACACGATCCTGCAGCAGGCTGTGAGGAAGAACCGCAGCCTGCTGCAGCATCTAGTGATTCACAGCCACGCAAACAAACCCAGACAGACAGTGAAGTGAGAGGAAAAAGAAATAAAGAAAGGTCACGACGAGTCCGGCTGGTTTTCCACCGAGAGCAACATTAAAACTCTGGAATAGACGGCAGACGCTCCTTTGAGGAGCATTTACATGCAAATCCCAGCAACGTTTCTCAGCATCCAGCGGAGGAAATGATCTCGAGTGCATCATCCTCCCCCTCTCGTCTCTTTTTTCTGTTTTTCAATGTTCCAGCCAATGCAAGTGCACACTGTGCCTTGTATTTTCTAAAAGGGCTGTAGCAGTAAAACCTCCTCGGTGGGGCTCGACTGCAGATCCTCTTTTTGAAGCACAAAGCTGCAGGACACAAAGCTCCTCAAAAACAACGAGGTGCCATTGGGATGAGAACAAAGGAAAAGCTAAATTTGACGCTGCGTGGCTTCAGAGGATCAACGGAGGAGAAGCTGTAATCTGCTCACAATCTGATTCACACATCCACAGATTATTTTTAACAGCTCTAATCTGGCTCATCATCACACAGGCTGCAGAAGATCCACCTGGATGGACCATTGTGGTCTCTGTAATCTCCTCTTAGACATAACAGTGTGTGTGTGTGTGTGTGTGTGTGTGTGTGTGTGTGTGTGTGTGTGTGTGTGTGTGTGAGAGAGAGAGAGTCTGTGTGGGTGTATGTGTGCGTGCGTGCGTGTGTCTAATGTGGGTGAATGAGTGTGAAGAGCCGCCGCGTCTTTTTCCTCTGGAAGTCTCCTGCTGTTATTTTCAGCTCTGGTGACTCTGAACAGAAACACACACACTGACGGCGGAACACTGGCTCAGTCAAACACACAAACACGCTGACGTAGAGACGCTGCAGGCTCTATCGCTGCCACCCAGCTGGCTCTCATGGCAGTAATAAGAACAATAATAATAATAATAATAACAACGCAGCCGAGCCGTTCATTTCTAGTTTTATTCAGCTTTATTTGCAGGCTGCCAGTCTGTTGTTGTGTTTTCTTTCCTAAAGCAGTTTACACAGCAGCCCAGAGCAAAGACTCTGTTTGTCTGGATGGCCGGAGCAGGAACACTTCCCCGGCAGGGAAACAACAACTACAATTACAACAGCTACAACTACAACTATAAATACAACAATTACAACTACTACTACTACTACTACAACTACAATTACAACTACAACCACAACCACAACAACAAGAGGGGCTTCAAGCTGAGAGAAAAACCACCCAATCACAAGCACATTGCACAAATGTTGGCCTTTACTGGCCAATCCCAGTTCAGAAGTGCAGCCAGTGGCCACTTCCAGTTCAGAAGTGCAGACACTTCCTGTTCAGTGGTGCGAACAGTGGCCATTTCCTGTTCAGAAGTGCAGCCAGTGGCCACTTCCAGTTCAGAAGTGTGGACACTTCCTGTTAAGAGCTGTGGACAGTGGCCACTTCCTGTTAAGAAATGTAGTCACTTCCTGTTCAGAAGTGTGGGCAGTGGCCACTTCCTGTTGAGAAATGTGGTCACTTCCTGTTCAGACCTGCAGATAGTAGACACTTTCAGTTCAGAAATGCAGACAGTGGCTACTTCCTGTTCAGAACTGCGGCCCCTTCCTGTTCAGAAGTGTGACAGGGTTCCAGGCACTGACCTCCATGGTGTTGCCGCCGCTGAACGGCGCCCAGGACAGCCTGTAGAGGACGATGTCATTGGTTGAGTGATCCCAGCTGACCTGGAAGCTGCTGGTTTGGACGTCGCTGGAGTGGAAGTTGAGTGGACCAGGAACTGGAGCTGCAACAGGAGACATTTACACTGGTTTAATCATCTTAAACCAACATGAAGGAACCTCCGCGTGTTTGTCTGTTCATCTCATCTCAAAATTCAATTCCACTACTTCCTCTTCATCATCTGTAACTGCACACGTGGCTGCACGGCTAATGAGGAGCAGTGGCTGCTGTGGTGGTGGTCTGTTCTGGTTCGTCGGTCTGACTCATGATGTCATAATGCTTTGACCACAGGCTGAAACTGAGCTACACAACAACGACAACACAAACAACAACACCAACACCAACAACAACAACAACAGTAGAGGGGCAGCTGAACTGGTGACAACAATCAAAGATGCTCTTCAAAACGATGCTTCACTACGCTCTGGATATTACAAGTCGCACAATGTTTAAACTGCTGTTCTCCATCCTTCTGTGACACTAATGCCAGCGGTCGCTCTTAAACCAGCACTGAAGAACAAAGTTTGCAGGGGGCTGAAAATAAAAACCAAGCAGGAGCCTCAGCAGCGAGTGAAGCTGCTGGCCAGGGATACATCTGCTCCTCCTCCAGCTGAGTCAGCAGCAGGAGAAGCTGGTGGCTGGGAGGGACGTTCCTGCCGGTCGATATCTGTTAGCATGACGGAGTGCTGAGGGAGCGTGAGATGACCTTCTAATGTGATGGGCCATTAGAACCAGGCTGTAAATGAGATGGGCAGACAGCCAGAGCAGCACAAGCTAATAAAACCAGCCCTGTTGGTAGGAGGACATCTCGCCCATAATGCCGCTGACGCAATTATTTCACACAAGTGACAGCAAATAGTTCTCAGCTGCTGGTGCTGCTGCTGCTGCTGCTGCGGGTGGATGAAACAGCTTCGACGTTGGAAGACAATCATGGCCGTAACCCCAGTGGAGGAAATTAATGAATGCGTTTTGTAAGATGTATTTGTCTCGTAGCAAAAATATCTTCCTGGAAAAAAGATGGAATGGGTTTCTCACTGGTGGTGAAGGCGTCGGTGAGGGGCTCTGATTGGCCCTCGTCATACAGGGCGAAGATGGCCACTGAGTACTCCATCAGAGAGGTCAGGTTGCTGAGGTCGTAGGAGTTCACGCTGCCCACCTCCACCTGCAGAACACACACACACACACACACACACACACACTCCTTAGGAGAAACAACTCAAGGTATTTCTCATACAAATGTTTGTGATTCCACTTCTTAAAATCACCTCTGTGATTCTTAATATGCCTCCATTGCTGCATCATCTCATTTTCACACCCTTTTCTTTCATTAGTTCTCGGTCTGAATACACTTTTTGCACTTAAAGTTTGAGTTATTGAGTGCATATGTGTGCAATTGGATTCAATGTATGGTGGGAATTCCAATGCCAGTCAACATTCTATTGTTAGCTAAGACTTGTTGCAGATCTTATTAAAGTCCTTAAAGAAGAATACTTGCAGGAAACACGATCACGTGTTGCCAATATTCAGCTGCTGGACAACACAACACTTCTTTCAGACACACAAACCATGAGAAGAACTGCAATACCTGCTGTTAATGTCCTCAGTCTGTCACTGTGACGTTGAGGAGAGTCGACGCCGTCAACCTGCTGCTCACTGAATTAGTTTGGCTTACGTCTGATTCTTTTGTCATGTCTTCCCATCCGCACACACACAAACACACACTGCTTGAGGGAATCTGGAGGCCACACACACACACACACACACACACACACAGAGCCTACCTCCTGTGTCAGCAGCCCGTCTGTCTTGACCCACATGATGCGGTAACCTCGAGCTCTGCTGGGCGCAGCAGGCTCCCAGCTGATGTGGGCCGAGTTGTGTGTGATATCTGAGAACTGGAGGTTGCTGGGAGAACTCAGCGGCACTGGGGAAGATGGGGAGATAAAGAAAGACAAGAGGAGATAAAGACAGGAGGAGGGTCTGCTGGGATTGTTTGCTCTCCTGCTTTTCTCTGCTGCTGCGTGAGAACCAGTTTTTACTCAAGACGGTTCAGTTGATTTGCACCTTTTCATGTGAATGACGGAGAACAAAGTCTGTGTGTGTGTGTGTGTGCGTGTGTGCGTGCTCACTGGTGGTCTGCTGACTGGTCACTGGCTCTCCGGCCTCGTCTCCATGCAGGGTGTAGACAGTCACCATGTACTCGGTGTCGGGAATCAAGCCGTCCAGCTGCAGCTCCGTCACCCCCTCGGACAGCTTCAACTGCACACAAACGGGCAGAAAAATGCAGTAGGTCAAGGAAAAAAAAACTACTTCAGACCCGCAAATCATTATTAAGATATAACGATGGAGTGATACAACAGCAGCTCACCTCCTGTGTGATGTAAATAGATTCATAATGCCAGAAATCATCACCACTGTCATTGTGCTGTGTCTGTTTCACCAAACCAAGTATTCAAATCCTTGTTGTGACATAGTGAATAATTATAAAGTGCCTGGAAATTCTAGGAAAATTCTGGAAAATTTAGTTCAGTTCAGGTTCAGGTGGTGCAGCGTCCCAACATGACAATGGTTCATTTGTTAAATTGTGGCTCTTTCTTACAGCTCCTCTGACCTCCAGAGAGCTCTGAACTCTGAACTTGTGGCCTTCACTTGCCGTCAGAAATGGCAGTGAGACTTTTAGGCTGTTGAACCTGCCATGCAAAAAAAATCCTATGATAAAATTTCATCTTGCAAAAAAAAAAATATATATTCACAAAGCTATTGCATATTTGATGGTCATGATTATTTTATATTATTATTATATAACAGTAATATTGCACTATTATTATTATTATTATTATTATTATTTTACTGTTGTTAATATTATTATCACTGCAACTATTGATAGTATTATTATATACTAAATGGTATACTGTCATACGCTGCATTCCACTGGTTGAAACTAATTATATTATATAATATTGTAGAATATTAAATTGTGTATTATCATTATTATTAAATCATTATTATCACAACTACTCTTATTATATTATTTTACTGTTGTTAATATTACTACTATTACTGTTGATAGTATTACTAAAGTATCATACTTAGCATTGCATTGTTTGCAACTAATTATATTATATTATATTATATTATATTATATTATATTGTTTAGTATTGCATAACACTTTGAACACTATTGTCTTTTTAACTTTGTATTTTTGTAAAACGTATATTTAACTTGCCACTGCCACACCAACATTTCATTGCCATGTCACGTGACGTGAAAAATAAAATCTTTGAATCTTTGAATCAATATTAAAGTGAATGATCTGAAACAGCAGGGCTGCTTCCTCCTCCTCCTCTTTTCTCTCCATTACCTCCTTCTCGTCCCGCTGGCCACCTGTGACAGGAGCATACAGCAGCATGTAGCCAGAGGCTCCATCCACACTGTCCCACCGCGCCCTGAGGGCGTTGTGGGTTACGTCCAGCAGCTGGAGACCCGTCACTGCAGGGAGGGGCACTGCACACACATACACACGCACGCACGCACACACACACACACACACACACACACACACACACACACAGCATAGACAGCCAAATGTCTTGAGTTTAATCCTGATTATGATGCTTAACGAGCGCAACGCTGTCATTAATATTCTCGGCCAATAACTGAACATCTCACATGTTGACTTGAGTTGTGTGTGTGTGTGCGTGTGTGTGTGTGTGTGTCAGGCTGAGGAACACATGGGAAGTTGGAAAAGCTTTGCAATCAATTCCCTCTTTAAGAAGTACAATAAAAAACTTCGACCAGTGACTCTGTGAGTGTGTGTGTGTGTGTGTGTGTGTGTGTGTGTGTGTGTGTGTGTGTGCGCGCACTCGGGGATAAGCTTACAGGTTGTCTGTGATCCCCTCAGAGCTTCGCTGGCGTCGTTTGCGTAGACGGCGAACACGGCCAGCTGGTACTCAGTCAGGGAGCTGAGATGCTGCAACAGCGCCGACGTCTCGCTGCTGCCCACCACCGCCTGGGGGGGGCGCCGGAGTGGGGTGGTGGCGGGCGGGATAGAAATAGATTGAAGATGGGATAAATTGGATGCGGAAATGGGATGGATTGGTTAACGGGGAACAAAGGCGGCGAGGAAAAATGGGGAATAAATGAGGGGAGATGAAGGTGAGAAACGGAGGAAGAGGGGAAGGAAGAGCAGAAAAAGAGAGGGATGGATTAATTTGGAGGAGCAAAAGGAAAACACAATCGATTTGCTGCCGGAGATTCAGGCCGAAAGTCTGATGCAAGGATAATATTTTCTTCTCATTGGGCTCTGAGCGGAGGACACTTGTGATTCAGTCAGACTGAAGCCCAGCCAGCTGGAGAGGTGTTCACACACACACACACACACACACACACACACACACACACACACACACACACACACACACACACAGAGCAGCAGCTCCGGACCATCTGCTCCCTATGAGTGCCACCCAGTCTGTGGTGGGACAAGCTGAGACAGTCGCTAAAGCAGCAGTGTGTGAAATACAGGGGGGTCCAGGCTCCCGATGAACCCATGAGGCCCCCTGAGAGCCAAAAAAGAGCTCATATTTTTTACATACATATATATGTGTGTGTGTGGATGGATAGATACAGATATATTATTGTCACTAATGGTCACTAAAATGTCTTTAAGTCCAACCTGTCTAACATTCAATTTTAAAAAGATATGCACACTGTATATTAAGGACATTCACAACAGTCAGAATATTGACAGGTATTTGGCACACTGATACAGCAGTTAGCTCACTGAGCTGGAGAATCATTTCTACACGTCTGAGAATATTGAGGGAGAATATCACTAGCAACAGAAACCACAACAAACAGGCTCATCTCTCAGCTGCTCTGCTGGTCTCACACCAGTGACGCCCACTGCTGGCCAATGTAACGCCAAGACAAGGTACACTTGGGCTTACAGCAGTGACCACAGGTACGTTTCTCAGCACATCAGTCTTGCAGTGACTGATGTGTTGCTACTTTGCTTCCTCAGCTCCCCCTCGATAACCTCGGCAGGCTGAGCAGTGAAACCAGAGACAGTCATGGTTGGGTGTTTACCTCCTGAGGCTCCCCTCCCTGCGAGGGGTAATAAACCACTCGGTACTTCTCCACGTTCCCTGGAGCGGGACTCCACCCGACCTGGAAGCTGCGGGCCGTCACGTCCGATATCACCAGGTGGTGCGGCGGCCCCATCGTCTCAGGGACGTGCTCTGATCGGGGGAGGAGGGGGAAGAGGAGGGAAGGAGAGGGGTGGAATCGTCAGCACTAACAATCTTACAATGAATGGTTAAACATGAATGAATCAAAGATCGGAGTGAAAGAATCAACTATGAACACTGTAGTTCAGATGGAGGGAGTTGAACCACTGTGAGCTGAGAGACAGAGGCTTTGTCAAGAATAATTTGTTGGAATCGACCCAACAAAGTATCACCCATCCATCCATGCATCCATCCATCCATCCAAACCTGCCCACCAACCTACTGACCTCTCCTTCAAATAACTACCTATCATCCCGTTCATCCAGATACCTACCTACACATCTACCTACCCATCCATCCACCAACCAATCTATCCACCTACCAACTCATCGTCCATCCCTCCATCCATCCACCTTCTGATCATCCATCCATCCATTCCTCCATCCATCCAAACCGAACCACCAACCTATCACCCAAGATGTACCTACGTAACGGTCCATCCATCCATTAATCCATCCATACATCTATCCATCCATCCACCTCTCAACCCATTGACCCAGATACCTACCTAACCATCTCCACCTTTCCATCCATCCTTCCATTCATCCACGATCTTTCTACCATCTCCCTATGTAGAACCCACCTACCTACCTTCTTATCATTCACCCACCCAACCACTTATCCACCTATCATCCATCCCTCCACCTCCCTATCAATCCATCCATCCATCCATCCACCCCTCCAAATCTCCCCACCTATGTAATGCATCCAGCATTTCAAGCACTATTAATTTGATTGAATGCAGTTTGGTTCTGTGTTGAGACAATTTACAGTGTTAACGGTCATCACTGAACAGTCCAGTGATCCAGTGAACCAGTGGCCCAGTGATCGTGGTCAACCTGACAAGTTGTAAAGTTTTAAACCGCATTTCGTTGCGCGGGAGCATGAAGGTCATGCACTTACTCTCCTTGATGTCCTTGTCCTGCTGCTCCACCTGCTCGCACACCGTCCTGGTCAGTCCCTCCACGATGGAGCTCATGACACTGAAGTCAGCCACGTTGTAGACGTGGCCCTCATCGGGCTCCGAGGCGATGGAGTGCAGCTCGTTCTCGTCAGCGTTCTTCACACCTGGACGTAGACCATTGCAGACTCGATATTTAGAGGCTGTGACATCAGACACACACACAGGTGTGTTTGTGTTTGTGCGTTAACTCTCACCAATGGCAAACAGCTCGACGCCGGCGTTCCTCAGGCTCTCAGCAGGAGGAATGACATCGTCCTGGGACTTTCCGTCCGTGATGAGGATCCCGATCTTGGGCACTCCAGGCCGTGAGCCTGATTCAGGCTTGAAACAGTTCTCCAGGATGAAGTTCAAAGCCAGACCTGGAGAAGAAGGCGGGGATGAAGGAAGAAAGGAAGAAAAAAAGAGGGTGAGCAATTACAATATCCAATATAGAATATATTGGAATTAGAATGTCCAATTAGAATTAGAATGTCTTTATTTTTCAAACAGTGGGGTTAATTTACATCATTACAGCAACATGTGGTGCAATGGCGAATAAACAATTATATGAATTAAAAAGAAATAAAGAAACTATTTATAGAGTAAAAAAGGAAGGACAATCAATTATTAACATATATATGGACAGTTTTATTTATTTATTCATTTTACAAAATTATTTACATTGCATGATTGGTGGAAAAGACAAATTTAACTACGTACCCGTGAGTGTATTTCCTCCCTTGTAGGGCAGGTTTCTGACCGCGTCCAGGACGGCGTCCTTGGTAGAGAAGGAGTTGAGGTGCCACTCAATCCTGGGATCGCCGCTGTACTGGGCCAGACCTGGAAAAACCACGGTGACACAACTCGTCGTAAGGTTTGCACTGAGCTGAATGGAGGTGCGTTCAAAAAAAGACCGCAACTGTCAGTCACTCACCCACTCTGGTCTTGTCGATGCCGATGTCGAAGGCTCCCACCAGGTTCTCCAGGAACATTCGCACCAGTCGGAAGTTGAGCCGGCCGATGCTCCAAGAGCCGTCCACCAGGATCACGATGTCGGCCACGGCCTCGGTGCGACACACAAACTGATCGGCTGCGAGCACGAGAGGAAAAAGCGAGTGTGATGTTTTAATTCTACCAATCAGAGGCAAAATAAAAGGAATTCTACTCGTTTGACGACATGAATTACATGGATAAAGACTTGAATTTAACTTTTGATGTGCACGCCAGAAATCACACAAGAAATTCACAACACAAATAGGAGGAGGGCTTCAGGTTATTTATTCAGCAAATACAACCATATATCTCAAAAAAAATTATCGGAAAAAAGATACAACAGTTCACTTGTAATGGTCGGAAAACAAACTTATGACTAATGGGCTCCTGTGATCCTTCCGAAACTCATCATCTTGGGAAGGCTTTGAAATCAAATTTCAAACACAGATTGAATCTTTATTGTGAAATGAGTTTTAAATCAGCATATCAAACAATAAATACACAAACAAACATTTAAAACAAGATGATTCATCACATCGCCGTTGTCACTGCTCCTCCTGTCAAAATAAGTTCGCTTAATGCTGCATCATCCATCAAAAAAAAACAACCTGTTTATAAAAGAGAGAGTAGAGAGGTGGGGAGATGCTGATCGGGACGGACGGACGGATATTTGTGTTTTAATGAGTGAAAGGCTGTGAAAGAATGTCCGCGGTCAAAGATATGAATCGTTTCTCTAAGTTTCAAATGAAATCACATTGTGAGGCAGTAGCAGTCAGCCGCACTGATGCGTCGATACTGATGGTGGCGCCGCCTCGGAGGTTATTAAAATATATCCATTATATCAAACACAAAAGGGCTTTTCTTTTACGTTTTGACTTAAGGGAATTTACATATATACATCCCGGCTGAGAATTCATCACGATCCGATTCATCTGGAGACGTGATTTTACAGACAGTCTGACTGCTGGAAGTGTCCATCATCTGCTGCAGGCGGCAGACAGACAACAGAGGGAAGAGGAAGATTACAAGGTGGCGGAGAAAATGGCTGATGACAATCTTTACTTTTCAAATGAACAACATTGCAGGAGGCACCCTTCTAAAATGGTCTGCAGCTAGTGTTTTGGGGGAAATGAGGAAATCATTTAAAGCCCCGGGTACAACTGGAATAGGTTCTGCCTGCTAAGAGCCTCCCGTTCTCTATTGGACATTTGGTAGATCAGTGTGAGAGTTTCAGCAAGAGGCGGAGAGAGAGGAGAGGTGGAGAGGCCAGCAGTAAAAAGTGGCGCAGTTCTTTTAGAGAGGTGCATGAAGAGAAAAGAGAAGGTTGAAACTAGAATAATTCCTAACAGAGCCTGATGGAACTACTTAGTTCAAATAGCAGCTACAACAACGACCAAAAATAAGCAATTACCAATAATTTCCCCCTCATTATAATTAGGGGCAACTAGGATAAACACACAGTTTGCATGTGTTCATAAGGGGAAAAGCAGCACAATTCATTTTATCATTTGATTATAATAGCTTCAGGTGACGGAAGATTGATTTTTCTTATTAAAATGCCCCCCCCTCACAGCTAAGCAGCCGCCTTCACAAGGCCTCCTGCAGATAGCAGAACCACAGCATAACTTCGAAAAATACATTCCCTGCTTTCAGAGGGCAAGCTGTAATTGTGAGAGTTCTCCCTCAGGACGACAGCCAGACAACTGGGGGAGCGAGAGGTGAGTGAAGGATGGTGAGAGTCACCCGCTGAATATAATCCAGGGGGCAAAGAAAATGAAGAGTTTGCCTCTAAAAAAAAAAAAAAAAAACATTCAGAGGAAGAACATGAAGTCAAACAGGACAGACAGTGAGTATCTCAAAACTCAAAAATCATGTTGCCGTTCTATAGTGGAAGTAACTGATGGCGCTTAGCATGAGGGCTAACATTCTCCAATATATGTGTTTGCTTTAAATGTTCTTTTTGTAATTAGCCAAAAAAGATGGTAAAGTGCAAGAGAAACAAAAAGAGGCATTTGTTCATTGTCACTCTCGACAGATGAAGTGAAGACGACTGAATGCAGTGCTAAGAGTGCAAAGAGTGCTGCACTGAAGTTTCCAGCACTTAGGAAAAGTAACTGGGACACTGCTTGTGTTGATTTAGTGCAATTTGAAATCCTGTAGACCAGGTAAGCCTTTCAAAACACACACACACACACACACACACACACAAGGTCACCGGTTCAAGTTTTTCATTGTGCTTCTTAAAAAGGGAATTGATTGCAGCTCTTCCAGCTGCCTTGAGTTCCACAGATCGACCTTCACTCTCTGTCCTCGACCTCTGAGAGTCAGAGTGACTCGCACCAAAGTCCCCAAGAGCTTTTCCGTCATAAAAGAAGGGTGTGGTGGGTCAACTCAAACGTTGTCAGTGGCAGTGGTAACTGCTGTTGACAGTGTGGGTAAATCCAGTGGAGGTCTTTGATGTGTGAGGCCTCGGACTGGTGGAGGAGCTGTTGACTGTGTAAAGTGGAGGAATGCTGGGTTTTAATGACCTCTGACCTCCGTCTCATTGTCGTCAGAGCGTACATGCACCAAACCACCACCATTACACCGGTGTTTTAAAACATTAGCCGGTCGTCAAGGTGGTGCCCCCCTCCCTCACATTATGCCCTCACTGACACCTGGTGACACCTGGTGCCGGCTCACTCGCTCACTAGTTGAGGGTCGTCAGGAGTTTTACTGCCCACTTCAGGAAGTATTCAGTGTCTTTTACTGCTCCAAAAATGCCTGAGAGAAAAGTGCAGCTGGACAGAGGATGAATGTTAAAAGTAATGATGCACCGATACCACTCTCTTACAGAACCAGTAGGGGCCCAGTACTTGCATTTCAGTACTCACTTAATAAGATAGAATTTCTTTGATTTTTTGATTTTTCCACAGATGTTGTGTTATTTGAACAACAATCCTCAGCAAGTTTTTCTAGAGCAAGTTTCACTGCAGTACAAACACAAATGTGTAAATTGTCATATACGTACACACACACTGCTGGTATCGGTGCCATGGTATCGGCACGTATTTTACGAGCATGAGTAGAGTACTCAACCCAGGTATCAGTACCGATAGCCGATACCGGTATCAGTATCGACACCGACAATGGTATCGGTGTTGTAGTATCGCACAAATTATATGAGTACGAGAATAGTACTTAACCCAGATATCGGTCCCGATACTGGTATCAGTATGGGTACATCCATAGTTAAAAGAAAAACAATATTGACCCCGAAATAAGAAATCTTTGGCTGACATTCAGCCTTGCAGCTGCAGAGCTCCTCTGTTCATGAAAATCAAGTTCCTGTTAGAACATCCTTCTGCTCTTTTCTTCTCCTCTGAACCTGAATCTCTTCCTGTCTCCTCTAAAGATCACATGCGGGCAACCAGACGGCGCAGTCAGTCGCTCTGCAAGTGAGAACAAGCAGCTTTTTATTGAAGGGCTGCTAGAGAGAATTCCGTCTAATAACCTCCTCCAACACCAAGGTCCCGTCAGTGAAATAAGAAGGTAAATGTGCTGCAACGGCTTCCTGCTCAATCTGAACATTTACTGTTCTGTGAAGCACGAGGTCATTCCGTCCTGCAGCCACCAGGCTGTAGGACTACACACTAAAAATCATCTTCTCAACCATTTAAATCTAATAAAGGTGCAATAAAACACTTATGTCAATATTATGTACATGACTAATCTACGTGTTTGTCAAACTGTGATGTAAATATCTAGTTTTTCCTTTCTTACTCTATAAATATTTTATTCTATTTCTTGATTTGTTTTTAAGTCATATAATTTTCCTTCTTTTGTACTATATTGTTGCTGTAATTATGCAAATTTCGCCAATGTGGGATTAATAAAGGCCTCTATGAGGTTGGCCGAATTGCGTCCCAAGGGCTTAAGTCAGTCGGTCGGTCAGTCAGTCAGTCAGTCAGTCAGTCAGTCAGTCAGTAAAACAATAAGACAACAAAACTAGACTAATAAAAATAGACTTGTCGGTCTTTGTCATCCGACTTTTTCCTCAGACATTATTGTTATTGTGGAAACAGCCTGGAGGACGTAAACAGTCTCGGAACGTTCGCCGAGTTTATTCAGCAAACCTGTTCCCATTTTGCACATTAGCGATGATTGAAAAAAAAGAGAAGAAAAGACTAAAACCACCTCAAGCAAGTGTAAGAACGTTATTACGAATTAGCGGAATTTGTTTTGATTTGATGTCATTTCCATAAAAATTTCTGATGCAAATTTTCTCTTTCTGCACATTTAAATTCTTTATGGAAACTCACTGTTTGAAACTGGCTGCTGATAAAGACATTAGCATAACTGCCGCTACGCGGGTGACATCCAAACACGATGGCACTTTACCGCCAAGAGAAGAAGAAAAATCCTCAGAAAGTTTTTCACTTAACACTTATCACACTGCTGTCAATCACTGGACCATCACCTAAACATACCATCTCATCTAGTTTGAAGAACTGTTCTGCCCTCTTTGTCCTGAATCTCTGTGTACATTGACGCTAGCTAGTAAGCTCTGTCTCTGCTGCTGGCCCGCATTTACTGCTGAACTTTAATTAGCCGGGGATCAGGGTACGGTGCCGTCATTTCAATCTCTTCCTAGTTACAGTAGCTTTTGTTTCCCTGCCATACAGTGACAGACATGTGCCGTGATGACAGCACCACCACCAGTCAGAACATAGCCATAACCAGCCCCGCCCCCCCAGGATAAAACTCACTGATTGGAGAAATTATTGAACTTTTCTTCCCAAACAGCTGCAGATGAGTTGTCAGGTTTGACTGAGATGCATTGATCTCGACTTGGTGAAGTTATAAAATGGAAATGATATTAAACGGTGGGTGGACGGCCTCTGTTATGGTCCATCCTGAGAGGATTCACCCACTTTATTGTTTGAGAAGGAATAATAATGAGAACACTTTCTCCCACTTGGTATGAAGGAAGAATATTTAACCTGATATTTTCATGATCTGTTTTGGGGTTTTTTTTTTGGTATGTTAAGAAGAAAATTGGAATTGTTCAGTCTGACCCTCAAAACCCTTAAAATATTTGTGTTGATGAGAAGTACAGCGTGTTAACTCAGGACTTTTAGACGTTAACATGCTAGAAATTCAAGAGACCACAAACTGCAGCAAACCAGTTCTAAAGAAAAAAAGAATAATGGAGTGGAAGTGTGTGGAAAAGAGCAACAAAGAGCAAAACATGAGGGTGCAGCAGCAGCGTCGCAAATGAGATTTTCTTTGTTTTATTGGCTCGTTTATTGAATCAGCAGCGACAGGCAGCAGCAGCGATACACCTGTTGTTTACCTGGCGGCCTCTGAGCAAGTCACACACACTCAGCCAGCAGCACACATTCATATTCATCTGTGTGTGTGTGTGTGTGTGTGTGTGTGTGTGTGTGTGTGTGTGTGTGTGATCCTGAGGGCTTCCAGGTCTGATCCAACAGCTGTATTTCAGACAGTCGCTCTGCTACAGAGTTGCTGCTTAGCCTGCTGATCTCAAGTCCACCGTCTCCATCAGCTCCAAACACACACACACACACACACACACACACACACACACACACACACACACACACAAACTCTGACCTAACACACACCACATGTATGCAGCCTGCAAGTCTGCCTGCTGCTGCTTCCTCTCCACATTTGCCTCCCGTTTGTCCCCCCTCTAATCTCTCTTTCAAGCACACGCATGCGCACACATGCACACACACACACACACACGCACACCTGTTGAAACACAAGGTTTCCTTTTGTGGATCCTCTTATCAGCACTTGGTGATTTTTTCACCCCCAGCACACAGAGGTGTGGCTCTCTGACAGCTTCTTTTGTCTCACTGCTGGTGTTCATCATTAACAGCAGCTTTCTGCCCTCTCCACCTCTCTTCTTCTATCCCTCACTCCAGCACAAACCACCTCAATAATCCACCGTAAAGCACACACTGCCAGGAAACTGTGCAAAGGAGACACTTTTAGCCACTATGAGCCAATCAGTGATGGGTGCAAAGCAAAGATTTGACACGCAGGAAGTGAATGTATCTCTGGTGCCCAGAGCTTAGTGTACTTTGTTGAGGATAGATAGATAGATATATAGATAGATAGATAGATAGATAGATAGATAGATAGATAGATAAATAGATAGATAGATAGATGATTGGAAAATGACACAGTCAGAACCTTTGTGCTTAAAATAACTCTAACCAGTTTTCTTCATCAGCCTCTATATATCAAAAGTCCTTGACACAAATGTGAGGGAATGTTCTGAGGTCATGGAAGACGCCAGCCAACCTGCGGCTCTGTGAATTCCTTCAACATTTCACCATGTCTGTCGCTGAAACGTTTTACCAACTTGGTCAGGTTAGCTTTTTTTTATATCATTTTTTTACATTAGCTCTTCTAGATTTAAATCATCTCCTCCAGACGGCTGAACTGCCTCTTCTGCACGGGAGGCTGCGTGAAGCCACATCATGCCTTAAATTATTCCAAGCTGCTGACGCCGAGCCGAGACACGGAAGGTCAGCGGGGTCACGCGTGTTTCTGCACACAGGCTTCAGCTTAGGATGCCGTTGGAAAAGGCCAGAGAGAGAACCACACTCACACACAGGCTGTGTCTCAATTCAGGGTCTGCATCCTTCAAGGAAGCGTCCATCATCTGAAGGAAGTGTTCTCCAAAGGACCTGGCTGAGAAGGACGAACCAAAACCCGCCTCCCCGGTAACCACACAGGACAGTCTAGCCTTCGGCGTATTTCCTGGTCGCGTCTCTGCCGTTCCCTCCTGCTGGCCAACCCTGGAAGTGACGTTTACATCAGCATCAAGCTAACCATTGGTTCACCATCCAACCATGGCGTTGGATGTTCAAATAAATAAAAACTCTACGTTAAAAACTTAATATTTTATGTGAAATTTGAATACTTAAATTTATACGTTGTGTCTTTGCCAGTAGATGCCGCAATTTCAGCTGACTTCTCAGGATCCCAGAATGCTTCGCAGCAGCACGCAAAGCATCCTTGGATACAGAAGGACGCGAAGGATAGTAGCGGTGTATCCTTCGAATCGGCTAAAAGTAGGGCGCATTCCGAGTACGCATTTGGAGCGTCCTTCGGTTTCGATTTTCGGGAATTGGGACAAGCCTTCGCGCAGTGCTATGACGCAACTTCCTTTCAAATGCGTGCTTCAAAGGATGCAGACCCTGAATTGAGACACAGCCACAGACAAACACGCGTGCGCGCACACACACACACACACACACACACACACACTGCCTGCCAGCACAAACCAAACAAGTTCTTTAGTACTTGTAGATTGAAAAGTGGAATCCAGTCTCCAAGTGTATACACACCTTTCCAGAGGTGGGAGGTAATTAAATACAAATACTTCGTAACTGCACTTGAGTAGATTTTTCAGGTATCTGTATTTTACTTGAGTATTTTCTTTTTCGGATGACTTTTTATTTTTGACTTCCTACATTTGTACACAATGTGCGTACTTTCTACTCCCTGCATTGGAAAAACATGCTTTGTTGCTTTTGTGTTTAAAAGACACCAATTCTGTTCAAAGTCATTCACTTATTATTCGAGATTATTTTACAGTGCCTCGGCTTTGATAACATTGATAACATTTAATAAAATAACATTGGTTATTGTTATCAACAGTGTCAACAGCCAAACATGGCTCACTGGTCCAAACTATTACTCATTACCGTTTGATTGAACCGCAGTTGAAAAAATTTAAAAAAATATCACCACTTTCTCATTTTTACAAATTTAACAACAGTTATGTTGTTTCACTAATGGCAAAAATTAATTTAATTTCACTTGAGTTAAGGAGTTGAAACAGCACTTTTACCTTAACACAAAATGTAACGACATGTGCTACCTCAGCACATTTGTAGCGTCGCTACAACACGGAGCTAAATGAGGGCGGAGCTTCACAGTAATTATGCTAACAGACCTCTGCACTTAAGTCGTCCTTGGCACTAATGGCCAAAATGCCATTTGCAAACGCACACATGCGCTCATGCGCGCACGCACACACATATTCTACGACAATTAGCTCAACTCAGCCATGAAGCCTGTGACTTAATGGAGGCCAAGGACAGACGAGGCTCTCACCACACACACGTCCACACCAGCAACTACCGACATTTTATGGAATTCTGAGATCATACCGAGTCGGCTCATTTTCATCTTTGAGGAAAAAAGGAGCTGGATGCTAACTGAACAATAATGGTAGCACGCTAACTGTCGGGCCTGCTGGTTGGAGTTTGTGCAGGTGAAGAGTCGGAGTGACAGACTGACACCCGGCTGACTTCCTTCACTTTGCATTTGTATTTGTACGGCCGCAGTAGAGCAGCAGCAGGTTGGAATGGTGACGTGCAGGATGTGTCAACGTTTCGATCTGGCAGCAGCTTCACAACACAACCACAGGAAGCTGCTGCAGCTTCTGTCCTTCACAGCTAGAGGCTCTCGTATCTGTCGCCTCAGAGCTGCCAGCAACTACACTCAGACCCCCTGTAGTAGTAGTAGTAGTAGTAGGAAAATCCAACACACCACTTATTTATTCCTTTTCCACACTGGAGCCTCTAAACCTGTGTAGTGCTCTTTAATGTTAAATATTAAGTATAGCTTAATCACCTGATCAGCTAATACTAATCAAAACTACAAGTTTTGTAATGTAAAGTTACTTTGGTGAGATGAATTAAGAAGTTCCTACAGTGTTGATAGGGCAACTTGTACCATTAACTTACACACACACACACACACACACACACACACACTCCAAAAGAGCGATGGCCACTTCCGAGCCTCTAAGCACTGTGTGTCTCCACAGTGTGTGCAGATGATACATGGATCATCAACAGGAGCCATTCAGAGGCTGGACCAGCTCCAAAACAAAATGTAAAACACAACTCGAGGTGATGGAAGCAGGAGCAGGACAAATGGAAATGAAACAACTGGCTGTCTGGAGGACATTATCCTGCCTCGGCTCTCTGCCGCCTCACTTCTCATCTTGGTTTATGTTAATGCGGCGGTTTCCATACACGTCCCTTTAACGCTCATATATTGGGACTCTGACTTTCCACACCGTTGGTGAATAACATTTACATCATAAAATGTGAATTTCTTGGTTGTAGCCACATCTCATATGTCTGTGATGAAAGTGAAGGGCCATCGGGAGGAGTTGACGGAAAGTGAGGGGCCAATGGGAGGAGCTAATGGAAAGTAATGGACCAATAAGAGGAGCTGATGGAAAGTAATGGGCCAATGATGGAAAGTGATTGGCCAATGGGAGGAGCTGATGTTAAGTGATGGACCAATGGGAGGAGTTAATGTAAAGTGAAGGGCCAACGGGAGCAGCTTAGCTAGGCCTCGGTGGTGAGTTAACCTCCTCTCAAGCCTCTCGTGTTCCCAACCGCAGAAAGAGTCCGATTTTTGACTTTAATGACGCATATCTCTGGATCTCCAGATTCACAGCTGAGCAGATCTGGTGTTATTCTGGGAGAATTATGAAGAGGGCCTTGTCGGAATGAAATTAAAACAAGCCGAGCAGCGAAGGAACGTCTTTAACGAGTTGTTTTGGAAACGGAAATGGAGCGATGAATAAAGCCAGACAGGTGCAAAATAGAACCACCCGACTGGCAAAGCAGCACCTGGAATGAAAGTGGAAATAACCACACTGCACTAGCTCCAACCCACCATCAATAGCTGGCCACTCTTTCAATTGGTTTTGAGAAATGATTCAAAAGTCAATCAGCCCAAAAACATAACATGAATTTGGCCTTTTTTTCCTCATAATTCAATCCTTAATAATTCTACTCCAATTTAATTCTCTATAAATTGCAAAAAAATCATAATTCAAAGTTCACTCTCCAGTCTGATCCTGGATGGAAGGATGTGTTGGGAAGAGGCCCTGCAGTACGATGGAGGCCAGCGGAGCCTCTGGTGCCTGTTTTACTGCTGAATGGTTGTTCCCAATGGCTGCTCTGCTGTTCTGATAGCTTAGTGCACAAAAAGCTACAGCAAAGCAAGTCGAGCATTAAATAAAGTGGAATGACATTGATGGCATCGTCGCCGAAGGGGATCGACGCTCTCACGGAACAAGTGCAACTGTATTTGTGGGTTAAAGGCGGAAAAATCGCAGTGTAAACAAGTTGGGAACAGCTGTGAAATGCCAGGATATCCTTTCAAAAATAATCCACGGTGTCCAGCAAACTGATGCCCAGCGGGACAGTCACGCTGGGAAAAGTGTGTGTTGTTAGAGGATGAACAGGAGAATTGAGGAACCAGCAGAACCTCCCTGGATTTGTTGCTAGTTCTGTTTATGTTCTATAGGCTAACGACTGTCTGTCTGTGCTCCAACTGCAGGCGGCCCAGTCACGTCTGCTGATGCACGCAGATTGTCCTCTAATCTAAAATCACACAGCTGCTCAAACACTGCCTCCGATTTTGGGCAAATGCAGCCTCGTAAAAGAGGACATGTCCAATAAAAATATATTATCATCTCGCAGCAAAGTGAGTCCGTAATGGCTCTGTGCTTGTTTTTTTGTGGGCGGCCGGAACACAAACATTTTCTGATTAGCGTCAGCGGAACATCATGTTGACTTTTATTTTGGAAGGAACATTAGAGCAGAGCGGCATCAGCGGATAAAACATCATAATATAAAACAGTGTTGATGAGGGTTGGTGTAAACAGACATGTGGAGAGTCACTGTGAAGGTAATAATACAGTTAATCTGTTATGTAATCAGGACGTGGTGGAATATGAAGACAGCTTTTAATATTTTATAATATGGTCTATAAACTGACACTACTCCTTTGGAATGAAATTCAGATGCTGGTTCACATTCCAAGTTACTTTGTGTATCTGGCTGTGATTTCAAGAAATAAATAAATAAATAAATAAATCAAAAGAATTCTTCCAAGAATAACCCAACCGGCAAATGTTCTTGGAGCTGCAGCCGAGGTGAGCGTGACCAAAACAGGAAGCCACTGCAAGATTGTAAAAATCTTGATGGTTCACAGAACTGAGCAGATTAAATGTAACCACTTATGGAATAGGTTCTTCATCCGACCCGTCTGACACAAACCATTGTGTCAGAGATCAGCTCAGTGTGATGGATCTCCTCTTCTTACTTCGAGACTCAGCCGCTCGTGGTCATGTGAGCGCAGCTCACGCCATATCACGCCCGCTTTGTCAATCAGCGAGACTTCCAGCAAGTGCGCTCTGACTTGGAAGTGGAGCTTTTTCCTTTTATCACAAATGAAAACGGCGTGAGATGAAAGAGACGGCGAGACCTCTGCAGCCTGCAGGGACTGAAGTCACCGAGCTGCTCTGACACACCATTCACTCATCATGGGCCTCTCATCCTCTCACCTGCTCACCATCTCATCCTCCCATCTCACCCATTCCTCATCTCACCCTCTCACGCGTTCATCTCACCCTCCCATCGTCTCACCCTCTCACCTCACCTTCTCACCCTCTCCTCATTTCACCCTTTCATCTCATCCTCTCATCCTCTCACCCTCTCCTCATTTCACCCTTTCATCTCACCCTCTCATTCCCTCACCCTCTCATCATCTTCTCCTCCTCTCATTTTCTCATCTCACCCTCTCATCTCCTCATCCTCTCCTCTCCCTCTTAACTTCTCATCCCCAGATTGACTTCAGTGCTGCAAACCACACTGAGACAAAGCTCAGAGTAACTGATTTTCTTGAAAGGATAAGATTCTGGTTGTTGTTTTTCTGGATGTCTCGTAGGAATATTTGCAGTCGCTGCGTCAAAAGCTCAATGAATAGTTGCTGCGACTCCACAAAAACAAAGCCGAGGAGCCAACAAGAGTCACACACCATTCATCTCAGGTCCAATCATGGGAGCCAATCACAGACCTGCTGGATGGAACCTGCTCACACTGGCCAACCTGACAAAGTCTTCTGATGGTTTTAACATCACAACAACATTGTTTCCGCTTCTCCGTCCAAGTCTGGAGGGAGTCGACCTCCATGCCACTGGGAGCAAAGCGATGATGTCCAGCAGAGGGAGGCCACGCCGAGGTCTGCAGCCGGGTCATTAATAATAATAATAAGGATAATAATAAGAATGAAAAAGAGTTTCTACTGTGTTTTCAAGAGCAAGAAATTAACAAAACTGAGGTGAGATGCAGGAAATGTGAGTCTAAATGGTTTGAAGTTGTTTGAAGCCATGAAGTCGTCGCACATCGTCACTCGTGAAGCCAAAACTAGGACGTTATTGTTTTGTTTTTTTTCACATTTAAATCCTCCCTGTGTCTGAACTCCATGAAGGAGCCATAACTGGTTCACACAGCTGAACAAACACTCTGGGGACTTTTTCATTTGTGCCATTGAGATTCAACTGGTACCACTCTCTCTCCCTCTCTTTCGCTCGCTCGCTCACTCACTCTCTCCTTTTTTACAACCTTCTTCTTATTCTTGAAATTGAATATTGTGTGAATACAGGAACTGTTCTGAATGTTTCAGCTGGTGGAACGGCCCAGAAGTTGTTTATTTCTTTACTTAGAAGTTAGTTTATTTTATTTTATTTTATTTTATAATTGTCCTTTTTCCATTATATTGTTGCTATAATTATGCAAATTCCCCCAACGTGGGATTAATGAAGGCTTCTATCCTACATGCTATTCTATATTTGATGATGCTGGAGGTTTCTCGTGAACAAAGAGCCACAAGAGGGAAAAAGGGGAAATCTTCACTGAGCTTCTGTGGGACTTGATTTGTGACGTGTCGTCTTTATTCTATACAGCAACAGCAGCCATGGAGGAGTTGTTTTTTTTAATACATATATATATTTATTTGTTCATGCCACCTCAGGTATTTGTCTGGCTTTCCTCTGCAGACAGTGACACAGCAAGAAAAGACAAAACTAGAAGTATTCGGACTCCACCAGTGAAACATTGACATTCAGGGAGGGACGAGAGTGTGTTCCACCGGTGAGCCGCTGGATCCGGAGCCCAGATCAGATCAGCCTGTGATTCAGAGGCTGCAGACGCTCCTTCATCCGGCTGCTGAACCCCCATCTGACTGGGGAGACTCTGACCCGGGACTCCAGTCATCAACTCTGTGGGCCCAGACTTTCAAGTGACTTTTTGAGATCAGAAAAACTTCTACAAAAAAAAGGGTATTTAAAAAAAAGACTCCGTCCCCCTTCAAATCCAAAATGTTTTAAGGAGGATGAAGTCAATGACGCCACGGCAAAAAAAATAAAATCCAAAATTCACTTTCATTTTAACGTCCCAGAACGGACAGTCTGAATTTAGCTCCAAGTGGCTTCGGGCTCCGATAATTTCAAGAGTATCTTTGGAAGAGTGGCAGTGGGCGCACGAGGAACTCGTTTCTCAGAGAGCAGCAGACTGTGATGGAGCTGCTGCTGTTGGTCTCCACTTAGAACACATCTGCACCTTCAAACCCACAGACTTGCATTCTCAAAAGCAGCACAAAACACACACACACAAGCCGAGGAGCTTTCAAAGTAAGCTGCTAAAAATATCAAGCCAAAATATGAGAGTGGATTTTTTTTCCTCCCTCTAAACCGTAACCAAGGTGCTTTTCACGTAGGAAACCGACAGTTTTCACATTGATTCTCATTCAAATTCAGCCGAGAATGTTCAAAAGGGGGAAGAAAAGTTTCTTGGCAAAGTATTTTTTTTTTTTTTTGGGACCCACATTAGCCCTAAAGGCTCAGTCTGAACGCAACTGGTTAGAGAGAGCAAGATAAGATAAAGACCTGTCTGACACGATGTGCGACCTGCACTCGTCCTGCAAACAGCAGCTGCTGATGAAAGATTTAGTAAACAGGCCGTCCTGACTTAAAAAGAAGGATGATAATTACTCTGAGGGAAAGAGGGGGGGAAAAAACAAGGCTGGCGATGGTAATATTCATGAACACACACACACACACACACACACACAGAGGCTTGAAGAAGGAACTGACACTCTACAGCACTTTGGGAGGCTGCTTTTATCATCACAGGATGTAAATACGCTTATAAGCAGCAGCCGCACAAGAGAGCATCACTACAGTACACTGCACTGCGCGCGCACACACACATACACACCCACACACACACACACACACACACACACACACACACCAGGTGAAGAAGTGACAGAGTGTACTGAAGCACAGCAGGATATTATCATAATCCCCGACAGGTACGAGGAGGCGGAGCAGCAGCAGTCAAGGTCACCTCTGCTGCTGCTGCTGCTGCTAAATGCTGAGGCTCCTGATAAGAGCAGACAGAAGGAAATCCGGCGTTTAATCTAGCAGCGGTTGGGGGGGAAAGGTGGGGGCACAGGCTGAACATCAAAGATCCCCACCTGTGTGTGTGTGTGTGTGTGTGTGTGTGTGTGTGTGTGTGTGTGTGTGTGTGTGTGTTTTTCTTCTGTAATTTGTACTCTCGGTTCAAGTTCGCCAGAGTTCCTCGTTACGAAAAGATGCATTTCACCGACCGACCTTGCTCAAAATGTTTTTGATCACCGGCGACCATATGTGTTGGACCAAGGAAAAAAAACACCCAACGACGACAACAACAACAACAACAACAGCAAACAACAAAAAATGTGCTGTCCTGTGCCAGAAGTGTGCAGGCAAATTTAAAAGAAAAACACATTTAACTTTCCAGGAACAACAACAGAAGCGGAAACTGTTTTAAAGGTCGCCACACAATCCATGAAGAATAGATTTGAACAGTATTTTCAAATGTCATGATCCACCACCTGGAGGAAACTAATCCATGAACAACAGCCGACAACTCTGGACTAAAACATTTTGACCTCCCGGAGTTCCGACTTGTACCTCAGATGTTGAGTTTGGATGTGAAGTGGAGGTGAATCACTAGTTTGCGTCTAGTGAAAGTCAGTCATGATGTGATTTATGCTTTATAAAATCATACTGCCGCATCTTGGGCAGACGTTCAGATGATGAGAGCAGGAAACTGGGCTGCCAGCGGAGACGCTGAGTGACAGTGTTACTGCGTCCCACTGGACCCCCGACATGACTCTCCTCTCAGTGTGTCTCTACATTTAAGCAGCTACTTGCTTCTACTTTTAGTAACAGTAAACCTATCGTCATAATGCCTTTAGCATGATTTGGTGAAACCTCTTTGCCACTGGAAAAAAAATGAAAAATCAAACACAAATACTGACAGATGCAACCTGCAAACTCCCTATGTTCACATACTATATTCTGTACATGTGGTTTGTGCCGATGGTGCGATTGTTGACTTTTTTCAAGCCAATTAGCTTTAATGTTATCGCTTCTATTTCCATCTACTTGCTAAACAAACTGCTGAATTATCTTTTTTTCTTTATCGGCTCGATGCAGCCGCTCTGTTACGCCTTTTAAATTTTGTCTGAACAGTCAAGTCAGTGACATGTAAACATGATCTTGCAAAAGAAGCATTTTAATGAGATTTGTTATAATTAATAGTCTGCATGTCCAACCCACCCAACCCCTCCATCCCCCAACATCCAATTTATTACATGTCCACGGATGCAAAGTGCTCATAAATAAGATTTATGCCATGTTTAATTGCTCTCATCTTCTGGTGTGTGTGTGCGTGTGCGCCGCGTGCGCGTGTGTGTGCCCTTCTTCTGCTTCATCAGCAGGTTTTAAGGACGCACACATCATGTTCCTGCTCTGAATTAGATCGCGCAAAAGCATATTCACTCACAGTTTATAGAGCATAAAAATGATGACACCCGGTACAGGGAGAGGAGGAATTCTTCAAATCAAATCCAATAATATTTCAAATCCTGAATCCATTTCTTTCAGCTGCTTCTGATTTAAAAGGGGGCGAATAAAATAAAAATAATAAAATAAAATAAGGAGCCCGAGGCACAAAACCATCCGCAGTCAGACAGTCATGGTAAGAACATCAGCGGAGCGTGCGCGCACGCACACACACACACAGCAGATGATAATAAATGAATGGGGTCTTTTCCTCCCGCTCACATTTCAGCAGCAGCAGCAGCAGAGTTATTGGCCGTTTAGCTGTGAGGACGTGAACGTGGCCAAAATAAAAGGAACGTCTGGTTGCAATAACAGAGCAACCAGACCAAGCAGCAACAGGCCAAGCGGACGAGCAGGAGTAGAGGGAGTAGAAGGAGTGAAGGAGTGAACATCCAGGTCGGATCAGACCACCAGGATGAACTCCTGCTATCCGATTTCAACCATCAAGAGAAGCAGAAACACCTCCCAAATCTGATCCAGCTGGACAGCAGCTCTTATTGTTGGATGTCCAACATCGAGGCTCTTATTCAAGACGACGTTAACAGCTTCTGCTTTATTTTCTGTATTTTTTTTAGAAGCCCCATAAATAATAACAATAAAAGCGCCTGACAGACTTTATTAGTCTACTCCTGCTCAACACCATTTCTTTCGTCCGCGTGTTGACATTACACGGCTCCTCCTCCTCCTCCTGCCAGGGAGCTGAGTGTGCGTGTCTGCGTGTGTGCATGTTGGTCTCCTACCTCCAGTGATCTCGTTGGCCTCCTCAGGAGGAACAAGAACCCCAGTGGGACGCTGGGGCTCGACCTTGTCTCCCCCTGCACCCTCACCTGCCCTGGCTGCGGAGGAGGAAAGGAAAAAGAAATAATAACGATCATCAGAAGAGAGAAATAAGGTCAAAGAAGAATCCAATATTGAAGACTTGTCTGTCTCTGAGCGCTTTATGGGACCGATACAGACAGAACATGCATATGGATGAGCGGGTGAGAGGAGAGCGTAAAATTAGAATATGGTTTTTAGGAAAGTCAACATCAGAGACAAAAGTTGGGCGGAAAGACGAAGCGGAGAATTGTCGGGAGTTGAAAATAAATATTGAGACACGGAGAAAAAAAGAATTGAGGATAGAATTAATGAGGGATGTACCGATGCCACTTTTTCTTTACAAAACCATTAGAGTACGAGTACTTGCTTTTGCAGTACTCACCGAGTACCTAATAAGGCCGTTACACATGATAGAATGACTTTGATTTTTTGATTTTTTTTTTTCACAGATGTAGTGTTATTTTGAACAATGGTATCGGTACCAATACCCGATGCCGGTATCGGTATCAGTACATCCCTAGTTAATAAGGAAATAAACGTTAAAGGGAGGAAAAGGAAAGAGGGGGAGGAAGAAAAATAAAGGGGAGACAAAAGGAATGAAAAGGTGAAGGGAAAAAAATAGTTGGACTATTTTCAAGTTATCTACATAATATTGACAGATAAATGAGGGAAAGAGGGAAAGCGGAGAAGAAAGATAAAGTCATCTTCATTGGGGGTTGACTAATGAAGATGACCAGAACGTTAAGACGACGGCCCAATGAATGAGGTTCAACGGAGACAAACAGGAAGTGGACCTTTGTGTCGGCCCTGCAGCGGGCGGCTCTGCTGCGAGCCGCTGACGGCCGTCACGCTGACGCTGTAATCCCTGGCCGGGTCGAAGTCGGTGATCAGCACCTTGCTGTCCGACTTGGAGATGATGATCTCCCTCTGCTGCCCACCTGCAGGAAGACACAAGAGAGAGAGGTCCTTCAATCTACCACGGTCAGACCTGTTTTTTTTTTTTTATTTATCATTTATTTATTTTTCGCCCCCGGCTGCTATTTTTAGTTGCATGGGAGCAAAAACATTAGTATTCTCATAAACGGGCCAATGTGCGTGTAATTTGGCAGAAGAGCTGATTAATATTCTCCATTGCGGCGGCACGAAAGAAAACATTCTCAAGGTCGGAACATACGGCTGTTTCACAGAGGAGGGAGACTTTTTTTTAACAAAAGCTCAAAACCAAGAAGACATTTAGTGGCTGCAGAGATGAATGAGTTTAGTTCCAGCAGTGGAGGTGATCTTCTATCAGCACCTCCACCCTCAGTAGATCACCACACCTAAGCACTCAGTGTGAGTGCGAGTGCGTGCTGGTGTTGACTCCTCAATAGATCATGCATACTGAAACTGTGTGTGAATGTGTGTGTGTGTGTGTGTGTGTGTGTGTGTGCGCACGCGCGTATGAGTAAGTGAATGTGTGAGTGAGTGAGTGCGTGCGTGTGTGTGTGCATGTGTGTGTCTGTCCATCTGAGAGTGTGTGTGTGTGTGTGTGTGTGTGTGTGTGTGTGTGCAGAGTGTGTGTGTGTGTGTGTGTGTGTGTGTGTGTGTGTGTGTGTGTGTGTGTGTGTGTGTGTGTGTGTGTGTGTGTGTGTGTGTTTGCATCAGAGTGTGTGTGTGTGCTGGTTTCAACTCCTCCCCAGTGCATCTTCAGCAGGCCAGCAGGTCACATTATCGCCTCATTTCAATTTTGACCCAGCGATCAATCAGCCGATCAATGAAGGTTGTGACGGCCTCCTCAGCTGCTGCTGCTGCTCCTGTGTGGCTGCCGAGCAACTAGTGACTGATGGCTGCTGACGGGAGGCAGGATAAATCCTGCTGAGGGGACGGCAGGTCACCTGGGGTGAGGGCATGAATCAGTGTTTGACCGCCGCCAAGCAGAAACTTTCATTCTGCTGAGGACCAAAAATAAAACCTGACCGCTCAACATAATGTGGTGAAACTCGCACACGCAATGATTTCTCTGGACTCAACACAATTTTGCTGGCCCAAAAATGTGACAAATTGTCCACTTGAAATCACTTGATGAGCTTTTTGTTTTCCAGTTTTTCCTATTTTACCTTGTTTTTCAATCAAAAACTGATGATTTCTGACTCGACTGCTGAGGTTTGAACATGCAACAATCACTTCTGTGCACCTGTTTGTAAACGACATTCTTAGCATATTGTTAAAAGGAAAAAAAAGTTTATTTAATTTCCATCATTACTGAATTCAAGCCACCGTGAAGCCTGTAGGATCCTTCCTATAAGTGAAAAAATATGTAAAATAAAAGTAAAAAATAAGTAACAGGAAGAAAAGCCAAGATAATTAGATTTTTGAATGATTTTCTGTCTCTGTTCCACTTTTGTTCTGTTGTTCTGGACCACATCTAGAATTCTGAGTTTAGTTATGAATATTAAATGCTTTCCAACACTGCTCGATTGATGGACACCATGGCGAGCCTAAACATCACTATCACCCCCTGTTGGATGATCAAATAAACTATGGATTCAACACCAGTGTTCATCATGTGGCACATCAACACGGCCATAACAAAGGATAAAATTATAAAAAATATATATATAAAATAAAACTACCCATTTACTTTCCACTCCCGTTGTATCATGATGGTAATATAATAAGCAGTAATATAATAAGGAGTCATTTCTCTCTGATGTCACATTGGAATTTATGTACAGTAGTTATTACTATACTAATAGGATCTGCGGTGCAAATGAAGATGAAAGCCAAAATACTTTAGACACACCGTGCACTTTTCATGTGAATCTCCTCTGCAGCTGGTTTTTACAGTAAAAACCAGTTAACGTTTTTGAGGGTGTTTTAATGATATATTTCAAGATTCAAAAGCCTTAGAGGAAAGACTGGATGCAGTGCGAGACCAGCAACAGCATCATCACCATCATCATCCCTCTGACTGTGAGCTGCTGCTGCTGCTGCTGGGGTAAAAAAAAAAAGGTTGTGACCATACAGTAAAAGTAAAAAAAAAAAAAAATCCCCCTTGAGGCTTTGGCGTCCTCATCACCGGGGATTCAAAAAGTAAACACAGACATCTGGTGGTGATAAATAACATCACACACACACACATACACACACACACACACACCAGCCTGCAACACTGGCTGGCAGCCGATCAGAGCTACTCAAAACAAGTGATTATTTTAAATCGCTTCATGCAATGACATAAATCTGGCCCACGTTTAGCGCCCCCCAATGCAGGAGGCTTGAGTGACATCATCCGGGAGGAGCTGGACGATAACGGGGGAACGTTTGACGGCGGCTCATGTCGGAGCGAGAGCTGCGATCGAGAATAGAGGGAGAAAAAAATCCCCCCTCCCTGCATTGAGCTAAAATTGTGACTCCTGATCCGCTTCCCCCGGTAAAGATGAGCTCTGCCATCTTCCCTTTGTCGACTAAAATGGTGTTTCATCCCCGACAAAAGGAGCTTCGCCCGTCGGGAACCTTCCAGACCAGGGGTGGGCAAACTTTTTGAATGGTGGGCCACAGTGGGTTCTAAAATTTGACAAAAGGGGCCGGAGCAGAAGGATGGCATGTTTTGGTGACCCAAGTCATAGAAGGAAAAATATATTATGTTTGGTAGAAACCGTGCTTTAAGGTCAATTGAAAATGAGCCAAAGCAAAGTAACAACGGGATAAATGTCTTTGAAGCCCCACGGTATTAAGCTCTTTATTGAAATGACTTTAAAAATACAGAACAAATGGATGAAATACAGCTATTTTATGACTTACTGACTATTAATATCATTTCTGCAAGTTCTGCGGGCCGGATTAAAAAGCTTAACGGGCCGCATATGTAGTGGCCGTAGTTTCCACACTCCAGACAGACTGTATCTCAGGACACACGGACAGGTGTGCTCACATCACCTGGTCACCGAGGAGCCTCCCACTCACAAGGCGCCAAAGTTACAGGATATTTACTGTCTTATAAGGAAAGTGTTGCCCCGATTACACCACCAAGGAGTCGCCAGCAGATGGCTGACGGCTGACTGGCCAGGAAGGGCTGAGGTCATGTGACCAGTGACCACCAACCAGGGACAACATGAGCCAAGCAATCTGCCTACAGGACTACATGGGGAAAGAAGAGTTCAAATCACTGGCAGAACGTGGGAAAAAGGACAAGAAATGTTGTCAAATGTTCTATAAAGTCATTGGAAATGAATGATTTAGTGATGACCAACTGTAGCAACTGGAAGCAGCTTCACTGCAGGGTCATGGCTAAGGGCTTCCAGAACTTTCCCTGACATCACAGGCGGGATGAGAAAGATGTGACATCACCAGACGACTGGGATTAAAATCAAGGGGGAATTTTTCTGAGCAGGGACGACAAAAAGATTGCAAGGACAAAGAACACCAAGGTTTTTTTTTTTATTTCCCTTCCATATTTTTTTTCCAGTTGACAGCACTGCACTCACTCACTGCATGTGGAGCCGACTTTGACACGTTCCATTCCTCAACGTCAACTACAGATCAGCGCAACAATGTGTGTTTTTGATTTTGTGCTATTCAAATGTCCTTTTTCACAAGACAAACAATAAGCTATAAATCTTCTGTCAGAATTGTGAGTGCTGTGCTGTCCTCACAACAGGTTACACAATCTACACAACCTTATGAAAGTCATAAGGCTCATTTAGCCCCAATGGCAGATACGCAGAGCGGCTGGCGGTGACAAAGACTTTTGTCAACAGCAAAGGTGTCAAACTCTGGCCCGCGGGCCAAATTTGGCCTGGAGTGTAAATATATTTGGTCTGCAAGGCAAAACTAAATCACCACTAGAGCAGGCTCACCGCTATTATACAGCACACGTACGGCTAATACTACAAATCCCAGAATGCTCTGCTGGTAGACTATTTACTTTGACAGAATTATTACTGTTGAAATTTAAGTCAGAAGTCTGCAAGTATTACATACGATTTTTTATTTTACATTAATCTTTATTTTGATGAGTTCTTTTTTATTTGAAATTCGATTTTGCATTTTGAACTGGCGTCTTGTCCAGGGGGTGTACCCTGCCTTCGCCCTAAGACAGCTGGGATAGGCTGTGACCCTGAATTGCAATAGAAGATGAAGTTATGATTTTATTGTGTATTGTGTAGTATTAAAATTTGCTTTATTCATATTCCGGTTGAAGCTAAATTTGTTTGGGTCTATATAAAAAGGTTCACTTTTATATTTGGAGGAAGATTTTTTTCAATCAATATCAACGTTGGCCCGCGATTTTGTCCAAGTTTTAAATTGTGGCCCACTGTGTTTTTGAGTTTGACGACCCTGGTCTGCAACTTTACACAGATGAAGCAGTACCGCGTTGAGCAACATAGCTAAACTGTTCAGGCCAAACCAGCGAAGGCAACAAAGGAGATACTTTAAGCGAGGGGGTGGAGGGTGTGGGGGATAACAGTTACCCCGAGCTTGGACACAGGTGTGTTAGTCGTGACCTCTGACCTGATCCTACTGAACTCCATCAAGACTCACTCGGGCGCTATCAGTCGGAGTGACCAATTCTGCTGACAGGCTCCGTGAAAGCGCTCCTTTGTCTCCAACTTGGACGGACTGTGAGTACCCACCTCCCACCCCCCACCTAACTGAAACAGTGTGATTGCCTTCAAAAGGAGCTGCGATAAGAAGAAAATGACATAAAAGACCCAAAATCCCAGAGTCATAATTGGATCGTTCCGCCCAAGTTTGGTTCCCACTTACCTTCAGTGCGCAGCAATTTTCTCTCTCCGTGTGTGTGTGTGTGTGTGTGTGTGTGTGCGTGTGTGTGTCTCGAGGTAACAGTGAATCCTACCTGGCATGCTGTTGTAGAGGAACAGGTAACTGTCAAAGTCTCCTTTGGGCTCCTTCCAAGACACCAGCAGTTTGCTGGAGCTCAGCTCCTTGAAGCGAAGCCTCCTGGGAGGTGCAACTGCTGAGGGAACACAACGACACGATCACAGAACGCAACACAACAACACAACGCAACGCAACACAAAGGCGCTCAGCTGCAATCACAGTCAATTTCAATCAGTTTGGGGAATTTTTTGAAGTGTGCAGTGTTAATCAGTGTGCGAAATACCCGCCACTATTTGGGGACGTGTGCTCCCCATCCTCCTGATTTTTACTCAATACCAATCATCTAAATTTTAAACAATGGATCCAACTTTGTAGCTTATTTGCATCAGAGCCAATGACATCAGCTTTTAATTGTTCTTCTGCCAGGTGGAAATCCACCACTCTTTTTTTTTTTTTTTTTTTTTAAAAATATTTTATGTATTTTGAGGCTATCAGGGGGTCTCATTGGTTAATGGGGGGGTCCGACCCCCCTCCCCAGAATCCCCTGTATTTCGCACACTGGTGTTGATGATAAGTTAATAAAGTTCCCGTCCACCAGTCAACGAAAAGAACAAGTCAGCGGCCGTTTCAAGGAAGCAACACTCAAGGAGAGGGCGACTGTTGCTGCTCCGTTCACCTCGCTGTTCACGGAGCGCTAGGATGGAAAGAGCAGCGCAGTTCCACCTTTATTCAGCAGGAAATGTCACGCCGCTTTGATAGAACAAAGGCTGCTGGTTAATCCCAGACATTCTAAGAACAACAGCAACAGCAACAACAACGAAATAACAAAAAGCCGCACACCAAAAATGAAATGAAAGGAGAAACAGAACAAAGGACAGAAAAGTCTTGAGGTTCCAGCAACACCTGAAGCAGGTCAGCACAGCACCCAGTCAAATTCTCCTCAGAAGTGATATGACAAGGGATTTGTTGGATTGCAGGAGAAAGGGAAGTAAAAAAGAACAAAATGCAAAATAATGTAGAATGTTCTGAATGACACTGAGGATGACTGGTGTACAGCAGCAGCCACTGGTTCACTGGATCAGTGTAAAAGAGTATGTGCGTGCGTGTGTGTACTCAGATGTTGTACATTAAGCAGAGAATCTGACTGGTTTTACACAAAGTCCAAAGAGAAAAAAGAGCGACGCCACACACACACACACACCCACACACACGCACACACACTCACGCACACACAAACACACACACTTGTAGTATTAACAAATACTACAAACGATCAGAATTGTTGACGCGACCTGAAGGTCTGCAACACATATCACCGTTTCAGCTGATTACTGTTGTTAGTTGTCAGAATAACGACTGAACTTAGAACTATTTTTCCCACTCATGTTTCTGCCAACACCCAGCGGACACAGTCATCCGTCAATCTGATGACTCTGCCAATGTCCAGTCATGTCACTTGTCAGCATTCTAAGAGTGAGAAAGGGTTTTGCAAAACTCACTAAAAGCTGTTTACAGATTAGACAGAAACATAAAGACTTGTGCAAAGACAAGCAGAAAATGTTTTATCAAAGGAGAATTTTTCAGCATAGATTTTACTTTACAACTCTATTCTTAGAATTTTACATTTTCTAAAAGTCGGATGTGGAATTAATTGAGTCATGGGACATCTTGCAGACAAATGGAGTCACTTCCTCTCTGGCTCATCACGAGATGAAACACTGTTGGAGTGCTGACATGTGGAGACCGAGCATCGGCTACTTTCAAGTAGAAACTACAGAGAAGAGGAAGAAAAATGAAAATGGGTGATATGACGTAGACAAACCTGAGAAGATGTGTGACGGATTTTCTCTCCCTGATGAGAACAGAGCGCCGCCTTTCTCATTGGAAAATCCAGGAAGCGCCAGAGAGAGAGAGAGAGAGAGAGAGAGAGAGAGAGAGAGAGAGAGAGAGAGAGAGAGAGAGAGAGAGAGAGAGAGAGAGAGGGCGCCACTCTCACATGGACTCAATGAATATGAGCGCAAGTCGGAGGGAAACTGCTGCTGTCTCATGGTTCCATGAATATTGACCGTGGTTGTATGAACAAGAAATGGACTGAATGTATTTCGATTTTGTTTACTTTTTATTATTTCTTTTTTTACATTTTCCTAGAGGTATTGGAAGTGCAAAGAGTGAGATATGACGACAAGTCCCAGAAGTGTCAGCTTCCAAAACAAGGAGAAATAACTTCTTGAACTTTTGATCGCCCAGACTCCCGTGACGTTGAAAACTAATGTAATACTTCATAAAACAAATATATCTGCTGTGGATAATGTCGTTGTGTGACAACACTGCTCGTATTATTATTCCACGCTCACCCCGTTGAACGCGTTCTCGCAGGTGAATTAAACCGGCTAATCAGTTGGGCTAACTAGGCGAACCCACCAAATTCATCCCACTTTTCTTCCGTGGTGTTTTCGAGCTCCACCCCTCAGTCAGGACTAACGTGGACATGACAGCTTCTGCGACAGTAGTAGTTGAAGGAGGCTGGCTGTCCACCAGAGTGTCTGGTCAGCCATCGCCAGCAGGGGGCTCTCGGTGCTCCTTCACCATTCCGCAGCCAGAAATATCAACGAGCGGCCAGTTACACACAGGAATTCTCAGAGAGCCCAGAACGCTTCAGTGGAACGCATTGGGCTCCTTCTCTTCACCTCCTCTTCACCTCCTTACACACCCTGCTCCTCCTCATCACCTCCTTACTCCTCCTCTTCACTTACTCACTCCTTCTGCCCCTCCTGCTCCTCCTCACTACTCCTACTGCTCCTAGTCACCTCCTTCTCCTCCTTATCACCTCCTAACTCCTCACTCCTGCTGCTCCTCTTCACTGCTCCTCCTGCTCCTCCTCTTCACCTCCTCACTCCTGCTCCTCCTCATCACCTCCTTACTCCTCCTGCCCATCCTCATTGCTGCTCCACTCCTGTTCACCTCCTCGCTCCTTCTCTTCACCTCCTCCACTTCTTCCGCCAGCTTGTCTCCTCCTCTTCATCCTCAGTCTGAGCTCCTTCTTTCTCCTCATCCCACTGAACCTCTCAACTAAACTTCCTCTCCCCACCTACATGTGGATGTCCTCACTCCCCTTGTTCTGCTCATCTTCCTCTCCTTTATCCTCCTTCTCATCCTCTCATCCTCGGTCTCTTTCTCCCTCCATTGTCTCCATCTCTCCTCATCCCTCTTTTCTCCCTCTCTCCCCTCTCCCCCTCCTCCTCCCCTCCTCCATTCTTTTCTAATTCCCTGTCTTTCTCCTCCTCCTCCTCCTCCTCAGATTAGCCGTGTGCTCTCCTTCATGCACAGTGAGCGCTCAGGCTGATGCTCGGGATTTATGGATGACGACCGCCGCCTGATAGCCGCTGCAAAGACTCAGACAGGCGGCTAATCGTGCATGTGTGTGTGTGTGTGTGTGTGTATTGGCTACACATCTTTCTCCTGTCGACGGCGTCTTGTTGCTGAAAGATAATCCTACTCAGATCCACCTTTCTTCTTCTTCGTCTTCTTTCCTTCTCTTCTTCTTCTTCTTTACTCATCTTGTTCTTTCCTCTTCTTCTTTCCTCATTTTCTTTTTCTTCTTTCTTCTTCTTTCCTCCTCTTCTTCTTTCCACCTCTCCACTCTCTTTACCCCCCTCCACTGCTCTTGCCCAACACTTCACTCCCTTTGAACGTCCCGTCCACTTCATCTCACTATCTCTCTCTCTAACCCACTCCTCCATCAGTGCTGTCATTTTCTCCTCTTTCCTCTTTATCTCCTGTCGATGTCCCCCAACGACCCCGATGAAAAGGTTCAAATGTGTTTGTTTCCCCAGGTGCGTGTTGTGATGTGATTATGTGTATCTGTGATTTCTCTGGAGTTGAATTCACCATCCCTGCATGAGCTCCAGTCTGCTGAGAGAAGTAAGAATATTTTCTGAAAGCCTCCCAACACACAGGGCTGAAGGACGGCTGTGAAAATTCTTTTCATTCCTCAGGAGTGTCTGCACGGCGCCACCTGCTGACAGCTTATTCTTACAGTTCAAAATATCGCATTTACCTTTGAAAGGCTCAACTCTGAATTTGAATTTTTTCTTTTTTTGGTTCTTATTTGAAGGAGCTACGAGCAGCGTTCACCTCGTGAGACACCAGGGAGTTGAAGTTTTGCACAACTTGGATCCATTGAGTGAAAATATAAATGATGGAATTGTTATGACATCACCTTTTGGTTCGGAAGCCTCAGCGGTGATTTAGACAAAGCAAAAAATTGGAACTAGTTTGTAGGACTAGAAATTTACAGCTCCTTTGACAAAGACCCATTTTAAGTCTTTTTGCAACCAACTTTGGCGGCTCCTGCTGGCCAAACGATAAATCACTGGAGTTTTTTTGGTGCTTCTACAGCCTCCTCTTAGAAACTGTAAGCTCCGTCCATCTTTATGTACCACCAATGATCTGGTCATGATAATGAGAGAAGAAAACAACATCAACAGCGCCCCCTATCTGTATTGTTCAGCAGCTTCTGGAGGACATACAGGGAGCCAGTTTCTTTTGGTGCACATTACAAAAAACTATGACACCACAAACAGCAGCTTGAGTAACAGTTAAAGCTAATTCGAGAAACAAAGCAGAACAAAACTCACAGCTGGTAGTTTTGCATCCAGTTATTTTAACGAATAAGATATTTTTAACTTTATGAAAAGGAATTCAATTCAGACATTCAATGACGTTTCCAAGGAACATTTTTCTTCTTCTCAGTGACCTGAAGGGAACAAACGACTCTCAGCCTGTTGCTGCCTCAGTGTCTCTCGACACTCACTCACTTCCTATTTCATGCTTCTCAGACTGCAGCCACTTCACCTGAACCACATTATTCCTCCCTCCCTCACTCCATCTTGTATCCTGGCCGTGTAATCTGCAATGAGCTGCAGTCTAGAAGAAAGAATGGAGCCACATTGGGCCAGTGCTTGTTTCTGTACTGGTGCTTGACAAAAGACAACATTCCCCTGGAAACATCAGAACCTCATCCAGGACAACCACCAGAATCTCATCCAGGACAACCAGTGGAGCACCATCAGAACCTCGGGCTGGTCATCGCTGATCATCACTCTGGCTGCTGATGGCGACAGCCTGGATCACCACCACCAACAGTCCCGCTTTGGTTAATTCAGCCAATCTGGAATTCTAAACAGGTTGTTCCATCTCATCTCATCCGTAGTTTATGAATAAATGATTCCTCATCACTGCTTCTGTGCCTGCTCATTAGAACTGAAATTATCAGTCGACACTTGCAGCCGTAGTGATTCACCGGGCTGTAGGCACGCGCACACACACACACACACACACACACACACAGACACACACACACACAAAGATGTGGTTGGTCAAACACACACACGCAGTTCAATAGTTTGGCAGGTTGTCAAGTACATACATGACATTGAACCGAGACGGGAGCTGATCAACAAAATCAATTACTGTAATTAATTAAACTCACACACACTCAGCAACTTTCTATCCACACACTGATTTTTTTTGTTGTTGCAGCAAACGGCAAAGTGTCGATTGGGGTGAAGGCACCGTTTCCAAAAGGTGTGTGAAGTGTGCAAAGTGTGATTCAGTGTGTTTGGTTGTTACAATGAAAACCTCCCACCGTCACACAATGTTCCTGCTTCGATGGCATTGTGAAACAACACAACCACACTACAACACAACGAGCCGTGTGGCTCCTTTCTCCAACTACCGAGCAGGTCATTTCACCCCCCCCCCCCCCCCTCCCCATCTCAAAGTTTTTTCACCGCTTTAGCAAGAGCAAGAGAAAAAACACAACAACACAACAGCAGCAACACACTGAGCTGCTCACTGCTGTGTCCTGCAGGGAGGGAACAGTGAGGGAACAGTGTGGGAGCTGTTCCCACACACACTGGGCCACACTGAGAAATGTGCCTGCTCACACAGTACAGGCCATATGCTATGTCTGCACCCTGAAGAACATTCATTCATGTACAAGAACAATAACTATGCTGCAGCAAAGACAAACTCGTAGCGGGGAAAATATGTCTGTCGAGGGAAAAATCAGTCCCACTGAATTCCAAAAACAATGGAATGCATTGAGAGGAAACTCTCAAAAGGTTTTTGCTAATGAGGTGTTTTTTTTCTCCAACATCTAAAGGACAAATTCCTGGGACATTTTTGTTAAATCATCTAGTTTCTTCTTGTAGCACACAAAAGGTTACATGTCAAACTTTTAGAGCCAAAACAAGACTTGATACAACAACAACAATAGCATATAGGATGTAGTTTAGTGGCACCCTGCTACTAAAATACAGTGTCAAGCAAAGCAAGAACAAAGTAACATCTTGTCTGTTTCTGAATCGTCTGAGTGGATTTGCAAATTGAAATTTTCATCTTTTTTTCCCTGTAACCCTGTCAAACGTCAGGCTCAAAACTGAACTGAAAACATTACTCCTGGTTTACAGCAACATCTTGGCATCCCAACGCCTTTGTGACTTCTGGCTTCCAGCCAAATATGCCTTCGCATCCCTCGGATCAGTGTTGGAGTACAGGTAAGAACCAGAGCAGGTGGATATGCACGTAGTGGTCACAGTTCTGCTCTGTGGAACAAACTGTTTGCTGACTTGAATCCTGTGGAAACTTTAGTGCTCTGAAAACATTGCTTTTATTTTGCATTTTGCACCTCTGGGAATGTGGGCGTTAGATGTGATTTGAATTCAAAGAATTTTCTGAGTATGGTAGCTTATTGTTTGTAATCACCTGCCGCTAACTTCCTGATTGTTTTATTATTTGTCCTACATTTGTTTGAAATGTGTCAGGTTCGGAAAATTCTTTTAATGACTCTGTTTGCTGCTGTTTATTTTGTGCTCTTAAAAATCTTGGTTGTTTCACTGGTGAAACAACTGATGGTTGCCTTCTTGTTGGGCTTAATTTGGTATATTGAGAATCAATAGTTAATTTAAATGAGATGAAAATATCTCATTACAGAATGTAGTTTTCTCTGTCTGCATCGCCTGTATGCATACGTGCTGTCTGTCTGTCTGTCTGTTCGCTCTTGCACTAAGCCACACCCACAACCCGTGAAGAGCCAGGTTCCAAAGCCATGGAGGCTGAAGGGTCCAAAGCTGCACCTCATCAAACATCCCTGGCACAGACCAGGCTCCAGACTGCAGCCACGGCAGCAGATTCATACAGAAAAATGGCAAAAAGTTCACTTTTAGTTTCAAGTCTCATGTTTCATCCCTGCTGAGCTGCACAGGTTTGCACAGTTGCAAAAATATCTGGCGCACGTTTTAAGCTGAGATTTTGCACCAATTAGGAGGCATTGTCAGACTTAATGAGCAACATCTGTCAAGAACCAGGGGGTTTGAAGCCCCCCCATCCCCAACACACACACACATAGACTGAGCCGCGGTGGTGGGAGACTGATGACATCCAGACTTTTTGTGTTGTGTATACAAATAGCCTCCGGGGGCAGCAGAACACACCCTGAAGCCTCTGGCTTAAAACCCCACGGACCAGATGTTGCAGCTCACAGAGGACAGACTGGGCAAGAACACAAACCAATAAATAAATAAATAAATAAATATAATAATGGCTATCACATGGACACTAATGAGAGCAGTGAGCGGGTCACAATCCTCGAATGGCCGCCATGTCGTCTCTGCTTCGTCGGGATCAACCAGTCGCCTAATTTATGCCGCCACACTTCCACAGCAGCTCTTGCTTTATGCACGGCTGCGATGAAAAACGCCACCTTAAGACCCACTGATGAAAATTATAATTGAATAAGAAGCGGGGGTTGGCGAAATGAAATGAAGTGATACGGAGCAAGAAGGCCGGAAGGTATGAGGGGCAGAAAAGGCTGATTGGGGGGATAATCAGAGGAAAATGTGAAACAGTTGACTTTCATCTCAAGATGACGCCCAGCGCTGCCACCTCGTTGGCGGTGATTTGGTTCAACTTCCAGGCAGAACATGGAAGCAAATGTTGAAAATAAAGACCATTTATCGCGAGCACGTTTGGTGTCTTTACTTTAATATTGAGAACTGTGACCGATCTGGAATCAGCATCTGGTTTCTGTGTGGAAAATCAGTTTTATTGCACGTGTCAAGCTTCAGCCCGTCCTCACACACACACACACACACACACACACACACACACACACACCTATATGATATTATATTAAATTATATTATATTAGTGTTTATATTACATTTCAAAAATCATGTAATTAATTATAGTATATTGTTTAGATTGTTTAGTATGTTTATTATGTTAAACTATTGTGCTATTACTGTTGATAGTTCTAATATACTAAATGGTATAGTGTCATTAGTTGCAACTAATTATATTGTATTATATATTATGTCATATTATACAATATTATAGTATATTGTATAGTATAGTATTGCATAACTTAAAACACCCTTATCTGTACTTGCCCCTTTTTTAACCCTTTTGTCTTATTTTTATCTTATGTTTTAAATCTTTTTATCTTTCTTTTTGTAAAAATTTATATTTAACTTGCCACTTTTTAAACTCCTTTTTTACACTTTCTTTATTCCCTGTTGCATGTCAGGTTCTGCCACATCAACAATTCACTGCCATGTAAACGTGACATGATGTGACCAATAAAAACCTTTCAATCTTCAGATATATTAAAACACTGGTGCTGATGTTCCACACTGAAGCTGCCAGTTGTCGCCACTGACCTCAATAAAGTCACGCTACACACACATGCACACACTGCACAGTGAGACAATTCAAAGCAAAACCTCTCATTATTATGTTTATTGGAATCAGACCTGACCTGCTTGTTCTGATCACATGACAGGAAGGAACGGGGCTTCTGGATTTGAAGCTCGTTAGTGTCGCCTGTTTTTGGGAGGAGCACCAGATCACGACTGGCTGCAAACAATGCAGCATAAATACTGTTGTGAGTCTGGAGACACTCAGCGGATCAGCTGATCAGCAGGTCCACCATCAGTCAGATGTTCTGAGGAGGCCTCGCTTCATCACATTAGACCTTCGTTTGAAGTGATTTTTGATTGGGAGGCTGTTTATTGTGCTGATTATGGTGCAGAACACTGAGACGATGTGTCAGCTGCTGTTACTGTTCATCACTGAAAGGCCCAGTGTGCGAAATGTAACAGCATCCAGTGGTAAGAAGGCAAACTGCAGCCACAAATTAAAGGAAGTAGGTGGAAAACACGATTCAATTGTGGGAAAGAAAGTTGGTCATGAAGTTGAATCTCCTCAGAGAGTGAAAACCGATTGATTGATTGATTGATTGATTGATTGATTGATTGATTGAAAATCATCCAACCTGTCTTTTTTAAATAGAAATATCTATTATTAGTAAATGGGAATACTTGTTAATTTAACTGAGAATGCAACTCAATTCACATTTCCTATATATCTGCATCCCTCTCTCTTTTTTTTTTAAATTAGTAGATACTGGTGTGTGTTGCTGTTACTGTCACACTGCACTTTGAATCAACTGGGTTTGAAGGCGTGGCACTGCTGTCAGGCTGACCCAGTGGGAGGACACAGAGGACAAATCAGGTATCAACACTTGATCTTCTGAATGGACCCATAAACATCAACCAGTGCAGGCTGGATCCAGCCGCAGCTGGCGGTGCGACATCCAGGAAGGAGACCAAAATCAAAAGGCTCTTACCTTGAGTCTGTGCTTGAGTGAGGGGGAGGGGCAGCAGGGCCAGCAGGGCCCACACACACCAGGCAGTCTTCCCTGTCGACAACATCCTCACAGCCAGAGATCCAAACCTGCGATCGAGGACGAGGAACAACTTCAGCCACTTCAGCCACTTCAGCTTCCAGTCACCAGTCAACAAGCAGCACTCAGACACCAGCAGCTCCCTCCAACTCTGGTCTGCCTTTATACAATTACAGAGCAGCTTTCTGACGGGACAGCCTGACCCCCCTCTACCCCTCCCCTTTCTCAAAACACCCACACGGGGAGGCCTGGAAGAGGAAGAACAGCGGAAGACTTTGTTGAGGAAAGACAGAGGAGGGAAGGGACAACGAGAAAGAGCAGATGGAGAAGGTGACGGGAGTCAAACAGAATGAGAGAGGATGGACGGACAGAGGGATGGAGACGTCTGATTGGCCAGGCCGGAGGAGCAGCCCTATGGCCCGGCAGCAGCTCTTCTGCAACGCAACCGACGTGCAGCGTCTCATCTGTCAGCTCATCCGCATCTCCCCCATCACTCATATCCACACACACACACACACACACACACAGAGGAATAAAGAAGCAGACATTTCCGGAAAAAAGGCTGTGAATGAAGCAGCTCATAATAATAATAGTAATTATTATTATTATTATTATTATTATTATTATTATTATTATTATTATTATTATTATCATTATTACTGGTACACCGTATTGTAATATTGTAGTATTGGTCAGATGGACTGTCAAAAGATGAACATTTAAAACTAATGTGATATATTCCGGGTTGAATATGGCTCATTTTCACACAAACACAAGGGTGTGATCCGTCAAACGAGGCTGAGTTGATGATCGTGATCCCCCCTTAATGAGGTAGGGGGCGCTCTCATCAGGCAAATTTTCAAATCCGTTTAATCCGGAAAGTTGCTCCGATCCGCAGTTAATCCCGCCTTTTGATCCCAGAAGCAACTTTTGCCTGTTAATTGGTTCATGAAAAACAGGGTCACGGCGCCGCCTCGATTAAAGTCTTTCCGCCGGAAGACTTGAAACGATCCGCTTCTAAAGTGCAATGCAAGAAATAGTTAAAAATAAATAAATAAAATAAGATAGACTTTCTATGCAGTCGGATCAATAAACGGCCATGGTGCTTTTGCGAGCGCAATTTCAAGTCAATAAAAATAAAGTGACAATTATTACTGAGACAAAAAAAAAACATCCAGCAGCGTCGTATAAGAAAACCTGCCCAAGAAAACTGAGGTGAAAGAGTTTAGCAGCCAGATGTAATAGAATATAGAATAGAATAGATTTACTTTATTGATCCCAATTTGAGAAACTACGATGTTGCTGAAGCTCCAGCAGCACCTGAGAAGTAACACACACACACACACACACACACACACACACACACACACACACACACACAACGCGAGCGTGGATGCGATCGCGCCTCGTACCGTCTCCAGCTGTCATCAACTCTTCGGTCGCCCCGAAGGAAACAATCCTCGGAATGAATGAGCGGCTCGATCACCGCTGCTCCTCCGCGGCTCCTCAGCTGCTCCTCAGCTGCTCCTCACTACTCAGCTCCTCTCTATTCCTCACTGCTCCTCTCAGCTCCGCTCCTCTCCCGGTGTGAGTCTCCTCTCGGTCCACACTGGGTGTTACTCTGCCATCTCTCCCTCCCTCCCTCCAGCAATCTCTCTCTCTCTCTCTCTCTCCCTCCCTCTATCTCTCCTGTCCCTGTCCCAACCCTCTCGCGCACGCGCACACTCGCGCACGCAGAGCTATACAGTGTGTGTGTGAGAGAGAGTGTGTGTGTGAGAGAGAGAGAGAGTCAGCGACGGACGGAGGTGGAGACCAATTCTCGTTGCGCTGCGTAAAAATCCTTCGCCGAGCGACCGACCGACCTGCAGCATTCACCCCCCCTTCCCCTCCCCCCCCCCACACACACACACACACACACACACACACACACACCTTCTCTTCCTCCCCACCTCACCTCCCCCGGGGAGGCCTGTCTGTCTGTCGGCGGGTGCACACACACCCGCAATCAGTGATGAATCAGGGGCCATAAAGCGGCGAACGGCAGAACCTGAGGCTGCTCGCTGGTGACATGAAACCTGTGGAGGAAATCAGGTGAGCGGCGCGCGGCAGTTACCGGAGCAGGAGGCGGCGGAGCTGCGAGGACGTTAAAGGTGCATCGACGCACTTTGGGAGAACATTTTAGGTGTTAGTGAGGTGAAGCACAAAAAGAAGTCAAATTATTATTATTATTATTATTATTATTATTATTATTATTATTATTATTATTATTATTATTATTATCATAAAGATGAATGAAAACCACGATTAACATCAAAACCCATATAAAAAAAATAATAAAAAAAAACCTTGGAAACTAGTGTCACCAGTCACTAAAAGCATCGCGTGGAAAAACGCGTCATACGCTGTTATTAAAATGTTTTTCTTGAAGTGAAAAATATGTCAAATTTTTAGTTCAGCTCTCTGCCAGTCCGCAGTTACAGCGACGTTATTCTTCTGCGTTGCATCGCCATTTCTTTGTGTGTCTGCCGTCCTTGTGACTGAGAAACACAAGAGTGTGTGTACATGTACACGGGGAGACATGCAACAACAAGTAATCATAAAGCTGCACGCAGAGAGACGGTGGGAATGGATCAAATAAAACAGCAGAGATTGAATATAATGAGAATAGACATAAAACACCTAACAACACCCGGACCCTCCCTCCACTTCCTGTTCAGCCCCCCAAAGAGCAGCCAGTCCATTGTAAAGGTGCAAGAAGCAATAAATAAATGCAGCAGCAGCTACAGTCTCCACAGCATGCAGAGAATACAAAGCGAATATAGAAGGTGTGCGGTGAATTTCAACTCTTTTTTTTTTTTGCTTGAAAGAACTCTGAATTTTTATTATTATTTTAAATTTCACTTCTTCAAATAGAAAAAAAAAAGCTGATCTGCCATGAAAAGGAGCAGAAAGAAGCACGGTCTTTCTGATACAAGCGAGTCCAATATGATGTGTCAGCCTCACTTTAACCAGACCAATAATTCAATCGTATTAAATTAAGACACAGACTGCCACAGCCACTCACACCCTCTGCTGGTTGCTGAGTTACAATCGAATTTAAACTATTCAGAAAGCGCAAAAGAAAAAATATTTACCCGCTGCAATAAAACAAACAAGAATTTAATATTTAATTTTTACATTTTTTTCCTCCAAGTGTGCGATGAAGTTTCCTGTTTAAAAAAAAAAAAATCAAACCAGCTTCCGACTGTTTTCACTAAACACAGGGGGCGTTGATCTCCTCATCTCAGCTTCCAACCAGAGAGCAAATAAGCCACAAATTCCAGAGAACTCTGTCTTATCTCGGCTGGAGTGAGTGGTGCTTACTAGTATCAGGCCGGGACCTCAGACATGAGCACACTGTCTAATCCCCTCAACACACTGCTGGGCTCCTGCACTGTGTGTGTATGTGTGGGGGGGGGGGGAGCGGGGGGGTCTCTGGAACTTGGGGAGGATTGTGTGGGGTTCAGGGGGGCGGGAATCATGGGAAACACTGGCTGCAAAAATGTGCCAGTGGCTGAATAAAGACTGAAGAGGAGCAGAGCTGCACTCCAGGTGTGTCCCTGGGGCAACACACACACACACACACACACGCACACACTTACTTTTGCCGCACAACTGTCCAGATGCCATAAACACTGTAATCAAGTGGATCAGGATTGCCCCCCCCTCTCCATCCTTCCCCTACTCCCCCTCTTTCCTGTCTGTCTGTCTGTTTGTCGGCTCACCTGCCATATGTCTGCGCCTGGCCACACTCTTTACCCAACATGGAGGCTGATGCGTTCAAGGTGACCATCACTACAACATTAACTTCAGGTCAGAGTTTTTTCCACTTCTGAAATTTGTCAGAGGATGTTTAGTCCAAATAATTTAGGGGTTTAACAATTTCAAATTTTAATTTGCCCATGGACAGATGTCTCGCAAATCGACAGAAAAAAGATAAACCCACAATGAACATGGGGAACTTAGGCCGAGTTAAATTTACCATCAAAGTTAGAATTGGTACCAACGAACCAATTCTACGTCATGTTTGAGTTGATAGCAGGTGCCAAGTCATACCGAGTTCCAAACTTCTGGGCAACAAACTTTCCCAGCCAACACTTTAAGGTAATTTCTGGTGAGGTGAACTCGCACCAACTGACCTCTGAGTTGGTGGTCGGCTGGCGTCGACAGACTGCAGGTGGATTCTGAGCTTCTTTCATTCTGCTCTGGTTCTAGACAACTATCAGATGGATCGTCCTTTTTTTAATAGATATTCAGTCCTTTGCCTCACTTCCTCTCTCTCCACTGTAATCATCTTGCACTGTGCCAGCATGTCAACTAATGTTGCAGCAAACTTCCTTGGCAGCATCTCAGGCTGTTTATTTCCCAGCAACCCATCCACAGCCGTGGGAGCAAAGAATTCTGGCAAAGTCTTTGAGGTTCTAATCCTCTGTTTCAGCAGCTTTAAATGGAACTACCAGCAATCCCTGGCTATGATGAGGATCAGGAACTGATGGAGCCGATAGAAGAACATCATCTGCGTAGAGTAGAGATGTAATCTGGAGCCTTTCTAATCTGTGTCAGGAGAGTTGAGTGAGTGAGAGAGGTGAACATGAAACACTTCCAGTCAATGGAACTGCTGACTAATAAGCAGCTATATCTGTGGTGTTTGTACAGGTTTAGCTAAGGATTTGGGTTTGGACACCTCGAATAATCAGGTGGCAACTTCCTCTCAGGGCCAGGTGGTGGTCGAGCTCTTTGCTCAACGTTCTGCTGCACGCACTGAAAAGGAAGAGGCAGGAAATTGAACATTGAATTTGGGGATATATGAAACCAAGAGGAGGATCCTTGTGAGAACAGTTGGCTTAGAAACAGAGACTGGGAGGTCAGCAGGTCAGACACCTGGAGGTACCTTGATTCATGGTGTTAAAGGGAGCCAGTCGAGTGGGTTTGGTTACCTGATGCCTCCGTCTGGAGGTGTTCCAGGAACGTCCGACAGGTTCAAAACACCACAGTGGTCCTGGGACTCGCTGGATGGACCAGGTATCCCAGGTGTCCTGGGGCCTCTGGGTCTGTGACTGTTGACAACTGACTTACTGACTTACTGACTTACTGAATGAATAGGGAAGAGTTGGTGAGCAGTGCTGCTGAGCTCTGAAAGACCAAGTGAAGTCTGTTCCCACCATGACCTGACCCTGGATGATAAGCAGAAGACAATGAATATATGGATAAATAGATGGAGTTTGCATTGAATATTTCAAAGTTTTTTTTAAAGAGGATAACAGGATTACCCTGTAGAACCCTTCCCCGCTGTGTGACAGATAATATTCTGGACTTTTTCTGGCCAATATTGCACGAATGGTTAATAAACCCTTGCTTATCCCTGCCTCCACACAATTGACTGTCTTTTGCACATCTGCTCTTGTATGTAAATGTTAGACTGTTTGTTGTAATTACTGTATAATTTATCATTTTTGCTGTGTTTAGTGCTGCACAACACAGTTTCCCAATTTGGGGTTGATCTATCTATCTATCCATCTATCTATCTATCCATCTATCTATCTATCTATCTGTCTATCTATCTGTCTATCTATCTATCTATCTATCTATCTATCCATCCATCTATAAGTTCTTTTAAATTTGCAAAAAGCCAACACTGGAGCGTTAAGATTAGCCGGGCAGTCCGCTGCTTTAAATGTCGAATCATTTTAAAACGTTTTTTTCTTCTTCATTGTCTCGTCTGTGACTGACAGCTCGTCTTCACCCACACAAAGAGCCTCCTGACGGATGAACCCTGCTGCTGTCATCCGTCCATCGTGTCCCATTTGTCATCTATTCATTTCTCCGGATGTCCCCCCGTTCTCGTCTTCATCTGGCCCCATTCACCTCTTATCTATCTGTCACTCTTTAGCTCCTCGTCTCACCGCGGCCCCTCCTGTCTGTCTGTCTACCTGTCTTTCTGTCTGTCTGCAGCTCTGTTGAATAAATGCACCAATGTGGAGGTCAGAGTTGATAATGGAGGTCACTCAGCCCCATACGGCCAAACTACGGCAGCTAAGCTTTGTTGAAGTTTTCCGAATCTCTCTGCCGGGCCGATCCTGTGTTGACTCTCCGCCCCAGACATTTTTATTCCACACAAAATGAATCAGTCGTACAGAGCATAGCGGTCATAATGTGCGTTTCCCTTCGATGGACGACTGTGTGTTTACTTCAGTTCACGCACGCCAAAGAAAAATCCATGCATATCTGATCAGCTTTCTGCTGAGAAAGTCCGCCGGCGCCAAGGTGACAAGGTCTGACAAAGCCCTGTTTTTCTTTTTTTTAAACAGGATGGTGAGGGTGAGACAACTCTGATAAAAAGTAGAAAAACATTGACAGTCAATTACAGCGTCTCTTTGTCTGACGCTCTGAAGGTTCAGCAAAATGTTAGAGATGAGCAGGAAATGTTTTTTTTTTAGAGTTCTATGTACATATTTTCCAAAAGTTCTGATACATATACTTTTCATTTTGCGGAACGCCAGATCTGTCAGGAAGCATTAATGGATAATCCACAGCCACAGCTGTTTCCTTCCCTACGTCTGTGATGAGCGGCGAGCCTGTTTGCACTTTGCCGCCAAATTGTAGTGATAGAAATGGGCAACATCCACAACAGGCTCCTGGAGATCCTGCAGATCCTGCGTCCGCCTGTAATTTCTGCCTCGCAGGCCACCATTGTTGCCTCAGCAAACACTTAGAGAGCATCATCCGGAGCAGCAGGAGATTAATGGCAGGAACCAGGAAGTCAGTCGGTCGTCGTTGACTCTGGCAGGGTCTCAACTTGACCAGAGGAGGAAGAGGGCAATCATTTCATACAATACTGTGCAATAATAAGACTTTTTATACCGCAACATTTCTGCATTCTCCAAAGAAACAGTGCAACTGCTTGGACCTCTCAAGGTTGTTCTTCTTTTTCTTATTTTCTTATTCAATTACAGCCAAACACAAAACTTTACCAGGGACACATTCAGAGAAAGGTTCAGCTGATCTCATCTGAAATCTACACAAAAAAAAACAACAACACGCAGGCAAGCAGGAATTGAATTTATTTCAAAACCAAGTCTTGTATTTTTATTCCTTCTTCCTTTTTCCACTGAGCCACATTTTTTTTCTCAGCTTTTTTCTCAGTGAGCATTCGACTCTCACTGCCTCATTGAATTCCATTCATCGTTCACTCTTTTGTATAGCCTAACCCTAATCCTTAGCCCGACTCAAACCTTGAACTTTGACCTCAGTCTATACATGACAGCCTCTACACCGAAGCCGTCGTCCTGAACAGCTATATCTAAGAGTTGTCAGGAAAAAAGTGATGACCAGAAAAAATGTCCTTGGAAGAAACGCCCGCGTTTGTTGAAAACTCTTGCGCTTACAAAGTGATATTTCAAAAGGAGCACACACACATACACGCACGTACACGGGTATGTACACATATAGATATATAAACACACCAGCGCTGCAAGAGAAACACGTTTTGTTTACCTTGTAAGCGCGAGACAAAGTTCCGACCTGGACAAGTTCAAATAGAGTTGACAAGCACAAGAGTGTGGAGACACACACACACACACACACACACACACACACACACACACAAAGGTGATTTCAGACACACCTTGAACCTTTTCTTCTCTGCAGTAGGCCAACTTGCTGGCTGAGCTTCAGAAGTGTGTGTTAATGACAAGCGGCAGGTTAATATGAGGGCAGCGTTGAGTCCAATGACCGCAGCCACTGATTAGTCCAGCCAGTGTCAGTCATTAGACGGCCAGGCACCTGGCTGCCGGCCGATCGTTCCCAGACCACCGCGGCTCCGCAGCTCTTCATTCGTTGTGCATCTTTTAATAAAGAATAAAAAAATTAGGAATGCCTTCATTTATTCCACATTGGGGAAATTTACACAGTTACAGCGGCATGTACAGTGCAAGGAGAACAAATAAAAATATACAGTAGATATACAATATACATACCATTTATTTAAATCTCTAAAATACTGTTAAAAAGTGCTTAAAAATAATGACGGTGGCCATCGGTCAATGAACTGGCCTTTATTTATTTATTTATTTATTTATTTATTTATTTATTTTTGTTTGTTTATTAAAGCGCATTTCAAGTCTTTCAGCACACGTCCCAAATGGTGTCTTTTTTCCTTCTTCTTTAACTCACAGTTTCATTGGAGACACCTGGGTTGAGTTTTTGCGTTCTTCATCCTCTGGGATTCTGCTCCTGGATCAGTGAGTCAGTGAGTCAGTGAGTCAGTGAGCCAGGACTCCACACCTCAAAAGCTGCTGGAGAAAACAGAGAGAAAAAATGAGGTCCAGATCTTCAGGGTCCACTGCCTTTTTATGTTTGCTGATTCCATGACAACAAGGTTAAGAAAAATAGCACAGGCGTTACAGATGGGGATACTTGAAGAATCCCTGTGCTCGTATCATCCAATCCAATCCACTGTATTTATACGGCAAACTTTAAAAACAACAAGGTTATGAAAAAGCAGCACTAAGAAAAGAAAAATAACATGCAGTAAAAGCCGGAGGGAATGATAAAGACATGCAATAAAATAAATAAATAAATAAAAGTATGCAGTCCAGATGAAACCGGGGATCCAGAAACACTAAAAGACTAAATTTCTTACCGGATAAAAAGCAAAAGAAATCGCTTCAGGTTTTAAGACTCTGGGGTTGGAGTGGTGGGAATATTTAATGGCAATAATAAATAGAATGTATTGGGGATAGAGGCAGTGTTTTATCAAACATGATTAAGCTAAAAGTCTTGTGAAGAGACAGTAAATGAGAAAACGTCACCATCATGGTGGGACATGCAGCCACACCAGTTGAAGTCAGTCCCAGCTGAACCCACTGAGGTGCAGCTGCAGCCTGAGGAGCCTCCAGCAGCAGCGCAACACTGTCGCTTCCTGCTGTGACTTGTCTTCAGCTCTCCACCTGTGGGCAGGGAAGTGGACCGACGGGGGCAATTCACCTGGAAAATACTGTCATCAGACCTCAAAGGGACTCCAGAACTCAGCCTGACGCCTGGGGAGCTTATAATTGTATTCTATGCTGTTATAAGATAGAGTTGTCTTTTCACATTTGTTTTAGTTTTTTCTTGCCTAAGCATGGTTACATATTTTATTTCATTCATTCATTCATTCATTCATTCATCTTCTATACCCGCTTATTCCTATTCAGGGTCACGGGCATATTTTATTTATTTAATGTTTTTCTTTTAACCTGTTTGACCAAAAAAATAAAAAATGAAACGAAAAATAAATGAAACAAAAAATTCAATGTATCAGTTCCCTGTTTTGCATCCCTGTCAGCACCAGTAGTTCTCTATTTCATTTACACAGTGGCCACTTATTGTTTTTTCTTTATCTCATTACCTTTCCAGGAATAGCGGCCAATTTATTGGGTATACCATATTAGCGCCAATAAAGAGGAGTTACTGCTGCCTCCCGGTGACCACTAACAAGTCTCCCCACTCTGACCCCTGACATCAACAAGGCACTTTCCTCTGCATAACTGTCCCTCACTGGATATTTCCTCCTTTTGGAGCCGTTCTCTGTCAACCCTGGAGATGGCTGAGATGTGGTGAAAATCCCAGTAGATCAGCAGCTCACGAAACATTCAGACCTGCAGCCAATTTGATTATTTTTATGTCACAATGCAAAGTTTAACCTGAATTGGTAAACTTTAAAAAAAAAAAAAAAAATCAAATCAAGTGAGTTTTTGGAATCTAATTTCCCCAGCAGGGATTTGAGCATTTGAGAAATTTGCATGTAGCAAACCCTGTATCCACAAAATGGCAAAACATTAATATTTCATGGTGAAGTTATATTTTCTCACAGAACAAACTTGAGCTTTGCAACAAAACAAAACAAAAAACTTCTTGAGTCATTAGAGGCTCAACAACATCGACGTTGAGCCTCGAGTTGAATCTAATTTGGCCCTGAGAAAGTTTCCATCCCATTAAATCCTGATGAAGAAAACTAAGGGAATAAATGGACAAGAAACTCAGCTTCCTTTCTTTTCTAGGCAGCCAGCTCACAGCTCTTTTCCTTTACTTCCTTCACTGACGAGAGGATTTTTCTCATGTCTGTTAATTACTTGATTTTGGTTTGTGCAGTTTGCATCGGCGCTGCTTTAATAGAGCCAACTGGGCTTTTTTGAGCTTAATGCCATCTGATAAAATATGCTGCTTGGTGGCTGCTTTCATCGCAGGCTTCTCCCTCTGACTGCGTTGGCCCCCAATTGCAATTGGCCTCTCATGCACTGAGCTACGTCACGCTGGATCAACAAACTGATCTCCCACGGCTCCTGAATGCAACACAACGCACCGCTGCTTTCAAAACATTGTTCACCAGATATTGATTTCATCACATGGAGAAAAAGGGAAAAATTCCGTAGCGCGAATTTGAGATGTGAGCCGGGAAAAAAAAACATTAATAATTCAAATCATGATAAATGAATGGCATGTAAACAGGGCTTCTGCTGCTCAGGCTGTCAGAGTGATTTCATCCGCCGGCTGTGAGGAGCCTCATCAGAAGATCTGACGCTGAGCAGCAGCTACACTCCTGTTTCTGCTGCAAGTTTCTCAATTCCTGTCAGTGTTTTGTATCAGCCTGGCTACACCTCATTCACACACACACACACACACACACAGAAAGATGAATGGGATGGGGGCTACCGTGGGATTGAGGCCGCTGTGCCAGTCGATGTGCTGCTGGACAATGCAGTAACGGATGAAAACATGCAGCAGTGCAGAGAGTCGATGCTGTCGTGCTAGTTAGTTAGCTCTTCAGTTGCTGTCTTCCTGGAAGATGTCAGAGTGACTGAGTGATTGAGTGAGTGAGCGAGTGAGTGAAGGCCAACAGGGAACTCAGGCACCTGTGAGAAACATTAGCATAGTTGCATCGCACAGTTTGTAGTCACTATCCTGGAAATGTACATGTACATGACAGAGCAGCTTCATTAAAAGGACCGGTGTGTGACAGTTTTAAGGAAGTCCACCTGACGCCATGTTTGGTATTTAGTTCACTGTCAGGTGGACCCCCTCAAAAAACTGCAAGACGGCAGCTGACTCAGGGCAAGACCCTTATTGCTATATATACTGTATATATGTGTGTGTGTGTGTGTGTGTGTGTAGATACATAGATACACACACACACACACACACACACACACACACACACACACACACACCAGCTTCTTCATCAGTATGAAACGACAGGCACCACACAAGGTGGTGTAATCAAGAGTGCACACTTGTTAATTCTGCTTCGACACATCAATCACACACGCACGCGGCCAACTAACGCTCGTCTCTGTATTTAAACAGGGGCGTAGCTATGGCGGACATCAAATAGGGCTCTGGTGAGCTTCCCAGGTCACGTCACCAATGGACGAGCAGTTGAAGGGTCAATGAATAGTTTTGACAATTGACGGTTTTGTTTTATTGTATTTAAACGAGGAATAAAATTATTTACAATGTTGGTAGATTTAAATAAACTAGTGGTTCATATAATAACTCGTGTGATGTCACTGAGGATACATGTATACATGTTTGTTTCGTTGTTGTTTTTTCTGAATGAAAATACACACCCAGGGCTAGGGAGAGGCTTTGAGTCAGTCTTGTTTTGGAACCTGTCGTTGTGTTTTTGTTAGTGATTCTGGAACTGTCGAAGGAGAAGTGAACTCCAGCTGTGACTGTTTACTTTCTTTCCTCGTACGAGGAGCGATTCCAAGATTGCTCTCCTCTGCATGCTGAAGACTGTACTACAGTACATCAGCTGCCCCTGCTGGCAGTTTAATAGCAGTGCGTCCAATATATGGAGAGACGGTTCAGTTTCCTTTGGTTGTGAAGGAGCGACACGATATTTCACAGCAGAGCCGAAGAAAACTCTCGAGGTGTTTCTGGTGGTTTTCTGTTTGTAAACCAATATATATCATAACATAACTACTTGAAATGTCCAGTTTTAAACGTACAAATGTTGGCATATGTAGGTATTTTTCCAATATTACCTCCGATAATGCCTCAGGATGAACTTAGCGAACACACGGAATAAATCAGCAATAATACATTTGGAAAACGTGAACCGCAAATACAAACCGTCAAGGTCAAATTACCATGAGTTTATTTACTGAACACTTGATCACATGTTTAGTACAGAATCAGAACATCAGAAACAGTGTCAGCTGCTTTGTCATAATGTGAAACTGCGAGTTATTTAACCCCAACATTCAACCTGCGGTCCGGTTTAAAGACAAAAGAAAAGAAAATAAGAAATCATCATACAGCTGAAAACTGCTGAATATTTTTGTTGAACCAGAACAATGAAGCAAAGTTCCCTTTGATCAGCGAGTCCACCAAAAACGTAAGTCAGAAAATGATAAAATCGACAATAAAAAACTGTAAAAATGCAGAAAGAAACTATGCAGTATTGTCTGATCCGACTGCTCTTGTGCTTGATAGTGTCTGTAAAATATTAAAATGTTGATTGTCACAGAAACTGAAGGACGTCGCCACTTCTTACAAGGCTGAAGAGGAAAGAACAGAGGTCACCAGAGGTCACCAGAGACACATGGAGGAGCCGCTGTAATCTGCGGCAACAAAGACGTCTCTGCTTTGAAAGGTTTCCAGTGTTGCTGCAGAAGAGCCACTGAACTGATTCATCAACATCAACATCAACAGTCTTTTGCTTTCACACTAAAAACACTCAACCACCACCAGATCAGCTGTTCTGAGCCTCCTGGAAAAAAAACACTTTGCATCTCCGGCAGCAACTCAAAACTGATTTTGGGTTCCAAAATGGTGAATTGTAAATCAAAGTCCAGCCAACTTCTTGCCAGCTGTGGTGGATCTCAAGCGTGCCATCTCCTGGTTGGAGGAAGTGTTTGCAGCTGCTCAAGAGAGACGCAGCAGAAACTGTGGTGAAGTGGATTTAAGTTCAGGGGTCACCAACACTGTGTCAGCACAAGTCGTTGAGCGGCGACTAAAATTAAGTTGGCTCCAACCTTGTTAAGTCATTGTTGATACTCATTGAGAACTCAAGTGTCTTCATTAATAATCATACACAACCAAAGGCTAACTGGGTAAATGTGTTATTTCAGGAGAGTGTAGCAAACTGGTCGACCTTCATATGACTCAGGGCCCATGAAGTAGCTCTCGGGTTCAAAAAGGTCTGTGACTCCTGCTTTAGAGTGTTTTAGAACGTTACAGGTCTGAGAGATTCAACCTGACGGCACCAACAGCAAACACTTATCAGAAACTATTTTTTGTGCCATTTTCTTGGAAGCAAACGTAGAAACTACCTTTGGAGGCTAAAATACACTTTACTGCTGCGTGACAGGAGACTGGACCAGAGAATGTCTAGGAAGACATTCAGGGGTTGATGAATCATGCAGTTCATAGCTTATACGGACTCCTATGGTCACATGATGAACAACAACAACAAAAACAACTACAAGAGGACAATGTTGGCACTTTCTACGGTGATTCTGGTCTTCCTGCCGTTTGGCAATGAAGCTGTCCATAATACGCATGTTGGCTATTATAAGTTAGGCTCTTATAAACTAGGACACATCAATTAAACCCAGTAGTGTCACTGAGGCCTAAAAACAAACAGTAAACAAGCCAATACTCAGGAGTCAATAGGTGATTACAGACACCAATGTCGTTGAATCATGTTTCAATGTTTGTTTCATCCCACGGTTTCATGTTTCATCCCACTGAGGTAATGACATCACAGCCCACAGTGACGTCTGGCTTGAGAATCCTTGATATGAATCCATCCATCCAAACCCACAGAATCCAAGTGGGGATCAGAATGTGCATTTGACATGTACAATATATATTGATCTTTCATCTGTTTAAACTCAACACAGATATTAAGCCGTTCTGGTGCATAGCTTCACTGTCCTTATTCTTCAATCAGTAAGAACATGTAGATGTTAGTTTAATATTTACAGTCGGCTAAATCTGCCTCCTTTTGTTTGTAGTTTCTGAAAAAACAAAACTGATAGCTTGAGTTCAGCTACATTATTATTATTATTATTATTATTATTATTATTTCTGTGTCTACAGCACAAACACTTTTTTTTCCATTTGATTGTATGTCTGGCAATAAATGCAACACTTAGGAAAAGGGTTATCAATATATGATTGATTGACTGCAGTAAAACTAATAGATTTTTTTCCTATATTTGATGCCAACAACTACACTTTTCCACTGCAGGTCACAGGTAGATAATCTTTAAAAAAAAAAAAAAAGTCTTCACATAGTTTGTGAGACGTTGTCAGTGCTCTACTTTGTACAGCTGACGGTTTCTCTGGTAAACGAAGGGAAGTCTTCTACTTTTGTGCACTAAATTAATTGAAGTGTTCTTTCCCCGAGGGCTGTTCAATGTTAAAATTGCATTTTTGTGATGCAACTCAAACTTACTCCAAACAGCTACACATAAATCTGTAAGAACATCAGTATATTCATTTATTCATTTTCAAATAATGAGGCTAAAAGAACATCAAACCCTCCCTGGAAGCTAAGTTTCTCAGACTGAAGCGGCTCCAGCAGTTTCCTGCCCCTGTGCCTCCCCTTGACTAGCAGCAGAGGGCAGTGTAGACCCATCAGCCGCTGAAGTCGCACTCGGGAAGTGTTAAAATGACTCCTACTGTGTATTCACTTTATACGTGTTTAAAGCCAGTCTCTGATGCCTTGTGTTCATCCTCTGGCATACTCCCTTAAAAAATCCCAGGATTCGGTTTTACCATGTGACTCCGGTTAAAAAAAAAAAAAAAAAAAAAGACACAAAAAAGAAAAAAAAACAAATAAAAAATGTCTCCGTGCTCCTCATCAATTAGGCGGATTAAAAGGAAAAAAAAATCAAAGTGGCACCTTTGTGCGCTCCGTCCAAAAGGTGGAACCAACGGCTCCTATTGGCCGCATTCTTCAAACAAACTGCGTCCGCGACGTCTCCGCCGTGTCCGAACAACAAGGGACCGACTGGAGCACGCACGTCCCGTGCAAAGTCTTCCTTCCACCCACTGATGTGACCAGCGGACACGGCGGTCAAGTCCTGAAGCTGTTAAGTCCTGGTGCTGGAGCTGCGTTCGAGGACCTCCATGGTCATCATCATCAGTGTCCTACACCTCCTCCATGACCTCCATGAGGATGGTCCTGGGCCCAGTCAGGATCAGGTTGCTCACGGTCCGGTAGTCGTGGGTCAGCACGTTCAGTCCGTTCACCGACACCACGAACTGACACACCTGCACACAGAGGGGGAGGGGGCCCAGGTGTGTAAGATTTAGTGCCATCTAGTGGTATCTCACTCCCTTGGTCACTTTGTTTTCTTTTCTGTGTTTTCTTCATTTTGTTTCCTTCCATTTTCTGTTTATATTATTTTATGTGAAAGAACATGTTTGCATATTTAAAATAAAATAAATCAATAAATTAATAAACATAAAATAAGATGTTTTGTCTGATCTACCCCGGTGACTCTCTTTATTAAGATATGCACTTTTATAAATAAATGAAATCAAATTTCATGCCAGTAGATTCACTATATTGAGCCTGTGATGAACTGAGGGGGTTATTTATTTATGGGGAGACCAAACACAAAGCAGAAAAAAGCAGAAAACCAATTCATCTGAACAAACTGCACGGCGGAGCACTGGGCCACTGGGCTGCCTGCTGTTTCCACAGTCTGTGGAGGCAGACCCAGATGAGGTCAACCTGACCCAGCGAAGGTGCAGCAGCGCCAATCAGACCACACCTGTCTTATCTCTGATTGGTCCAACTCAGCAGGTCTGAGGGAGAACCTCCCTGCTAACTGGACCGTCTTGGAACATGACGCCGCTTCTACCTTGCCTTGGAGCCATCACCACCATTAAACAATTCAAACTGTTTGTAGAACCTTCTCAACAGAACCTTCTGTCAACTTTCATCAATTGAGTTCAGAAGTGCCATAACTGTTTCCATCCTCTCCTGTTATTCATCATGTACACTGCACTATTCTTATATTACTTTCCTTATTTTACATTTTTGAAATAAGCGTGTACTTATTTTTATCTCCTGTCAAACATTCTGCACACAGAGCAGGAGTAGCACCTCGAATTTCATTGTATGCTTTTTCTTAAACAATGACAATAAAGGCTTCTTATTCTGATGTTATAAAAACAAAAAAACATTTCAGGACGCCGACACAAAACAAAAACGTGATCGTTGGGGGTGAAAACACACCACATCAACCATCATCGAGGCTTTTGTCCAACCTGGGAATGAACCAAGTGCTGCTGCTGCTGCCTGGTGACGGCAGCTGAACTCGAATAGCCGAGTTTCCCTGGAAACATCTGAGGTCCTGTTCCAACCCAACCGTATCTCACACTGACTGACATAAACAACCCTGTTTATGTCAGAGTTCAGAATGGAGAGAAGGAGGAGTGGAGTGATTGTCACTGGGAGGGGTTGGGGGAGGGTCTGGGATCCTAAAGAGGACTTCCTAAAGATCTGCTGCCATCACATCCAAAACTCTGCAGCCTAATGTCAGCCTCCACAACTCTTCTCCTCTGCTTGGTTGGGGTTGAGGTTGGGGTTGAGGTTGGGGTTCAGGTTGAGGTTGAGGTTGAGTTTAGGGTTGGGGTTGGGGTTGGGGTTGAGGTTGGTTGGGGTTGGGGTTGGGGTTGAGGTTGAGGTTGAGGTTGAGGTTGGGGTTGGGGTTGAGGTTGGGGTTGGGGTTGGGGTTGGGGTTCAGGTTGAGTTTGAGGTTGGGGTTGAGGTTGAGGTTGAGGTTGGGGTTGAGGTTGAGGTTGGGGTTGGGGTTGGGGTTGGGGTTGGGGGTTGGGGTTGGGGTTGGGGTTGGGGTTGGGGTTGGGGTTGAGGTTGAGGTTGAGGTTGAGGTTGAGGTTGAGGTTGGGGTTTGAGGTTGGGGTTGAGGTTGAGGTTGAGGTTGAGGTTGAGGTTGGGGTTGGGGTTGGGGTTGGGGTTGGGGTTGGGGTTGGGGTTGGGGTTGGGGTTGGGGTTGGGGTTGAGGTTGAGGTTGAGGTTGAGGTTGGGGTTGGGGTTGGGGTTGGGGTTGGGGTTGGGGTTCAGGTTCAGGTTGAGGTTGGGGTTGAGATTGGGGTTGGGGTTGGGGTTGAGGTTGGGGTTGAGGTTGGGGTTGACGTTCAAGTTGAGGTTCAGGTTGGGGTTACATCTACTTGAAGTGAAGTCACGGTGAGAGTAAATATTTGCATAAGGCAACACAAAGAACGCTTGGAAACTGAATAAAAGTCCTTTGTCCTTTATGCACACACGCAAAGTGTGTGGAAAGCCAGAGCCGGGAAACAATAAGCATATCTTAGCACCTGTTTGCACAGAGAAACGCCTGCTAGCAATGGCCTCAAAACGTACTGTCACAACAGCGCAGCAGCAAACAGCCACCTGAGGGCCAGGAGGAAAGAGTGCGTGTGTGTGTGTGTGTGCACGCGTGCATGTGTGTGTTGCCTTTTTTAACGACATTAGCTTGTGTTAGCGAGAGCCACAAACAACCGTGCAGAGTGGAGACATTTCTTATCCAGCTCCTCCTGGTGAGGGTTGTTTGTTGAGAGGAAGGACCATAAAACTGCTGGGAGTGAGTGAAGAGGAAGGCTGGAGTTGGGCTGGAGTGACTGCAGGCTGTAAACACCGGGCTAAAGGTCGCACTGTTACACCAGGGCAAAGTTCTAAACGCACGCCGTCATCACCAGCCAGCGGGAGGCGCCACATGCGTTTCCATCGTGGTCAAACGCTGTTGACGCAAAGCCGAAGAGATATTATTGAACAACTGCAGCTGCTGCTGCTGCTGCTGTTGTTGTTACTGCTTACGCAGCTGCTGCTGCTGCTGTTTCCTCTTTCACTACTGCTGCTGTTGCTGCTGATGCTTTAACTGTTACTGCTACTACTGCTGCTGCTGCTGCTTCTGCTGTTTCCTCTTTCACTGCTGCTGCTGCAGTGACCAGCTGACCGTCCCTCACACCCCCACAGTTTCTTCGTTCTGAGGTCACTTCCTCTTCTTGAGGTCACTTCCTCTTCCTCCTTCTCAGCTTTACTAATTTATTTTCCACTCTAGAATCCTTGTCGTTCATTAGCCAAAGACTCAGCAGCAGATGTATCCCTGTGTTTACAGCCGTCCATCAAATCTCTCTATTCCCAGCCAGTTTTAGCAATGAGGCTGAAACCCAGAACCAGTGTGGACTTTTCCAACTGGTGTGACTCCATACGATGGTTCAGAGCTGGAAATTGCTGGTCGAAAAACCACCACTAGAGTGAATCTCAGTTCCCTGGACCTGAAATAAATAGTTCTCAGACTTTTAGTCCTCCTCTTCCTCTTAGTCACTCTCCCTCTCTCTGGGCTCCTGCTGCTCCTCTTCCTCCTCCCTCGTCCTGTCCTGACTGTCGGCCCAATCGGACTCCTGCTCCACATTCCCAGAATTCCTCTCTGCCACTCGCCTCACATTCCTTCATGCCAGCCGAGCCACCGTCACCCCTCCTCCCCCTGCCCCTCACCCTGAACCACTTTCTCCTCCTCCTCCTCCTCACCTTCATCCCAGAAGCAGCTGCGGGTCCTCCAGGGTCGACAGCCTGGATGTGACAGGGCTTGCTGCCTCTCACCACGAAGCCCCAGCCCACCGCGTCTCCCACAATCTGAGGGGGACAAACATCAGTTGGTTGGTAGAAAACGTCTGCGTGCATGTGTGCATGTGTGTGTGTGTGTGTGTGTGTGTGTGTGTGTGTGTGTGTGTGTGTGTGTGTGTGTGTGTGTGTGTGTGTGTCCTACAGTGAAGGTCTTCTTCAGGAAAGGCCCTCCAGGCGTCTGCAGCTCCTCCGGGCTCACTTGTCGTTTCAAAACTGATGAGGAAAAAATACAAACACACACAAACTGAGCTTTGGAGGGGAAAATAAGACGAGGACACGCACACGCACGCACGCAAAATATGATGTTGGTCAAAGGGCAAGGAGGCGGTGGGGGAGGGGAGAAACTGGAGGTTGACTACTTCCTGAAACACAAGATTTGTGTTTCAGGACACACACACACACACACACACACACACACACACACACACACACACACACACACACACACACACACACACACACACACACACACACACACACACACAGGATCATGTGCTGTGAGCGTGTGGAAGTGATTATATTTTAAATGAGCATTATAAAAAAACAGAGAGTAAAGCTGCACAACTTGATGGAATGTCTCAGTCTGAGTCACTTTGTTCCTCCACCGGCTTCTTCCTACCGACACTTCTTGTCCCGCTACTTTCTTACTCTCGAAATACATTTTTATTTCTTTACTATTAATGTCATTTTCCTTCTCTTTCCACTTTGCAAATTCCCCCAATGTGGGATCAATAAAGGTGTTCAATTCCATTCCATTCTATTTTATAACAAGTTTCTTTCTGTCAAGGCCACTTGTGGCCAAAAGGACTTTTTTGAAACAAACCCCCCTGCCCTGGGTGGTCTGCAGCTGCTGCTGCTGCTGCTGCTGTTGCTGCATTCAAGCCCAATCTGATCAACCAGAGGAAGTTCATTCATCTTTTGGATGCGGACATTTCCTCAATCTCTCTGAAGAAGGGAAATATCTGCGAAACAGGAAAATCTAGAATGTCTGTCGATCCACCACTGTCTTTTCTATACTTCACCACCTGCCACAGTTTTCAATTGGCCAAACACCTTTTCAGTCAAAGCGCATCACGACGAAATTCACAAACCTCCTTCTCCCGTATCATCACAAAATGAAGCCATTCTGTTGTCCTGTATGCCAACTGCCTCCTGTTACTGAGACTGGCTGCTGTTATTGCACCATCACTGAGGTCAACAGGCCAGTGGAGTGAGTGTGTGTGTGTGTGTGTGTGTGTGCCTTCCGTTTCCTCTTCATTGTGCATCGTGTGTGTGTGTGTGTGTGTGTGTGTGTGTGTGTGTTGGTGTTGAGGGGCTCCGCTGTGACAAAGACTCTCTGTCAAGGACACTGCTGGGAGTGCACACATCAGAGAAGAAGTAGTCAGGACGTAGTGGAAACCCCACACACGCACGCACGCACGCACGCACGCGCCACTTTGTGCGAATGTGCGATGCAAAGCAAAAGCACATTTACACGAGACACACAAAGACTCAGTGTGATGGACACGATGGACCACCAGAGTTGAGGGTTGAACCAGGTTGAACCAGTGACAGCAGTTGAACCTGTGGAGGCTCCACTGACTGTAGATCTGACGGGCGGATGACCTTTGGTCTCTCAACAAACAAGGACAGACTAGAAAATACTGCACACCTACACTGTCTCTTTGCATACATACATACATCAATGTATATATATATACACACACATATGTGTGTGTGTGTGTGTGTGTGTGTGTGTGTGTGTGTGTGTGTGTGTGTGTGTGTGTGTGTAACTGTTAAAATTGCAACCACTGTTTGAAGAACAACTTCCCCTCCATGACTTTGACTACTTAGTCAAGTGTTCTGTCCACATCACTACATCCTCCTCAATAAATCACTTGCACTCTTTGATTTTTCTCTCTACGATATTCAACCTCATCTATTCCAACAGAGCCTGTGGCTGTCCTGCTGGACCGGGTGCAGACTGGAGGTCTTACCAGACTTGGGGTTGCACAGAACCGGTGGGCTGCTGCTGAGGGTGGGGCTGCTGCTGTAGTAGCCGCTGCTGCCGCAGCTGCTGCTCAGGCTGCTGCGCCGGACCCCCACCACCATCCTGATCTCCTTGGACGGACTCACTGGAGGCAGAGACACAACACAGGAAGGAGGGGGTCATCATTGTGGTCGTGGATTAGAGCAGCTCCAGCAGCAGCACCAGAAGCTGAAGATCATCCAGTCAATTTTTTTTTTTCTTTAATAATGGTGGTCAGGTGGTGAGGCGATCATGTGACGGTAGCTGCTGCTGGTCACCTGACAGGAAGCTGGTGTTGCCAGCCTCAGCGTTCTGCTTGCGCAGGCAGAAGGGCGAGTCGTGGCTGTCGAGGTTCTCGGGGAGGCTGCGCTCCTGCAGCAGCTCCAGCAGCCGCCGCCGCCGCCGGAAGTTCATCCGGAACTGGTAGAGGAGGGGCCCGTCCACAAAGTGGTGCTTGTTGGTGACTGGAGGAGGGGAGGAGGGGAGGAGAGGAGGAGAGAGGGACAGGGGGAGAGAAAGAGAGGAGGTCAGTCATAGTGTGTAGTGGTGAACTTTAGATCAGATATCATTGCACGGAGCAACCATATGCAGTTAGCATCCAACCACAAATGCTTAGTAATGAATTAAATACAAATGTACAGTATATATACATTATATAATATATATACATATATAAATATATATTTACATGTAAATAATGCAAATGAATAAATAACTGTTACTATAAAGTGCAGGTATGAAATAAATAATATATATTGCCATATACATTTCACAAAGGTGCAATAAAACACTTGTTTATCTGTCTAAAACATAAATAAATGAATAACATAATGTAGATACATTGTCAATAGTCCAACTGTCCATAATATGTAAACATCTTGTTTTTTTCCTTTCTTACCATATACATAGTTTATTTTTATTTTATTTCTCTATTTCTTTTTAATTCATTTTTTTTTCTTCTCTCTGCACGATATTGGATGGATGGATGTTACTGTAAATATGCAAATTTCCACCAACACAATACGAGGCATGCTAGTCTATTCTATTCTATTCCATTCCATAGGTATATGCAGACTGTAACAGGTTAAAAATATACAGATGAGACTTATATGAATCAACATGGCTGACTGGTGATTGGTCAGCAGGCTGCAGGTTCTCAGTGGAACATTAACTCAGCAGTGAGTTCAGCAGCTGGAGAAATGAAAAAAGAGTCAACATTTGTTTAAGTCTCAATCTGGGTTGAGATCAACAGTGACCTCATGGCCCCGCCCACACTGGTGCTAACATAAATGGTCCAGAGGACCTTTGATTCCCTCTGATGCTGCCGCTGTGAACCTCAGACTGACCTGAGCTGCACCTCCGTACCAGACCGGGAATAATACATAATAATACATTTTCCAAAAGCAGCAGCAGGAGGAGGAGGAGGTCAGGACGGTGACCATCATGTGAAATCCTTCACATGACTTCTAGGAAGCATCAGACATTCGTGTCAACAACATGAGTCACGACTCAAAACCTCCACAAGACTGAATCACAACAGCATGTGAACACAAATAAGTAAAGCAGCTGAATTTTTTTCAAGGAATTCAACCAGCAACCACCTTTTCCCAATTTATTCGCCCCCAAAAATAAAACATTTAGCCCTCTGTTTAAAGCCTCCCACTGAAACCATCCTCTTGCTGCCAGTGGGGAGGAGGTCTGCAGTGGTCATTGTCACCGTGTGGGTGACATATTGGTGCCCTCTGTGACATCACATGAGGCTATCATGTCTAACAAACAGCTTTAGAAAATCATTTGCTCCTCATCTCTGCAGTGTCCTACAGCTCAATGTCAACCTGATACAATGTGGATGAACCCAGACCTTCCTCCAGACCTTCCTCCAGACCTTCCTCCAGACCTTCCTCCAGACCTTCCTCCAGACCTTCCTCCAGACCTCCACCTGATGTGGAACTTCTCATATTGACTCCACATTTGTCTGGTTTCAAGGTTTAATAAACACCCATGGGAATAACAGAAAACCAGAGTTTTCCAAGAGAGCGCCGCCCTGCAGCCAGCCTCAGCCAGGCTGCGAGACACTAATGCAGGGGTCACCAACTTTTTTGGCACTGAGAGCTACTTCATGGGTCCTCAGCCGTATGAAGGGCTACCAGTTTGCTACATTCTCCTGAAATAACAAACTCTCTGCGTTATATATTATTATTAATGATACTTATCTATGTGAAGACACTTATCGAGCTCATGAGTGCTCAATAATTATGAAAAATGACTTAACAAGGTTGGTTAAAATTGAATTTTAGACGCAGCTCGACGAGCTGTGCAATTTTTCGAAGGGGTCTGCGGGCTACTCATGAGGTCCTTGGGGGCTACCTGGTACCCGCGGGCACCACGTTGGTGACCCCTGCATTAAGGTCTCAGTGTAACAGAATCCCAGCCAGTGTGTATATACACTTGGTACTTATAAATATACTGATACTTAGAAATAGATAGAAGTCTTGAAGGAGTCACTGAGGACGGGTACCGATACTGAACTGTCCCAGTCGTGTTTGAACCTGTTCAGGTTGTAGGACCAGTTTAATTCAACCAGGCATGAAAGTGGTTTGGTGGGTTTAGAACCACATATAAAAAAGCAGAAGATCAAAAAGTTTCTGGTCACCTGAAAACAATGCTAGTCTTGACAGTGGGCTAGCTGATCATTAGAGGAGGATTTCAACTGTGTTATGCAATGTGTATATACGGTACATTTGTATTTAATTCACTGCCAAGCACTTCTGGCTGGATGCTAACTGCATTTCGTTGCTCTGTACTTGAGACGTGCAATGACAGTAAAGTTGAATCTAATCTAATCTGATCTGATCTGATCACGACGACGAAGCAGCAGCAGTCAATAACGAGGTCACGTAGCCGTGGATGTGGCTATTTACAGCCGGCGACAGTGAGTCCATCGCGCTCTGAGTCAGAGGTCAAAGTTCATCGAAATCAAGTCAGAGTGGCAGAACTCCAACTGAGTGAGGGATCTGACACGAGGAGACCGAGGCCGGCGGTGGTCCTCACCGTGCTGGATGATGCCGTGCTCCAGGAGTCTCCTCCCCAGCTGCTCCGCCTCCTCCCTGGTCGCCATCTCGCCCTCCGCCACCAGCCAGTCCACGAACTGGGACGCCACCAGTGCCCGCTCGTAGGCCCCGCCCTCCTCCTCCCGCGTCTGCAGCAGGCTGTTCTCCGTGTTCATCAACCTGCGCACAGGAACCAGACAAATCATTCATTCATCCGTTGATTCGCTAGATTTGGAAGATCGAGGTGACTGGCTGTGCACTCAGAAACGACGGGGTTCCCCTTTCAAACAACTGCAAAAGTCACTTTCAAACCGGTTAGCAGCTCATTTATATCGTCAGGGATCGGTGTAGATTGTACTGCTGCTTTCTCTGGCAAGCTAAATTAGCCTAGCGTTAGCAGTTTTAGAAGAAAATAACACAATATCACATCAACTTAACCAGAGAAAGTCTCAGAGTTTGATCTTTATCATGATGATGCATTAAAATGAAACAACACAAGTTCTATTTATTATACTATTATTAAATGTTGCAAAATGGACTTAAGGTGCAAAATTGTAAAAATGCTAAACAAAATGCACAAACATGACAACCAAAAACCAAAACTTCTTTAGAAGATATTTCCTCTCTGTGGATGGAAAGCCAGTGGATTTCAGCTCTTCCCAATGACATGAATTAACATGACACGCACCAAACACAACCAGAATCAGGCAGGCAGCCAGGCACACAAAGGCACAACAACAATGTAACTGCGGCACATCAATCACACCTGTAGATCGTCACCCTGACGCTCCAACAGTTCAGACAAACTTGGCAGAACTCATAAGAGACCATACTGTGTGCACGTGTGCGTTACAGCTGAACATGACTAAACATGTCTGGACCACCAAAGACAAGAAAAACCAAAAAACACTTAAACGTGTCTGTAGGTGTTGCCGACGGTGTTGCAGTCTGTTTTACTGGCTGTTAAACTCCTGACGTGATCAGGACGAACGAGACAAAAGAATCACAGAGTCGTTGCAGCGAACTGATCAGCGTTCGATCACTGATATTTCAGCGGGAGTTCACTTGTCTGGAGGTTAAATGTGGCTCACCTGTGAGGAAGTTTTGTCCGTCCATGATTGGGAGGAGACAAATACGCTGGAAATATACATTCATTTTGTTATTGGTCGTCGACTAGAGAAATAGCAAAACTAACTTAGCCTAGCTTGTTTAGCCTCATTCAGAGAATGACTTGAAACTGGCAAAAGAATGTGTGCAAGTTATTCTTGGGTGGTTATGGTTAGTATCCTATAAACCTTTTGAGAAATAAGCGGATAAAAAAAAAAAAAATAATAATAATAAAAAAAAATTGCTACTCAATTAAAATGTGAGCCAGAACTGCCGGGACACGTTTCTAGAGAAGAAACACACTCGCATCCATTTCACTTTTAGGGCTGAAAGTCTCTGAATCTCAAACAAGCAGCTTTCCATCCAGGGTCACAATCATCAAGTCAACACACTGTAAAAATACAATTTGTTTACACGTCAAATGATAGATTGCGAGCTTGCAAAGGACTGACGACCCACATGTGAGGCCAAGCCCAGTTTGAATCCTGGTGAAACTGTACGCCATGTTCTACATTGCCGTGTCGCTGTGTGCACATTGGCCTGTTGGCCCGCGCAAACAGGTCAAGTCAACACAACATGTGATTTTAGCTGAGAGAAGCTGATGTGAAGCCGCTGCCCTGCAGAGGTAATGACAGTGCTGCAGTGAAAGCAGCTCGTTACACTAAGCCGCAGCCAATGATGGAGAGCAGTGGTTCTCAACTGGTGGAGTCTCAGGAACCACGGTTTTTTTTTTTTTTTTTTTCATGAAGTCACAATGCAAATTTATTCCACAAAGATTTAAACGCTAGCCCACTTTCTAGCATGTCTAGTGAATCAATCATTTAAATTGTTGAATTGCATTGTGTGTCCTGCAAAATAAATCAGCCTGGCCCATTTTCGGGTCGCAACCCACCAGTTGAGAAGAACATGAGGCCACTCTGGTTAGTACCACCTCTCGTTAGACCAGCAGGACCCCCTAGAATTCTAGTCTAGAATTGAAGCTGCAAGCAAACGAGACTCCGAGACAACAACAACAACAACTCTTCAGAAACAAATGTCTGCAGGCGAGTCGCTGTGTCACAGAGGAGGCAAATGTCTGGAGGAAACTACCGGTAGTTCCAAGCTGCAAAAATAAGGTGGAAAAAAGAGCAAAGTACGAGCAGCTCCTGTTTTTGATTTTGGTGTTTCATTTTTATACATTTAAAATATATTGATAAAATTGTTTCTTCCATATAAATATTAAGATACCGCACATTAAAATACTTGGTGTCATCATGATGAATGGATTTATCGCCACTGTATCACATGAGGTGGAGGCTTTTGCCATTAAGCTGCTCGTTTTTCATAAAATATCCGAGCATGTACGTTAACAGTGGGAGGAGAGAGAAAAGTGTCTCAGGGCTGCAGCAGAGACGGAGAGAGAAGAAGAAGATCCAAGATTTGACCATCAGACCAGGAAGAGACTCACACCTCACTCTGGAGAGGAGCAGAGAGGAGCAGTGAAGAGTGAAGAAGAGCAGTGAGGAGCAGTGAGGAGCAGAGATGAGGAGCAGAGAGGAGGAGCAGAGAGGAGCAGAGAGGAGGAGCAGTGAGGAGCAGAGAGGAGGAGCAGTGAGGAGGAGCAGTGAGGAGCAGAGATGAGGAGCAGAGAGGAGCAGAGAGGAGGAGCAGTGAGGAGGAGCAGTGAGGAGCAGAGATGAGGAGCAGAGAGGAGCAGATATGAGGAGCAGTGAAGAGTGAAGAAGAGCAGTGAGGAGCAGAGGAGGAGCAGTGAGGAGGAGCAGTGAGGAGGAGCAGTGAGGAGCAGAGATGAGGAGCAGAGAGGAGCAGAGAGGAGGAGCAGTGAGGAGCAGAGATGAGGAGCAGTGAGGAGCAGAGAGGAGGAGCAGAGGAGCAAACAACTCTTTGTTGTTCCTCAGTGGCAACTAACAAACAACCAGCGTGTGTGTGTGTGTGTGTGTGTGTGTGTGTGTCTTGTGCCATGGTGATTACATAAACACTCTGGAGGAGTGCTGGAGCTGGAGGAGCAGATGTCTCCTCTTACACTGCTTCTTTTTCCTCTTATGCAACTGCTGTGTGTGTGTGTGTGTGTGTGTGTGTGTGTGTGTGCACATGTGTGTGCATTTGTGCATGTGTGATGCGTGTGTGTGTGTGTGCGTGTGTGTGTGTGTGTGTGTGTTTAGAGGCGGCACAGTGATACAATTTTCCTTGTGCTGTGAACTGACAGGAAGAGTGTGAAGCACAGAGGATTTGAGTGTGTGTGTGTGTGTGTGTGTGTGTGTGTGTGTGTGTGTGTGTGTGTGTGTGTGTGTGTGTGTGTGTGTGCGCGAGATGGTCCTTTACACAAACGGTGGTTGTTTTGCGTATGTGCGACTCTGTCTCTGACTCTGTGAGTCTATAAAAGGGGGCGGAGCCATTGACAAGTTAGGACAGAGAGTCTGTAACGTTGCCACAGAAACAATTAGCCTGAGAAGAGGAGCATCATGGGTAGAAACCAGGGGGACCCAGAGACAGTGGAGTCAGTCTGATCTCTACCTGCTGACTGACTGACTGACTGACTGACTGACTGACTCTGTAAGGTTTCTACAATAGAGAACTGAGTTGTTTCAGCTTTTAATGTGTCTTTATATATATATATATATATATATATATATATATATATATATATATATATATATATATATATATATATATATATATATATATATATATACATACATACATATATAAATAACTTTAGCTTTTGTATGAAGTCATCAGCTATTTTCCCAGCAGTGATGGCGTGTTGTGACACGTGCGGACGTCTCCCAGCGAACTGTGACCTCCAGAGATTAAATATTTCACTCAGTAACAACACGAGTCTGCAGTTCAACTCTCACTGGTCCTCGCTGGAGAATCCCAGACAGCAGAGAGCAAAACACAAACGGCGACGCAGCCGCAGGAATGTTCCCCAACATTTTTGATGTGATACGAAGTCAAACGTGCCCGGAGATAAGATTCCAATCCCGCCGCCTCGCCGGCGCCCCGCTGCCCAACCGTCCCCCGCCACTGCACCGATGTTGAGGTTCTTACTTCTCGTAGATGCGCTGCCCCCTCATGAAGACCTTGGCCTCGCTGTCCAGAGGAAACGTCCCGTCGTCCTTCCGGAAGCGATAGAATAACTTCATGTCTTTGAACTCCCGGTGCTCGTCGCACACTGGAGAGACACGCGCACACGCACACGCACACACACACACACACAAAAGGATAATTATTGATTTGAAGGAATCAACAGCAGACCGATTCAAGAGCAGATGGTCGTCATTGAATCCATAAATGTTCAGTTGATCTATTGATTCCAACACCAGCTGTGAACACCTCATCAATAACGACAACTGATCAACGTCACAGTGGCTCTCGTCCAAGCTAACGGCTGCAGATGAGCCGCTAACAGCTAGCCAGACGCGGCGCTGAAGACCAGCTGTCAATCGGTCACACCTGGGCTGAGTCCTCTAGCGCCCCCCTACTGTCACTGTATACTCACTATATAATGACTGCAGGGGGGGGACTGAGTCCTACGTCACCCCCTGTTGTCACTGTGTAGTTACTATAAAGGGTCTCTGCCATGTTGTCCTAGTGAACATGCAGCGCCTCACCGTGGTGGATGATGCTCTGGTCCAGCAGCCTCTGCATGATGCGGACGGCTGTGTGTCGATCCGACGACTCCTTGTGGTCCAGCAGCCAGTCGATCAGCTCTCGGCCCACGAAGCAGTTGGGGTAAGTCCTCAGGTGGTGGCGCCGGTCCTTGATCACTTTCCCCTCGTGGAGCCGCAGCCTGGAGGACACCACCGGGGCACGGAGGAGGACAGGTGAGGGATATTTGACATCTCAAAAAGGTGGGGAAAAAAAACAAAGGGCAGTGGATCCTCTCCCTCTGAGATTAACACGTGTCAAAAAGAAACACTTTTAGCCGAAGGCCCCACACAAAGAGCTTAAAGTGCTGTTTTTTCCGGGACACCTGAAGATGTTTTGGACATTAAATCACTTGAGGAGCTTCGCTGGCTTCCAGAGTGACAAAGATCCTGAAACAAGGGCATTCATTGGAGGCCTCTCGTGCTCAAACACCTGAGTCGACGGGGATTCCGCACTGACTCAAATCACACAAGACGACAACGAAGATGTTCTCATGTTTGTTGTGGACGACCTCATGACCTTCAGCCTGGTTTCACAGCACCACGGAGCAGCTGCAGCGGGAACTATGTCTCATGCAGCGTCACAGCTGGCTAGCATAGCAGCTGGCTAGCATCAGAGTGGATTAGCACTGACAGCCATAACTAAAGCCTGACCCTCCCTCACTCACTCCCTCCATCTGCAGCGGTCTTATCTCTTTAGACTTTCATACTTTTAGGATGATTTTCATGTGAACCATGTCAAACTGTTAGCCGGCAGGGCTTAGTGGCTGGAGCGGTTCTTCCTGTTCTCAGTGAGCAGGACAGCGATACTGCAGAGCTGCTGACTGCAGCAGTTAGACGACCAGGCCGGAGCCCAGAGAGACACCGACCAGCCTGTTCCTCCATCGTCACCATCAACAGGAGGAACAATAAGGAGCCTTTTCACTGGTCACAAGACGGACGACAGCAGCGGCTACGTGTCTGACTGTCTGACTGTCTGACTGACTTACTTACTGGTCATGTCTGAACGCCGTCACCTGCTCACCGGTGATCCAGCAGCACCGACTCATGACCCAAGAGTCGACAAAAGTTGTGGTTCAGGCGGGACATCTCACTCCAACCCAAACACAGCAACTTCCTGCTCACAAGTCATTTTCTGTCCACGAGCACTAAAAGTTGAAGCAGCGTGAATCTGACTCGCTCATTACGACCCGCTGGGCCCAAAGGACGGAGTTGAGAGTCAAAGGACCAGAGTCAAGAGCCGTGAGTCCAGAGTCAAAAGGCCGGACTCAAGAGTCAAAGTCAAAGTCAAAGTCAAAGTCAATGTCGAGAGTCGAGAGTCAGGAGTCAGGAGTCAAAGTCGAGAGCCGAGAGTCCAGAGTCAAAAGGCCGGACTCAAGAGTCAAAGTCGCGAGTCAAAGTCAAAGTCAAGAGTCAAGAGTCAAGAGTCAAGAGTCGAGAGAGCCGAGGCGAGAGTCAGGAGTCAAACACACACAGGGGATCATCAACCATGAAACTGCTCAATCTGAGTTTCAGGGGTGGCTCTTAAATTAACTTGATGGCTAGCAGCTGCTAGCAGTTCATGCTAAAGCAGTTACTCTTAAATGAGACCTTGATCGACGCATAAAACTAAAGGTCAGTTAATTTCTGATGTGTCGTCTAAATCTCAGTGTTTTGTTCATGCTGATTTTTCCTCCTTTTCCTCTTCAGACATCAGCATCACCTTTAGCCCGCTGTTTGCTGCCAAAATGAGTCGGTTTTAGCTTCATGCTAAAAGTGATTGTTGTGAGGTGCCAGTGCCCTTTGTGACATCGCAAAAGAACAACAGATGTGAACTGTGCGTTACTGCCCGAACTCTGTGGAAAGATTGATATCTTATTTTATTCTATGTTATTGTTGGCTTTGTTTTTTTTAATGGAACAATGAGAAGAGACTTTCAGGACACGCAGCCGTTATCAGCTGGTTGTTCTGGATGAAGGTTCAAGCTGGGAGGGACGTCTGGAGCCCAGCCAGTGGTCACAGTCCAGGACTGGATGACTGGCGGCTCTTCAGACTCTGACCTCCATCAGGGCGACAGCCCATCTGACCACCAGGGGGGCAGCAGTGAGTCGTCCTGACTGCAGCAACACTGCATTACAGTTTTCCACAAAATAAAAGCGAAGTGATATTTCTAAAATTTTGACCAAGTACAATTGCGATTAGCGGGTGTTCCCATTGAATGGTGTGAAGTGCATAAGCCGTAATTTTTGTAATTAGGAGAATTCTCGTGGGACGTAATGCTCACGGGAGGATTACGTTTGCTTGTGTTTGTTAGCTGTCAAGAATGGTTGTTATATTTGTCTCTTTGATTACTTGTAAAAAAAAAAAAACATTCTGTCTTCTTCTCTGTCCAAACATAACACACCATTTTCACTTGAAGTAAACTGGTCACGTGACCCCGCACGTCACGTCCGATGACATGTAAATGAGAAAAAAAGTGTTTCCATTAAACCTTTACGACAGTGGTCACCAACCTTTTTGGCACTGAGAGCTACTTCATGGGTCCTGAGCCGTATGAAGGGCTACCAGTTTGCTAGATTCTCCTGAAATAAACTCTCTGAGTTATATACTCTTCTATGTGAAGACACTTATCAAGCTCATGAGTGCTCAATAATTATCAAAAATGACTTAACAAAGTTGGATAAAAGAATTTTATATGCAGCTCAACGAGCTGTGCAATTTTTTGAACGGGTCTGCGGGCTACTCATGGGGTCCTTGGGGGCTACCTGGTGCCCCCACGTTGGTGACCCCTGCTTTACGATATACCTCTATATCGATACGTCTGAAAAACCACTTCACGAGAGCATAAAAACAAAACTTTTATCGAAATTTGAGAGGTTTTTCGAAGTTTTGGCGTCTTCATTACCAGTTTTTTCTTGAAATATTTAGGTTTAGCGCAATTCTAGGGGTAATGGAAACGCAGCTACAGAGGGGACTCATGGAACTGAAGCTCAACTGGGAAACCCCTGGAGGAGACAACCTCCACAGCACAGCCTTCCACAGCCTTCTACCCCAAACAGCAGGCCCTTAACAAACAGCTGGACCCACAAACACACACACGCAACTGACACACAACCAAACAACCAGGAAGACAGTGGAGCAGAGCAGCAACTCTGAAGACATCACGTTAGTTTGCTAGCTAGCTAGTTAGCTAAACAGCTAATTAGTTTGTTAGCAGTGCATTGCTCTGCTTCTTCACAAGCAACACAAACACACACAGCTCTGTGTTCTCCTCCCACTGGGCCTCCACTGACAGTGCCAGTCAGCCGTCTCTCTATGTACAGTAGGTCAAAGGTCAGCCACGGCAAACAAGCGAGGCCAAGGTTAGTGGTGCATACAATAGGCTGATCGGGAGAGTGGGAGGGGCCTGACTATATAAAAGGTGAGTGGGGGGTGGCGGTGATTTTATCAGTGGAGCAGGAGAATGTGTGTGTGTGTGGGGGAGGGGGGTTCCACCCACTTTCTCTCGATCAACATCCCGCTGATTGGTTGATTGAGAGACAAAAGCTGTTCAACGAGCATCGAATCGCACATGCGAATGAGGCGGAGGTGTGTTCAGGTTTGACAACAGTGTTGTGTTGTGTTTGTGTTGTATTGCAGTTATGTAGAGTTGTGTTGAGATTCTGTTGTGTGGTGGTTGTCTTGTGTTGCAGCTGTGTCGCGTTGTGGTGTGTCGTGTTGTAGTGTGCGCACGCGGCCAGGCGGAGCCCGGGCAGCCGCCCTACCTCAACTGCTCCCCGGTCACCAGCACCTCGGCCAGCCGCTCCAGCTCGGCGGCTTTCTTCTGCATGGAGCCGCCCACCCCGTCCATCTCCTGCACACACACACACACACACACACACACACACACACACACACAGGAATTCACGAGTCTTGTTTTTTTTTCCCCCGTCATGCATTTGAAATAGAGAGACAACACAAAGTGCACGAGGGAGGAGACGCGCGCTAGATCTCTGCTTACACTTCCGACGGCTTCACAGTCCGGAGGGATATGAAGAGGAGATGATGATGAAGATGATGAAGATGAAGAGTCCTCCCAGTCAAATAGTCCCTCAGTCCTTCGCGGCTCGGGGCGGATGTTTATTCCATCTCTGGGATCATCAGCAGCAGCAGCTGCTGCTGCTGCGACACTTGAAGTCGCTCTGCTCCGCTGCGCTACGAGAACCTCACACGCGCACACAAGCACGCACGGGTGTGCGCATCGTGGCCCCGCGTTACCAAAAAAAAAAACAAAAAACAAAAACTGCTGAATGCGTCGATGTGCAAGCGGCTGTGCTGCTTTGACTCGGACTCACACCAACACCGCGGCGACGCACGTTTTTGTCCCCCCCACAGCCAGCCAGCCAGCCAGCCCCGCGCTGATTGGCCGGATCTGAGCCTCGTCACTGGGGGAGTTGACCGGAGGGGGCGGGGTTAGCGGTGGCACGCGGGTGCGCTCGATTCGCTCGCCGCTTCTTCCCGGGCGCGGAGGCGGACGAGGGCGGGATAGACGCTGTTCGCTCTCAGTCTCAGTTTGGACCGTTGGTGATTTTACTTGCGACCACGGTGCAGGAAGTAAAACTCTTGCACGGTGTGAAAATAAATATCAATCAAGCGCCCAGTCAAAAATACTACCGAATGTCATTGCTGCCACACTAGAAAAAAAAAAAAAAAAACAGGGTTCAGTATTATGGATTTAACGCGATAGTTTCACGTTATAACGTGAATATTAACACGTAAAATCGTGAAACTTTCACGCTATATAACATGATACTCAGCCCTGTTTTTTTTTTCCAGTGTGGCAGCAATGCGCTTCCGTCAAACACGGTTCATGAACTCCCTTAGAAATGAATCTAGTTCAAGTTGTTCACACCAAACACGCTGAACACATTTGACTAGCAGGTTTTCGAGGTGTGGTACAAGTGCAGCCACTGACCTTTGGAACGTTTAATCTTCCTGAATTCTCTGGACGGACGCCATGCACATCTGGTCATAGATCGCATTTATGGTGCCCTCTTCATTCTAGACAAGCAAAGTACGCAAGAAATGTGTCAACAGACCACCAACAGCCAAATCCTGGAAAATTGCTGCCTGGTCCAGATTAGAAACCTGGATTATCGCTTCATCTCGGCCCGCAATAGACTGTTCGAGGATTTTAAGTCAATATTATATGATCTATTGAGTCACACACTGTTTCTTACATTCCAGGAGAGGGAAAGTCACAGTTGTTTTTTTAAATCTTAAACACTGTTATCATCCAGCAGTGAAATGGAACTCAGTGTGTGGGGGTGGTCTTATTGTGACTTTATTATTATTGGATTTTCATGCAATGCATGAGGGGAAGATTAAATGAAGCTTATCCACCAGGAAGCATGAAGTCACCCAGCTGCTCATTGGATTCACTACACTGTGTGTGAGGTTCTAACACACAGCGTTTAGTAACACAAACCAACAGTGGATTTGTGTGCAGCCTACAGTAGAGGATGACTGTGGAGAAGGGCTCCCCCTGGTGGACAAATACATAACAGCATGACAGCGCTGGAACACAATAAAGCGCCCTCTACTGGGGACCAGGTGTGTAACTAGATTTAAAGAAAAGCACAGCGAGATTGCGTAACAAAATATCAAACTGCCTCCAGTGATGGAAGGCCGACATTTAAACTATCAGGGTGAATGTGGAATTAACTCGGTCTCTGGTGCCTTCAAGCCTATTTTCCCACATTGATCCAGTCAGTCAGTCAACTCTGAATGAGAAAATAAAATTCTGTATAACTGAACGTTACTAAAAATCAATGGGTACAGATTATTTTCAAAATCTAGAGAATATTATTATGATTATAAGGTGTATTGAATGGAGCATCACCTAGATATGCATGAGTGAACAATAAATGATTTCACCCCAGTACTAAAACAATTAATTGAGACAGACCATAATACTCTGCTGCAATACTGAATAGAACCTCTGGTTTACCGCAATGCTTTATTAAATATTTTCTTGACAGTGATCATAATTGGCTATTTTATTTGAATTTGTTGCATCTACACAGTTCTATTGGCTAAGGACCTAAAATAAATCTTAGAGCAACTTAAACCCAAGACATAAAATAACACATTGGCTGCAAAACAATCAGCGTTTGAGCTGAAGATTTCAGGGATTCTTGTGAAGAGGCACAGCAGCGCCACCAGGGGGCTGAAGAGCTTCAGGTCTGGCATGAAGGCAAAGAGCCGCTTTGGAGGGGGCGGAAGAGGAGGAGATCTCAGTAGTTACCGAGAGGAGTGATGATGAGTAAGGGAAGACCATTGGAAGAGAAACATAAAATAAATAAGTCTGCCTTGGTGGGTTTTTCTTTTCTTTTCCCAGTATATTTCAACTACATACATCAGCATTCTAACCTCAATCATCTCTTCATATGCGTACAGAGACCTCATCAATCTAGCTCTAGTGTTTACATTGTCACTGCATATGTTAAATAACACAGAGACTAATGACAGAGGACAGTGTAGCCCTGTTATCGGACACAGTCCTGCCAGAAAACTACAACAAAGGACAAGAAATGTAAAAGTTTAGGCACTGAACATGCACGCACGTACGCACGCACGCACACGCACACACACACACACACACACACGCACACACACACACACACACACACACACACACACACACACACACACAGCACTGCGACCTGGAGAACGATGACACTCTTTCTAACAAGGTCATTGTGTCATTCAAATTATTACCTGTTCTAATTTATTGCATAGCAGAAATTGCCTACACAGATATGTTAATATTTGCTCTGGGTCACGACTGCCGCACCAGTCACTGTCCTGCTCAGAGCCGCTTCACACTTGATTTCTAGATATGTTTCGGTAAAGGTAACAACCTTAAACGTTCTAAAAAAACAACAACAACAACAACAACAAACAAACAGATGTTTACATTGGCAACGCATCTGATAGACATATTGAAGGGAAATATGCATGGAAACACTTGGAAACAGTGTTAGCGCACAGCCTGAGGGACACAGTGTGGGGCTCTTGCTGCTGTGTCAATACTTCATCCTCTTAAAGGCATCATGGAAAATTCATTGACAGACGTCTGGAGAAGCACAATACATTTGCCCTTGGCATGATGTCACACATCAATCAATCCCAGTGTGTGAAATACCTGTCAATATTCGGGGAGGGGGGTTCTGCTTAGCAAAAAAAAAATGTTTGAAAAAATAATAGTTTTTAAAAATTGAAGACCGGATCTTAAAGGCATTTTAGTGACAATTAGTGCTATCTATCCATATATATATATCCATATATATATATATATATATACATATATATATATATACATATATATATATATATATATATATATATATATATATATATATATATATATATATATATATATATATATATATATATATATATATATATATATATATATACATATATAACTATATATATATGGAACATATATATATAGTTATAACTTTTTGATAAAATATGAGACCCCCATAGAATTTTGCTTCGAGGCTTTCACAGGGTCTCCCCCCTTGGACCCTACCTGTATTTCACACACTGATCAATCCTCTACAACAAGAATTGCTTAAATTTTCCACTGCTCGGCGCTCGGTCGCTTCCTTGGCAGTCCCTCCGTCCGACCACCAGGGGTCTCCCTCCCTCCAGCTGCGCCGCCGTCAGTAGGAGGTGGAGGAGGAGGCGCTGGAGGAGGATGAGGAGGAGCCGTGCTCCAGACTCTTAAGGTGGCAGCGGTGGCAGAGCAGGCGGCCGTGCAGAGGGTAGCAGCGGTGGCCCTCCTCGTCGTTCAGCTCCACCTGGCACTCCTGCAACCGCAAACACAGGTAGTAACGGCAGCGGCGGCGGTGGGTGACGGATCACACTGGGTCTCCCGCCACAGACACATCGGGGCTAATGGGTCTGATGGATGCCCTCCATTAGCCTCGTTTCCAACCAATGAGAAGGAGGGCGGCTATGAAAATGATGAACGCCTCCTCCTTTGGAGGCAAATGAGAGCCGTGGGGCCAGCGGCCCCCAAACCCTGGGCCGCGGACCAGTACTGGGCCACACCAAAAGAATCAATAACTTAATGACTTCCGTTTTAACTATTATCTGAGTCTGAGCGATGTTTTATTTTGAAAAATGACCGGATTCTCTCCGTGGCATCCGTCTAAAGGCTCAACTCTTGCCGCACGTCAAGATTCTTGTTATTATATTTAGAAAATACAATTTTGCCAGTCCCTGACAATATTGTCTGACATTAAACCAGTCCGTGGGGCAAAAAAGGTTGGGGGCCGCTGCCGTGGGCAGTCCAGAAAAAATCATAATCAAACACCACCTGGTGGTCAGGGACATATTTATCTGGGTTTTTTGGGGTTCAGACACTGAGGGAGAAATGTGTTTACAAAGACTCAACTCTCCCGCTGAGGTGCCGCTTGGTCAACTAATGGTGAGATTAACACAAATCCACCAGGAGGACGCGAGACCTTTCCTGCTAGCTGCTCCTTTACTTTAAATGGATAATATTCAGGATTTTTTCTGGACTCAATAGCAAATATTACACTCATGGTTGATAAAACCTTGCTGACTCCTGCACAACTGACTGCATTTAGCACATCTGCTCTTGTTTGTTTGTTGTATATAGATTGACTTGAATGTTTCTGGTAATGGCTGTAATTACAGTATAGTTTCTATCTATTCTATTAAGTGGCAGAACAGCCGCTTCAGTCACCCTTGGCAAAAAAAGGCAGCAAGAGAGAGTGAGATGATGATGATGATGATGATGATGATGATGATGAAGTGTTTCCTCCCTCCTGGTCCTGGACAACATACTATTACCAAGCAAGGCTGTAATTAACCCACAGTCTTAATGGGCCACTGGGGGGCGCCTGGCTGCCAGAGTCTCAAACCTGCTTGATTATGGGGTGGAGGGAGGTGTATGTATGTATGTATGTATGTATGTATGTATGTATGTATGTATGTGTATGTGTGTGTGTGTGTGTGTGTGTGTGTGTGTGTGTGTGTGTGTGTGTGTGTTAAGGTGGGTTACCTGGCAGTGGTAGCACTCCACGTGGTAGTCTCTGTCCATGGACACCACCCGGATGGTCTCGTCAGAGCCCTGGAGGGGTGGAGACAAGACATACACACACACACACTGTGAGTTTTAGCGTGGCTGCTAGCTGCTAGCATTCCATAGCCTCCCTTAGCGTTGATGCTAAGCTAGTAGAAGGTGATAAGCTAACAGGAAGGGGAGTCTGTCTGCAGACCTGAACCTCTGACAGGAAGTGCACCGTCTGGAAGGACACACACACACACACACGCACGCACGCACACACACACACACACACACTGATGGACTGGAGTCAGTCCATGCCATCCGGAGGTCACAGCAGACAATACAACAGGTAATCAATACTGCGCCATACTTAGAAACGCCAAACTGGACCATTTCAGTGAAGAACAATTCCAATTATTATCTGATAGTGCAACAACATCTCTGAGATGGGACACAGGTCAATACTAAAATAGTTCCTCTCGTACTTGTTGTTTGGTGCAGAAACACTCAGAGCTCCAAGGCTCCACTATATTGTCTATATGTCCCACCAATCACACACACAGCTAGTCTTGCAGTGGCCCCTCTCAGCCAATCACAGCAGACTTCCTGGACCTCAGAGTGTTTACGGCCTCCTTTCCGCAGCGGGAGCTGCTCCTTTTTTTAGTCGCCTTCTCCGGTTACAGCAGCAGCATCGACCTGACAGGAAACGCCCCTCCACATCCGTACAAACAGCCTGGTGGGATATAAACCCTGAACCCCCCGATCCCTGCCCCCATCCCCCGACCCCCCAGTCCACTACAGGCGACCTCTCCTCTAAATACCAAGAGAGCAGCAGCAACATTTCTGTGTCTGTCAGGGAGATACACACACACACACACACACACACACACACACACACACACACACACACACAGTATTCTGACCTCTATTAATATGGAAAACTGTGAGAGTTGCAGGGGTTTTTAAATAGCGCGGAGCTCCAGTTGGCTGCCTGGCTGCGACCCTCTCACTCACACACACACATCCACACACTCCACACTGTGATAAGTGTGTATTGAGTTTCATATGATGATGTGTGAATAAATGAATCATTAAAATAGAAATGTCTAACTGTCTAAATGGACATCATCTGGAAACTTTGTGACAATATAAAATGACAAAACAATCATCATTCAGCAGATAGCTTTAAAAAAACAGCAGTATCATGATATAAAATGACAAAGCTGTTGTGGTGACATTGTGTCAAGACCAGGGTGAACATCAGCTCACCTCTGAGGGCAGGATGGGCTGGTTGCAGGCTGCACATTTGGGGGCCAGGACTCTGAAAAGCAAACAAAAAAAAGCAGTGTGAATGACCAAGTTTACAAGGTTCTATTGGCATAAAGTGGAATAGAAGATGCACACGTGTCAATGTCTTCAGTTCGTCATCAGTATCATCAGCAGTTACATCATCATCTGAGCATCATAAACGGCTCCACTGAGCTGAAGTGAACTGAACCGAGGTGAACTGAAGGAGTTTTTCCGACATCAACAACAAGCCTCGGTGGCCTCTGACTCCATCTCCCAGACTACAGTGAGCAGGACGGCCAACAACAACCTGAAGGTGGCGCTGCTCTGTTGTTGACCAGTGGATGTGGACCTGTGAACTCCTCTCCTCATGGAAACATCCTGAATAAACTGCTGGGTTTGACTGCACATGTGCTGGCTCTCGCCACACACACACACACACACACACACACACACACCACACACACAAACACTGAGGGAAGTGATGTGCACACACATGTCAGCCACCTGGCAATAACAAAGAGCCTCTCATGGCCACGCTGGGTCCTAAAGCCAGACACACGCTGGACAGCCAATCAGGTTCTTCTGATTGACTCATCATCAGGAAGTAGAAGGAGCGTCTGTCTGTCTGTCTGTCTGTCTGTCATCAGCTGTTTGTCCCAAAGAGAAAAGTGCTGATTCTCCTGCAGGTTTAGATCATCTAACATGAAACTGACAATGTGTGTGTATTTGGAGATTTGCTCACGCTCCACTTAGTCCTTAAAGAGGGCATGAGGCTGCCCTTTGACCCCTGACCTCACCCTGCCCCACCCCCATGGCATCCCCTCCTCCTAGTCTGAAGTGCTTTTCATGTGTTTGCTCCAGGTGGCAGTGAGCAGTTGAATCAGGCTCTGCCACATGGGGGCGCCCCCACGAGTAACACCAGACCAGTAACACCAGACCAGTAGCAGCAGACCAGTAGCAGCAGGCCAGTGGCAGCAGACCAGTAGCAGTAGACCAGACCATTTCATAAAGGTGCAAGAAACATCTATTTGTATGTCAGTTTGTAGATAACTGTAAATAATCCAACTGTTCATAAAATGCAAATATCTTGTTTTTTTCCTTTCTTACTCTATAAAATTTTATAGAGCAGCCCAGGGAGGCGGGGCCTCAGCGGGCCAGGTAGGCGGGGCCTCAGCGACAGACCTGTGGTAGTCCCGGAGGCAGTAGATATTGTTCTGGGTGTCCACGGTGAAGGGAACGCCGTCCAGGCTCTCACTGCAGACCACGCAGCGAAAGCAGCCGGGGTGGTAGGACTTGCCCAGAGCCTGCAGGATCTGAGGAATGGAGAGGAGTCAGTCAGTCAGTCAGTCTGTCACTCTGTCTGATGCATTAGTAGGAGTGAACGGATGGACAAACAAAAATGAATCCACCTCACCTAGAGCCGAAAAAATACATTATCCTTGTTTTATCTCCAAAGTTTAAAGGATTTTATCACATTTTTTTTATCGTGAAGGGACTAGAAGACGACAACCACGGAACAAAAACTGGAAAAAGTGCAACAGAGATGAGGGAAAGACGGTGTTAAAATGACCGAACAATGAAACCTCATTTTCAACCACTGGATTGGAAAAGTCTTTTCGCAGCTGCCCGGAATTCTGCCTCTTTATGAGGGTGATGACGAGAGGCATCCACTGATGTGTGTGTGTGTGTGTGTGTCTCAATCTTTTCCTGCTACACACACTCAGTGCTTCCCTCTGAGTCGTTATCCAGATGTTCCAGAGCGCGTTGACTGCTGAAGCAATTTAAAGATGAACCACCAGGGTCACACACACCTACACACACACACAAGCAGAGTGGCAGTGACACACACTCACCATGTCCATGATCAGGTGACCGCACGCATTGCACTTGTCAGCAGACTGCTGGAAGCCGGAGTACTGCAGCAGACAGACAGAGGGAACATACAGACTAATTCATTTGGAAATGCTTTTAATACGCCGCACTAACATATTCTGGTCTTGCTGCACCTCATTGTCGTTATTCTTAAATGAAAGCACTTATGACACCTGTAAAGTGCTGTAAAAATAATATAATATGGTAGCAGAGCAGACATGATGACCTGCGGCGCCTCATCAAATTTAATTCAGTATATAAAACTGGACTTTAACTAACAGTTGGAAAGGTAATTAGATGAGCATTGACACAGACTGTGGTCTGACTGCCGCTGTCACTGAATGACGGGTTGGAAAAACACGTGCAGAGAAGGAAAAAGGGGTTTTGCACTCAGCAGTGCGTCTGTCTAGTGCACTGCGATAAAAAACATCAAGCACAGCAGCGTCTCCACTAGCTGGCCGACCCTCTCCGCTGCACGAGATCCTATCGAAACAGGCCACGAGGTCAAAGACTCTTGAGAAACATTGAGCACACGGAGGATTAAAAGTTAATAACTTGTCGTGGAGATCATGTGGCTCGTGATGAAGGCTTGCAAGGAGGGGAAAAAAAGGAGAAAAAGTAAAAGGAGTTGCAACCAGGAGGAGAAGAAGCAGCTGAGGCAGTTCCACAGCTCAAGGGTCCAAATCTGGACCACTTGTCTTCTTCCCATTTCCATGTTTCTGATGTGTGTTAGTTGTGTGTTACTCACCAGGAAGTCCTCCTCACAGAACACCTTCCCTCCCACGTAGTAGAAGGCCTTCCCTCGCAGCCTGCGACCTGCACACACAAACGCAAGAAGGAAGAGTCCATTGTTAATGTCACCACGCTGGATGGACCTTCTGAAAAAGGGAACAAAAAAACATCGGTCTTTTTATATCATGGAGTCACAACAAGAAGGTCGAAGGCGACACCAAGTGAGAGAAACTGCGAGATGAGCCTCGTTCTCGGACAGTTACAGCCCAATTGCACCGAGATCGGGGTGATTAATTAAACACTCATTTCCAAGGTAATGGACCCTCATGCAATATTCATCTCATCCTGCTGAATCCAAGGCGGATAAATCAAGCGAGTGATTTATGGCGCGCCGGGGTCTTCAGAGAACATTTCTTCAGGACTTGAGAGTCGACGTCGTTGGGACGAGGAGCACAGAACGCACTCGCATGAAACACTGAGACACAAAAATCAGTCAGATTAAACCCTGGCCAGCAGTTGGTTGTTAGTGTGGGAGGGGCTTGACTGGTGTGTTTAGGTGTCTCTCTCTTACACACACACTGGTGCACTCTGCCTCACACACAACATCTCCCTGTGTTTCCCTCTCGGCCTGCTGCACACTGCGGCTATTCCTGAGCAGGTCCCACAGGAAGAGGGAGCATTCCTCACATTTTTCCAGGAGGGAAGGTGAAGGAGGGGGCAGTGGGGTTAGGGGGGGGGGGGTCCTGAACAGAACCTGTCTTTATCTGCTCTCTTCACCTGACTGCTTCAATGATCAGACCATAGGAAGACTGTTGATAATAATAATTACAACATGTAAAAAAGGGGGCATTATTCATTTTATTTTTCTTAATGAAAGTTCTCGCCGCCATGCCGCCTTGTTATATAAAATGAGTAACACACTGGTGCTACTACAATTTTAAAATGTATATTTTTCATCCTGGACTGACAAGTTTCACTTGACTTGGTTATCAAAAACACTTTACAGGGAAATATTTAGCCCTCTGTTTACAGTCTCCCATACAAAAATCTTTGGCCTTACTCATAACACAGATGCTTTGTTGCATCTTCCGCCGGACTGGAATGGGACATCACAAACAAGCAGTTCCAGAGCCGCCTGTGTGTTTGAACTCACCCTCTCTCTGAAACAAGAGGGCAAGCGCAGGAAGTCAAGAGAAAAGTTTGACCAGCAGAACACAGAAACACCAGCCTGGCACAGTGAGTGTTGGATCTTCAGTGGAGACCAGGTGATTCTGAAAGACCTCCCTGACAGGGAAGGAGGGATGAAGGAGAGATGGAGGAGGGATGAAGGACGGAAGGAGGGATGACAGAGAGGAGGGGTAAAGGCGGGGTGAAGGACGGAAAGGAGGGATGAAGGAGGGGTAAAGGCGGGGTGAAGGACGGAAGGAGGAGAGAAGGAGAGGCAAAGGAGGAAAGAAGAAGGAGAAGGAATGAAGGAGGACGAGAAATGAAGGAGGGATGAAGGAGGGAAGAGGCCCTGGGCTCTGCTCAGAGATAAAGGCTTAATTAGAGTCAGGAGGAGTCGGGCTGAATATTTGAAAATCAAGCAGAACGAACGGCAACGGTTTTGCACTTTCATCAAAATGTAAAACACCTGCGGGACGGAGACCAACACAAGGGCCTTCTTTCTCTTTCTCTCTCTCTCTCTCTCTCTCAATTTATAACCTCCGAGGAGTTCCTTTGTGTGGTTCCATTCAGAAAATCACAGACTCAAAGTGACCCTGCAGTGACTTCCTAATGGAAGCCCAACTCGCTGGGCTCTATTCTGAGAGAGATTAGCCCAGCGAGGCGTCGCAGCAAAAGCCTGGCGTGTCTTTGACAGAGCTGAAGGTTTGAGGAGCGTTTAGGTGAGAAAAGTCACCTCAGGTAGCTTTGAACGTGTCTCACTTCACTGTGAGCTGCACCTGGAGTGTCTGGGTTGCATCCTGACAATCCACTGAGCAGGTGTGAAAACACTGGAGGATTGTGGACCAATCAAACGCCTGTTTGTCTTCTCCAAAACTCTGCTGACGGCTGTGATCTAGCAGCAGATCGCAGTCTTCTCACACTGGCCCACTATAAAGTCAAATCACACACGACGGGGGCCACCGTGTCACCTTGTCATCATTTCCATGAACGAGAGATTCGTTTAAGAGGAACAAATGGGAGGGAAGATGAGAAGACGAGGGAAGCGTGTGTTTTTCTCTCTTCCGACACTTTTTGCTGATAAAGATTCCGGTTGGAGTAGAAGGTTTATTTCAAATTGCAAATCCGCCCCCCGCCCCCGACTGCTTCTGAACGAGGCCTCATCATCCTGAGCAAAAACCACACACACACACACACACACACACACACACACACACACACACACACACACAGTTGCGGGCAGCTTGTTATGCAACACTGTGAACTCTGGAGGAAGGTGAGCGAGGATCCCTGAAAGACAGCAGCAGATGTGACCGCAGCACCACATGCACTCCGTGGATCCTTCCGCCAGTGTGCTTGCTACGTGTCACGCTGCACCAGGGGTGTCAAACTCAAACACACAGTCGGGGCCAAAATGTCAAACTTGGATAAAGTCGCCAAAGCCAACATTGATATTTATTGGAAAAACATCTTCCTCCAGATAGAACAGTAGACCTTTCCATATGGACCCAAAGGAGTTTTGCTTCAGCCTGAACTAGTACTGCTAACTACTAGACAATAAATAACTTGACATTGCACACATGCAAATTTCAAATTTCAAATTTAAAAAATCATCAAAATAACTAAAATTGTATGCCTTTTTCATTTGCAGCCTTCTGATTTAAATTTCAACAGTCCCCCTTTTCCATGGGCTGATCAGACATTTAAAAATAAAATAACAACAATAAACCAATAAAGTCATAATAATATCCTTCAATGAACTTCCTGTCCTGATTGACGCACCAAAATACATAGGAGAGCACTTTGGGATTTGCAGTATTAATAGTACATGTGCTGTATAATAGCAGCAGGCCAGCAGCTCTAGAAGTGATTTTGTATTGGCTTTGCGAGCCAGAGTTTGACACCTATGCACGACACTCACAATTGCATTATCTATTTCTTCATTTATCTACTTATTTATGTATTTGAATATTTCCGCCAGCCCAGAGAACAACGGCTGCAGCTGGACTCCCTAGCGGGGCCTCACCCACCCACCCTGCCTGCCTGCCTGCCTGCCTGCCTGCATTCCTCCCCAGCTGGGATGCTTTTCTCTCTGGGGTGGGGTTGGGGGGTGGGGGGTGAGCCCCCACATGGAGAGAGCTATGAGAGGTATGTGGCGTTTAAAGCCCCCCCCCCCCAACCCCAACATCACCACCACCACCACCAGACATCGGCTTCATTTTGAGCAGCAATTTATCTCCGCCTTTTCATCTCTTTGTTCTCACACACAAACACGCACGCACGCGCACACACACACACTCGCAGACGAACAAGCACACACAGGGCACAGAGGTTGAGGGAAGCGTATGGATGTTAATCATACATTGAGGGGGCATAACAAGCGAGGCCAAAGGTGAAAAAGAACAGTGGGAGGAAGAAGGGGTTGCGACCCCGCCACAAATACTCCACATTCCCACTGTCTGGTAATTGGGACTGGGGGCGGTTTAGTTGGCGTGAGGGCTGGGGGAGGGGCTTGGGAGAAGGGGGAGGTTGGTCCCTCGCTGCATCTCACCACTTTGGCTTTGAACTTCATGAATGAAAAGTGCAATAAATGCAGCAGCTGCAACAGATGTATTGTTGTACATATTGCACAGCAAAGTCAGCTTCATGCATTCATGTCAATTGAAGTGTTGCTTATCCTGGTATTTCAGGCACAGTATTTCTCTTAGTCAGTTTATTTTAATGGATCTGTCTGGACTAAAGTTGATATATATACTGTGTAAACAGATAATGAAACAGAAGGTCCATAAAAGATATCTACAGTTTGAAATCACGATTGGATGGAATTTCTGTCCATCACAACAACTGGTGTAAGATACAAAAAAACCCACAGCTAATAATAACGAGAAGTCATGTGTTATTATTTTAAAGGATTCCGGCACTTCCTGGGTTGCAGGAGTTAAGCGAAAACATTGACTGCAACAAGGAAACCTTTCAGTTCTGCTCAGAATGAGGAGATGCCTCTGCTGCTGCTGCTGCTGCTGCTGCTGCTGAAGAGATGAGTGTAGATGCAGCAGCAGCAGGACCAGTTTCCACTGTTGTCACAACTTAAAGGGAAGGTAACTGAACAGGTTTTTGGAGGGGAGGGTGGGCAGGTGGGGGAGACTTTGAGGTATAAAGCCTGAGTGATTCAGGAGCCTCATACAATCAAAACATCTCTTAAAAACACATTTTGAAAAACACATTTGACATAATTGGGGTGTATGAGCTGCAACAAGCAGCTGCTGGCTCAGCAGCGGTGAGGTGGTGAACGCCTCTCAACGGTGATTGCACAACTTAATGACCCAGCGAGTGATGTCGCACACAAACTGTGCTGCAAGGTTTATTTCCCAGACTGACGGGTGAATTGGAGCAGAGAGGAGATGTTGGTGATGATGTTGGTGGTGATGATGATTGTGTGTGTGTGAGAGGGCTGCAGGAGCGACTGACACACCCAGTCACCACACAGCAGCTGTATCAGGAAATGAACCCTCCAATCAGGTGCAATAAAACACTTATTGTTGAACACTTACTCAGATGTGTACTGCATTTATTTGTGATTCACTCTTTGCACTGCACACGCCGCCACAACTATGAAACTTTCCCCCATGGTGGGATAAATGAAGGCATTGTGATTGTAACAGTGACTCTCTGGAGGTCACACCAGCAATCAGTCTTGTGATGGACGTCAGAAAGCGAGAGGTGCGAGTGGACTTACTGCAGGCGCTGCAGGTGAAGCAGCTGTTGTGGTAGAGGCTCCCCATGGCCTGGCAGGCCTGGCTGGCTCCGAACACCGCCTGCTGGCACTTCACGCACACTCCTGACACACACAACACACAACACAAGACATTTAGATGGATGACAATCCGTCAGTCAGTCAGTCAAGTTTTGAGTTTTGTCGACTGCTCCTATCTTGTTATTATTTTGTAGTTGATCTCAGCAGGTTTAGTACACATTCCGAATATTCTAGAAGTAGTAGAAATAAAGGCTGTTTTTTCCTTCTTTCCTGCCACTTCTCACGAGGTGAGACGGTGAAGCCACGCAGGTGTCGCAGTCATCAACACCACGACGACACGCAACTAATGAGGACGCTCACGATTGACAATTCAGTCATCAACTGACAGGAATGATCTTCGTCTATGAAACCCCGAGAGAAAATCCAGGTGATACGTGTCGAACAACTCATGGTCGAGTGCGGAGACGTCTAGTGAGAGGAGACCTCTGTGATGAAGCCAGAGCAACACAATGAAGGGCTGGGGGGAGGAGCAGGGGGAGGGGTCAGACTGTGTGGGGAAGCGGGGCAGGAAGCTGGTTAACCAGCGACATCAGCCAAAGAGGAAATATATCCCGACTTGTTTATTTGATTTGGCTCGGACACTGAGGAGTCTTTTACCGACTCCACTGATAAAAGGATGAAACAATTCCTTCCTCACACACAGTCTTTGTTCAAACACAAATGTGTCCACTGATCCTTGAAAAAGAGGTAAAAGAGAAACAGAGGTTTAGAACCCTTGGAGAAATATGAAAAAAACTAGACTTTCATCTCTTGGGATTGTAGAGTTTGGAGAAGATGTGAGGCAACAGAACTTCTTCCCCATTTTCACTTTCAAAATACCTCTGCTGTGCCTTTAATATGAAATCTCTCTCTGAGAGAGAGGGAGTCTACCTCGGCCACAGGGTGGAAGCAATTGGGAGAGGGGCGTGTCCCAGCATGGCCCCACCCATCTCTGACGTGACCCCGCCTACCTCTGTTGTGGTTCCGCCCACCTCTGCTCTGGCTCTCCTCGTACCCCTGACAAAGACGCCTTTGTTTCCACTGTGGCCAAAACACACATACACACACACACACACACATCACGGGGCAGCCTCCTCCACAAACACACTCCAGTTATTTAATCAGGTCCTTCACAGACTGGAGGTAACACAATATGTAACCAGGTTCTAAATAAAGCAGCTTAAAGCCTCTTGCCACCACCAGAGGACAAAGAGTCAGACGCTTGAGCAGCTGCAGCAGATGATCTGGACTCAACACACAGTTATTGTTAGCAAGCGCCGGAATGTGGCTTTCATGTTAACCTTGTGACCTTTGTATAGAAGGACAACACAAGACAACATAACTCCTGACACGGACGTCAAAGACCCGGTCGTCATATTTCCTGCCTCATAAAAAGTTACATAAGGAGCCTTAATGCAGTTACAGGCCAAGTTGACTCCACCAGAAGGTTCTTCCACCACCTGACATCAACACAAAGTATGTGTGTGATATATATATATATATATATATATATATATATATATATATATATATATATATATATATATATATATATATATATATATATATATATATATATATATATATATATATATATATATATATATGTACACAACAGCAGTGATTATTTGGGGGGGCCTTCTGTTTACTCTGTGCAGGGGGAGGGGAAGAAAAACACACAGTCAACCCACTCCCCAAAAACACACACACACACACCTTTCCTATGTGTCAAACTTCCTGACGTTTGTCCGCTGGCCAACATGCCACCGACTGAAAACAAGAAGCTCCAGTTTGTCGGACGACTAGCGCCACCTCATGGCGAGAGTTTGGTTGCTGTTATTTCTGGACAGTGTTATGGGGGCCTGGTTTACATGGTCAAAAATCCAAGTATGTCATTAAATTTAAAAAATGTGACACAACAACAAAAAAAAAAAATCCTGATACGTTTAGTATCTGCTTTACGTACACCATCACTGTACCACTGGAGGTCATAGTTTGGCAATGGTGGTGACCAAAACAAACCGGTGCAGGGTCACAGCCCTCCTGCCTCCAAACTGCTCCACCTACGCTAGACTGAAGTCAAAGGTTACAGGAAGTCCTTCTGGAATTTTCCCTTCTTTCCTGTCAGTTATTAACTAACAAAACGTTGTTTAGTCACATATTTGGAACCATGATGGCTCTAAAATCTGACTGTATCAGTACCTCCCTAGTTTTGGCCTCTCTGGTTGAATATTTGCTGGTGTTGCTTATCCCAAAACTGAAGCTTGCTAGTGCTACTGCCAACCAGTGGGTGATGTGTCCTCCTCTAGAGTGCACTGGCAGCTGGAGGACAAATGGAAAACCACTGTCACTTGAAACTTAAGTTGTTGTTTTTCTAAAGAAGCTTGTAAATTCTCTGCACATCCACATGACAACAACACCACACAGGGTTTCTTAACAGACCACTGTCGTCATTATGACTCTCACCAGTACAGCCCAGGCGTGGGCAAACTACGGCCCGGGGGCCACATGCGGCCCATTAAACATTTTAATCCGGCACTCCAAACTTGAAGTAATCATATTATTAGTAAGTAAGTCATAAAATAGCTGTATTTCATCCTTTTTCTCAGACCATCCACTAGTAGACATACGCACACAGCTTCTTCTTCGCAAACAAATCAAAATCAGTTTGTGCACGGCAGCCGCGGCTGACGAGTTAATAGGAAGGTTTCCAGGCTGAAGGCAGCTGGGACAAATTAATCCTCCATCCCAACGCGCTAAAATGCCCTGCTGGCTGTGTAAAAAAGCCACAAGGGGAAAAAAAGAAGGGAAGGGCAGGGTAGGCGAGCACTGGAGTCTCCCTCCTCCTCGTCCTCCTCCTCCTCCCGTCGACTGCTCAATAAATCCTCACATCCGCTCAGACTGGGCAGTAGCCACAGGACGGTTCCCTGAACCCTCAGTCTGACTGCTCATCCATTCAACTTCACCACAGGCACCCCCCTCCTCTCTCCTCTCTCTCAGTCCTGAGACATCATTTCTAAAATTCCTTTCTTCAGTCCTTCCAACATTCCTCACCGTTTCCCTGCTGCGGCCGCTTGGCAGACGACTGGTTTTCCCAGAAGCTGAAGCTGCAGCAGCGTCAAACAGAACATATTTAGAAGTTCACTGACTACTGGGAGCACCACTGGGAGCACTGGGAGACCGGCCAACACTCGAGTGTCTGGAGAGAGACGACAACAGGGTGTTTCGTACTGCAATTAGGGCACAAAGCATCGCACAATTACATTTTGGAGCCCTAAACAAATGAATTATTGACCGAAATGATGTGATGTCAGATTTGTGAAGAAAATAAGCTGAAATGCAGTCTTTTTATTCTGCTGTGATAGCATGACTCAGAGGATGAGCCATGGTCTGGTGGGAGCATTCATACAGAATCGTGTGTGTGTGTGTGTGTGTGTGGGTGGGCTAACGTGGGATTGTTTGAGTAGGAAAAAACAGCATCTCCTCCAAACATCACGCGCTCTACTCTGCACTTTCCCACCCGTTTGCGATCGTCTCTGCACTCGTTGCTGTTGATGAGCTCAGCGGTGACGGTGGCGTCAGCAGGAGGTCCTCCGCTGCCCACTAGGTAGTGCTCCACGTGGGGAGTGGGTGGCATTGTCACAGCTGTACCGGTGACATTTGGGCGGCAGAGTTCCTCCAGCGAGGAGCACCTGGCCGCCATGTGACTCTGCCACAAATATCTCTCAGATTATTCCATCTATCTTCTGCATCTGGGATACAAGTCCGTCAGCTGACTGGTTGCCTGTGAGAGCATGTGTTCCTTCTTAAAGTCCATTTCCTGCTAGCGCTGCTGTTGCTAGTCTTACTGAACTGCAAAAGTGCTGACGTGGGTTAGAAAAGAGAATTTTGCAGGTGTTGAGGCATTTTGCCACAAACCTGTTTTTTCCACAGCCAATAACTTTGTTCTTTATTTACCTAATTTATTTATTTTTATTATGATACAGGCGTATATGTATTTACAATGATTGCATTTCACACGATGTGACCAAATGAAAAGGTGGAGGTTGAGCTCGTTTGTCTGATCTGTGTTGTTGGGTTTTAGTTTTGTTGTTTGTCATACATATTGTGGGTCTTTGTTTGATTTTAGTTTAGTGTTGTGTTGTTTTGGGGTGTTGTAAAGAAGTGAAAATATACATAACACCTTCTGTAAGAAAAAGAAAACATGGGACCATTTTAGGGGGAAACCCAGCAGATAATAAAGGGTAGAACAGCTCAGTGAGTTAAACACGTGCTCCCTGGTGACAACCTCACAGTCACAGTGTTTTATTACGCTACCCCCACACCCCACCCACCTCACCGAGGCTGCGTGTTTGTCAAATACTGGCAACAATGGGTGGCATGCTCACAAATAGAGTGACAACCGTGCAATTCAAGTGCGACCACGAGTCAAAAGAGGCAACTCTTTTTGCAACTCTTTCTTGAGGATTGTTGTAACTGAATAAAGAGCAGGCGGGAAGCTTTTAAAATAAAAACACAGTCACCAGCTGTGTTTTCTCCTTTTAGATCCTTCTATTTCGCTCGAAACAGATTATTATGAATGCGACTGAGACAAAAAAGTAAACTGGGTGGCACCACACAGTGTTTAAGCATATGGGGGCGGGGGAACAAAGGGGGCAGCGTATGCACACGTAAATCACCACACAACAGGATGTGTGTTCTGGGGTTAGGGTGTGCTCATGATTCCATGGCTGTGTGGGTTTCACAGCACCAGCCTGTGTTGTGTTGCCTTACCAAAGTAGTCGGCCTTGGGTTGGGAGTCCATCTCCTTCTCCAGCCGCTGAGTGAGGGCCTCCAGCTTGACCTCCACTGCTGTGGGGTCACAGGCATGCGTGACAGGGGGCTGGCCGACAGGGCGGCCAGACTCTGGGGGACCAGAAGCACTCTTGACGTTCCCACGAGCGGGAACTTGGGTGTGTTGTTGGCTCAGAACGCTGGAGGCAGCAGACGGGCTCTGGGTTCTGGGCTGAGCCGCCTCAGCGGGTGCAGGTAGAGGTGGGGACACTGGGGCAGGACCGTGGTGGTTGGTGGAGGGCCTGGATGGCGTGTGAGGGGCTCCGGGCTGGGCAGGCTGGAGATGGGCTCCTCCAGTGGAGTTTCCCAGGGGCGTTGGGATCAGGTCCGGGCCCTCCCATCCTCTAGCGGCTGAGGTTGAGCTCCAGTTGTGCGGTGGGTTGAGGGTCTGCTGAGGAGGAGCACTGCTGCTGGTGCTGCTGCAGGAGGTGGTGGTGGTGGTGGTGGTGGTAGAGTTGACTGGCTGAGGGTTCTTCCTCTGCTGGGGTGGACAAGGCCCCTCACAGGACGGGGCCCCTGCAGAATTGTGGCTAGACGGGGTGTGCTGGTTTGATAGATAGATAGATAGATAGATAGATACTTTATTGATCTGTAGGAGACATTCGACTTTACAGCAGCTTGACAATGGAACTAGTATTATATAATAAGTATGTATTTACCTCTTTATGGTCATAACTGTGTCCGTGACCATACGGCCTGCCGGCAGCAGGTTCAACCTGGGTGGCTGACTGGGGTTTGTGGCCGTCGAGTTGCGGGTACTGAGCCCCGGCCGCGGGGCCCGGCCCTGGACCCGGCACTAGGCCCGGCACCGGGCCTGACAGCAGCGGGGGCTTGGCGGCCGCCTCCCCGGGCTGCCTGCCGCTGTTGATGGGCGGTCGGTCCCGGGTGTAATGTGCGCTGTTGTGGCCGCTGCCGTTCATCCTCACGGCCTGGTGGCTCCTTGCCAACTCCTCCTGCTGCTTCTGCATGTGGATCTTGGTCATTTTGGAGGCGAAAACTTTCCTGGTCTCCTCGAAGTCCGGGTTGTTTCCCGCGTCCCTCCGCGTCCGGAACAGACCGTCCCTGGAGGCTTCGTACATGTTCAAGTCCTCGATGAACTTACTCGCCTCCAGTCCAAAATCCTCGTATTTATCCATGTTTGCAAAGCAGTCGAGTTAGGACACAATTAAATCGTTATTAGCGAGAGGAAGAGCCTCAGTTAGTTGGGGGGGGAAAGTGAGTCCAAGTCGAATATTCCAGAGAACTGCTGGCTTACTCTCCGCAGCTCTCCGTTCTTCTTTTTCTTCTTCTTCTCCTTCTTTTTCTGTCTCCCCGTTAGTCTCAACTTTGCTATGAAAAGTTAAAATCGCCGTCTTCCTCGATGAAAACTGCCCGTCCTTCTCAGCTCTGGCCGGCACCTGAAGTCCTCTTGTCGCGTTCGAACAGTGTCCAGGAACCCAGAGTCGACAGCCGGGACGACCCCACGAAAAAGCCCCGTCCTCCCGCTTCAGTCCCGGCGGACGGGCGGGCGGCCAGCGCTCATTCAAAACCGACACCCAAAACTTTATTCCGCCGAACTTCGCAAACAAACAACAAAGAAAGTTGTTTGTTTTTTTTTACCTTTTACGTGAAGCAAAAAGGGTCTGCGTTGCAAGGTGAAGTTGTTTAATTCTTTTATTGTCCAGACCTTGGTGGATTATCTCCCGGGACAGCAGTCGGAGTGAGTCACGTAGCCGAACGTGGCCACTAGTCGACAGACCGACAGAAGACGGCAAGAGTTTGTTTTTAAAGGTACAGTGTTCCCTTCAAGGCACCGGCAAAAAGTTCAGTGACGATCAGAATGGTGACCGCGTAATTGGCCAAAGAACAGCACACAGGCAGATTTAATTACCGAGCCCTGAAAAACTACATAGTATTAAGTCGACTAATAAACTTAAACACGGTATTATGGGTTGGGATTTAAAAGTGTTGGGATAGGTCGTGGTGCGTTTACGAAGTGCTTGATTACCTTTCCCTCAAGGTTACTTATCACTTAAAAAACAAGTGAGATAACTTGATAACTAAATCAGAATACCTACTTAGCTTCGTCGAAACCTTTGAAATTAACCATGTAGTTTATTCATCTGGCCCGTAAAAATACAGAATGAAATATTATTTTGAAAGTTTTCACTTTTCATCCAGGACTCCATAGGGCTGATTAATTATCTTAATGGGGGGGGGACCCTGACAAAATCTCTAGAAAACAGCACATTCAGCCCTATGTCTACAGTCTCCCTCCTCCTGCTAAAGATGATGCTTTGTAGCAGCTGCCATATGTTTGGAAAGGGACATAAGGTGTCCTTGACGTGGCCATTGAGGGCAGAAGGATCAAGAGGTGATGTTGTCACTAGTACTTTTAGTCCTTTCAGTGCCCTCTGTGACATCACCAAGGGCTCGCTGATGCCTGTTTTGGCACACACACACTCAAAAAGTGAAGCACATGAGAGAAGTAAAAAAATTAAATTTTTTCACAAGTTAAAAAAAACACGTGGCATCGGAAAAACGATGCCAGTTTATTCAACATATGGCGCTAGACGTACATTTCCTTCACACGCCCCGAAAAAATGCTCCATAATTGCTTGATGGGTGTGTCTGGCCTGCGGTTAAGGGAGTTATTTATAAAGTCTGAGTGCCCCTGGTTTTTAGGTGTACGACGTCACACATTCCTGTTCATGAAAAAGACACACAGTCTGCGAACCCCGCTACCACTGTTACCATGGAACAAACTAATAATACTGTTAGAACCATAACTTCAGTGGTTTCCCTTTATGGATACCTCTAGTTATCTATTTACAAACAACAATGGTTAGAATTTTCAAAATGAGCATTAACATTGTCATGCATTTCAAAAAAAAAAAATACTCTGGCTAAAATGCTTATTCACAGCGTTAGAGTCAACATCACATGAAGCGGGTAATATTTGCAATGACAAAGGATATGAAGATATTTAGTTTGCATGGAAGATTACTCCTGGAAAATGGCTTTGGCCCCAGCGTGGCAGTAATTGTTGTTGGTGTTTCTGTGAAGCTTTGTCATGGATATTTAACTGCTGTGGGCTAACAGGGTGACGGCAATCATTTTGTCACAAACAGAAGAGTGGGGGGTAAAACAACAGCAATATCACTTCTTTTTTTCTTTTTTTTTTGTATAATATCCTTACACAATCCTCTGAAAGATGTAATTAAGCTATGAATCATTTAAGAACTTCTCAGGTCATAAAATTGTGTGTTCTTGTGAACAACACTAGATAGATCTCAGGTATAAAATGAAGAGACTATTACTATTTCTTAATATGGCTTTCAAAAAGAACTAATGAATGAACTGGGCAAGTGTGGCACTTTCACATATCTGGCCAATTTTTCTGCTGGGAAGGACGTCCGCCCAATCTGCATGCACCGTGAGCTCAGCCCCAAAATATCCACAAACGACTCAATTACCAGCCTCCAGGCCAGCAGGATAATGAGCTGTGGCATTACTGTGTCCCCCTCTGGGAATCACCTCCCGGTCCACAGGCTCCACCGGACTCGAGTGGCTGTGATTGCGCCGCTGCTGCACAATAGCCGCAGCAAAGTTTCATCAGGGGGAAGAAGCGTTTTCCTCCACCTCATCGCAGACCATTTGCGTCTCTCGCAGAAGGAAAACGAAGACGGCGGTCTGACAAGAAACATTCTTACCTTTTCAAGAACCCTCACAGTTGTCATGGAAACTGAGAAGCCTCAGCCTTTGGCAAAGAAGGGGTTGGCAAAATAAACTCTATGAGGAAACCCAACGGTCAAATTTAGACTTGACTGCAAAGAAGTGTCTAATGGATTTTATTACATAGAGTGTTTCTGGGTGTCCCCAACCCATCTGAAATTACAAAAAAATGTTTGTCTAGTGTAAGTGAGTTTATTGCTGGAGACAATAAAGTTCAGATTTGTTCATTAGATTGTGTTACTTGAGCTGCAGCCGGATCACAACAAGATGAGGAGCAGAAATGGGGTCAGCGACGCACACACACACGCACACACGCACACGCACGCACCACCCTCCGTTATCCTGATTCTAATTTTATAAGGTCAAAAAAATAGGACAACACGACACACATGTATCTTCATCCTGCGCTCACATGGACGCTTCTGTTTTTTTGCCACAGTGATGTTGGTTCGAGGTCAAATTCGCAGAAGTGGGGAGAATTCGGAGAAAACGCAACAGACTTTGTCTCGTTGCGCCGCTGCGCCGATTCCTGGTGTCTTTTCCTGTTATTCTGTCTCCCCTTCCTGTCACCTGATGGCTGGAGATAGAGCTCAGGAACGTGGAGAGAGGTCACAGGGGTCAGCGAGGGAAGGTCCGTTTGGTCGACTGTCGGCATATTTTCACCCCATTAGACCTCCAAAAACAAGCAACAGCGAACAGATGGCGCATGACTACCAGTCATAAGCTGAGACTGACTTTGTTTATGTTGTTTTTTTTAAGAAGAACTTCCTCAAACAGAAGCTGACTGATGATTTGATGATTTGACACATTGGGCTCTCAGCTGCTTCTCGTCCACTGAAGCAGAACCAGAACCAGAACAAGGACAAAATATGGTGTTTCTGAGAACAAAGATCAGATGAGAGCTTCGTCAGCAGGACTCAACCATGTGCAAAAACAAGGGCCGGTCTTTAGAGTTCTTCTGTGATTTCAAGCAAAAGCCGTCGCCAAAGCTGTAATACAAAAATCTGTATATAAACCAGGACAAGACCTTGAAATCCCATCTGACAGAAGATACGTACGAGAAAAAAAACGATGTCGCAGCCAAAGAGCAGCTCCATGTATGGAGCTCCGCTGTAATCAGTGGCAGCAGTTTAAAATAAACGTGCGATAAGGAAGATGCTGACGGCATGACTCAGTGAGTCAGCCTGGGAGAGTGGCAGAGGAGGAGTGAGGTGTGAAGTTTCCGGGTGTGATGCAGGCAGCAGCGGTTCTGCCAGAAATAAAGAATAGGAAATAAATCATATAAATGATAATAAACATGTATATATAAATAGATAAAAATCTAATCTAATGAAAATAAATATTATGTATATACATCTTATATACACATATATACATACGTATGTACATATATAAATACACACACACACACACACACACACACATATATATATATATATACATACATATAACAAAAATAAGGAACAGAGATCAGAGAGTGAAAACGTGATTTGTTGAACTGGAGGTCTGATGCTCCAATGAAGACAAAGACCTGAAAAAACCTGTTGACTTTCTCGAGCTTTTAATAAAAACAGAAATATGACAGTAAAAAACATTTATTTTTTTGAATGGCTATTTACATTAAAGTTGTATTTGTCAGTATAAACCCATCTGATCCCAGTCGAGGGGGCATCACTCCTCCACGAGGAAGTTGATGAGGGCGGTTCTCTGGGAGAGGATGGCCCTTCTGATGGGCCGCTGGGACAGGTGCCTCTTCCCCAGAGGACTGTCCAGGACCAGCTGCTGCACCTGCTTCAGGTCTCTGGAGTCCTGCAGTGGCACCGTCACCGTCCCACACTGCCGGTTGTTGATCTGGAACAGCAGGAACACACACACACACACACACACACACACACAGACAGATGGAATCAGCAGAGGATCTTCTCCTTCCAGCGTTTTCACTCAAACGGAGCCCACGGAGGGTCTGTTCCACCCGGCTGCACACACACTCACTCATAACTCTTCCCTCCAGGGATCAAACAGCCCCAAAATAACAGAGTCCACCTCCGTCTCTGCTCAGTCCAGGCTGAAAACACACAGTTAGTGGTCGCAGTGGGAGCAGCGCTGAGCAGGAGAGCAGAGTGGATCTGCTCTGGGAATGAAAGGTGACTGGGTGTGTGTGTGTGTGTGTGTGTGTGTGTGTGTGTGTGTGTGTGTGTGTGTGTGTGTGTGTGTGTGTGTGTGGCTATTGAGTTTTGGCCTCTTTGCAGACAAACCAGAGGACGTGATTAGAGGCTGAGGGAACTAAGTTGAGTCTGCAGCTGCAAGAGCCCACAACAGAGGGCTGAGTCGGATGTGATGACATCATCATCATCATCATTATCATCATCATCATTATCATCATAATTACCATTACCACCATCACCACCATTATCATCATCATCATCATCATCACCACCATCACCATCATAATTATCATTACCACCATCACCACCATCATCATCATCGTCATCACCACCACCTTCATCATCATCATCATCATCATCACCATCACCATCATAATTATCATTACCACCATCACCACCATCATCATCACCACCACCACCACCACCACCATCATCACCACCACCACCATCATCATCATCATCATCATCTTCATCACCACCACCTTTATCATCATCATCATCACCACCTTCATCATCATCATCATCATCACCACCATCATCACCATTATCACCATCAACATCTTCACCATCATCATCCTCATCACTACTACCATCACCACCAGCATCATCTTCACCACCACCACCTTTATCATCATCATCACCACCACCTTCATCATCACCATCACCACCACCATCATCATCATCATCATCATCGACCTGTTAGCTCAAATGTATCGACTGAGTGTGAGCTCATCTTGCTTAGAACCTTTGAGTTGTTTGACAGATACAAACAACTGCGTTAAGACAGCTCCAAAATGTTTTACCCTAGTAGCAAAAAAATTACAACTGTATAATGACTCTCTTAAATGGCAAAATGGCTGACTCAGAATGAGGCTTCACACACACGTAAAACATGTAGGTCAGGATGAAAACAGGCCTTCAGCATGTTTCTCAATAGTGAACTCTCACTGCACATCCTTCACTCCAGTTTCCTGTCTCTCAGGGGTCAGGCTGGTCTCTAGCCTGCCTTTACCCTCATCACACATCATGCGTGCACGTGGGGGTGTGTGAAAGTATGTGTGTGTGTGTGAGTGTGTGTGCGCGCGCAATGGGGATTAACTTTCCTCTGCAGAGATCGAACAACAGTCGGATTAAAACAGGTTCAGCTTTTATCCTTTAACTAGAGGCAACATTGACTTAAGTCGGCTGTGTATGTGTATGTGTGCGTGTGTGTGTGAGTGTGCGTGTGCGCACGGTTGCATGAGCCCTGCCTCTTTTCTTTTAATTACGGATACAATAGTCTATTTAGCATAAAGCGCTAAGCTACTTGACAGCAGCCACATAAGCACACACATGCAGACAGACGGAGGTTAATCACAGGCTGTGCTGGAAATGACAGACTGTGAAGCTAATCACGGGCAAGATGCCTCTGGGTGTAGCAGTGGAGAGCTCCAGCGAGACCGCTCAGGAGCTCTAGCAGACAATATTAGTGAGTTGTCGGCCATGAATTAGAAGCAGCGGAACATCACAGAGCTCACACTCCTTCATGTTGAACTGCAGCTTTTATCGTCTGAGAGTTTGTTAAATTCAGTGGGAGAATTCAGCACAGGAGGCAAAAGTATTCACGTTCTGTACTTCAGTAAAAGTATGGACATTTCCGGTAAAAGTAAAAGTACTTATTCTACTCCTCTACTCAAGTCAAAGTAAAAAAGTAGAGGTTCTGAAATATACTTAAGTAAAAATTTAAATCCTATATTTTTTGCTATTAATTTAACAATTCATTCCTTGATAATTTTGCAAAAATTAGAAAGTTGTGACGGAAAAATCTGGACTGAACTGACCAGAGTGACCCGAAAGTCGAAGTACAGAAATATAGTTAAATAATCTCCATCTAAAATATTATCTACTTCTATATTTCACTACACAACAGTAGAGTTCAAATACTATTAGCGCCACTTCAAGTAACAACAACAAATTACTTTTCACAGACGTTTGTATCTTTTAAACACAAAAGTAACCAGCATGTTTTTCTTATGTAAGAAAAAGAAACTTCAGGTATCTTTGTACAAATGTACTGAGTAAAAGTAAAAAGTTGACAGAAAAAGAAATATTGAAGTAAAGTACATATAGCTGAAAAAAATCTACTCAAGTACAATAACAAAGTATTTGTACTTTATTGCTTGCCACCTCTGGAATTAGATGATGCCAACAAAGCAGAAAACAAAGTGTGTGTGTGTGTGTGTGTGTGTGTGTGTGTGTGTGTGTGTGTGTGTGTGTGTGTGTGCGTGTTCCCACCAGCACAGACAGCTCCACAAAGTCGGGGACATCCAGGTACTTGGGGTCCACTGAGGGCCATGGCTGCAGCAGGACGTCGCCGCCCTGCTGGAGGAGGCTGCTGAGGGCGGGCTTGACTTGGCAGAGACCTGAGAGAGCAGAGAGGCAGAGTGGGAACGCAGGAGGTGAACTTTAAAACACACACAGAGGATTTTCACCAAAGAAAGACGGAAAGATGGAGAGATTATCTTCAATGTCCTCCGGTCACTTTGTTTTCCTCTGAGCAGAGTTGTGTTACCTCGGTGAAAGGTCACACAACAGTGCAACACAACCAGAGTGGCCAGTGTGTGTGTGTGTGTGTGTGTGTGTGTCTGGTGTGGCCCCCGAGGTACAAGGGAAGGATGTGAACTTCCTTTATCCTGAAGTTGTCATGGTCACAATGTAAACGAGACCTCAAAAGTTCATTGGTCCCCTTTTAAAAAAAGATCTTCTAGCAGACAAACAAGATGCAGCCGCTCACTCACACCTCTTCCTCCATGGGGGGCTAATTGTCACAGTGAGCGCACGATCAGCTGAAACCTTTTGGTCTTTTTTCTTTTTCTTTCTGAAAGGTTCACAGAGGCACTTGTTTGCGCTGGCTAAAAATAATTATATCATAATTATAATATTGATATGTAAGTATCATGTAGATCACAGTTTTGTTTTTACTCTTTCTGATGACTGATGTCAGTATTGTGATCTATATTATATATAAACATTATTATCAGTACTATCTCGGACAGCGTTTCTTAACAGGTGGGTCGTGTCCCAAAAGTGGGTCATGGAGCTGTTATGATGGGTAGCGGCTTCGTGTGCAGTTCCCTTTTTTCTTTTTTAAAAATTGGATTTTAAAATATAAATATTTATAGAGAAAATGTTGGGCATTTATTTTGCAGGACACACAATTCAAATCAAGAATTTATCAAGCAGACATGATAGAAAGTGGGCTAGCTTTGGGGGAAAAAAATGATGTGGATCCTGAAACTCCACCAGTTGAGAACCACAGGTCCAGGAAGTCTCCTACCTGCCCAGAGCTCGGATGCCAGGTGAGGGGCCATGGGCGCCGTCATGATGACCAGGGCTGCCAGCGCCTCTTCAAAGTGCTCACTGTGCTGCAGCAGGCTGGGCGAGGCCCTCTGGGAGCAGACACCGAGTGGAGGTCAGACTCTGACATGATGCTGCTGGTGATGCTGGCTGACTTGGAAGAGACTTACGGACAGAGTGTTGGTCAGTCCCATCAGCCGAGAGATGGCGGCGTTGAACAGGAAGTCCTCAGTAAAGTGGTTGGTCACCTGAAAAAACAGGAAAATAGAAAGATGAGCAACAAGTGTGCAGTCGAGGGTCTGAGTCGTGATGGTGGACTGGTGAAGGTGTCCAAGTGGGTTGGTCTACCAGGTGAAGGTGTGCAGGTGAGTCAGACCACCAGGTGAAGGTGACCACGTGGGCCAGGCCCACCAGGTGTCCAAGTGGGTAGGCCACCAGGTGAAGGTGTCCAGGTGGTCCAACACACCTGGACTCCTGGGCCGGCCCATCAGGTGAAGGTAACCAAGTGGGATGGCCACCAGGTGACCAGGTGGGCCAGCCCACCAGGTGACAAGGAATCCAGGTGTGTTGGTGTCGGACCACCTGGACACCTTCACCTGGTGGGTCGGCCACGAGGCTGCCTGGACTGTCACCTGGTTCGGCCACCAGGTGAAGTCCAGCAGCCTCCCATCAGGTGAAGGTGACCAAGTGGGATCACAGGTGACCAGGTGGGCAGCAGGTGACAAACAGGCTGCTACTGTATTTCTAGCAGCAGCCTCCGTCACTGATCACCTGGTGCAGCAGCAAACAGCTCAACAACATTCAGCTGCTTTTAGCCTTCTGGGAAGAAGCAGCTAATCGGGAGGGGGTGAGAAACGGGGGTCGGGGGTTGATAGGTCGATAACAGGGCTTCTTCTGACGGACGATCAAAGCAGAGCCTCAGCTTTGGCGTCTGATGTGCACCAGGCCGAGGTCCCTGAAGGCAGCGGCGGCCCTGAGGGGGCGGAGCCAGCGAGGTTATTTATAAAGAGTGAAAAGACTAAGAGTGGTCATTGAGATCAATGACCCTCTTCCTCCTCTTCCCCCTCCTCCAACACAACCACCTACCAGTCCTCCTCCACCTCCTCCTCCTCTCTGGAACATGTTGGCTGTCGTGTCAACAGAACAGACTGCAGGTGGGACTGATTGACTTCATGCATGTCCACAAGGTCCTCACGAGGAGGTGAGATAGACGAGGAGAAGATGAGAAACTGAAGTCTGACATGACTATGAAACACACCTAAGGCTGACTGACGACTGTGTGTCTGTCTGATGGACTACTGGAGAACTTAGTGATGTCACAAAGGTCACCAGTACCTCTCCAGCGTTACTGACCACACCCCTTGCCAGGTGTCAGTTCCACTCTGGCGCCCCCTATTGACTGCCCTGGTTTCATCCATTTCAAAACAGGTGGAAGGAACATGGAGGCTTTTGTTTCTGATCATTCTGAGGGGTTTGAATGAAAATTTAAAATCTAAAAAATGGGTCCAACGTGTGACCAACGGACCAGAGGTGAACAGGGGTCACTCGCTGGCCCCCTAAGTGGTCAATTTTAGTGCTGGCCGTGGTGGATTGGCTACCTCCTGGATGGCGTAGTTCAAGTTCTCCCAGATCTTGCGGCTCTCTGCCCGCTGCTTCTGGTCCAGCAGGGAGGGGTCTGGTGGGGGCCCCCCCAGGGCCCGGGCCGCCCTCAGCCTGGTGACCAGCTGCCACAGGCGGGACTGCCAGCGCAGTACCCCGGGGAGGGCGTCCGCTGAGGAGACACAGAGAGCAACATTGTTGACTGGACACTCTGAGGGAGCAACTCGGGCAGAGACCTGCAGGGGGCGTCGACGACTCCACTCACTCTTGACGTCCCACAGGATGTCCTGCTCCGGCGGAGCAGCGTACAGGATGTAGAGGCGCACCGTGTCCACGCCATACTGCTGCACCACCTGCTGGGGGTCCAGCCCGTTCTGTTTGGACTTGCTCATCTTCTCCCACGTCACCTCCACACGCCCACCATCACCGCCCAGCACCACCGGACCCTCGTCTGGAGGACCACCGAGGAGAAGAGTCGTCACTGTATTCTAGCTACTTATTTTATTTCTATATATAATACTGAGAAATTGAAAGGGAATGCAACCTTGAGAGTGATGAAAATATTTGCTTTGTTGACACTCAATATTTACTCACAGCACATTTGAATCAATGCATTAGCTGGATTGTGCATAGGTTCTCCTGTAATGGAGCATCAGTCTGAGGCAGGAAACCACTAAGCATGAAGATAATTAGCTCAAAACCCTTTTTGAAGGACCTCGTGCGATATAAATATTGTCAAGTCACTGGTTCGTGTGAAATGTGAAAACTGTGAATAAGGAACACAGTCGTTAGCAGGACAGACATGATTATTCCTGCTGACAAAATACACTGCAATTTTAACAAAAAAAGAGGAAGAAAAAAAAGAGGAGATGGCAGAAGCGGAACCTGTGAAGTGGATCTGGTCTCTCTTCAAGTAGTGCCCCCCGTCTGCCAGTCGGAAGGTCTGGCCCTTGATCAGCCCCTGGACCAGCAGCTTCTTAAAAGGCTCCCTGAGAGGAAGAAGTCCAGTCAGTGACAGACAGACAGACAGACAGACTGATGAGGCCCTGCAGACCGGGGAGCCCTGGTACCTGTGGGCCACCAGACCCTGGTCCCTGCAGAAGTGGCAGAGGAAGCGAGCGTAGTACAGGTGCATGACGGCGTGCTCCTTCCCTCCAATGTAGACGTCCACTGGCAGCCAGCGGTCCGCTAGGTGGCGCTCAAACGGCCTGCGGGGAAGTGAAGGGGGAAAGAGGGTGGACTTCTTTATGTCTCTGCTCGGGAACAGCACGTGAGCTGAAAACACTGGGACGACCTGTTCTGACCTTCAGGTGAACTGACGGCACCTTGTCTTTTTCATTTATGCAGTTTTCACACCTAAAATTCTAAATACGTTTGGAGACTCTGCAGATGAAACTGCAGCTGAATCAATCCGCGAGAGAAACACTGGGATTGAAACAGACACTTCAAAATAATTATTCACACACACACATATATATATATATATATATATGTATATATAAAAAACACATTTCACTTCTATTCTACTGAGGCCTTTCATTTTATGACTGCCTTTTTTTTTTTTTTTTTTAAATCAATACTTAATTAAGTGCTTTAACTTTTACTATAATCTCAATTTTGGATTTATTAAATATCCAACTATTTAGCAGAGGAAACTATATGAATAAATGTCAAAATAGGGCAAAAAAACATGCATTTGCAGTAACACGCATATGAAAAAAAACAACACGTCCATCTGGTTCAAAACTGCTTGATGTTGAACGTGGCGAAAAATGTGCGTGCACAAACTTCCTCTAGGGGGCAGGCTGGCCCTGGTACACAGGGATACACCAATCAAGTGGGCGCTAGAGTCCCCCAAACCTTCAGTTTCAGTGAAGTGAGGCTCAGCAGGGCAGCAGCAGCACAAACACACAAACAGTGTCATTACTTTTTCTGTGCCCCTGTAATCTGTCCCGCCAAGGGGGGGGTGATGGGGAGAGGGAGGGCGTGGTGGGAGGGGCGGGGAGGTTTCAACCCCCCAACCCTCCCACCTTCCCACCCTCCAATCCCCCGTCTCCACTTCCAAAAGCGGATTTACGCTGAGGTCGGGTCACTGGGAAATTAATCTCTTTGGTTGCGCTCAGAGTGTCACCGTTCTCACAGCAGGTGGCGCCGGTGATGACATCATCATCTCTGGGGGCAGCGAGGGCCACATTCAGGAAATGAGGAAAAGTCTAACTAGTTGTACACAGCTTTGTATTTGGTATGTGTAGGGGTTAAAGATCAGGGGATGTAATAAGGAGGCTAAAAGTGAAGCTCATGTTCTTTGAACGGAACAAAAAGATCATGAATGGCTGGATTGTGGTGTGTTTGAGGCCAAGGGGAATTACAACCATCACATTTTGATGGCTGCCTCTGAATTGTTTTTCCTCTCAGTCTGAGAACCGAGGAGCAACTTCAAGAACTATGAGGAGTCAGAGCGCAGCAGGTACCTGTGAGTGTTGTTGGGGTCGGTGTATCTCAGGTAGTACCAGGCCGAGTCCACAAACGTGTCCATGGTGTCCGTCTCCCTCCTGGCAGCTCCCTTGCACCTGACACGCACCACACGGCAGACACACAGCGTCGATGAGGGGCAGGAAGATCAATCAATCAATACCAGTTCCAGGAATTAGATGGAGCCCCGCCAACTCTCCATCCTTGTCTGGAGCTCACTGATGAGGAAACCCTGAGAGGTCTCCATCTGACCAGCAGGGTTAGGGTTTCCTAGTTAGTCTCCAACTGACCAGCAGGTTGGGTCTTGAGTTGACTAGCAGGCTGAGCTAACAGTTGAAACGCCACCTGGTGGCTCCTCGTGGTCATCAGAGACAAACAACACTGTGGAAGTGAGACAGTGATGAGACAAACTACACACACACTACACTACACTACACACACACACACACACACACACACACACACACTCTCTCTCTCTCTCTCTCTCTCATTTCATTCAGAGCCCCTCAATGGAACCGTGAGATCTTCTTCTGCTGTCACTTCATAATGAGTCTCCACAGAGTTGAAACTGCCGTCCCACAAAGATCAACACAGTGTGCAGATCTGGGCTTCATCACATTATGGGATGTCTGCGTTCTCAGTCCGACACACTCCTTCTCCTCCTTATCTCCCTCCTTCTCCCTGATCCCACTACTCCTCCTCCTACTCCTCCCCGACTCCTACTCCACCTCCTCTTTCTCCTTCTCCATCTCTTCCTCCTCCTCCTCCACCCCCCCCTTCTTCTCCTCCGTCTCCCCCTCTTGCTTCTCCTCCACTGCCCACCACACCTATAATAAGGCTGTGATGACGAGGCAGGAGCAGCAGGTTGCTTAGCAACAGGACTGAGAGGTGTTGAAAGGTTCATATTTGGAAGACAGTTGGTCTTTGGTCTAATAATTATAATAATAATAATGATGACGATGACAGTAGAAACAACGTCTGCTGGGTAACGAAGCGCCGGCCGTCACAGGAGAACCCAAAAAGTAGAAAAGAAATGAGAATTTCATTTTATTGGACTGGGTGGAAAACTCCTCACTTCCTCGCTGCCCCCTCAGTCTGGCTCTCAGACTATGGTCACCAAACTGGTGGCAGTGGTCACCTCCACCTCCACCTCCACAGAGTGTCAGCTGACCAGTAACTGACTGAAGAACAGCAGCTGGTTGGAGATGAAGAGATGAAGGCGGTCTTCCTCCTTCACCTGGAGTTCAGCAGAACAACCTGATCCAGTCCAGGGCCAAAGTCCAGTCAGGGTTCATTCAGCAGGCTGAGAATCAACCTGCAGGAAGTGACTAACAAACTGTTTGCCTGCCTGCCTGTCTGTTTGTCTGTCTGTCTGCCCGTCCGTCTCCAATCGACCCGACCGTCTGCGCACCGCAAAAAAACTTCAATTGGCACTACGGGAACAGACGCTGGTCATGACCATCAAGCATCATCAACCAATCACAGCTGAGGAGGAGGAGTCAGTGGTGGCACTGTGGGACACGGCCAGACAAATCCGACTGAGGGAGGAAACGAGTTGATCTGTGGTTAGTTGAGCTGAGTTAAGCTGTGGCTCAGTTGGTAGAGTAGGTTGTCCAATGATTGAAGGGCTGGCGGTTCGATTCCTGGCTGTTAAAGTGTCCTTGGGCACGACACTGAACCCTCAATTGTTCCCAATTGGGCTGGCAGCGCATTGCATGGCACCAGCCACCCATTGGTATATGTTTGCGTGAATGGATGAATAAGAGGCTTTGTAAAGCGCTTTGGGGTACCGTGAAGGTGCTAAATGGGTACAGTCTGTTTACCATTTATTCAAAGTGGCCCCAAGCAGATACACTGAAAACAGCTCCAGCTGGGGGCGGGGGGGTGTTGCAGCTCCAGTCACTGACTCAGTACAAACAGCTCCAACAGAATTAATCACACGATTAATCACAGCTCCATCACGCTCGGAGCTCAGTGTTCCTGCAAAGCCGCCGTCGCTCCTCTTGGCTCCAGCTCACGTGATCACAGCCAATAAATGACAAATATCGACTTAGCAGTTTCTGCTTTGCAGAACTGGAAACATAATGCTGATGTTTGTTTGAGCAGAGGCTCCTTGTGACTCATAGAGGAGTCTCAAGTGAAACGGCAGGTCTGCAGGAGATTCTCAGAGAAAAGGGGCATCTTGAGAACTTTCGAAAGGTTTTTTTTTTGGTTTTACTTGTTGATCCTTGAACAAGGATAAAGGTCACAGTGGTCACACTGGTGTTAGTGTCGATTTAACACTCACTGTTACACACTGTGGAGGATATATACATATAAATAAATATAGATATATATGCACATACATATAGGGATGCGGCAATACCACTTTTTTACAGAACCAGAGGAGTATGCTTGCTTTTCAGTACTCACCGATACCAATACCGAGTACTTAATAAAGCCATTGCACATTATAGAATTATAAATACTTTGGCACGTTTTTCTAAAACATGGTGACTTTCACAAGTTTTACTGCAGTACAAACACAAATTTAACAAAATTGTGATATACATACATATACAACTGGTATCGGTGTCGTGGTATTGGCATGTATTTTATGAGTACCAGTGGAGTTAACAACCCTGGTATCGGTACCGACACCTGATACTGGTATCGGTATATACGTTACGCTGAGTCAGGACCTAAATCTCACCTGGGGCAGGTGCAGTTGACCCAGTCATGTGCTGCCTCCAGTGGCGACGCCCCCTTCCCAGTGAGTGCGGGCAGCTTGGGCAGCGTGACGGGCAGCTCCTCCTCAGGGACGGTCACCGGACCACAAGTCCCACAATGCACCACGGGGATGGGTGTGCCCCAGTAGCGCTGTCTGGATATTAACCAGTCCCTGAGCTTGGAGCTGGTGAGGTGGCCTCCCACCTTCTGCTCCCGGGCCTTCTGGGTAATGGAGTCCAAGGCCTGCCCCCTGGTGAGGCCACTGAACTGTGGTACATAGAGCCATTGTTATTGATTAATTTGTGGTTTTCATTTAAAACCTGGTCTACAATATAATCAATGGATTTTATTGGAGCGCCGACCTCGTCAGAATTCTTCAGCCTTTGCGTCCCGTTTTCATCGTCCTCCAGGACGCTGGCCCAGTTCAGGTTCAGAGCTCTGGCCAGAGACAGGTCCTGGTCACTGCAGTCCGGGACACCTGTCACACACACACACACACACACACACACACACACACACACACACACACACACACAAAACACAGACATGAATGTGTATGTATTTTTCTTTGCAAGAGTCAGGAAAAAAAAGTCTTATTATTTGTATGTCAACTGATTCCAAAAAGGCAAAAAAGGGCAAAAAGGTTACAACTGAATAATTCAAACAGATTCAAAAAATGACTCAAAACTGAAAACCATTTGCCTGCTGGCGTCTCCAGTTCAAATATTCAGTGTTCAACCAAAGAAATCCAACCTGGCATTAGACTGCTAGCACGTTTGCGCAGGTGTGTTGGAACCTTTTGCGTGTGATACTAAAGACTGCCGGGGTTGTGAACGTGACGACTTGACTAAAAGGGAAACTAAAAATAAATTACAAAATAAATAAAATAAATACAAAATGACTCCTACAGTTTGGCACTGTTTCAATCAAATGCCAGAGTATGAACACAACGGCCTGTGGCCAATCACAAAACAGTTGCATCACTTACATACACACTACAGAATACACTCTGCTGGGATACAGGGAGACAAGCAGCCCTGGGAAGCGTTGACATGAACCTCATGGTGAACCCTAGATAGTGACCTCAGACCCCTCGACTTTCCTTCCCACCTGCAAACACCTGACAGACATCCGACACCGACCACCTACCGACCACGGTGTCCAGGTGACCATCGAAGGAGTCTCTGCTGGAGATGACCAGGGGGAGCTCACGACCAGTCAGCAGGCAGAGGGCGCTCACCTCAGTCAGACAGTCTGTAGAGGAGCAGAGGAGTGCGACAGTCAACCCGGGATTATCCACCATCATTTACTGCTGAGACACTGGTAGGCTGGAAGGGATCCCAGTTAACCCAACACTCAGACATCTCAACTGCTTACATTTCACTATAGGTGCAAAAAACACCTATTTATAAACACTTATTTAGTTTCTTCTTTAATTACATGAATTACATTTCTTTTTAATTCATATAATGAAATTATATGAATTAATATATCATTTTTACATCTTCACTTTGCACTGGATATGATGCTGTAACTATGCAAAATTCCCCAATGTGGTATAAATAAGGGCATTCTTTTTTCTTCATTTATTTTGCACAGGCCTAAAATCTCACCTGGGGCAGGTGAACAATTTGTACTCAATTGTTCCTCTATTTTTATTTGTTAAATTTTAGGTAAATCTGTATTTATTCATTGCACCTTTAAAATGTGGTTGTCTTTATTTACTGTGCAACTGTACCCTTTTGTATGTACAATAAATAGTGATGAGAAAAATCAAAAATCAAAATAAATCTTCTTCCTCTTCCTCCAAACAGCGACGCCTCACCTCGGCCCGACTGGTAGCTCCTCTGCAGGGCGTCGCGGGCGCTGCTGCTCCCGTGCAGCAGGCGGTGGGAGGACAGGACGGCCAGGAACGCAGCTCCGAACACGGCCTCTGGGGAGGAGCAGTAGGCCGACAGGGTCTCCCCCGTCTCCTCACCATTCACCTGGGCCGGAGGGGGAGGAGTCAGTGAGGTAGGAGCTCCTGCACAGCTGATCAACCTCAACACGCTCATTCATTCTGCTACTGATCAATATGGTCACCAATTGCATATGTTTGGAAAGAGATGAATTTAATTGCATTTAATTGTTTATCATTATTTTGAAAATGATTTCAAATAAATCCCTAATTATATTTTCTGTGAAAATGAAACACATACATAAACTCCAAGCATGTTCTGTGAGATAAACCTGATACATAATAAGGACTTCGTTAGGAACCTTCCTGGGATCTGGGAATTATTAACACCATTATTTCATGTCTCACTGGATGTGATGGAATATTATGAGGTCATTAGTGCGGACGGTGCTACGGGAGACGTTCGAACACACCAACATCCACGGATCTTCACCTCGGGGAGGTGATTCAATCACGATTTCCTGCGATGGTGCAAAATAAAACAAGGAGCCATCCAATTAAGTGAATGGCCGCTGGTTTTAACTTTAATAATACATCCTGCCAAACACAACGGGACACGCAGGCGTCCTCGGAGCCTCGTTCCTGCAGAAATACGACAGCTTTTTTAATTAAACAGCAACTATCTCCACCACGTTTAATCCAATCCCTCCTTCAATGACTGAGGTTCGACAAACGGAGGCTCACAGAACTCTCAGAGGACTCTCGCTTCAAAGTCGCAGATGTGTGAGAGGCTGCACATAACCTCTTATGAAAACTCCAAAATGGAAAAAAAAAAAATTCATCTCCTTTGTCTGCTTAAATTGCCACTTGCGGACTAACAATTCTGTCGTGATTATTATGACGTTTTTGAACGCACAATCTGAGCGAAACACAACAAAGAAAGAGTGAGCGCCAACTGGCCAAGACAGAGAGGAATACGAACAGGAAAAAGGTAGGGGGGGGGGATCACTTTGGGGGTGGCTGAGATTGAAAGGAGATGAGGGAGAATGAATGAAAAAAGGAGCAGAAGCAGCAGCAGCAGCAGCAGCAGCAGCAGAGGAGTTGAGCTTTACCTTGAGGAGGAAATCAAAGTAGCAGCCGGTGCAATCCCCAATCCAGTTGGCCTGCATGGCTTTGACCCCATACCACTCTGGGAGGTCGGCCAGGGCGTCCAGCAGGGGCTGCGGGAGGTTGGGGGGGAGGGGGCGGTAGAATAGAATAAACCGCCTTTATTAATCTCACAGTGGGGAAATGCAAAGAGAAGGAAAATTGTATTCATTAAAGAGAAATAAAGAAATAAAATGAAATGTTTATAGAGTAAGAAAGGAAAAACAACTTACGAACAGCTTGATTATTTACAATTATCTACATAATATTGACATATAAATAAGACTGACAGTCAGACAGACAGACAGGCAGTCAGTCAGTTAGTTATCTTCTTCACTCATGCAGAATGAGCTCCTTCCTTCCTTGATTCCTCCTTCCTCTATTTTTCCTTGATATTTCATTTTTTCTAATTGGGCGACCACTTCCCTGATAATTACTCGGCTGTCGAGACACCGACGAGTTTCCCTGTCAGAGCCGCACTGACCAGTTTCAACAAAGCAGCAGCAGCAGCAGAGGTCGACGCGGTCACTCCGTGTAAAAAAGAGGGATTTTCAAACATCCCCGCCTCCACTCGCCCAATTTCCCCATCACATCCCAGGCAATCGCCTACAAAGCACACACGCACACACCACCATTAACAACAACAACAACAACAACAACAGCCTTCTCACTGTCAAAATCTATGAAGCCTTCAGCCTGACAGGAGGTATGAGTCTGTCTGCAAGTGTGATGATGTTGATGTTGATGACAGTGATGGTGATGATGATGGTGATGGTGATGATGATGATGATGATGATGATGATGATGATGGTGATGGTGATGATGGTGATGATGGTGATGGTGATGATGATAATGATGATATTTGATGAGCAGCACCGATACAGAAGGTAAACTGCCATCAGAGGAAATATTATGAGGCAAGAGAGTCATTTGAGTCATTTGAGTCAGATGAATGATCACCGTTTGCACCTTGGAATGGGATCCTGCATGTAATGAAAACCTGTGATGGCCACGTGGCCATTCTGCATCCTGCACAACACACACACACACACACACACACACACACACACACACACACACACACACACACACAATCATGGGCAATAATATGTATTCATCTGCGTCACAGTCTAAACAACAGGCTCATTATTTATTCAGTGTATTTCGCCACAGACAGCCGGCAGCTGAAGTGACGTCCTGTGAGAGGCAGGAAGTGAAAACACACTGGCAGGAAGTCCAACTCCACCACCTTCCTTTGACGAGCTCCTGCTTTCTCTCCTCCTTCTTGTCCTTAACACCCCCCACCTCCTACCCTCTTTTCGGCCGAGGGAACAAGCCACGTGCAGTATCACTCGGTCCCAGCAGGCTGCTCCCACCTTCTCTCGGCTCCCACAACATGGATCCGTTTTCATCCAGGTGCCAATTAAACTGCAAATGCTTATCAACATTTAATTATCATCATCTCTCAGAGCACGGGTGAAATCCTCAGACAGACAGACAGGACAAAAACACAGGGCGGAGCTTCACAATAACGATCAGCGAAAATCTCCCCCTCGGTTTTAATGACCTACTGAAGCTGTCGGTTCAGCACAGACGCCAATTACTGTCTGGACGCTTTGTGGGAAAAAAGTGTCTTGAGCTGTGCAATAAATGAAACACGACAAAAAAGACACTGGGTTGTGTTTTTTTTGTATTAAAAATCTATAATTAATAGTTCTTTTGAGATTTACAGAAAACATCATCAGAAGCATAAACAGAATGTGAAATAATAATATAATGATCCTCCGTTGCAGCCCAAACAGGAAATGTATCTCTAACTGACGTCTGAAATCTCTGCTTTCAGATCTTTGACAACCATGTGGAGGATGATGATGCATGAGAAATGTATGGAGCTGCTGCTCTGACGTGTATGAGCCCAGTGGCTGCTGATTTCAACTGCATGGCGCTGGAGGGACGGACGGCGCCGTCTCATCAGCAGGAAGTGGCGACTGGTGGCGGCGACTGATGGTGGCGGCAGCTGCCACCGGGGGGGGCTGATTGCAGTGAGGCTGCCGCTCAGCCGCTCAGACCTCACGTCAATACACAGACACGCATGCACGCACGCACGCACGCACGCACGCACGCACGCACGCACGCACGCACGCACGCACGCACGCACGCACGCACGCACACACACGCAAGGCTAAAGAGTGGTACCTTGGCGTAGTTGGTGGTCCTGATGAACCACTGAGTCAGCAGCTTCTGCTCCACCAGGGCACCGGACCTCCAGGAGCAACCGCCGGCATCCACCTGTTCGTCGGCCAACACCGTCTGGTCCACCGGGTCCCAGTTCACCACGGCCTGGACACACACACACACACACACACACACACACACACTTTGGATAAAACTGGGACAACAGCTGGATTTAATTAACAAACAAAACAGATTAAAGCTCTTCAAGGTTGTTTTAATTTCAATGAACACAATAAACCAATTTGGTCCGTGGGATAAGTTTTGTTCTCGGGGAAGCTTATAGCTGAGCACTTGTATGACACTGTGTCTCTCGTCTTAAAATAAAACATCTTTGTTAAGATTCCATAACCAAACAGCTTCCTTCTCAGTTTAAACAGGCAGGAGGTTCAGGAGGAGGAAGGTTGAGTTGTGATGACAGTGAGAAGAGGCTCCTTCTAGCTGATGTGAAGGAACATAGAACCATAGTTGATATTTTGCAGCGGTGGGAGGCAACAAAGTGGTTTCAACTTGGTTACTTGAGTAGAATTTTCAGGTATCTGTACTTTACTTCAGTATTTCTTTTTCTGAAGACTTTTTACTTTTACTCCCTAATATCTGTACTTTGTACTCCTTTCATTGGAAAAACATGTTTGTTACTCTGTGTAAGAAAAGAGTTTAAAAGATACACATTATTTTAAAATGTATTCAATTACCATTAAAATTGTTGTTGCTTGATGTGGAGCTATTTGAACTATGCTGTTGTGTCATTCAACACAAAACTGGATGATATTTTAGAGGGAGATTATTTTTGAGTACCTTGGCTCATGAACGAATGTATTGTTGCATAGGTTGCTTACTTGAGTAAAAGAGTGAAGTCAGTACTTTTACCAAAGCATTTTTCTGCACAAGTATCTGCCAAACAGGCGTAAAGACAAGTTTATGTGAGTCCCTCTTGCCTCTTTCTGATAGGCCAGGCCTGCTTCAAAGAGCCTGATGAACAAGAGCTGAGTCCAGCGGTAGTAGTCCGGCAGGCAGGTGGTCACTTCCTGTCAGGGAGAAGCAGATGTCAAGCAACCAGGGAGCAAAACCTGCCGTTCAGGACCAGTGTGTAATATATCCGTCAATATTATGGGGGCCCCATCCTCCTGATTGTTACTGAGGACCAGTTTACTTGTCCAGGTCCCACTCACTCGATCCCAGTTGAAGCAGAGGCCGAGGCTGTCCAGCTGCTCCCGCATGGCCTTGATGTTGCTGAGGGGGGCGACGGAGAGCAGCAATTTTAAGATACATCACAAAAAGAAGAAAGACAACGCAGCGGAGGAGGAAGAGAAGAGGAGAGTTGGAACTTCATCTACCTCCTGGTCCAGTCTTCTGGGTCCAAGCCTCTCTCGATCGCTGCGTTCTCTGCCGGCAGTCCGAAAGCATCCCAACCCATCGGGTTCAGCACCTGAGGTCAGGGGTCAGAGGTCAGATCCATCTAATCAATAAACTATTAATACTGCTGACATTCGGATCTGAACGAAAAACATCTCTACACACTAAAGACAGTGAAAACATTTGTCCCAGGTAGAAAATGAGGTTCTCCCACAGAAGATGCATTTTACACAATTCAATCCGAAAAGTTTTAAATATGCAAATATATTTCCCTTCAAGAAGTTTCTCATCGGAACACAACACGTCTCGCTGACTGACTGAAAGGTGTGTGTGTGTGTGTGTGTGTGTGTGTGTGTGTTGTGGGGCTTGCTGATGAAAACAGGCAAATGGCTTTCAAGCTCCTGAAGCAGAAACAAAAGAGAGACATTTAGCAGCTGAGTGAGACTTGACCAAGTTTCCCTCAGATTCTAAATCACTGGGAGAGTCTGTCCTCAACTGACCAACACTAACTGAACAACATTAACAGACACTAACCGACCAACACGGACAGACACGAACCAACCAATACTAACCGACCAAAACTAACCAACCAATACTAACCGACCAACACTAACCAGCCAACACGAGCCGACCAACACTAACTGACTAACAATAACAGACACTGACTGACCAATATTAACCAACCAATACTAACCGACCAACACTAACTGACCAACATCAACAGGCCAACACTAACTGACCAACACTAACCGACCAGCACTAACAGGCCAACAGTAACAGACACTAACTGACCAACACAAACAGTCCAACACTGACAGACACTAACTTACCAACACTACAGATCAACACTAACTGACCAAAACTAACAGACACTAACCAGACAACATTAACAGACCAGCACTAACCAGCCAACACTAACCAACAAACACCAACAGACACCCACTGCCCAACACTAAAAGTCCAACATTAACAGACACTAACCAACCAACACTAACTGACCAACACTAACCAACCAACACTATCAGAGATGTGACAGCATGGGTGGATGCTAATAGTGAGAGCTAACCCTGCAGCAGCAGGTCTTCTATTTAGGGCAATGTAAAAGGGTTTGCCCTGGTGTTGACGCCTGTATGATGATGTGGCGCTGAGGCCGCGCATCACACACTGCACTTAATGGCTGCACATCAGGCACAATGCATTTATGTAACTGCAGCAGTTACATAAAGCACAAACAAGTGGAGCGCGAGCTGAGAGAAGCTTTCACAACATCCTGTTTTTTGATCAATTCTCTTAACCAGCAGTTTTCCGACAAAAACCTCGCTGCCTGGCCAGTCTCTGAACTCTGAGTGAAGTCGATCTGTTGCTTCTTTTTGTGCGTTTACTCCTTCAGAGGTGCACTAACACATGCAGCTCTGGAAATCAGGTCTTTGTGATGTCACAAAGAGCAGCGCTACCTCCTCCAGAAGAAGAGGAGTAGAGGAGGAAGGGGGAGGATGAGGTGGACGAGGAGGTAGAGGAGGCGGAGGAGGAGGTGTACGAAGAGGAGGAGGAGGTTGAGGAGGAGTAGAGCAGGAGGAATAGAGGAGGAGGAGGAGAAGAGGAGGTGCAGCAGATGGTGGAGGAGTGCAGTCACAGCGCAGCAGGTGTGATGCTTCACTCTGATGGTCTCCTTGGTAACTGCAGGGCCTCATTTGTACAGCCGCAGTTGGATGATGTCGGGCTGCAGCGCTGAGACCACGGGGTGGTGGTGGTGGTGGTGGCAGGAGGTGGGGGTCTGTTCGCCAGGCCAACAGGAGGAAAACAGGCGTGATCAAGACATCACTGTGACTGTTTGCTCAATGCTGTTGATTCAGAAGGAAGCAACTCTGCCAGCATCATCATCTGATCAACCCTGAACCCCAGCTCAGCCTCACCGCCTCCCTGATCCTCCACAGCTCCTCCTGCTCCATCTGTGGCACCACTCACGTCCAACTCTTGTCCATTATGTCGTCCAACTCCACAGCCACTTCACCCTTGAGCACCACTCAGTTCAGTTTCAGTGTTTACCTCCTTTGGGGTTCCTTTTGTTTTGCATGCAAAGCTCTGAGTGGCTCAAATGTTTTAACTTACTGTAACTTCAAACAAGAAGCCGAATAAGTGTTTTTCTCAGCATGAGCAGCCATTTCGTCATAGAGTGCGAGTATATCAAGAATGTTGTGGCTGATAACAAAATGATGGATTTTGCACATTAAAAATGCAGAAAAACATATTTAAGGAAAGACTGATGGTCATAATCTTTTTTTTTTTTATCCATTGTTAATCAATGACCACATGTCAATGTAGGTTCACTACTTGACAGATGACAAACAGTGAAAACTGCTCTCTGTTATGCAGGAAACCAAAAAGACATTAATGTTTTCTTTTCTCTGTGCTGAACCATCAACCAGGAAGAGAAAAACAAAGTGTTTAATCGCGGGTGAAGGTGGACGGGTGGGTCAGCGCCGATCAAAGGGCTGAACTCCAGAAGGCTGTAGTGTTCTGCCAGGAAGTGCGTGTGACTGCCAGAGCACTGGTTTCACACACTGGTCAGACTGGTGTCGACAGCAGCTGTTTTACCCGGACGGAGGGCAAAATATCAACCACACACATTTGACGATTTTGGCTTCCAGGTGAAACCTATTTAATGCAGCAGGTTTAAGTGAGCCAGTCCTGTTTAACTGTTTTACTACCAGGAACTGTTTCTAACGGAGCCCATTTAATCTGAAAATGCATAATTTCCCTACAAAGACTGTATTATAATACCATACCAAAAAGTATCTACAAAGTACTTTAACGAGTGTGAAACTGAAGGACGGTGACAGGAGGAGGTGTGGTGGCGCTGTTTGAGTGTGTTAGTGGGAAACTTGCCCTGCTAGCAAGAGTCACACGACTGATGGTGAAGCTGCTTTAAGGCGAGCTGGACCAGCTGCTGCTGCTGGTGCCGCTGCTGCTGCTGCTGCTGCTGCTGCGATGTCTCACTCTGATGAAAGCACACAGGCAGCACAGACAAGGTGTTTCTCCTGAACACTTGAGCACATGGCTACTGGGGGGAGTCCCTGCAAAACTCAGCAACAGTTGTGTGGATGAAACAGTGTCATCAGAACCTGCAGCAGCAGTGAGGTGAGTAGTAAAGGGCTGGAATTTCATTTTTAAAGGTCCAGTGTGTAACATTTTGCAGGAAGCCCACCTGATGGCGTGTTTCCGTTTAAAGGGTAGAAAACCAAATTACTTTTATTGCACTGTCAGTATACACTTTTATTAATGCATTTATGGACAGTGTGTTAAGCTTTTACCAATATAAAAATCATAAAGAAGGCCACATTCTTCACACTGGACCTTTAAAGTGAACTATGCCTTTAAAATGTTTTTTAATTTGGACATATGAATCATGTGTTCCTAATGTGAATTCAGGGCATCGCTTTCAATATAAATGACAGAACTTGTAAGACGCCTCTTCTGGAGCCAGAACACTTTGATAATAATGACAAAAATGGTGATTTATTTTACACACACACACACACACACAAACATAAACACACACCTGGTGGCCTCTCATCCTCTGGAAGTGTCCCACCGTGTCACTGATGGTGTAAACTCGAACGTGGCCCATGTGAAGGCGGCCGGACGGGTACGGAAACATGGAGAGGACATAAAACTTCTTCCCGTCGGAATCCTAAGACAACAGGAGGACACAGATTTTAGGAAGGATGAAACAGCAGCAAAATGCCAAACACTTTTCAATGGATCCGGAAAGTCGACAATCCCGGTGCAGGAATCTCCATCAGCAGTGTGGATGAAAGTGGGGGATTAAAGTGATGAGGTCACAACAGCGATAATAAACCATCACACACTGTGAGTTGGTGATTATGGCGTCTGATCCGCCGATCATGGACGTTGTACAGTCACAACACTGTTTCCTTGGCAACACAGCACAGATTCTCCTGCATATTAATGTTGGAGGCCGCCGCCGCCAACTTGTCAGCTTCCACTGCTTGAGATGGTCAGCGGCGGACAAGCCACTCGGATAAATTAGAATTGGAATTAGAATGCCTTTATGTGTCCCACGTTGGAGAAATTGGCATCATTACAGAAACATGTTGAACAATAGAGAAGAAAAAATTATATGAATTTAAAAGAATTCCAATAAAATAAACTATTTATTGAGTGTGGAAGGAAGGAAAAAGAGCCAGTGTGTCCGAGATGAGATGAGGAGCAAGATAGCAGCTGATGACCTGCTAAAGCTAAATGAGGAGAGTGAGAACTCTGTGTTCCTCCTTCATCTTCCATCAGAGAACTGAATTAGTCTTAGAGAGGAATAATCCCAATATTACCACCAAATATGATTACGTATTAAACTGAAATCCCAGCTACAATTTGTGCCTGAAACAACTCATCATCTCATCATCAACTTTGATTAAAAAAAATGATTTATGGACTGATAAATCACATCAAACATTTAATATCACAAGAAAAATGCAACTTTGGTTTTAAATGAAAAATGTGTTTTATACATTATAATTATTATATCGTTAGTTGCCTTGTTTTTAAAAATATTATGTCTGATGCTTTTATAAGAGTTGAAGGCAACTTTGGTGTGTGTGTGTGTGTGGCTGTGTGTGTGTGTGTCAAAGAGTCACAGGCAGTCAGGCGAAAAATCCATGCAGATGTTCATTTGCGTCTGTGGTTTTCATTTTTACGTTTTATGAGGAGTGTATTATTCTCATATTTATGTTAACTTAATTTTCAATCTTTTTGAAATCAATGAAGTAATGCTGAGTCAAAACAGACCTTGTTGGAAGTGTGGTGAATAGATTCCCAGCTGTAGTTCTGTATGTTACGAGTGTGCACGCAGCATGGTCATGTCTCCGAGGAAGAGTGCCATGTGTTCAATGGAACTGTGCTAATGCCTCCAGAGTTCCACCTGAGACGAGCTCACCTGCTGCAGCGCCCCCCTCTGGCCCTGGGCCATGATGCGGGGCTGCCACCAGGCCTCCACTCTGCGCCGGGTCTCCGTCCGGTAGTCCTTCTCCCAGACACCCGTCTCGCTGAATAGAGTCCTGCACGGCTGCAGACGGGACACCGGGCCGCAGGCTCTGATTGGGCGGCGGTGGCGGCAGGCCACGCCCACCAGCCTCCTCACTGACACCTGCATAGCTCCCTCACCTGAGGAACAGCAACACACAGACAAGAAGGTTATGCCGCTGGCAAGAGAACAAAATTATGTTTGTTTGGTTTTTTTTTTTAAAATATGATTTAGATCTTTTTACATAAACATAAATAGAGATATATAATAATAATAGAACAATTATAATAGACTAATAGAAGCCTTTATTAATCCAACATTGGGGAGATTTGCAGAATTACAGCAACAATTTAGTGCAAAAGAATGAAAATTATATTGATTGAAAAGAAATAAAGAAATAAAATAAAGAAAGGAAAAAATATATTTACATCATATGGACAGTTTGATTATTTTACAAGTTATGTATATAATATTTACATATAAATATGTGTTTTTGCACCTTTATGAGATGTACTCATATTATGTTATAAATGTAATATATATAATATTCTTTTTTGTGTTTGTTTGGTTGTTGCTTTTTAACCCTGCTGGCAGATTTTGGTAAAGCACAAAAACAACGTAAAAGCTGGTGTGCCACATTAAACTTTCATTTACTGGCAATTTTTAATGTTTTGAGGAGATTATAAACATTTTCCTAATGCCATTTGAAACCAACAGAAACCAACAGGACTGTCTCCACACACAACCACTCAGCCTTATCAGGAAACAACTGATAGGATCATCACTCACTCAGAGTTGATGAGTGCAGTGCAGACTCATTGTACCGGGACACAACCCAATGAGGGCTAAACATCCTGGCAGCCTTGTATTATGGGATAGTGTTTCATTCCCACCCTTAAGCTAGACAAGTGCGGTCTAACCTTATCATGCTCACACTTCCTTTAAAGAAAAAACAAAAAAATAATTCAATCTTCAGAGATACGTTTGGGATCCAAACTTCAAAGAGACGTTTTCCCCCCACAGTCACGGCGGCTCCGACGCTCTCATGATGCAAAGATTGCAACGCGCCTTCACAGCAGTGACTGACTGATGAGACAGACGGCTCGGCTGCACTCACCATCACCGCATCTTTACGTCTGTGCTTTCTGCACCCTGTCTCTCACACGCAATCATGCCAAACACGACGTTGGTTGAGTGAGCCGTGACTGTGATCTCCCTCAGTGCTGCTGCTGCTGCTGCTGCTGCTGCTGCTCACACAGCAGAACACAAACATTTTCAACGAGGGGAATTATAATTAGTCAGAGTGCCCAGAAGCAAATCAGCCACCGGAGCTGTTAAATTTCCTTTTGCTACACATTACCGGTAACTGCATCCACATCATCTTAAAATAGTTTAACAAGAGGCAGGACAGAAAATCTGCTTTTGATCTTCCTGTCAAGATGGCAGGAAGCCTAAACCTGACTGACTGACTGCACTAATGAATATGAAATTGAAAGTTATGCCAATACGATGCCATGGCAATCAATTAGAATGTGTTTATTTATCCTACATTGGGGAAATTCACATACTTACAGCAACATGTAGTGTAACAGAGAAGAAAAAAATTTTTTATATGGACTGTTCTATTTTTTATTTATATATTTTACAGATCATTTACATTACAATGAAAATATAAATAAGTGTTTTATTGCACCCTAATGAAATGTTAGTGATTGAGATTTTTCTTTTCAATCAACTCCAGCATTACATCAGTGCATTAACGATGCATGATATCTGATATCTAAGCTTTTTGATGAGAGCCTATAGGATCCCAGGCTTGGTTTGAATGTAGGTCAGAATGTACATTGTAGATGAGGGAGAGAAAAAAAAGATATGACCCATATTCTGTCTTGTGCACATCATACAATAACACAGACATGTATTTGAACTTGGTTTCCAAGGAAACCTGGGATATGAGTGCAGTCTGCGTCTCCTTGGCGGGAGATGATGACCGGCCCTGAACTGTCAGCACAATATAGCGGAGAAGAGTTGGTTGTGCAAATAAATGATTAAAGCTGGGAAACTAAATTTAAAAAAAAAGAACTACAAATAAAAAAACTAAAATGACAATCTGAAAGAAGCTGAATGGATAGACACTCAAAAGGTTTGTTTTTAACGTGTGGCAGAGGAATGAATGAGAGGTGTTGGAACAGAGGATGACACGAAGGCTGTTTGTCGTTCATGACATAGATTCTCCTGAGAGGAGCGAGAGCTCAGCAGCGGTGAACACTGCATGTCCCTCGCACCGAGGCTGGAGACCAACACTCAAGGCTGTGAACACCAGCGAGTGGGCTGAGGCTGAGGAGATGTTTCTATGGAGACTGGACTCAGCTTCGCTCTCCTGCATGGACGCAAGGAAAACTATGCAAAAGCTCCGACACCTAAACCTCACATAATATTCATCCTTTTTTTCCATTTATTGTTTTTTCTTGAATAGAGTTTAAGAAGTTTCAGACATTGTTTAATCAAACTGATATCAAAGAATTATTAATTAATAATCAATATTGTATTTATTAACAATATTTATTAAATGTAAATCTTACATCATGTGTGCCACCAACTCGGGACCTGTATTGAGTTTATTGTTACTCCTGAAAAAGGTAACATGTATATTTTACTGAATAATAATGTATCTGATATTTTCTGTATTTTAGGAGAAACTCTACTGACACCAAACAAGTACCTGAACAAGATACTTGTTAAGTGTAGTAAAACATTTGGCAGTTAATTTAGAACCTAGCTACATAAAAAGGTAATACATTATTGTGCTACCTTGCAGTAAGCATGACATGGGTGCACCTTAAAACATCGGAACCCTGCTGGACTACCAAAGTTCATTAGCTAGTACCATTAATCCAAACATCTCCTGCCAGTTCTGTCATACCTCTGCATGGAAACATAGTTGTTGTTTTTATTATTAGTCTTGTGCCTGTATGCTGCTGAGTTCTGTCTATCGGAGGTGAACAAGACGCAAGAGGTCAACCTTCTTTTCAAAAGTCGCCGGTTTAAAAGCACTTACTCTTTTACTTCCGGGTCCTTTATTGCGACATTACTGTCCCAGTCGCAGGAAAAGGCATCATTCCGTGTTGTAACTTGTGAACAATACGATGTAAATGACAGCTTCTGCCTGTCACGACTCCGCCATGGGCGCCGCCATCTTGGATTGTATAGAACTTTATTGACACAGGGTACTCGGACAAAGGCTTCGCGATCCGTTTGCAGGCTGAGAGAAATAATTTTTTCAGTAATAAAAAAATTATGAAATGTTTAACTCGTATTGTTGGTTACTTACTTTTGAAAAAAAATATCTCGTTTGTCGTTTAAAAATAATGTTAAGATGATGTCAATGTAGTTTGTGTTTGATCCATTTTACACCATATTTAACACAAACTTTGACCAAGACTTACAGAGATTAGAGTTTTAAAAAAATTATCTTTTTATTTTGATCTTTTGGCTTTACCTGACAATACCTGAAATAGAAATAATTCTAAAAGCACTAAAAGACTCAGATAATAATACATTTCCAAGAGACGTCTAAAATAGCACCATGTCACAAATATGATGCGCGCAACCCCTAAGAGAGGCTTTGATTATATATGATACCTGACAGGAGTCACTTTGGTCCTGAAAAAGTGGAAATTGATTGATGATGGTGAGACCAGTGTCACTTTCTCTCATCTTCCTCACAGAGCTCTGTGAGTGAGGAAGGAGGGTGCGATCTCAGAGTCTCAACTGTGTTGCTGTTGTCAGTTTTTTTTATTTTTAGTGATTCCGTTCTTACTTTTGATGTGACACGTAATCAGTAGAGGAGTCAGTGGAGGGTTGGGGAGGAGGAGGAGGAGGAGAAGGAGGCTCGGGTGCACGTCACGGATCTCCAAGGCTCTGCTCCGGCCTGGTTGCTGTCGTACATCAGAGCTAAATGGGCACTTTTGCCCAGAGCACAACAGGATGTGGCTGCAGAGGAAGGATGAAGGGGGGAAATGGGTTTTTGACACTGACGCTCTGCACACGCAGCAGGCACACGTACTGATGAATGAACCTGATGATCTATCCTCGCCCTGGCAGTCCTTCATGGGGGACAGCAGGTGTGCCTGAATACCTTCTCCCCTTCCATTCAACATTTAAAGAAAAAGAAAAAACTGTGAAATTCTGGAATGCAAACACGTCCCTGACTCAGAAACGTTCTGAGTCAGAAACGGTTTATTTGTGACGCTTTATATGAAATGTTTGACAAATGACAGCTTGGAAGTTCAAGCCACTCAACGAAAGGAGGAACACACTTAACAGCATGATTTAAAAAAATAGATTTTCAAATACAAAACATAGAGAAATGTTCTCTTTAGAATAGAGATTTTGAATATGATTTATACAGCGTCGTGTTGAAAAGTTGTCATAAACAGAAGTGTAGCTGCTAAACTGTCTACGAACATTTCATTTAACGATTGTGTTAAATTATCTCATACTGTCTGTACTTTAAATTTGCTTTTACTCTGGCAAAAAAAGGTCACGGCAAAACAAAAAAGGCAAATCGTAAATTACGTGAAAATCAAATCGTTTTTTGCTCGGATACAACACGTTCCAAACTGAGTCCTTCAGATTTTCACCAAGCTTATGAAGAGAACCACAAATACACAACACCATTTTCACAAACAGATTCATCATCCCTCCATCATTCAGAATTCAGCCACCAAGAAAAAATAACCTAGAATGTTTGGATAGTCTGTAATATAAGGCATAAACCAGTTCCTCCTCATCAGATACATGTGGTCCACGAAAGGTCAACTGTCCCGGTAAATAACGGCCTCTTTTACTGTGTGAAAAATAAGGACAATAACGTGAGGATGTGAGAGGAGCAGATGGAGGCTGAACGTCCTGTGGGAGAGTCTGAGAAGGTCTTTGGAGAAACACTAAAATAAAACATGGACTCAGTTGTGTGGAAGGGTCTTCCTCTGTGATGGTGCCAGCTCCACCGTCCTCTCCCTCTTCTCTCAGTCCCACCCTCATTAAAAGTTGTTTTTAATTTAAAAAAAAAAAAAAAATAACTGTGTGGCATCAGTAAACGGGAATATTTATTCTTGGCGCGGCTTGAACTGTGTATTCCTGGACGGCAGCGTTGCCTTTGAGTCTCAAGGTACCAGCAGCCTCCTGTTGTTGTTTGTCAAACAAATCACTTTGGAAGCAACAAATCATCCTATTTTTTTTTATTTATTTATTTATTTCCCCCCCCCGCCAGCTCGCCTCCTGCCCGTTCCCTCCGTGACAAACAACCCATGGTAATCAGCCGCTGCCTGCCTGCTTCACAGGGCGATTACTTTTTTACCAGCGGAGAACCAGATGACAAACGACCGCGCTGAGCGGCCGGAGCAGCAGCAGCAGCAGAAGCAGCAGCAAAAGCAGCAGCACCGTTTATGCACTTTGCACTTTACGTCCTCCAATTCTGCATTTTACTTCTAAAAAAAACCTCATTACTACTGGCTATTGTCATTATTGTAAAGATTGTCATCTTTACCTCAAATCTTTATCTTGTTTAATTGTTTAATAATGAATAATTTCCTTCAGGACAAAAAAGTATCTATCTATCTGCAGCAGCAGGGTGGAGGGTGGAGGTGGAGCTGGTCTTCACCTGTCCAACGTGATTTTCCAACAAGGTCATGTGACTCAGAGCCCACCTGCAGCAGCTGGAGGAGGAGCAGACACCGGGGCCACGGATCAACAATCTCCCAGCAGGCCAAGCGGGCCGAGCTGGGTCGTGTGACTCCTGATGAGAGCTACGTTACTTCCAGGACCTGTTTGACACTGATGGGTCAAACAGACAACGAGTTCTTCTCTCCTCTGCCCTGATGAAATGGAAGGCAGAGGCCTCAGGGGAAGGGGGTTGGAGAACCATAGAGACCAGGAGCTCTGGATACAGATCTTACACAACCAATCAGACGGGTTTGGCACAATATATTTTATTTTCTCCCATTTTTCTCCAACACTGCGGGACTTTTAGTCATCAGACGAGAAGCTTGCAGTTCTCTTTAGCTGCCAGTTTTCCTTTTTTTCTCTCGCTGAAGAGGCTCCCTGGCAGATAACGCCAGTAAAAAGAGTTTCTCTGGTGCTTTTCGCTTCTCCATCTGTGTGACCACTGGCAGAGACACTCAGTTTACCACTTTAGCAAAGCCTCAAAAAACTGTATGTTCACATTTTATATACTCAGTATCTGATATACTTTGCCTCCATGTTATAAAATGTTTCATAACATTGAGGTTATCTTTGAGATACAGGGGTGAACTCTACATTATGGTGAGCAAAAAGACCCCATCAGTATCTATAGGCACAACCTGCAGCTCAGTGTGGGTTTGAAGAGCCTCTGAGTGCAGTTAGTCACAGTTCAACGGTGGAGCTTGTGCATCTAAATGTCTGTGTTTCATCTCATCCAGAGCCAGTGCCTCCTTTGGTCGACACTAGTTCAGTTTTGTACAATTTTCTTTTGGGCAAAAATCGTCGAACGCAACTTCCTCGATATTTAGGTTTTGCACAGTTAGGGGTAATGGAAACGCAGCGACTTTCTGTCTGTGGAATAACTTGGACTCAACATCATGATGAGTGCGTGTGCGTGTGCGTTTGTGTTTGTGAAGGAGCCATTGGGATCCTTTGTTAGCATCATGTCAGAAGACGCCTGCTACTTCCTGCTCCTCAGCCCACCTGCTGCACCTCTAGGAGCAGCGTCCCGGTGTTAATTAGCTCCAGTCTGACTGCACCGTGGTGGCCATGACGATGCTCTCAGCCATTCCTCCACTTCTAATGAGGCCGAGCTCCTCCAGGACTTGTTCCTCCAGACAATGTTCCTCCAGGTCGGCTTACGCTCACCAATGGCGTCCAGCCAAGACTTTCTCTTTACTGAATAAAGAGCAGCGTTTTGAACAAATAAATCTTTCATGTTTTCCTCCGATGGCACGGGAGACTTTTATCTTCGTCCCATTTGCATTTTTGTCACCAAAGCAATTTACATTTTTATGGCATAATTAATGAAGAAGAGAGTCATTTACATTTCCTCGCTCGCCACCACTCCGTTGTCTGGAGGACGGCGGTGGCGGAGGGGCCGGCGCTCGTGAAGCGTGTGGGAGTTGAGAGCCATGTTGCAGTTGTGGGGGAGAACCGAGCAGCTCGGCCATTGTTTTGTTTTTGTTTTTTTTTCCAGGAGAGATGGGCTACAATAAGCTGTGGCAATCAAACAGGCTATGGGGGAGGGGGGGTTAGAGGGGATGAGTTCTTTCAGGTGCAAATAGAGGCCACAGTGTGTCTCCTCACATCAAACACGCAGAGCCAGGCCTCCACAGCATATTAGGGCCTTCAGAAACAGCAGCCAAGACAACACTTGACCAAAGTCGCATTAATATATTTCAACCCGACAGGATGAGAGAGAATAATTCATGCCAGCGTCGCCTCTGGTCAACCACCCAGTTTTGTCAGCTTCAGTATCGCCACCACCGCATTATGTCGACATTACACCGTAGATCAGGCATGGGCAAACTATGGGCCAGGGGCCATATGTGGTCCTTAAAGCTGTTACAAAAGTGATGTGTCTTTGAAGCCCTAAGGTATTTAGCTCTTTATTGATATTACTCTTAACATTACATTATATTGATTGAATACAGATATTTTATGACTTACTATTAATATAATTTCTTCAAGTTCAGCGGACCGGATTAGAAAGTTTGACGGGCTGCATATGGCCCCTGGACCAAAGTTTGGCCATGCCTGTTTTAGCCTTAACATAAGAAAGCAGAACATGAAGAAATTATATTAATGGTAAGTAAGTCATAAAATAGCCGTATTTCATCCATCTTTTCAGTGTTTTGAGAGTTATTTAAATAAAGAGCTAAATACCATGGGGCTTCAAAGACATTGATTTTGTTGGAACTTTGCTTTGGGTTCATTTTCAATATATGTTAAAGCACATGTTTTCTACGTGATATATTTTTTCCTATGACATGGGTCACGAAAACACTCCTTCCATCTGCTCCGGCCCCTCTTTCAAATTTTATAACCCATCATGGCCCCATCAGTCAAAAGGTTTGCCCACCCCTGGTTTATTAGCACGTCTTTGTGCCAAAACGCACCAGGTGTTCGTCCACTACAGTCACAATAATATTTAAACTCTTCTTACATGTCCAGGACACTGAGATTAACTGCAGCCTGGAATTGCTGTTATTACTGTGCGATGACAAAGTGGCGGACACACAAAAGCAAAGGGGGGCCTTGTTGGAAGAGTCAGAGAGTCAGAATCACATCCAGCCAGAGTGATTCTGGAACCAGAGTGAAGCTCCTGACGCTGCGGCACAGCACAGACTGTTTATCGACCAGTCGGTCCAAGAAAAACAGACACAAACACACACAGAGAGCTCACACAGCGGGTGGGGTGGGTGGGGGTGCTCTGAGGGGGGACAGGTGAGCAAACAGGCGGATGGATTAGACTGTTTAGACAGTTGACCCCTGGTTTCCGATCAGCCAAAGCGGTGAATCCGTCCTGACCCGCGGACTCCACTTCTCTAGAAACACCTTGTCGTTTTCACGGAAGAAATGGGGAAAAAAAGACAGAAAAAAACTGCCCTCAGATGTGAGTGGATGGCGAATTATTGAATTATTCATGCCTTTTCAAACAGTCGTCAGTGGGCTGAATTTACAGCCGCCGACGTCCCATAATAAACACCAGTCTTTCCTGATTAAGCTGCAGCACCTCTGTCACCGAGCGGCGGCGGCGGACTTTATTTCGCGTCTGAGCGTTACAGGCCAGCAAATAAATAAAGAAACAACTAGAGTAGATGAGTGGCTCTGGTGTGATGTGAGGCATTACTGCGGTGAGAAGGAGGAGGAGGAGCAGGAGGGGCAACGACTCACTGGTGAGACTCTCTGCTAATGGGCTGCGGTGGCGGGCGGCGAAAATAAAGGAGGTAAATCCTCAGGATTTAAATCATCAACGCCGTTCAGCCGCTGTTGAGCAAGGCACTTAAGCCCCGCCGGCGGAACCAGCGCCTCCATCCACTGTCTCGCTGGGAGCTCACTGGTTGCATAATAACCACAAGTCCAGTCGTCTGACTGGAATGAAGATCAACTTGTCATCACATATCCGGCCATTTGAAACAAAGATGAATCACGTTGACTCACCTGCATTGAGTTGATAAAAATGAGGCTACTCTACATGTTTTTGTTCCCTTTATTCATTTATCTATTTAATTTTTTTTCTATTATAATACAGGTGTATATGTACTTACAATTATTGTATTTTAGATGATATGACAAAATGTAAAGACTTGTTTGTCTGATGCGTGTTGTTGGGTTTTGTTTTGTTTGTCGTAAATATTGTGGGTCTTTGTTTGATTTTAGTTTAGTGCTGTGTTGTTCTGGGGTGGGAAATATATGTATGTTGTAAATAATTGAAAATGAAAATGAAATTCTATAATTGAAAATAAAACATTTACTCACCTGCTACGTTATTGTGTGAACATTCTGAACAGGGTTTTTGGGAGGTTTTGCCATTCAGACGTGTCATCGCTGCAGCTGTGAACATCAGTGATGGTGTTAGTCTTCAGTGATGGTGTTAGTCTTCAGTCCTGAAGACTGTGAGGTGATTCCACTTGGGAATAGAATAGAATAGAATAGAACCCCTTTATTCCCACATTGTGGAAATTGGGGGAATTAGCATAATTACGGCAACAATGTAGTAGTGCAAAGAGAGGAAAACTATAATAATTACAAAATAAATAATGACATAAAAATAAAATATTATATATATATTATAGAGTAAGAAAGGAAAAAAAACAAGATATTTACATCTTGTGAACAGTGAACAAGGAGGTGAACCTGCAGGAAGAGGATATCAGAAGCTCGGTGATAGAACTCTGCTGATGGATGGATGGATGGATGGATGGATGGTGTCTGCAGCAACATTCAGGTTGGCTGAGACTTTTAAATTGATGCTCAGTTGGAAGCTGAGAGTAAAAAAAATCCCCCGCAGCTTCACACCTCAGCTGATGGGAGGCTTTGATGTTGCAGCAGATTCAGATTGGCAGCCCAACGACAAAATGCAGCAGCAGGAGATGGTGACTCAGCCGACCAGTCCAGAGTCTTTGCAAGCTTCTGTCCTCCACTTGTTTTGAGGCCGTGTTCCGAGCTGAGTGACGTCCAGATGTAGCCCGTCATCCTCCTCTCACCTCCACCCTCGCAACTTCCACCTCCTCTGAACCACCACTCCTCTGACCTCCACCACCCCCTGAACTCAACCCCGTCTGACCTCCAACCCCGCTGAACTCCACTCCTATGAACTCCACCTTCTCTCAACTGCACCCCCTCTGAACTCCACCTCATCTGACCTGCACCTGCTCTCACTTCCACCTCCTGTGACCTACACCAACTGTCACCAGCACCTCCTCTCATTTCCCTCTGACCTCCACCTCCTATCACTATATATAAATATATACATATATATATATATATTGGAGACTGTAAAGAGGGTTAAATAACCTGTTTTGTGAACATGTATTGTTGGTGATGAGGCCGCTACACTGGAGTCTGGGATCAAAAATAAAGATCTGAAAATGAGATGTGAGACAGGTGTCAGGATTTATTTTTTTTCATTTCAATTTTTTTTTTTTTTTTTGTGCTTTCACCGCATCAGTTCACACTGTTAGAGTGTCTCATAAACCTCTAGGGCAGCTTGTGCTCTGCAGTCTGTTTGCTTTTATTCATTTCCCTCCCCATAGGCACAATCATGATAGAATTCAAAGGAAAGGCTTTTAAACACACACACACACACACACACACACACACACACACACACACACATGGAAATGAATGGAGATTTTTTTCCATCAGTTATTATGAGGAAGATATTCTGAGTGAATCCTCACATTTTACTGATGTGGAACTTGACGTGATTGTCATCTTGTGGTGTTTGGTATTATTATTATTATTATTATTGTTATCATTATCATTATATTATTATTATTATTATTATTATTATTATTATTATTATTATTATTATTGGATTCTTCGGCGCGACACAACCCACGAAACAACCCTGGATTGGATTTGGCGCCGATTTTGGCTGATCAAGTTTTCGACTCGCGCCCCTCCTCTGTGTTTTCGTGTTCACACCTAAAGTCACAGAGGAGGAGTGAGAGTGAAGCCGGGAGAGAACTGAGCAGCAGCAGCGGCTGCAGCAGCACCGGCGGCAGCAGCAGCAACAGCAACAGCGGCAGCTGCAGCAGCAGCGGCAGGCTGAGCTCCGCCCGGATCCCCGAGAGAAGCATCTTAAAACGGAGTTGGGAGGCAGACTGAAGGAGCAGCCTGTCCATAGGGAGGAGGAGGAGGAGGGCAGGAGGAACTGGAGGAGGAGCAGGAGGAGGAGAGGGGAGCGCGCCCATGTGACATTTTTTCCTCTCTTTTTTTCGTGGACGTCTCCATTTGTGCCAGTCTGCCAGGGAATTTCAAACATCACCGGCTCCTCCAGGCTGCTCCACTCACTGCCCGACCACCGTACCCACCTGCCCGACCACCTCCACCACCTACCCGACTACCACCTGCCCGACCACCGTCACCACCTCCTCCACCTGCCGGACCACCACCTGCCCTAACCACCGTCTCCTCCTCCTCCTCCTCCTCCACCACCACCACAACCACCACCACCGCGGACCCCAGCCGCAGCGCCATGCGAGCCGGAGCCCCCTGCCCAGTGGTGCCATGCTGATGTCGGACCCCCGGAGGCTCCTGCTGGCTCTGAGCGCCGTGGCCGGGCTGCTGCTGCTGCGGTGCCGCGGCTGGAGCGACGAGGAGCTGCTGCTGCTGCCGCCCACCGTCAACTCCTCCAGCAGCCTGCTGGCCAACCTGGAGGTGAACCTGCGCTTCTCCAAGAGGTCGGTAGAGGAGAGCGACGCCCCGGCCGACGCCTCCTCCTCCTCCTCCTCCTCCTCCTCTTCTTCTTCTTCTTCCTCCTCGTCCTCCTCCTCCGCTTCCCTGCAGGGGGCGCCCCAGTGCAACGTGAGCGTGCAGCGCCTGCTGCCCACCTCGCTGGTGGCCCGCTGGGACGGCAGCCTGGGCTTCCAGTGCGACCTGCTGCTCTACACCACCAACGGCCACGGCAGGTCCTTCTTCTCCACCTCCTTCCACCGCGCCGTGTCGCCCGCGGTGGTCGAGCACCTTGGGGTCACCGGGGGTCAGCAAGAGCTACGGCTGTGCGTGGGCTGCGGGATGTCCCGCCACCGCCGCCTCAGCCAGGGCCGCTCACGGGGCCAGCACAGCGGGGAGCCGGTGGCCTTCTGCTGCGTGGACTTCAGCCTGGACGAGCTGAAGGGGGACAAGAGCTGGAGGCTGAACCGGAAGCCCATCGAGTCCACGTTGGTGGCCTGCTTCATGACTCTGGTCATCATCGTGTGGAGCGTTGCTGCCCTCATATGGCCGGTGCCCATCATTGCAGGGTTCCTGCCCAACGGGATGGAGCAGCGGAGGCCCAGATAATCTGATTGCAGTCGTTATTATTATTAAAAAATAATAATACAATATTGTTATTTTTGAATTAGCCCGTGCTGCCTATACTATAATTGTAGCCATTCAGCTGTTCAGCGAAACAAATGATTGTGAAACTTTGGAGGAGCCGATAGTTTTGGGGGCGAACTCGAAGCCCCCGTAGACCTTTAAACCCAATAGGACAACCAAGGCAAAGTACCTGAATAATACTAGCCAATACTCATGTATACTGGGACCAATGTGTTTTGTAATGCCCTCGTTAGCCTTCCTGATAGATCATGTGAGAGTCACAATGTAAAAGGTTTTCTCTTTACCAGTGTTTGTATAGTTTTTAATCTTTCTAGAGAGGTTCTTTGCCTTACATGCCATGTGTAGGACTTTTTGCACTGAGGGCTGACCTTTAAAGTGTCACCATGCAGATTTAATCCAAAGTCATGTTTAAAGTAGGCGTTACAGGTTTTATTTTTTTCTTCTTCTTTTGTCCAACAGGCTTATATTCTGAACTATAGACGTTGTTTATGACTGACAGAAGGGTTTCAATATTTATTTATATTGTTAGATTTATAATGTCAGGTTCCAATGTGTGCTTATTTGTACTAATGTTCGAAAGGTTTAAATTTAAATAAAATTTATCCGAACCTGCCATTACCCATTTGACTAGTTTTTCTTTCCATTTTACTGTTGCCAACATAAAAATACAAACAAAAGTTGGTACAGTCAAAGTATGAAATAGATTTACTCCCAATTTAGGCACACCAAAAAGTAAAGCTGTCCAATATACTGTCCACTGTAGGCTCAGGCTGAATTGTTTATAAGGTCTTTACTCACAGGTATCAGTTTAGTTAATTAATTAATGAATTACTTTTTATATAGTCATGTCATGTTCATATAGAATTACACCTCTGTGAAAGGCACATACAAAATATGAAGTGAACTGACCATTAAACACGACTGTTAATTTAAATTGACTCATATGAAAGTTAATCTGCAGCTTTGTTAATTATCTCGTGTCGCAGCCTTGACTTGACTTCTGCCATGATGGAATACCATGGTGTGTTTTGTCAACATCCCGCATCAGGCGGTGGTGTTGAAGCTTCTGTGGAAGATCTTGGAGGTCGGGGAAACGAGATGCCGACGCTGAACCTTGCCACCTGTCGAAATGGCGGACTTGGCCACGCCCCCGGGTTACCTGTGCGCGCGCTGACGAGGAAGTGAAGACGTCGCCCGCGCGCCTGACAGTTCCGAGCTCGAGGTCCGGGAGAAAGACGATGTGTCTCCGGAAGGAGGAGGACGAGGAGGAGGACTGGGCTGTCCGGGACGAGAGCCGATGAGAGAACATACGCAGAATCGTCCGCTGACTCGGAGGAACTAGTGAGCAAGGCAGCATGTTCCCACCCGCAACCTCTGGCCGCCTTTTATTCCTCACACTCGTCTTCTTATTCTTCTTCACGCGCTCAGGTGAGTAACGGCCTATTAATGATTAACCAGCTCGACTGACCAACTTGTTTCATGTCGGTTTTATCAGGTCCAGTCGGCAACGAACAGCTTCGGTTTGGCAGTCAAGTTGTGTCGTCGACATTATCAGAACGCTATTTATGGTCCCTGAGTTGTTATTTACAACTGCGGTGTTTACGAGGCTTTGATATCGTTCACACACATTCATGATATTAGTGTTCACTGTGGCTGCGGGATAAATGGCAAAAAACAAATAATTTCAATGGATTGAATTGGATGGTTTCTGTTGTTGTTCATGACAAAACTACTGATCCGATCAGCTGTCGTCACTCCAAGTGACGTCTTGATTCTGTTTCTGTTTGTGTCCTCCTCACACACAAACACACACAATGCAGAGGGCAACTTTCACATCCTTTGGGATGTCACAATCACTAGGACTTTAGCTTTAACACACAGAGAGAGAGTGAGACACAGAGAGGCAGAGAGCAGGGCGAGCCAGGGTTGGAGAGCTCCACAGTCAGTGGTGTTTAGTTCCAAGGCTCCTGTTTGTTCAGCAGGCCTGGTTAGTCATGAGGGACTTTAGAGCGTCTGACTGTTTCCAGTCAGTCACTGTGACTAAGACCTGCTGTGATCTACTGGACCAGAGCCACAGAAGCAGCACCCAGTACATCAGTGATGATGACTTCCTGTCTACCCCACCCCCTCACTGCCTCCCAGGGGCCCTGACTCTGACCATCACTCCTGACCGAGGCACCGACATCAGAATCTGGAGCCTCCAGGTCAAAGGTTGCCAGGTGTGCTCCGGGTCTGGACGCCAGCGGCACTGCAGCTCGTTTCTCCAGCTGAAAGACAGCAGCCGGGCCACTGCCGTGGAGTTCACCTGCTCGGCGCCGCAGGACCAATTCAGCGTGGAGATCACCCGGAACATTGGTACCGTGTGGTCACACAGTCTAGGGCTGCTGGGTTTGGTTTGTTATGTTGTGGTGCTAAGCTGCCGGTATCTCCTACCCAGAATGCAGCGTCAAGTCCTGCAGCGGTCACATCGTCCAGGCCGACTCCGGATCGCTCCCCCTGCTGGCCTTTGACCGCAAGTTCACCTGGAACCTCCAAGCCGCCGCACCCACAGCACTCAGACTAGACTTTGGGAAAAATGAGGGTCTCAGACAGGTCAACGGGTCGGAGGACTGCCCAGACCACCACAGCTACAGCCTGCTGGTGTTGGAGGGCAGGGAGGACGTGGTGGTGGGTAGGTTCTGCCGGAGGGGACCAATCAGCAGCGCTCAGATCCTCAATAGGGGGAGATTTACTCTGGAGGTCCCGGGACAACGGCGGCTGCAGGGCGGCCAGTTCAATGTGTCTGTCGGACAGGAAATCAAATGTAAGTGAGAACGTCGGCATCTCCTCATCCTTTTTCTCCCCGTTCTGACCTTCACCTGACCTTCACCTCTGGCGTCCACAGCCTTGGCCAAGGTCACCCTAACGCTGCCCCGAGGCCGGTCGTCGGTGCAGCTGTTCTCTCCAAACTACCCTGGTAGTTTCCCTGACGACGACGTGATGGAGTGGTTCTTCCAGCTGCCTGAGCAGCACTCAGCCCACGTGCAGGTGCTGGAGTCCACCAAACCGCAATGTCTGAAGAAGAGAGTCGCCCTGGAGTACCGCAGCAGCGCCAGAGGGGCGACGGTGCTGAGCATCACGGACCCCCAGCCGCAGCAGAACCATGGCAACTTCTCCCTAATGCTGAGGAACTGTGAGATGGACAGAAGACGCTTGGGTTCCTCAGGACTGAGACTCAGCTTCAATGTGTCTTTGTCCCATCAGAACACTAAAGGTTTGTAAGCGCTAGTCCTGTTAAAGGCTAAAGTGTGTAACATTTGGAAATTTTGAAGAAGAAACAGCAACATGAAGTGGTTACATTTTAGATTGCAGCGTCTTTCGCGCTCCCAAGCTTGCCAGTGAACTACGGTGGCCTGTGCACCATAGATACCTTGTCCCCCTTCTTCTTTTTTGGTTTATTTGAGGACACCAGCGTTCACCGCAAATACGAACCGCGCTGTCAGGAAGCTGAATTGTCCACATCAGGCTTCCTTAAAAATATGGCAGTGCAAAATGGCAGCTAACTGGGAGCAAGACCATCATTGATCTATGGATATTCTCATATACCAAAAAGAACCGCTCAATGGGTAGGAAAACCAAATGACTTTTATTGTACTGACAGTATACACTGTGATTAATGTATTTTTGAGCAGTATATTAAGCTTTTATCAACATAAAAATTATAAATCAAGCCAAATATTACACATTGGACCTTTGAAGGCCGGCAGATTTTCCCTTTCGGTCCCTTCTCGCTCATCAGCGTCGTTTCACAGCCGCAGAAGGCAACCAGAAATCCTCCATGAAACCACAGAAAGCAGAGCGGAAAAAGAGGCCTCAGTAGCAGCCAAGCATGTAGCCGCTGGAGAGAAGGTTGTTTACCTTTGACTGGCTGACTGACTGATTGACTGACTGACATCATCAGAGCTGGAAATACCAGACTAACCATTTATCAAGTACTCACATCGTTGCTGTCTATGTTATTCACAATATCCAGTTCTATAAAACCTAAAGCACTTTTAAAATGAAGCTTATAGCCTAATTTTTATAATATCTCCTTTTTTTTTTTTTTACAAACGTTCAACCCTAATGAATGTGTATGAATGTGTGATGCCTCTGAATTACCAGACGTTTGTGTGAGTTTGAGATTCATAACTGAATTCAGGTCAGATCAGTTTTACTGTCTTTTCACACGTGAGTGACACAGACTCATTGTTCAGTGTTGAGGATTTTCTCTGCTCAGGAAACTCTGCCGGGGATTAACACTGTCTGATGTGCGTGTTGCAGCAGGCGCCTGATTGGCAAATATACTTGTGTATTTTCAGCCGCCCCGTCGTGTTCTAACAAGGCAACTTGCCATTGAGCTCCCAGCAGAGGCCACGTTCACTGCGGTGGAGAAGACATCAGGCTCCTCCTGATCAGTCTCTCCTGTTGCCTCACCGCTGAGTCATAATGACGGCAGAGGAGCAGGAAGCACGAAATTCCTCCTTCCAGAAATCTGGGAGATACTGCTCACCGCCAAAAAATAAATACTTTTTTTTTAAAAATTCCCCTGGAAAAACAAATTGACATTCCTGCAGGAGTCCAAATATTTACATTTATAGGAAGAAATAAGAGTAATGCGTCTCTGCGTGTCTTTGTGCGTGACTTGTGTGTCTTTGTGCGTCTGCAGCTTCGTGCAGAGTAGATGCCAGCAAGCTGGAAGGCTCTTCTCTCCACATCAAGAAGCTGAGACATGAAGCTTCCAACTGCCAGATGAAAATAAACTCTGTGTCAAAGGACGAGGTGACGGTGGCGTCCAGCGCTGAGCTGTGGTTTCAGGACTGCCGTTCTGCAGACGTCCAGGTCACCGCATCAAGAACCATCGGTAAACCAGCAGACGCTGTGTTGTTTGTTTTTCAATGCACGTGTTCATCGAAATTGTCACTTGAACCTGACAAATCCCAAATAATGATGTTGCCAGGCAGCCTGAGGACAGTCAGGGAGTGCTTCCCTAACCCTCACACCTGAAGATTTTCTCTGAAATATTCAACTGTACAATCAGAAGGCCCAACACATGGCAATTTAAAGGAGTGCTGTACTAAATTTCACTGGGAGATTAAACACAACGTTGTGAGGTGAAGGAGACCAACAGACTGAAACAACAGGAGGAGGTTTGATTACACTTCTGTACATGAAAAACAAGCAGATTTGTTTATAGAGCTCCTTCAATTTGCTCAGTCAATTGTTTGGAGCCGTTCCCATCCTAATAAAGAGACAAAGTATCTCCAAACCTTCTAACAAATATAAAGTAAACATACAATAGCGGCCAAGTTGCACAGTTAAAGTGTGACTGTGCCTTGAGATTGCATCCTGTCCTTTAGTTTGCCTTGGACTCCAAAGGTCTGACTACCGTGCAACAAATCTGATGACCTTAAAAAGGCATCCGCTGTGCCGAAATTTCATCTCCTGAATATCACACATCCACGTGGCCAAATCCACAGCGGCCCTCTAGTGGAGAGGGATGCAGCTCGCTGGCCTTTCAGAAGAAGAAGCTGCTATTGTTAGTGACACACTACCAGTGTGTGAGTGATGACACACAACCACCGACAACTAGAGTCGTTGCTACTAGCCTAAAGCGGCAGTGACTCCCTGATTGGTGGGTTTAGATGGGACGGACAGGTTCGACCAATCACTTTCCAAGGTTTTCTTCTCCTTCTCTTGAGGCTCTTGACTGGATGGAGACATTGTAGGTGGAGTTGTGAAGTGTTGTTCCCCCAGTGTTGTTCCCACCGTGTTGTTCCCTCAGTTCCCTTAGTGTTGTTCCCTCAGTGTTGTTGCCTCCCCTCCTCTGACTCCCTCTGTCCTCTCCTCCACTTCCTCCTCCTTCTCCTCCCCCCCTTCCTCCTTGTCTTCCACCTCCTCCCTCAGAGTGCCGACAGTTCAGCAACTGTCCCAGGACACCCACCCGGCTTACACTGCCCCTGCTGCCGCCCTGTGTCCCCGCCCAGCTAAGCAGCGCCACCTTCAGTCTCAGTCCTCCCCCACATGGCACAGTGGAGCTGACCCCCTCCTCTGGCCCCCTGCGCCAGGCACTGCCCGGCCAGCCCTGCAGCCCCAGCAGCCCGGTGGTGGAGGTGGCCAAGGAGGACGGAGCGCTGGGGCACTTCTGTCCCGGCGGCGCCATCATGAGGATGCAGGTGCACACTGCAGCCGTGAATCTGACCGTGACCGGGACCGCCAGCCGAGTCCTTCAGGGCCCCGTGATGTCGGTGCTGATGAAGGAGGAGATCGCAGGTGACCAGTGGACCATCAGCTGTTTGAGTCAGGACCCTTGACCTTGACCTTGACCTTGACATTCACCTCTCCCTCCCGTCCCTGTTTGCCCAGAGAGATTCATGTTCTTCGTCTCCCCCAAGAGGGACTCGCCCGTGCTTCTGGCCACGCCAGGCTGGCCGGGAGCCATGGGGCCGTACTCCACCGTGTCCTGGCTGGTCTCCGTCCCTCCGGGGACTGAGGCCCAGCTGACCTTCGCCAACCTCAGCCAGCCCAAATGCAGCACACGCCACACCAGCGTGCGGGTGCAGCGTCTGGACCGCAAGGAGGAGGACTACAGCCGGCGGGAGGACGAGCCGGCCGAGGACGTGGTGGTCTCACACAGCTTCTACCTCAACATGTCCAACTGCATGCCGGAGAAGGGCCACTTCAGCGTGGTCACCAAGCTGACCTTGAAGAAGAGCTCCAGTAAGAGGACCACGTCCCTGAACGCATCACTTTCACAAGTCTAGTTTTTATCTATGGCCAGCCAGACTTGGATCTGCTCAGGGTTTTGGTAAAACACAGCTGGGGGAAAAAAAGATCAAAAGGCCCTTTTGTTAGGTTTAAGGCACAGCTAACTGAATAACTTTTCGTTTGTTTGTTTGTTTGTCTTGGTCCGGACCATCTCCATAATGCCAATGTTCCTTTAAGTCCTGCGTTACTTCCTGGTTTGGTGCACAACGTCTACTTAGCATAAACCTGTTTTGAAGGGCACATTTGCATGCCAGTACTACTGCGTCGTGTCCAGGGCACTCCTTGTTGGTTAGATTAAGAGCTGAATTGTGAAAGTGTGTCTCCTGGCTCTCGTCCAGACTTGCTGCTGACCATCATCCTCAGCGTGGTCGCTGCTCTGGTCCTCATTCTGGTGGTTGTGCTGGCGGTGGTGTGTGTGGTCATCAGGTGAGTCCTCTTCACACGTGGCACTATCCACTCTCACAGAGATTCTTTTCACCAGAGCCTCGTCAGCATGGTTTCCTCCTTCACATCCCCCAACAGGAGGAAGAAGAAGAAGCTGAGCCACCAGGTGTCCATCTACAATCCCAACGGCAGCGTCTTCCTGCCGGGGGTGAGAACCGATGCCGAGGACGAGCACGAGTACGCCTCAATCGAGGACACGCTGGTCTACACGCACCTTCTGAGGAAGGGCAGGGAGGTCGGCGTCTACGGCGATTTCGACACCTACAGACCCTTTACCGGCGCCACGGACTCCCAGAAGCCCCTGGTGGCTGGAGGGCCGACTCAGAGGAGCGAAGGGCAGCAGCTCCAGGAGGCTCCTCCGCTGCCCAGCAGACCTCTGAGTCACAGTCGAGACCGACTTCAGGACCAGGATCATGGCCTCGGCCAGGTGGACAACGTCATCTACCGCAGCAGAGAGGAGAACCGTGGGAGTCTGGGGCCACGGCTAGACCCAGAGGGAGGGAACTGACGGGTCGAAGGTTCCCACTCAACCTTTGAACTTCAACTCTGAGATTTTCTTCTCCTCACGTCGGCCTGATGGCCTGATGTTCACAAGGGGTCCAGTTGCTTTGTTCTGGTTTCCCAAGGTGACAAAAATTGTCCCACGGGGAAGTTTTCCACCACAGAAAAATGACATTTCCAAGCAGGGACCTTGTTTGTATCTCAGATGAAGAAACAGATATGCTGCCCTCCGCTGGCCAAAGTTCAGGGAAACATGGTGTTCAGAGACTCTTCTGTTTCCTTTCAATCAATGAATCAATCCACTTTTATTTGTACAGCACTAAATCACATCCAAAGGCGTCTCAAAGCCTCTTTGCACAATACGGAGAAACCCAACTGAACCCACAAGTGTGAAGTGCTGTTTACATTTGCATGCGTTTTACATTTTCCTCAATGACAGGATTCTTGTTTCAATGCACCTTTGCAGAGATTTGTTACCATTCTTTGATGAACATGTTCATACTGTATATGTGCTTTACACTGTTAAATATCGATGTACAGGTAAATTAAAGTTTTTTTTCCTTCTTAGGTTGAGATATTTTCTGACTTGCTTGTGTGTTGTTGACTGTTCAGAACTTCCTCTGGTCTGAAACTGTGCTTTTTAAGACCGCCGCCGCCCCCTGCTTGCCAACAATGTCACCATATTTCAAAGAATGTATTTTTCTTGCGCAATGAATTGCCACCTCCGAGTCGCACCACACACAGAAACGTCAGTGTGTTTGCTGAGGGGTTTTGTTATTAATTACCTGCTATAAAAGCGTGTGAGGTGAATAATTATTAAACAGTGTGTTAGTGCCTGAGAACTTCCCTCTGAAACAACAAACTGCTTTTCAAGGTCAAGGAAGAAATTCATCTTAAGTTAAAATTTGTGTTTTATGATCTATTTCACTCTAGTTTAAGGCCAAAGAGGAAAGGAACAATGTTAACTCATGTTAATACAGGTTGCGTAACCGAAGTTGTGAAAAAGCCAGAACTTTGGATTGCAGCCACGGTCACTGCGGCAAATTTAAAAAATTAACTGCAGAGGGAGACAACTTTCAAATTTGCCATCAGCATTGACAATAAAGTCAGTCGCTCATCAAACAAGGTTTCATAATTTACAGGATGGATGAAACTAGACATCAACAGTGAAAAACTGGTTGGTTTCCTCCAATATCGTGTTACTGCCGGTGGATTTTCACAGAAGTGTTCAAACATGATTTGAATCTGATGTCATCGTTGTTTGGGTGGGTACTCTTTCCTGAGTGCCAGGACAAAAGTACATCTTCAGGATGGAGAAATGAGTGAGTAGTTCAGAATTTTACAGGCAGACAAAAAACTCCCGGGAGTTTTGGTTTTTGCAAATTGTCACCACATATGAAACACGCCTGTACAAATTCTTCTTTCTTCCTGTATTGTACTTTTCAGTTATGTTGGCTACAGAGTGCTACTGACTGTACCTCTGAGAAACCAAACCACATAAAAACATAGAAACATAGTTTAATTTTCTTGAGTTGAATGACAGCCTGAGATATCTAACGTCACTTAAAAACCAAACCAAGTGTCTTTCTCTATTTGTGATCAGTTGCGTCGCCCAGCTTACATAAGCATGTGTGGCGAGCAAAGAATCCTCTCATTTAATGTGCTGAACCATTGACCCCACTTTTTTGTTGAAATATTACATAACGAAGACCCTTTGGGGAAATCTGTTGCACTCTGAGGAACATAGTTTCATGTTATGTAAGAAACAAGATTTTATTGATTCAGATACAAGATACAAAACCAGCATTTATCCAGTGACATTTACCCCGAATTTTGAACTCGCTTTGACAAAATGACTTTGCTAAATGCGTGTAAAAATACCATATAGCTGTTAGCTTAGCTCAAACCATATTTCAGACCACCAGCATTGATGTGAACGAAGTCATACATATTACTTGCGTTGTTTTTGGTGATTTCCGGCGTGTTTTGACTCTCGTCCTGCGGAGCAGCTGGAGACTCACCACCACCACCACCCTCAGCTCTCAGACGATGTTGAACTCGCACACCGACGCCCTCTCCTGGCGGCAGCTCTCGTCGAACCACTTGCCGTTTGCAGCGACGTCGAGGACGGCGCAGTTCTGTCTGCTGCCGCCGTCCGGCTGCTGGGTGACATCAGTCTCCCAGTTCGCGAAGCGCACGCCGCCGCCCGATTGATCCACCCACCGGCCCTCGGTGACCATGTCGTTGACACCCAGCCAGACGTGCATCGCCGGGCCGATGATCTGCCGGACATAGGCCAGCAGCTGCTGGTTGTGGTCGGTCGAGGTGGGTGTGACCAGGCTGCCGCCCTGGGCCGCGCAGTGGTCGCTGGCGGCGTGGAAGCTCCTCTTGACGCCGTCGGCCAGGAGACACTTGCCCGGGATCTTGGTGCCTCGCAGACACACTGGGAGGTGGAGAAATCACGGTGGCGTTTCAGTCAGGACAGGGTTTTTAGCTCTGTCACCAATACAGCAGAGCTGCTCAGACAGCTTTGAAATCAGAGGTGGCAGAAGTACTCACATTCTTTACTTCAAGTAATATTACGAATAGTTTAATGTAATAATAATAATAATAATAATAATAATAATAATAATAATAATAATAATAATAATAATAATAATAATACTCTGGTAAAAGTAAAAGTACTGGTTTGACTCTATCATTCGAGTGAAAGTAAGAAAGTACAGGTTCTGAAATCTACTTACATAGAAAGGAAAAGCCTGTGTTTTGCTCACAAAAGTAACCACTGGCATCAGGAGTAGAAAGTACAGATATTTGTACAGATATTTGTGTACAAATACAGGGTGTAAAAGTAAAAAGTCGTCAGCGAAAGAAATGCTCAAGTAAAGTACAGATACCTGAATAATCTACTTAAGTACTGTAACAAAGTATTTGTACTTTGTTACCTCCCACCTCTATTTGAAATATGATACCAATCTAAAATAATAGTAATAATAAGACCACCTGTGTGCAGCGCCTGCTGCTCTTTCAGCAGATTGAGCTCGAGAGTGATGTTGTTGATTTGCTCCTTCAGCAACTCCATGGCAGCGCTGTTTGCACAATCTGTGGAGAAAAACGGAAACAAGTGTCTTTTTTCTTGATTGTCTGCATGTATTTGGTGTTTCAACTAGCAGAGAAGTTTGTTTTGAAGTTCCAGCTGAAATCACCTCTTACCTTTCTTGCTGTTCTTGCTGCTCCTTTTCTTTGAGGATGACTGCTGGGACGTGTCGTGCACCACCAGCAGCAATAGAAGGCAGAACAGAACTTGAACCCTTCTGGCATCCATGTCAACTGGTAAACACCCAAAAATCCACCACACAGACTAGCTTGTCGGTTTTTTTTAAAAAGAGGAAGCAACAGGAGAAGTTCCTCGCAGCTCCGTGCCTCTGGCCAGACTGTTGTGTTGCAGCCGATGACGGAAATCTGATTTCACAGGGAACAAATGTTCCACAGATGTTGGACGGACAGTTTGCTTTGTTTCATCTTGAAAAGCCGAGGAGACGGAGACAGAAGTGGACGGAGGCGACAGCGTTCGGACAAGCATGACTGCAGTCCCATGTGTTCTGAGGTTATCTCCAAATTGGAACCAGGCCGTGTCTGTTTGTGCACCAACCATCAGACGGACGGTTTTAGAAAGGAATTTTTACATTTTGATGTATTTGCCATTTGGGTAAATAAAGGGTGAAATACGCTGTTCCCTGAAGATGCACAGAGATATTTTTGACGGCAGTCCAGGATGAGTAAACAGTTATATGGAAATTAGTATAATATGGCACAAACACATGATGATCATGCTTTAGGTTTAGGCTGAGTTCAGGAGGGTCATTAGTTCAAGCCTTACAGGTCTGATCCTAGTTTGAAACTATTATTATATGAAATTTTATTGAGTTGTATGCTCTGTTAGTTATACCTACTAAACAAGAGGGTTTGCTGCAGTTGATTGATGGTGTCCTGCTGGTCAGATCAGCCATGTATCTGCTGAGGGGGGGGGGGTAAAGACAGGAGGGGGTCCAACAGGCCGCAGGTTTTGATGTTTTGGTGACTGTTCCACAGCTGGACCTCCTCAGTGAGCTGGCTGAGGTGCCGCTGACACGTGGCAGACTTGCATAATGAAGAAATAACGCATGATGTTTGTTTAGGTTTCACATGGTGATGTGAGAGTTTGAGGAACTTGAGCTGAGAGGGAAGACAGACAGCCTCCCGCCTCCTCAGCTTCAACCCGACCACATTTTCTTCTTTCGCTACACATAATACACAGACGAATAAAGCACTGAAATCATGTGGGAGACAAGTTGATTGAATTTTATGAAATAAATGTTTTTGCTTAAAGTTTCAGGATGAAAACACTCCAAAACATTCCATGTGCCTGTTTAAATTGTCCAGATCCTGCAACTGAATCCATGTGATCAGAATCTTTGCTGATGTGACTGCAGTGTTTTTAACATATGAGGTATTTTCCTTTTGTTGTCCGTCTACTTTCAATATATGTATCAAAGTAAAGGAAGAGAGACAGTAGATTGAAAACAATGTCGGACTCGGATTGATATTGAACCAGCTCACTCGGGGGCGCGAGCTGAAAGAGGAAAAGGGCTCCTTTATAGTAATATAACCCATTCAGGCAGGTTATAATCTAAATATATTCTATCATTTTTTAGGAGTGGTAAATACTGCTGAATTAAAATAGAATTAAAATAGACATTAAAGGACTAATTTGGCTCAGGCTGGCTTTGAGCATCTATGTTTATTTGAAATAAGATATTTACAAAAATACTACACGACATTCATCAGTGTGACATTCATTGAAAATTGGTCAATTAGAATGTACAAAAAGTTTAGGCAAAGGCAGCACGCTGACATGGAAGAGTCCATAAAGAGCAGAGAGTAGCTGTCAGCGGTGCAGGCTGCTCTGAGCACAGCCACTCGCTGCTGCTGGAGGCTCCTCACAGCTCCAGGGTCACCACAGTACAGACGGTGCGTCGGTCACACACTTCACTTCAATGCATAGTTAGTTCATTTACTCCAGATCACCTTGGTCGACTACACCTTATACTGCATGGAATTGTATCAAACACTTTTTTTTTTATATTATTATTTTACATGAGGCTGTTTTAAATCACTGAGTAGAATTGAAGCTGAGTTATTTTAATGCACAATTAAATTAAATCGAATTAAATTGAATTAAATCGTATATCTGCATTCTGTTGTCTGACGTCTGCGATTGCAGCCCAGATTGCTGCCCTCCGTTTTACCTTTAAATTCATAACTGAGGTTGTTACCTTGCTGGTGTTTAACTTACTGCATTTATATAATTGCTGAATACATTTTTTAGCACCACACTATAATACAAAGCCCTTAGCATGGTAGCTCTCGCTAAAAACCAGCAAGCAAAGTTGAGCTTCGGAGCAGTGCAGCTGCTTTGCTGGTATGTCTATTCTCACGCTGACACAAAAACCAAAAAAATCCCTCAAAATCATCACAAACGCATCTGTCAAATTCACAGTGCTCAACGCAAAATAAATACAGTGCAATCATGAACGTAATACAAAAAGAGAACTCTTGATGCTAAAAACATGCAAAAGGGTGCAAAATTCAGCGATGTCTCCGGTAGAAACCAACACGGTGTCCTGCTCGGTAAAGAACCTGGAGCCTCTGCAGAACCAAAGGCACCGGCTGTCTTCTCTTCTGCTCTTCTACGTTGGGCAAAGCACTGGACAGGGCAGGAGAGATCCATGTTAGCTGTTAGTATTAGCAAAAAACATTAGCAATAAGTCTGAGTTACTCTGCGTGAAAAGGTGAAACAGAGTCCAACAAAAAGGCAGAGGAAAAACAGGGGAAACATCACTCTGCTCTCTGAATCACAAGCCTGAACTTGAAATCAGGTCAGTGATCACTGAGTGAGAGCATGAGGAGGTGAGTCACCACCACAGGGATCATCATGCTGCTGCTGCTGGTCACCGTGTGGAGGAACAAGAAGGTGAAGGAGACAACAAGGAGTTCAGACTGCAGCGCTACAAAACAGTTGTACAACTGCTTGAGTAAACTCTAGCCGCTGGAAGGTGGTGCCTGGGTGGGGTGGAGGGTTGGAGGGTGAGGGAGTGGCGCTCTACCAGTGTGACGACATCGACCGGACGTGAGAGTCACAAACCTCTGAGTCGCTGGTTCACACCACAGCTACAGTGGCAGCGATCGACCAGTTGGTGGAAGCAGAGAGAAGACGACAGTGATGAGGGAACTGTGTGACCGCCATCCATTGTGTGTGTGTGTGTGTGTGTGTGTCTGTGTGTAAGGCCTTGATTTCCAGACTGTCAGTCAATAATCATCTTCAGCTGGATTTCAGTGCAGATTAATGCAGTGTCAAGAAATCTGGTCTCACATGGACAGTTAAGATTTTGCTGAAATATATTTTTCAATTATACAAAAACTGAAGGTCTTGACAGTCAATCATCAAGGCAATTGCTGGGGGAAGATTATATTTTTTAAATTTCGTCCGAAGTACTTTTTCAAGCAATATAACATTTAAAATTCCCCCAAAATGTGTATTTACAAAAGCAGAATGATTCATTTTATTTTAAAAATTCATCAGACTTGTGGTGAGGAGAGGAAAAAGAGTGGAGCTCACCTTTGAGAATGTAGTCTGTTAGGAGGCTGGGCACCTTGTCACTGTCATCTCTCATGGCTTCCAGAACTGCAGGTGGACAACAGGTGAGTCAGTGGACAGATCACAAGCACAGGTGTGTAACAGCAGCAGCAACGGCAGTAGCAGCAACGGCATCAGCAGCAACGTACTCTTGGTCAGGACCTGCAGGTCCTCCAGCGATGGCGGCCGTCCGTTCTTCTCGTAGGGGATAACGGTGGTCAGATACTGCGCAGCAACACAGACAAGATGATACTTTGTTTTGTTGTGTTTTTTTGTTGTTTTATGGCCTTTGCTTTTGATATTGATTTTGATATTCTGGCTGATCTTACAGACTGTAAAGGAGAGACAAAAATCAGTCTCTCCTTCAGCCTACTTCCTTTTAACATTTACAGAGTTTTACTTTTGTTGTGAGAGTTTATATGGTGCGAAGTTGTTTGTAAGGTTTTTTTCTTTTCTTTTTTTTGTTACTTCATGACACAAAATTTCATTAGTTTGAATTGTAAACAAAAATAAACTATTCATTAATTTCTTTCAAGACACAGATGAGAAGCAGGTGTTCCAGAAGATCAGGACAAAGACGAGAAAGAAGAAGCAGAAAGTGGTGAAGGAACCTGTTTCTGGCTGCAGCTGCTCCCAAAGGTCTGCCGGAAACTGTTCTGAATGGCCGAGGAAAGCAACTCCACGCTGAAGCGCTGAGGTGGAGAGAAGGACAGCAGGGAGGAGGTGAGACGGAGCAGGAGCAGGAGCAGGAGCTGGAGCAGCTCCAGCAGGAGAGCACAGAAGAACACAGAGAAAAAAGACATTTTTGCATTTTTGCAAATTTTTTGATGAACTCACAGAGCCAGACATCTTCCTCTCCTGGTCCTGAGACCTTCCTCCTTCTCCTCCTCCTGCTCCTGCTCCTGCTCCTCCTCCTCCACCTGCTCTCAGCTGCTGCTGCTGCTGCTGCTGCTTCTTCTTCCTCCTCTGCAGCTCGCGTTGCTCCTTCTGTCGGCTCTGCACGTCGATGAGCGCCGAGATGAAGCAGTTTTTCACCTCCTTCTCAAAGTCCAGCTCGTCCCGCCTCGCCAACTGCTGCACCAGCTCCTCCGACAGCCTGCGCACACTCGCCTCCGTCTCCTCCAGCCGCTCCATCAGCTCGGCCACGCTGAGGTGCCTCACCACTGCGCTCGCAGACAGTAGGACAGACAGTCAGTAGGACAGACAGACAGACAGACAGTAGGACAGGCAGACAGACAGTAGGACAGACAAACAGACAGTAGGACAGGCAGACAGACAGACAGACAGTGGGACAGACAGACAGACAGTAGGACAGGCAGACAGACAGAAGAACAGACAGACAGACAGACAGTAGGACATGCAGACAGACAGTAGGACAGACAAACAGACAGTAGGACAGGCAGACAGACAGAAGAACAAACATACAGGCAAACAGACAGAAGAACAGACAGTCGGACAGACAGACAGTAGGACAGGCAGACAGACAGAAAAGAAATTAACATATACACAGATGTTTTAAGTTTGATAAAGTGGCAATAAATAGATAAAAAATGTGTTTTCATTTCATTCAACAAGCATTTAATAATAAGGTTAAGAAAAAGCTGGTAGAATCTGTATTGATGTTTCATTTTCATTACTACCAGAAGAGGGAGACAAAGCGCGGTATTGATATCATCATCATCAGTACTGAGAACGTCGCCACTCACTCCTCTCCAAGTCAGGGCTGCTGGCTTTTCGCTGGACGTCCACAGAGGTCACAGAGAGGTCAGACTGAGAGGGGTTTGGCTCCGCCTCCACGTCCGAGTCCTGCATCATCTCCTCGATCTCCTCGATGACCTGACAACACCAGCAGCTCTTCAGTCTCTGGTGGAGCTCCAAGGGACCTGCTCTGGTTCCGCAGGTGCTCTTCAGGTGTTCCTCAGGGGTGTGTGTCTGCTCACCTGCTCGGCCGTGAAGAGCGGCTCCTCCACCAGGCAGGAGCTGATGATGGAATGCATGTCCAGCTGCTCCCTCAGCTCCTCGTCGTCCGGCAGCTCCGCCCTCACGTCCTCCTCCCTCTGGACAGAAGAAGAGCAGGAAATTAATCAGAGCGCTTAAACCCCCAGCACAATGAAGATCAGGGATTTGCGTGATGAACGGACATGGCCGAATTTGAGAGGGAAGGAGGGGAGGTGGGGGAGAGTGGAAAGTGGGGCAGAGATGTGGGTTAGGAGGGTGGCGTCACTGCATCACCAGTTTGTTGAGGCTCAGCGCTGGAATTTGAAGGGAACACGTCCGAGACTTCCTCCAGTCCACCGCCATCACGTGGCCGTAGCTGCTGATCAGAGCCTTCCAGATCCTGCAGAGGGAAGAAGGCAAGCTGAGCCTTCAGCATCATCTGACACCCTGGAACTGAGCAGGACGGTTTGTTCAAAGATGGACACACTTAGAGAGACGTTTAGAGGCTGATTGAAACCGAGATTCAAAATAATGAAGAAGACGCCTAAAACCCAGCGCCTCCTTCAGTTATGCGTCATTGTCAGAATAGGTGCAAGGCCACTGTTTGGATCACGTCAGTACAGTGTCACTTCCAAATAGTGGAGGAGCTCAGTAGGACAAGAACCAGCAGCTCCATCTGCAGAATATTAACAACAACGATGCCAATATTTAACTAGGAATCTACAGGGACAAGCAAATATAGGTCATGATGTAAAATAAGTCTACATACACAAAGTTGATCATGTCAATCAGTCAGTTCACTTCATATTGTTCAATATCCTGTGCAAATAGTGGGTGCAGGATATTGTAGACAGACTATTTTGTTCTGAATGCATAATTAATGAAATTGAAATTTAAAAATGTAAACATCTATTTTGAAATAAATAAAGTCGGTGTGAAAAAACAAATAAACATTCCAATAACAACTACTGTCAGTATGAAGAGCCGTTCAGGGTCAGACGGACATCAGCTGGTAAACAAACCAGTGTTGTGAATGAACTGATGACGAAAGATGGCGTGTGTGTGTGTGTGTGTGTGTGTGTGTGTGTGTGTGTGTGTGTGTGTGTGTGTGTGTGTGTGTCTACTATAATCCCTTCACAAACAATCATACTGAATTCCCGCCGCCACAAACACAAACACAAACACAAACACACAGTGTGTGCTGTCTGTGTCTTTTGAAGCTGTGACCATCATGTGGTCATCAACCACCACCATCATCGGACACTCACGGGTCTTCCTCCAGCAGCGAGTCCTCTCCTATCGGACCCACTGGAGCGCCGCCGTCCGTCTGGTGGTCGACGCTCCGGAAGCAGGCGGCCAACCTTCGGTCGAAGCCAGCCACCAGCTCCTGCTCCTCCTCCGGGGCCAGGGCGCCGGTTCGCCCCGGGGAGAAGCTGCCCTCGTGTCCGGCCAGGGAACCCCCATCCTCCGGGCGGAGCCTCGCCGCCGAAGCTTCCTCCGCTCGTCCTCTCAGCGACAGCAGCTTCCGCTCGGACACCGAGTCCGCGGCGCCCTCAGCCGGCCAGTCGTCGTCCAAATGTAAGGCTGGAGCTGCGGCCATGGCCCGGTGTCGCCTAATAACATCCCGAGTTCGGTGAGGGTCTGGCGGGCCTCAGCATCCTGTCACTACCGGGGGCAGGGCGGCCGGAGCACCGCACCGACTGCCACCACAACCACCGCTATCGAATGACGACACGGTCAGCAAGAGCCTTAAAAAATAAAATAAAAATAATCCTCTTCAAACTCGGTTGCTCCTTTCAAAAAATAAAAATAAAAACATAACTATGTTAAAAAAAATGTTGAGTAAATTTGCCCCGAGCGTGTCCGTGTAAATGAGCAATATGGACGAATGTTTATGTTCTATTCACTGTATGAATAATAGAAAAAACACTTGGGAAACAGTGCCCTCTTGTGGATGAAACAGGGATAATCCCTCTGATCGTGCGTGTCGGTGGTTGCCTCGCCGTTGCCAATAGCAACCACAGACGCCAAACAAAGCAACGTACGGAAAGGATCCAGGTGACCAGTCCAGGGTGGAGTAGACCTTCTAAGACTTTTTTGTTTCACTTTTTCTGAAGTCCACCTTCAGGTAAAATGACTTCACGACTCCCTCACGTAGAGACCATGCTGTGTTAAAAACAAATGTGGAAAAATACACTGAACAGGAAACAGCATGAAAACAAGTTTTTAGTCTGGTCGAAGGTTAAAACTGGTGAGACGCCCATCAGAGGTTTATCTTCTTATTTTAGAGACATCAATGGGCCCTCGTGGTATTTTCCTCATCACAAAACCAGATGCAGGCGACAGAAGCAGCACCTGCCTTCTTCAATATCTCTTAAAGCCACAGTTCTGAGATCAAAGTTAGAATTCTTTGTTTAAAAAGAGGTCGGCTGAGGATCCATCCCACTTAGAACTGAATATGGAACCAGAGATAGAATTAAAAACTGATGCCGACGGAAACGCAACAATCTTTTTGACACCTGCCAATCAACCGTACAGAGGAAGAAAACATTCCAAATCGTATTGGAAATAAAGTTCTGACTTTATATCTTCCCAGTTGTCGTTGACACTCCAAACAAACTTAAAAGGACGTCTTGTGATTGTAGAAGAGGTGTGATTGATTTATTTGTCCCTGCAGCCCCACTGATCTGTCTGAGAAGGATGAGTTCTCCTCTGTCTGTGCTGAAGAAAACCAGGCGGGCTCCTCTGCAGGGCCCCGCCACAGACCAGCGGTACGTCTCACATCCTGGTGTCACCCTGCTGTGAAATCAACAAGCGCGTTGAGGATGTTCTCTCTCATTGTGTCTTGCAGTGACAGACCACACCCGCCTTTCAGGAGGGATATTTTGAGAGGTACGGAGTCATAAGTTTTGAAAATTTGAATTTCACATTTCTGCTTTGGGGAAAAATTTGTTAGGAGGAGGAGATTATCAGGAAATTATTAAGATAGTCACACAAAACGCATGCATATCCTGTCGAACGGGCCAGTAGCAGGAGATGGTGAACGCTGTGTTTGTGCTGGAATGAAGCTGTTTGTATTTGTCGTCAGAGTTTCAGGCTGAAGTGGCCGATGAGAGGTCTGCTCTGAACGCTCCTCCTCCCTCTCACGCTGCGACTTCCACCTCAAAGTCAAACGTTCCATTAAAGAAAGGTACTTCGTAAGGAGACATGTTCATACTCTAGAGGTGTGATTGCATACATCAGCTGTAGATGGTGATAAACATTGATGCCACAGGACACGCTGGTCAGGACTGTTGGCCATTTAAGACCAAGCGGCTCAGTGTATTCAGCTGTTTGATGAGCTGCTCACAGCAACTCTTTTCTCATCTTAGTATCCAAGTTTATCACGGTGTCACGCACCACAACTCTCACCAATAGGAGGCGCTGTGCTGTTGCTGTTGTGAAATCAAACTGGACTCTTGTGACATTTCAAAATGTTTTTGGGTTCATTGTGCAACACTGATATCACACAGTGTGCGCAATACAGGGGACAGTCACTAATGGTCACTAAATTGTCTTTAAGATCAACCTGTCTAATATTCAATTTTTAAAAATATTGTTCACAATTTTTTTTCCAAGCAGAGCTTGCACATGTGTGTGTTGTTATGTAGACTGTCATGGCCTGTATCCATGAAATATTTGATAAGGATATTTAGATTGATATTGAGTAACAATCAGGAGGAATATGAAGGGTTTTTCGCACACTGATGTGACACCTATGTGACAGCTGGTCTGAGCTCCAGCAGCGGCTCACAAAGTCCAAGTTCAACCAACGTCAGGATGCTCCTCACATCTCTTCTGTCTTTCTCCAGCCGGTCCCCCCACTGACTTTGAGCTGATGTCGGCCATGATGCAGAGGATCAGCCTGCTGGAGGAGACTGTGAGGAGGCAGGCGCATGAGATCAAGGGCAGGGTGAGAGCTCGACCTTCGACCTCGGCTCAGTGTTGGGCATCATGACCTCATCTTCAGACATCACAACCCCAACCTTCTCTCTGAAGGATAAAATCATCTCGGTCCTGGAGAAGAAGCTGAAGGAGCCAAATGAATCTGGTATTATTCACAAACTCACAAGGTGGTCGGTCTTCTCCCCTGGACGAGAACATCTGAGTGTTGTGTGTGTGTGTGTGTGTGTGTGTGTGTCCACCAGAGAGTGACGGAGACCCTGGAGGCAGCAGAGATCTTCTGGAGAAGAAGTGTCGGCAGCTGCAGGATAAAGCTGCCCAACTGGAGGTCAGTCGCTGCTCAAACTGATTCCTGTGTGTTGTTTGTGCTGATCTCAAATGAGCTGGTGTGACAGAGCGTCCTGTGGGACTGCGGCCTGGTCTGCATGGACAGCAGTGAGAGAGGAGACTCAGCCGAGGGCCACAAGATCCACAACATCAAGAGGTTCCTGACGCAGCAAGGTACGCCCCCCTCCCCACCACCACCACATACACACACCTCTTCTCTTCTCATGAGATGAACAATGAGATGATGGAGACAAATGTTCTGTTTCTTCTCTGTTTCTTATATCATACTAATGTGTTGCTGTGGACAAGACTGGAAAGTTAATTCCCCTCTGGAACTAAGAAAGTCATCTGAATCTGAATCTGTGGTCTCCCACCAAAAATACCCACAGACAAACGCTTCCATATGAACTTTGACCTGGTGCTGCAGAACATCAAGGAGCTCAACAGCCTGACAGGGGAGCGCGACTGCTTCATCCAGCCCACGGCGACGGGCGCCAAGCTGGTCAAGCAGCAGAGCGTCCGGCTGACGCTGTACAGCAACGGCATAGCCATGTTCGACGGCCCCTTCAGGTCCTACCAGGAGCCCAGCACGCAGGTCGGTGCTGCACGCACACGCACAATATACTGGCCCCTCACATAACAACATGATCTCCTTGGTTTGCAGAGATGCATGCAGGACCTGATGGACGGCTACCTGCCATCGGAGCTCCAGGACAGATTCCCAGATGGAGTCCCGTTTGAGGTTGGTAGGGGTTTGAAGATAGATAGATAGATAGATAGATAGATAGATAGATAGATAGATAGATAGGTAGATAGATAGGTAGATAGATAGATAGATAGGTAGGTAGATAAAGATACTTTATTGATCTCCAGGAAAAAAAAAAGATGTTTCCCACAGCTTAACAAGGGAACTAGTGTAATAAAGGGAATGTGCTAAACTATAGTATAAAGAGAGATAAAAATATGGTAAAATAAAAAATAGAAATACAAATAAGATGAAAAATGATGATAGATGCCTTTGTTGATCTGACATTGGGGAAATTTGCACAACAGCAACAGGACAGTGTAAAAGAAGGGAATTATATTCATTAAAAACAATGAAAAAAATATAAAATCTTATATACAAACGTGATTCAATGAATTTAGAATAGAATAGAATAGAATAGAAGTACTCTATTGATCCCACATTGGGAAACTACTCTGTTGCAGCACAAGACAAAAAATAAAATATTAAAAATAAGCTATGCAGTAATTACAAGAAAGAGTCCCATGAATCAGGGATCAGCAAGGTTTTATCAACCACGAACGCTCTCAAAGAAATTTCTTCCTTCCTGGATGTTCAGGTTCACGACAGACGGCACGAGGAGTTCGTCCCGAGGAAACCCAAGAAGAGGTTCCCCGGCGTTGGCCAGGCCGTTCACTGTGACGTCGCTGCTTCAGGGGGTCAACACGCGGTTGGCGTCCCCCCACCAGGTCCCCCAATAACGCTAACACTTACTCCACCCACCTCTTCCCTGGGCCCAGGCAAGAAGGTGGGCGTGGAGCACTTCCTCAGCAGGTTACCCAAAGCCATCGTCAAGGCCGGTCATGTGATCGACATCAGGACCCCGATGAGGGAGACCCTGCAGGTGGGAAAAAGCTGCTGCTGCTGCTGTGTCTCTCTGTGCTGCTGCTGAAAGTGTCTCAACACGTATTTATTGACACTCACAGATATGTAAATAATTTGTGTATTGCATTTCTTTATTTCTTTTTAATTCTACTATTTGCACTGTACATGCTGCTTTAACTATGCAAATTACACCAGTATGGGATAAATGATGATGATGATCATCTTCTCAACACTTTCACCCAACAGGGTTTAATGAGCAGCAGCAGCAGCAGCAGCAGCAGCAGCACAGTCACTCTCATTGACACTGCAGCCCTGCAGACCACCAAGGACAGGTAGGAAACGTTACCTGCTGTCCGAGCGGTTTCATTTAGTCTTGGCATATTATTGTTTTTTATTGTTCATGGGGATCGGGGGGGTCCAAACCCCTGGACCCCCTGTATTTCGCACACTGGGGACACCACATAAGTTTTCAGCAGACCTGAGGCAGCAGGAAGTTTGATGATGGGTAAGAGTCGGTTACATTTTTGGACCTTTAAAAATAAAGACAAGAAAAGCTACAACCATGAACTGGACCTTGTGTCTCCGAGTCTGCGTGAAGGTCACAACGCTGCTCATGTGGACGTCATGGCAAGAGGGGAATTGGTCGATTGAAGCTTTGAGGGAGTAATAGAAAAACAGCTGTGACACCTGGTGAGCGTTGATCAGGCTCCACTGCTGCTGATTGGCTCTCTGAACCTCACCCAGCCCTGAGGAGCCGCCGCCGCCACCCGCCGGTGACGTCATCACGCTGAAGGTGAAGTCGGAGAACGGCGACCAGACCTTCGTCCTCAAGATGTTCAGCTCGGACACCATCGGCCTGCTGCGCCACCACCTGAACAAACACAGGTACCAACTCCTCCAACAGACTATGGAGAATAATTTTATTATCATATTTAGGGGAAAATTTACTTTTCTCGGTATCGTTAGGCCCCCATTGCTGACCTCCACCTCTTTTCCCCCCTACAGAGGAGGCGGGCTCCCTGACTATGACATCATCAGCGTGTGGCCGCGGCGCCGCTGCGAGGACGAGCAGCAGACGCTGCGCTCATGCGGCCTGACGAGCAACACCACCCTGCGGCTGTGGAGGAGGAGGACGCAGCACTAGCATCGGCCGCGGTCACCCAGGACGGACCATAGATGGATGTATTACTGCATACCAAACGGGCGTTCCGATTTTATTCCAGTGGCCAATCGAGGTACTGCAGCCAAAAATATCCCATTGGGCCCAAAAAGCTTTTTTTTTTCCCATTACACCTCAAAACAAAAAGTAACAGGACGACCTTTGATCTTAAATGTGGTTCTTAGTCTATTCTTGGTTCTTGGTCTATGGGGGCTGCATAGTGCAGAAGTCAAAAACTTTTCTGGCATCTGCGCTGGGTGAGCAACTACCACTGACAGGAACCACGTTGGATCTTGGCGGCTCAGCGGGGACATCCAAGATTCAGTGGATGTTTTTTGGAAAACGGGGTTAAAAATAGCCCGACGTTGTCTCCCTGAGCCATGAAGCCGCCACCAGCGAGTGTGAAACAGGACGCCGACACCCGAGCAGCGGCTTGCTGCATTATTGATTAGCAGAGACTTTGATCAAGTAGCTGTGCCATCCACCTGTTTAATTTGAGATGTAGCAACTGTGGAAATGACTTGCGTTCATTTTTCATCAGGCATTGCAAAATTTTAGCAATATAAAATAGAAGTTGGATTGTTTTGATGTGGCCCAACCTGTGTTTGAATATTAGACAGGGTGACCTTCGACATTTTAGTGACCATTAAAGACAATATTATTTTTACCGTCAAGGAATAAATCAGCCCTTTAACTACTGATACCTTGAGATTAAAGCATCAAACGGCCCTTTGTGGCTGTAAATGTGACACGAAGACACAAGGTTGCTTCTTGTTCAGAACGCGGACGGCCTGCAGCAATTGTTTCTCACAACATTCAGACTTGAACAACTGCTTCGACCCGAGATTCTGGTCAAGATTCACAGTCACAGGTTGTGATAGAGCCAGAGGCTGATTTGTTATTAAGGGTCATAAGATGTTTGTAACGTTTTCTGCAAACAGTACCTTCAAATTTGGCAAAAAGTGGGATTGAGATGGTGGAATAAGCAGATGTTTGGAGGCCTATTGGCGTCTTTGACAACGTGTTGGGACGTCATGACGCTGCTGCCAAAACTAATCCACAGTAGCAAGTTGATAAAATAAAGAGTCAGAAATTCAATAAGAACAATAAAATGAGGAAACTCTTTATTTCTAAAATATGTAAATACAAACATGGGACAAAAATATGAAAAATATAAACATCTTTTTTTCCCTTTCGCAAAAAAACCATTTGAGATGTTTTCAAAGATAACCTTGTGCTAATATTTTTTTTTTTTTTTTAATTTTTTGTTTTTAAAAAAAGGTCCAAGGAAAAATAAAATAAAAATGGCTTATGTCTCCCTAAGGTGTATTATTTGTATGGAGAAAAGATTATTGTTGCATATTTGAAACATGAAATCCCTTTTGCTCTGCAACATCACTCGCTGCTCCTGCGGTTTGGCCAAATAGAAAAAGTCAAATCTGTTAAAAACGTTGCACGGTTGGTTGATTTTGGGGCGAACCAGCCGACCCCTCCAGTCACCGTTCTCACACAGTACTGAACCAACGCATAAAAGAGGTGTCGCCCCCCGCAGGAGAGGAGCTCAGTCCGAACAGACTGACAAACTGTTGTAGCAACACGCTAGCAGGACTCGCTGAGTGTCGACGCAAACAAAATTAATACTGTCAGACAAGAGTTAACCGTCGTTAACCTGAACTTTCTGGAACACTGTGAGGTTTCTCGTCTACACACGTCACACGGGCTCAACTTTCAAACTGACTCCATGCATCTACTAGCGGCCACCAGGGGGCTCCACCACCCCCAGTCTCAGGTTACATTCAGGGTCAGGGAATGAGAAGAGAGTCGGCTTCACACGGCCCCTTTGCGGCTTTTGAAAATGAGTCTGCGTTCAGCGCTGCGCATGTGACAGGAAGGCACGCGATTGGTTGGTTGGTTGTTGCTTCTTCTGCTGGAGAACCAGGACGACCTGCAAGCGAGAGGGAACTTTTCACAGCGACGTTCAACACGCACTCGCACGTGCAGCTGCTTCCGACCACAGTTTCTTTGGTAAGCAAAAGCTGTTGGAGGCCTCGTCGGTGCCGGAAGATCTTTTGGTATTTAAAAAAAAAAAGACGAAAGAAAAACAAGCCTTCTGCTGTGAAGGCTCAGAACTCGTAGCGGAGTCTCACGTTACCCTCTCACCATTGTAAATAATGGAGCATCTGTAACGTGTGGATTCAGTTCAAAAGCGCAGGTTAAAAAATAGATTCAGTTGATTGTCAACCAGCGTATCGATAATTTCTCCCCCTCCGTCGAGAGGGAAAGTGAGCGTCAAATAAATTATATTGCGGGACGTCTACGACACAAACATCCGTCCTGCTGGAGTGGAAGGAACAATCTAAGACTGTTTGGTAACACAAACACACGCGCGCGCACACAGGTTGAGGATCAAGTATTAGTGGCGAGTTATTTTCTGTGAGCCCTTGGACTGAAATAGATGACCTCACCAGGGGACAGGGGGAGAGGCTCTGAGCGAGCGGCCGGCTCCACTATCAACAGTCAGTCAGTCAGTCAGTCAGTCAGTCAGTCAGTCAGTCAGTCAGACCAGTGAGGCTGAACCGCTGGGGCTCCTCCGGCCTCCTTACAAAACAAACCCAGTCTTTCCGCCATTCAGAAGCTGAGAGACGAGTTCAGATTCTCTTCCTGCAGGTGATCTTGTGAGTCTCGTCCAATCACATCTCCTCATCCCACCGCCCCGCGCCGAGGCTACTGGGTGATGCAGTTGTCTCCCATGTCCTGGGCGTAACGGTCCAGAACGACGTTGCGAAGTTCCTCCACGTCTCGTCGGAGCTGCTGAGCCTCGACCAGCTTCTTCTGCAGCACCTCCGGACTCATCCAGTCCTCCGTCTGCTCCGCCGCCGTCGACTGGGGCGCTGCGGACAGGAGAGGAACAGGAAAAAAAAAAAGTCAGCCGTCAGACTAAACGGACAGAGGGTGGCGTCAGAAGGTGGAGGCAGGCGCAGCAGGCAGGTGTTGCTACCTGCGAGGCCCAGCAGCAGCGACAGGTTGGGGTCTTGACCCTGAGCCCTCTGGGTGAGGACGCTGCAGAGGGACCGCAGCTCGCTCAGGCAGGACCACATCTCCAGGTGCAGCTTCTGGGTGAGCCGAGCCCCGGCCGGCTGCAGCCTGCTGCTGCTGCAGCTGCTGCTGCCACTACTGCTGCTGCTGCTGCTCGGCTGCCCGCCATCGCTCATCTGCTCTTGCAGGGTCAAATTCTGCTCCATCAGTTCCTGGTTCTGGCTCGACAGCTGGAGGAGGAGATGAGTCCAGAACAGTCAGTCAGTGGAGGAGATCTTCTAATCAGGGGTTTTAACTTAGGACTAGAAGATGGGAGGGGTTTTGGGGCGGGGCTTAGTCTCACCTCCCTCATGGCGGTACGGAGCTCCAACATGTCGTGCTCCTTGGCCAGCACCTCCTGCCTGAGGCCCTGAGAGCTGCTCTCCTCCTGGGAGACCTGCTGCTCCAGAGCCTGAAGGGGACACACACACACACCACAGTTGACCACACACTGCTGCTACAGTCCACAGAACAGGGCATCAGGTAGAGAAGAAGAGAGGAGAGTGAGTGTGAGGCATCAGGTGGAGAAGAGTGAGGCTTTAGGTAGAAGAGGGGAGAGTGAGTGTGAGGAGATAAACACCTGGATCTGAGTACCCAGCTGCTCCATCATGCGGTGCTGCTTCTCAATGACCTAGATGAAGAGAACAAGAGCAATGGGTAATGGCCAACAGGTGTGATTTCCCATCAGTTGATTCCACAGTAGGAGCAACAAAAGACACAACAAGGTGGCAGGTGATGTTAATAGAAGCTACTTTAACATTAATGCTAGTTAGCATTGTTTGTTGAGACGTCAAAGTGAGGCCAGTTTCTGCTTCTACCAGATAGAAAACACCCACAAAGGAAGTGAACAGTCAAAAAATGTCTGTGGTTAAGCATCAATGGAACACACATCCTGTAAACACCACTGAAGTTCAAACAGTAAAACTCAGTTTGAACGTCAGCGCAGGCAATAATACATTTATTTCTAAGCACCTTTCTCAATACTCAAGGACACTTTACAAAGATAAATGCAATAAAACAACAGATACAAGCTACAAAAAGTAAAAGAATTAGTAATAAATAAAATAACTAAAATACCACAGCATAAGATGAGCATTGAAAGCTGTCAGACCTTCTTGAGTCTCTGCAGCTCCTCCCTCAGAGAGCCGTTCTCTCCTCTCAGCTTCTCCAGGTCTACGCAGGGCAGCCTGGCTCCGTCCTCCAGGCCCTGCTGCACCCGCTGCTGCATGCTGAGCGGGTCACAAACACAGAACCAGGATCAACATCTAGCACTCATGGCACACTGGCTGTGATCAGACTGGAGGAGCCTCCTACTCGGTGACGGTGGTCAGCAGGTCCCTCTCTTTGCGCTTCTGTTCCTCCAGGTGGCCGTCTTTCTCCCTCAGCTGCGACCGGGTCGTGTCCAGGCAGAGCTCCAGCTCGCGTACCCTATCCCGCAGCAGAGCCGCCTGCTGCTCGGCCTCCAGCAGCTGGTTTAGGAGAAATCATCATCATCATCATCATCATCATCGATTTCCCTCGTCAGTCCACTCTCAGCTCTGGCGGCACCGACCTGCTTGTTCTGGCTCTGGTAGTCCTCCAGGGTGGGCAGGTCGGCCAGGTAGCGCTCCAGGGTCTCGATCCGCTGCTGGTTCTCCCTCTTCAGCTCGCACTCCTTCTGACACTTCTTCTTCAGGTTGCCGATGTGCTTGTCTCGACTGCGGATCTGCACACACAGGAAAACAGGTCAACACGGCCACATCTAAGTAACTAAGTAACCAGTGAGTAACTAGCGAGGAACTAAGTAATCAGTAAGTAACTAGTGAGTAACTAAGTTACTAGTACAGGGCTGGGCAAAGTTTTTGACTGGCGGGCCACAGCGAGTTCTAAAATTTGTGCAGATGGATGGAGTGTTTTGGTGACCCACCTCATAGGAGGAAAAAATATATCATGGGATATGTAGAAAACATGAGCTTTAATGTCAATTGAAAATGAACAAAAGCAAAGTTACAACAAAAAATACGTCCCAGAAGCCCCACAGTATTTAGCTCTTTATTGAAATGACTCTCAAAACACTGACAACATGATGAAATGCAGCTATTTTATGACTTACTTAATATTAAATTAATTTCTTTAAGTTCGGAGGGCCGGATTAAAAAGTTTAAAGGGCTGCATATGGCCCCCAGGCTGCTCAAGCCCAAACTAGTGTGAATTATCATTGTGTGGCTCAACTAGCGAGGAGGCAGAGGAGCTTCTGTGATTCTATCTTCACGTCACAGTTGCCAGAAAGAAGATGTGACATCAACTGAGATGTTTGCATCGTTTGCAATATACTGTCTTACCACTAGGTGCTCCTAAATCTTACACAATGGCCCTTTGGAAGTGGCTTGAAAACAAACGGCCAAACTAAACCCTAAACTAAAGACTTTACTGATGTGTGGAGTCGCATTCTCTCCGTCATGTGCTTGGAAGATGAGCACCAACCCTCTCTTCCTGCTTCTTCATCTCCTCCTGGTGCCTCTCGCAGCTCTCCTTCAGGCTCTCCGTCACTCGCCGAGTCTCCGCCTCCACGGTGGCCAGCCGGCGCTCCGCCTCCACCTTCTCCAGAGCCGCGCAGTCGGTGCGCTCAGCGAACTGCGCCCTCAGGAACACGTTCTCCCTCTGGGCCTCCTGTCAGGACGGAGCGCGAGGCAACACATTTTAGTCAAAAGTCTCGAGTGTCTTCTGCAGATGATAAAAAAAAATGCTTGCGGTTCGTGATTCCACTGACCTGAAGCCTCAACATGCACATGTCGTTGTAAGAGGCTCCGCGGCCCAGCAGGTGCAGGTCACTGTCCCTCAGCCGCTGCTCCAGCTGGCCCAGGTGCTGCTTTTGTCTGAACCAGCACAAGGAGGTTGGGTGCAGAGTGAGCAACGTCATGGGGAAACCAACGGTGTCAAACTAAAGATCCTGCACTGAAGTGACAGAAGACTTGCCTCTCGATGATCAGCTCCTTCTCCTTCAACAGGCTCTCGCTGGCTTTGACCAGAGCGTCCCACTTGCCAGACTCTGAGTGAGCGGGGGAGTACAGGGACGGATACTGACTCATCAGCTGCAGGAACAAGACGAAAAACATCTCATAGTTGGAGGTGTGCAATATGGAGAAGGTATGCGATGGCCCAGAGAAATAATGAGTCATTTTAACGATTAAATGGAATAAAGAGTACGGCGAAGGTAATTTCTGCTCAGATCAGCACAGTATTGACATCATTAGGAGCATTAAGTATAGGTGTTGACAGAAACCCAAAAATAGTAATCTTCCAAGAAACTGATGCTGGCACCATTAGACATGAAGATATAGTGTAACTCTATACTAGAGGAATAAAGTTAGTAACCAAAGATAACTGTGACACAGTCTGATAGTAACAGCTGAGATAAAAACAACCTTGTGACGGCATCGAGACAAGAAATAAAAGCTGATCAGGGTCAAGCTGCCAGTCTCTTTATAGAGGATTCTAATTTCCACTCACAAACCCACTTTGGTCTTGTTTCATTGACTGGAAGCTTTAATCAGTTTGACATTGATTAGATGTGACGCAAAGGCTGAATAAATGATCACGTTTCCAAAAGCTGCTAAAGCTCCGATGGTTTTATTACCGTACAACAACACACATGGTCAGTGCTGTTCAATTCTAGGATCTTTGCTGGAAAAAGGAACAAGAGGTGCATTCAAGTCAAAGCATGACTAGAAAGAAACGGCAAATCATTAGGATTTGCAATAATGAGCCTATTGACCGACTCAGTGAATCATGTGATGAAACGGGGGCGGATGTCTGCGCCGCCTCGGGGCTCTTCAAGCTGTGAACATCTGACCTACATTTGTTCAGGGGTCCAGCTTCCAACGACCCCCACACCAGACTTCCTGTCTGCAGGCTTCACCCAGTCAAGGTGTTTTTCTCTTCCACCGTCTACCAAAACTGACTTGTATCAGCCGAGGCCAGACCAGAACCCGACCCGACCCAACTGACCTGACTAAACCCAAAGTGACCCAAACTAACCAGACCGGACCAGAAACGGACCAGACTTGACCTGACCCGACCCGACCCAACCCAAGCAAACCAGACCCATCCCGACCTGACCAGAACCCGACCAGACTCACCTGTATTTGTTCCAGTTGCAGCCGTAAACTGTCCAGCTGCTGCTTGTGCTGCTGCTGCTGCTGCTGCTGCTGCCAGCTGGACATCTCACCGCCTCTGTCCTGCCGTAGCGCCTCCAGACCTTTGGGGGCGCCGTGCTCCCGCAGCAGCGCCTGCGTCTGTAGGCCCAGAGGGTTGGCGTGAGCGCCGGGGAATCCGGCCCGCTGATTGGACGGTTCTAGGGCCCCGGGCCGGGCCTCCGGTAGGACCTTGTAGCTGTTCTCCCTGTAGGACTCGGATCCGCAGCCAGGGGGCGCTGCGTCTCTCTGCACTCTCTGCAGTCTGACGTCCGGGCACAGTGACCCCATCAGGGCCGACTGGTTGAGCGTGGGCTCCACGGCGGGGGTGTCGAACCTCTGGCCTCCGTCCTCCGGGGGCAGCAGCGAGCGGTCCAGACCGTTGACCAGGCTGCGGTAGCGGCTCAGACAGTCCGGCCTTGCCGCGGCTGCCGCCGCCACCTGCTGGCCATCCAGGTCGGGCGAGGATGCTGACTTGGAGAGGGATGAGGACTTGGAGGAGGAGCCACCTGCGGTGGCGGAGGTCCCGGAGCCCGAGGAGGACGACGAGCGGAGGAGGTCCTGCGGGGCCGTCTGGGGGGCGGCGGCGGCCGTGGAGGGCATCACATGGGCGGTGGGGATGGAGGTGAGGCTGCGGACGGGCTGGAAGGGAGGACTGCTGCTGCTGCTGCTGCTGCTGCAGAAGTCTGGGGGCAGGAAGAGCACAGCAGGAGGGTCAGTCAGACTTAGACTCAGTTAGACTCAGACTCAGTCAGACTCAGTGACATCAAGAGTCACACAGGGGGCTCGTTAAACCATCAACAGCAGGGGTGGGCAAACTTTATGACTGGAGGGACCACATTGGGTTCTAAAATCTGACAGAGAAGGGGGCTGGAGCAGGAGCAGATGGATGGAGTGTTTTGGTGACCCAACTCATAGGAGAAAAAAAACACATAGGATATGTAGAAAACGTGTGCTTTAGTGACAATTGAAAATGAACAACAGCAAAGTTACAACAAAATGTCTTTGAAGCCCCACGGTATTTAGCTCTTCATTGAAATTACTCCCATACAGCTATTTTATGACTTACTTACTATTGACATCATTTCTTCAAGCTCAGTGTGCCGGATTAAAAAGCTTAACGGGCCGCAAATGGCCAGCAGGCCGTAGTTTGCCCACGCCTGATCTACAGTGGGGGCCACATTACCTGTCCTGTGTATGCTGGGAGCTCGGGGGACAACTGTCTTTTCCTTACGCTACAGCGGTGTTTCTCAACTGGTGGGTCACGACCTACTTTTGAGTCGCAAAGCTGTTTTGATCAGATCTCGGCTTCGCCACGGATGTAAACGGTTAAAAACTGAAATACATTTTAATCAGAAAATCAGCCTTCGTCATGAACTGCTGATATTTCATAATGGAAAAACAACATGTAAAAATAATGTCCCCGCTCAGATGGACTGCGTGGAAGGTGAAGTGGGCCACTCCAGTTGTTCAGGCGGGCCAGATGTGGGCCGCGGGCCTTAGTTTGAGGAGCCCTGATCTAGATCATCGCTGCAGGCTGTCCTCTTTTTTTTTTTTTAATAGAGGGATGATGATGAGCAGCGGATGCAGCAGGGTGGCCTACTTACCGGCTCCCACTGGCGCCACCTAGAGAACAGGCTGCTCATGGACTGACGGCCCACACACACACACACACACACACACACACACACACACACACACACACACACACACACACACACACACACACACACACACACACACCCACGCTCAGTTAGCTGCTTCCATAGCCTCTCTTAGCATCAAAGGAGGTGCGGGTCTGCAAGTACACACACACACACATGCGTGCACACACACACACACACACACACACACACACACACACACACACACACACACACACACACACACACACACACACACACACACACTTGTACTTTATGAAGCAACTCTAGCAGCAGCAGTAGAACTTTCACGGACAGTAAAATCCAAACGTGCGCCGACAAGCCCAACCGAATTCGCCCGAGTTACATAAGAGCCCCGACAGCGTTGCATACTGACCTCGGGGAGCTGCTCAAGGCTGCAGACCTGCCACTCACTCCGAGGCAACAAACATGTGATTAGCTGTGGCATGTTTCCTACAGCCGAGGAGCAGCGGAGCAGCAGCGGCGGCAGCAGCAGCAGCAGCAGCGCCCTGAACCCGAGCAGTCAGAACACCACAGCATCTTGTGAGTCCCAGCAGCCCTCCAGTCACAGAAGTGCTGTTGTCCTCAGACAGAACAGGAGGAGCAGAGGAGTAGAGAGGAGCAGAGGAGTACAGAGGAGGAGAGAGGAGCAGCAGAGGAGCAGAGAGGAGTACAGAGGAGCAGTGAGGAACAGAGGAGCAGAGAGGAGTACAGAGGAGCAGTGAGGAGCAGAGGAGTACAGAGGAGTACAGAGGAGCAGTGAGGAACAGAGGAGCAGAGAGGAGTACAGAGGGAACAGTGAGGAGCAGAGAGGAGCAGTGAGGAGCACAGAGGAGCAGTGAGGAGCTCCAGGCAAACACACACCACACTGACGTGCACAGGAAAGGTTAGTTGTATTTATAGCCCACCTCTCGTATTACAGGGTGATCTGAGAGTGCCGCTTATTTAAGCACCTTGACACCCCGCCCTCCCCTACACCTCCCCCCCACCTCACTCCTCGCTGTCACACACACGTGTACTTCCGACCACCGTCTGGTCCTTCAAAACACAGCTGCTGCTGCTGACCACCAGCCGCTCAGACCAGGACCAAGTCAACACTGGGGGGGAGGAAGAAAACACAGCATCGACGGCGTGTCGAGGCGTTCACGGAGGCGTTCAGCGAGGAATTCCGACATGAACCTGAGGGTTTGGAGTGAGTCACGGCCGGCTCGAACAAGTCTGAACTGAACTGCGGCGAGATGATTGCTCAGCAGCAATATGAAATACTGCGTTAATTACCGTCGGCCGCAGGTGAAGAGAGATTTAACAAGACAACAGGAACAGAAAGCACATAAAAAAAAAGATGGCAAGCTGTTGCTTGTTTTTGCGCAACCAACAATCAGGTAAAACGGAGACATTATCCTGAATGGGCACAGAAGAGTCTACAAATCACCAAATCACAGTCCAGTGTTTCTTAGGACAATAACACACAGCAGTTCATCCAGTCTGATGCCACGGTGAATATTTCCCGACAGGCTCTGCTGCTCCGAACGGCTGCTTCGTGAATTGGAGCCTGGCATTGTTGAAGCACATCAGATCATTTTCCAGTCTATTATTCTACAATGTTTCCTGCTCCACAAGGGACCATCCACACCCAACAGGCCACACAGCGGTTTCCTGATCACAACACCAGTTTTTGTGAACACAAAAAAGGGGAAAATACAGTTGGGGGAGGGGGGGTCGCAGTCATTACCACCCATGTGAAATACAACACAATACACACAGCTTTTCCATTAGCAATCAATAGCAACGCCAAGGTAAAAGCCAGGAAACACAAATTTAAGGAGGGATTTCGTCAATACAAGTGAAGTTCAAAAGACCCAGTCAGCTTAGAAAGTCAGTGGCCTGGAGGTGCGATGAGAGCCTGCTGACGCATGGAAATACATGGGACAGACCGCTGGTGTTTTAAAGCCCAAGCGATGAACAAATAAAAACACCAAACACCACACGCTCCCTAAAATTAGAGCAAAACGGTAGCAAACATGGTTCGTCCAAAAGGACCAAACACCAGCTCGGATTTCAACTCTGCGCTCGTGAACTTCTTGTGCACCAAAACAAGGTTCCCTATGTGTGCGCCGGCAGCATCACACTCCCACCACCCTGTTTAATTATGGGAGGGGTGTTTTTGGCAGTTCGAGGCCTCACCCTTCCCTTACAAAACAGAGGCAGCGTCCGCGTTTCCAAACTGCCAGTGACAGACTGAAAAAGCCCCCCCCAATTATTTTTCAAGTCAATGGGAAAACGCTCATCTAAATTTGACACAAAGTATGTGAGTGAAGGTGTTCATTTCCATGGTGAGGCACTCAAATCCAACTGTGTTCCAGAACCCTGAACACATCTGCTGGCCGGCAATTATCTCCAGACCACCGGGGGGTAATAAATGTTATAGCACTCTTTAATATTCTGTGCTGGTGCCAGCAACCACCAGGTTTGTTAGCGGGCAACAGTCTCATTAGGGTCACACACACACACACACACACACACACACACACACACACACACACACACACACACACACACACACACACACACACACACACACACACACACACACACACACACACACACACACACACACACACACACACTCTGTTCAGCATTTGAAAAGAAGAAAACAAGGTACAGCCTTTCCCCAGGAAACACTACAACTCAATTTTCAACTTTAAAGAAACTAAGTGTCTCTCCATCAATCCACTGTTCCTAACTTACTTGCTGCTTCTGAGAATTTCTCTATCAAATTAAACTTCATACTTTGAGCCACGTTCTCATCTTTACTCCCCCCCGCCCTACCACAACTCCACTGTTTGGGATGTTTGCACTATCAATCACCCAAAAGCTCAGAAAACAGCTCATTGAGTCCACCGGTCACAACCTCCCACACCAAACGCTGGGCCGTCCAGATGATTGGCAGGAGACAAAAACAAGACATGAAGCAGCCTGGGTAAACAGAGCAAACACCTGGCTACGGATGTGGCTAGCCAGGGAGAGGTGTCATTAACAGGCTGGAGACATGTTGTTACAAGACACTGGGAAAGTGATTTGAGCCAAATATGCGAACTTCAACTTTTGATGACAATGTAACATTTGAAATAATGGGCTATTGAGGGGGAACTGTTTTGTTTGGCCGAATCAGGCCCACCAAACTTGAAGAAATTAGAGTAATGGTAAGTAAGTAAGTCATAAAATAGCTACATTTCATCCATTTCAGCGTTTTCAGAGTCATTTCAATAAAGAGCTAAATACAGCGGAGCTTCAAAGCCACATTTTGTTGTAATGCTTAAGTCATTTTCTATTCACATTAAACCAACGTGTTTTTCTACTTGTCCCATGATATATTTTCTCTCCTATGAGGTGGGTCACCAAAACACTCCATCTGCTCCTGCTCCGGCCCCTCTGTCAAATTTTCAAACCCACTGTGGCCCAACCAGTCAAAAACTTTGCCCATCAACCCCAGTGTACACACACGCACGCACATTTGTCCAGTCGAATACAAGGTGATGTTCACCAACAGTGAGATTTCACTCAATCGCAAACGTTCGGGTCCCGGCATCGCAACACTACACACCTTCAATTAGCCTCAACACCATAAGGATCACCAGCGGGAGTCTGAAGGCATCTGGGCAGCATTTAATCTGCTTCTGTTAATCTCATAAGCGACTAAAGTGGATTGCGGATGTTTTCATGAATGGTCTATGAAAGAGTCTGTCCTGAACAAAGGGCTGTGCTACTCTGCAGTCAGCTGTGAGACACTGAAGACTGGCCAGGGAACCTCATCTTATAAAGTTTGGCGAGGGCTACACAAGAATCCAAGATGGCGTTACATTACACATTTAAGAGCCAGCAGAGACAAATGGAGAAGGGGGAGGATCACCTTCTGTGCTGTCAGACACCGAGGTGCCCAGTCCGGTGTCCCCGCTGTCCGCTGTGCCGGGACGGCGGCCAAAACGGCTCTGGAACTTCTCCGACACCGCCGGCGTCTGCCACTCCATGTCAGCGAAGCGAGCTGCACGTTTTGAAAAAAAACAATGCATTGAGAGTGAAAACTAAGAATGTCATTTAGGGGATGCCACACACACACACACACACACAAGTCTGTGCAGTGGACTGCAGGGTGTCCGCTTACCCGCTGACTTGGACTCCAAGTATCTCTGTGATGTTGTCATCCCATAAAAGACAATGTCACCTGGAAAAAGTGAGGAGGGAAACAAGACATCAATTTAAGGAGGACAAAGATTAAAAGATTCTCTCAGTTTTAAAGAACTCTACTAAGTGCTATGAAGCAAACTCGTTGAATAACTTCGATGAACCTTGATGAAGCCATTATCTAACGCACTATTTGTAGGAGTTGTTTAATCCAGCAGAGACGGTGATAAGAAGGTATTAGGGATGAACCCAAGACTCACAGGGCTCTGAATAAAGCTCGCATGGTTACTGTCCACATGATGACATCAACTAGTCGGGTCTGGGATTTAAACAGCTGTTATCTATTGACTGATTTGCCCCCCTCACAAACTCAAATCTGCCTCTCAACACGACTAAAACAACCTCGACCCTCCACGTCCCCCTGGAAAGCAACGCAAATAACAACACTGGCACATGTGCTAACGTTATATAATGTGTTACACAAACATTGGTGTCCCAACCGGTCCCAACCAGGGACGTCGGGCATCTTTTACGGCGAGCGAATATGAAGGATCACGGATGCGACGAGGAGCCAAGTTGTTCTAATCTTAGCCAACGTTAATCCTCCTCCCCACTAGGTCATCACAAAGACGGGCTATTAGCAATTACGAGCCAAGACGCCGAACTGCACGATGTGAACATTGTACGACGCTAGCTCACTGCGACGAGAGGATGTCCGGGTCAACGCGGTTACAACAACGGCGACAAAAACTTCCTACCGTTTAAAAGATACTGATTTCTTTTAGATGCTGTACCGTTCCAGCGACATGCTGCTAGTAAACCATTTAAGCCAATACCCTGACAAATCCCGTTTCCGTTTAACAAGCGTGCTAAAGCTAACCGCTAGCACAACGAAAATCTAAATGTTCGGCACTCGCGCTAACGGAAGTAGTGATACGATGTTCTCTTTTACCTTTCGTTTGACATCAACCGAAAAAATGTAGGGCAACGAGGGAAAAAATAAATCTCGGTTACAAGCTGCTTGACCCGAGGATTTAATCTGTACCATCCGCTGCCGCTGCTTGTTGTTCCGCTGGCCAACGAGGCAAGAATCTCCTCCGAGGGCAGCAAGAGGAGCCAGTCGAGGCACAATGGCCGCTTGTTTAGTGTTGCAGCGCCGCCCGTTGAGCGGTGACGCTTCGTGTCATCTGAAAACCGTTAGTGGGGGTGAGGCGGAGGAGGGTGTCCCGCCTCAAGGTGCACTGCAGTCATCCGCAGCGGTCGCGTTTTGCTCACTCGAGTGCATGTAAACGGCTTCCTCATCAAAGTATGTTGCGACGGGAACGGCGGCAAACAAAAGGTGAAGCGAAGTCGCACTAAACGAACCCACGTCGAAGAGACGAGAACGTGAACAAACTGGAACAGCGTCTATACTTAACGTTCTGTAAAGCGCCTTTGCATTTAAAAAAAAATAATAATAATAATAATACGATTTAAATGAGAATTTTATCCATTATAAGCGTAAACTTGAACGATATCAAACATTGCAGTTTCTTACCAACACACGTATTGAAGTCGTGTATGTTAGACTGCACGTAAGAAACGCTATGCAGAATTTGTACGTTTGACCCGAAACACTTCTGCTTTTCACTCAGACCAGTGTAGCTAGTTGGCAAAAAGGGGAAATAATGGTGCTGACAAGACTTTTGGGTTGAGGTTGTGACACTGGCTGCTAGCATTTGTTACAGCTACTCACATTGACCACACTGTGACTGTCACCTGCAACTCGGGGTTTTTCAGAGGAATGCAAGTAGTTATATTTCAAACTTACACAAACTGGTTAAAAACGATAAATGTTTCACGTTATATGTTACTCATATGTTAATTCCATTGAGTCACAAATGTGGAAATGTTTCAGTTGTTTTTTAAAAGGGGTCTGCCAGAGCACTGGTTTTAAAGCTTTGTCTACTTCCTGTCAGAGGGTCTGCAGACAGCACCTTCTATTTGCTTGGCATCAAAGCTAAGCTCCCTTAGCTTTGATGCTTAGAGGATGGATGCACATAGCAGCCATGCTGCGTGTGTGTGTGTGTGTGGGGGGGGTAACTTAATGTTCACTCTCCACAGCTTATATTTATTACTTTCTATACAGCTATACAACTATTCTAACTTTAATATTTTTTATAACATTGTTACATGACAACATGTAATTAAAAAAAGAATTGAACTTTTCTTTTAAATATCGGATATATTCAAATGAACTTTTAATTAAGAAACTCTACGTTACACAAATACATTCATCAAATGTAAACGTGTCATCGTTCAAGTGTAAAACATTTTGAGTACAAAATCTGTTCCATTCAAGAAATAAAATAACCACGTAATATAGCCACCTGACAACTAATCTCATGTACCTTTTCTCACATATAAGCACCTCTTAAAATATTCAATGTCCAAATAACAATTTTATAAGTTACATTGGAAAATTCCAATCATGCGCTATTTATTCTGCGAAACTACTTACATAAACACCCTCTGGGTTAGAGTGAAAATTAATAATCATGTGTTTCGAATGTACCCCTCCCTACCCAAATAATATGCTGCACTTGTGTCATGAAACTTATAACTCTCCGATTGAAGTTTCGCACGAGTCATTGAAAACTTGAAAAATTAGTTATTGGGTTCATAAAATAAATTTTAATGAAACAAAAATATATATATTTTGTTTGTGACACATGCAGTTGCCAAAGATGTACACGAGAGGGCATTAAAGATTCATCTAATAAAGGCAAAACGGAAAGAAACGATATAATATACAATATAAAACAAAAATGTGTAGATCTTTCAACAATGGTTTTCTGTAAGTCTCTTCTGAATATTTGGCAAATGAAAACGTACTAGTGATATTTCCTTATCAACTTATGTCAATTTATAACAAATTTTTTTCTCGGATTTTCTGTGTCTGTTTTACACAGGAAATTACTGTTTTAGAACTTCCGCTCCAATAGTTGTTAAAGGTTAAAGGTTAAAGTCGCAGTTTGTTAGCTTGCAATTTGCGATTCTTTGCTCTTTTGCTACATCTTCTAGGTTATCCGAATTATCAAAAATAGAACTTTTATGCATTATGTAAGCAATAACCCGGGCCAATAAGAACTATTGGTGCATTTATTTTGAAATCAATACAGTCCGGAAGTGTGTACTCTGCTCTAGCTAGCGGAACAAAGTTCCGTGATAGGCTCAGTGGGAGCAGGTTTGTGAACAAGTCGGAGGAGGTACTAGCGTGAGCTCTGTCAACAAACTCACATAGCATGAGACTCGTCACGTACACTAAATGGACATTTCCCGACGGACGATCTTTTAGTTGAAGCAGAGCGGTGAGAACTTTACAGCGCTCGTAGATTTTCAATGAGTCGTCCGAAATATCAGTGTTACACGGAGTAGACGTTTTGTTTAGCTAGCAGAGGTAACGCAGATACGCTAACGCCAGCAACTTGAACGATTGACGTCTTAAATGCCCGATGGCTCGATGACCAACACAGTGTCTAACTGTGTCCTTCACGCTCAGTGTTTTGCCTTTGTTTTTGGAGACTGTCAACCAGTTGTTCTAAGCTTATGAGCTGCACGGTTAGCATTAGCTGTTTGGCTAAGTTGTTGAACTCCGATGGTTGGTGTGGCTCTTGATTTTACGACGTCGAGCGACAGCTGTGGTTCAGCGACTTGCGTGTGTTTCAAATAGAAAAAAAAGTTTTAGTTGAACTTACAGTTAAATAACAATTGCAATATCTGCTGATGAGATGATTTGGCTTTAAACTGAACGCTCGGTGCTCGCCGTCCCTGTTCGACATAACTGTGTAATTAAAGTCCCAAATTATGCAAAACTCACTTTACCTATGTTTTCTAACAATGATAACTGTGAGTGACGTCTACAGAAATTAAAGCTTAATTTACCTCCTCCACTTGGCAACTCTCTGGTCTTTGAGTGACCCCTTTGTGACGCCACAAAGTGCGCAGATACCACTCCCAGGTCAGTGACAACACCGCCAATCAGCGCACAATACACCCAGTGAAAGCGCCTGGCCTCTTGTCATCGTCCAAACATGAAGGTTCAACTAAGTGTCAGTTTCATCAGGCAAGTACAAACTGAGCGTCCTTCTCCCTGCTTTAGGTTGTCAACAGGAAATATGCTTTTTGCAGGAGAACTATAGAGTCTTTGAATTGTTCATTATGTGGTATTTCTATGCCAGGCCCTGGGCTCAAAATGACATACCATGAAAATAGGTATCACATGGGACTTCCATCTGCCCAAGTGAAACTATTTCATTTTCTCTCCAGCTACTTCTCAAGAAACAGACTCAATGACCTTTGAACTCTGACACCTGGAACCAACCGTCCCAACGTGTTTTCTGACCCGTGTCGACACCATGACGTCCGGCAACATCACCAGAGACATTCTGCACCGGCAGATCAGAGTGAGTTAACAAATGTCAAATTCCACACAGGCACAAATCTGCCAATCATTTACATAAATACGCTCCAGGTCAACCCCGACTGGCTCTCCTCAATGAGAAGATTAATAACATTATGCAGAAACAATCTGATCCAATCGTGTCCATTGATTCTTGTCCCCAGGACAAGCGAGTGTCTGGGTTCCAGCGGTTCTATCATGTGACGGAACCGTTCATCAAACGACTTGGACTGGAGACTGAGCTTCAGGTCAGTGACTCAAGGTGTTTGCAAACAGCAAACAGAGAGTACAAACTGAATGTAAAACAGTTCTTTTGGGACATAATTGCACTTCATAGACAATAAAGCAGACACACACAAAGTTACTTGGATTGTGCAACAATGGAGAAGAGTATAATAACCACAGAATGTGAATATGATTATGATGAATGTGGCTTGAGTGTTGTGTGACGTGTCTTTTTGTGTTATGGTTTTAATAGTTATGTTTTACTAGTTTTTATTGCTTTTTCATTTAACTTACTATGTGAATCCAAAGACAATGACGATAAAGAAATTAAATTCAGTGCGGAAGCAGTGAGGATTTCAACAGGGCGTGTTATTTTTCATCACAGGGCCACACTGGCTGTGTAAACTGCCTGGAATGGAACGAACAAGGAAAGTAAGTTTCAACTGTTGCTCTTGCAAATCTTGGTTTGTAATACAAACAGTCTTTGCATCTCTAATTGTGTCAGTCATCACTGGATGCACTTCCAAAGTTGTTTTGGAATATATTTAATTTCTCAGCCTTGACTCAGATAACTGTAAATAATCCAACTGTTCAAATGATGTAAATATCTTGTTTTTCCTTTCTTACTCTATAAATGTTTTATTTTATTTGCATTTCTTTATTCCTTTTTAATTAATATAATTTTCCTTATCTTTGTTGTTATAATTATTCAGATTTCCCCAACGTGGGATTGATAAAGGCGTTCTATTATGTTTTGTTCTATTCTATTTTGTCTTGCTATAATAAACTCTTGGAAATGTACTGCATAGACCTCCCAATGTATCCTGAAGTGTGTCTACACAACTTCTTATAGGTCATTTTCTTCTTTTATCCAGTTTACTGGCTTCAGGCTCAGACGATCAACACGCCATCGTCTGGGATCCGTTTCGTCATAAGAAGCTCACAACTATGCACACGGGTCACGCTGCAAATATATTCTCCGTAAAAGTAAGCAGGACTTCGTTCGATATTTCTGACGTGCTGGTTTTCTATGAAAGTTGCTCACTGGTCTTGTTTGAACCGCCGCCTCCTTCTGACGTTTCGTTTCTCCGTCCACCCAGTTCCTTCCTCACAGCGGGGACAGGATCTTGATCACGGGCGCAGCAGACACTAAAGTCCACGTGCACGACCTCACCGTGAAGGAAACCATCCACATGTTCTCCGATCACACCAACAGAGTCAAGCGCATCGCCACAGCGCCCATGTGGCCCAACACCTTCTGGAGCGCGGCCGAGGACGGCATGATCAGGTGGGGCTCGCCCTGGAGATGGAGCCCCGGTGGCTTTCAGTGATTGGCTCACACTTGCCCCTCCCCTCCGCCTGTCCGCCGCAGGCAATACGACCTGAGGGAGAACAGCAAACACTCGGAGGTGCTGGTGGACCTGACGGAGTTCTGCGGTCAGCTGGTGGAGGCCAAGTGTCTGGCAGTCAACCCGCGGGACAACAACTACCTGGCCGTCGGCGCCAACGGGCCTTTTGTTCGCCTCTACGACATCAGGATGATCCACAACTACAGGTTGGTAGCGACATTTTCACTGCAGGTGCAATAAAACATTGATAAATACTTATTTTAACACGAGAATAGAATAGAACGCTTTAATAAATCCCAAATTTGCATAGTTACAGCAACAATATAGTGCAAAGAGAAGTAAAGTTATATTAATTTAAAATAAATAAAAATAAAATATTTATAGAGTAAGAAAGGAAAAACAGTTGGATCACTTGCACAGATATGTAAATAAATGTAAATAATGTATATATATTTTCTTTCTTTATTTATTTTTAATTCACTCTTTGCACTGTACATGCTGCTTTAACTATGCAAATTTCCCCTGTGTGGGATAAACAAAGGCATCTTAAAAGCCGTCCTCAGCTGAACTTCATTTTCAGTTTCTGGGTTGAGATCCAGGCTTTGTGCCTTCGGCGGTGGCTTGATCGAGTTCATGTGTTTTTCCACAGGAAGTCCATGATTCAGGGAACGTCAGCAGCTGTGCACTCATTCTGTGACAGACAGAAACCCATCCCAGACGGAGCCGGACAGTATTACGTTGCAGGTATTCTGTTGATTTGACAACGTCGGACTCTTGTTCCATAATGAGGCAATAAGATCAGAGTAACTTCACCTTCTGCTCCGTTAATGCTTCAGGTCACCTGCCCGTGAAGCTCCCAGACTACAAGAACCGCCTGAGGGTCCTGGTGGCCACGTACGTCACCTTCAGCCCCGACGGCACTGAGCTGCTGGTCAACATGGGCGGAGAACAGGTAACACTGTCATCACCAGTGAGAATCTGAAGAGTTTAATAACTAATGTAGCTCAAGTTATAATAAATAGTTATGGTAAATGAATAAATAACTGTTGCTGTAAAGTACAGGTATGAAATGAATAATATATATTGCCTTATGTATATCCAGAATGTAACAGGTTAAAAATATACAGAGATTTATATGAATGAAGTTATATACAATGATCTTGATGATGATTCTTACACTTACTCTTTTTTTTTTTTTCAGGTTTATCTCTTCGACTTGACATTCAAACAGAGGCCATACACGTTTTTGATTCCAAAAAAGTGCTCGCCATCAGCAGGTGCGTCTCTGAAACTGCTTCCATAAAGACAGTGAGTCTGCTTGAGGCCCGAGAGGTCAGTTTGATTAATGGGAGGTGTGGCTGGTTTGTGGATCTGTCCAGGTGATGTTCAGAATGGAAAGACGACCAACGGCATCCACCTTCCAGCCAGCCATATTAGATTTGCTGGAAGCCAGATTCACTCGAGGTGATTTCACTCAACCCCTTCCTGACTGACTGACTGACTGACTGACCTGCTGCTGCTCAGACTGCTGTCTTGTCTCTTTCAGCTCTGAACTCCCTCCACACCTGGAGAAGATAAAGCAGCAAGCGAACGATGCGTTTGCGCGGCAGCAGTGGACTCAGGCCATCCAGCTCTACAGCCTGGGGATCCACCAGGCCAGCAGCAACGCCATGCTGTACGGGAACCGCGCCGCCGCCTACATGAAGCGCAAGTGGTGAGAGTTAGTGTGTTAGTGTGTGTGTCTCACTGGTCTACTGGCTCCAGGGGCTGCGATGCGACTGAAGTGCTGCTCTTGTCACCCTCAGGGACGGAGACCACTACGACGCCCTCAGGGACTGTCTGAAGGCTCTGACTCTGAACCCCGGACACCTCAAGGCTCACTTCCGGCTGGCGCGCTGCCTCTTTGAGCTCAAGTATGTGGCCGAGGCCCTGGAGTGCCTCAACGACTTCAAGGGGAAGTTCCCCGAGCAGGCACACAGCAGCGCCTGCGACGCCCTGGACAAGGACATCAAGGCCGCACTCTTCTCCAAGTCTGACTCAGGTATCTCAGCTCTGATTGGTGCTTTTGATTTCGATTTGCAGCGGGTGATATTTGTTATACAAATGCACAGAGTTGGAATGAGCACCAGACTTTCCCGCAGCTGGACCCCAGAAAGGCTTTCCGAAGCTGTCTGGGATATTAGAATACTAGCTGAAATAAAAGCTCGGTTTTGACTTTGCTAAAAGCAGGTCGTTTACAGACAGGTGTTGGGCATTTGCATAATTTCCTGTTTTGAATAGAATAGAATAAAATGGAATAGAAGATATGAACTTTATTAATCCCAAATTTGGAAACTACGCTGTTGCAGCACTAAAAACAAAAAGAAAAAACACATATCACCCAGTTAGTTTTAAGCACCGCCCCACAAAAATAAACCCAAGAGAAAACGCTGCATAAGAGGAACTTTTCCCTGCTGGGAAAGAAAGTAAAAACAACTGCTGCACTGAAAACTTCAGCAATTATGCTATTTTTCAATTAATGCTATTTTTCAATTTACAGGTATTGTATTATTGGAAATATAGCTCAGCTCTTTTTTTAGGTTTTAACTTGAAGCAAACATCCAAACTGCAGTGATACAATGTCAAACGCGACACAATCTTGTGGTTATAAGAAGTTCTTTTGTCTGTTTTGTTTGTTTTTCTTCCCCAGCTGATGATAAGAAAGCCAACAGTGGCGTTCGATTCAACTCGTTGAGTCGGAAGGAGTCGATTCCCGAAGACGAGCTGGTGCTCCGAGAGCGAAGCTTCGACTACAAACACAGATACTGCGGCCACTGCAACACCACCACCGACATCAAGGAGGCCAACTTCTTCGGAAGGTCAGTCAAGCTCCAGAGCACCACTAGGGGGCAGTCAAGAGCTTCTCAGCCTGAGACAAGGCGTTTAAGGGACAGTTAAACATTTTGGCAAATTCGCCTGTCGTCGTATTCCCCTTCAGTCACAGAAGTTGGTACATTTCTCAAATCACCAGCGCCTGTTTGTTTGTTTGTTTATTTATTTAATTCTTCGGCAGAGACACAAACTGTAGGTGAAGGTCACAGGTCTCCTCTCCCTCAAAACACATCAAATGCACAATCCAACAACCTCTCATGTCCCTCTGGTGAACAAGTTGTGACCTGCACGTTCACCAAACTATTAGAAAACCATGTGACGTTTGCGACGCATGCAGCAAACCCTCAAAACTACTTCCCGGTGTGAATCACTGGGCGGAGGGACACACTCCAGGACGAAAGGTTGTAGGTCTTGGTTAATGAAGAAATCATCTTCCACGTTCACCACCAGTCTGCTGCGATCAGACATCAGCGTCTCGTCTGTAGATGATTTGTTTTGATGACGGGAGTCGCTGCTTGAAATCACAATTTTCATTTCTCGTGACATTTTTTTAAAAAGCTACCTTTGCAAAGTGACCTTGCTGGTCCGTTTGACCCCCAAACCTTTCAACACACGCGTCCAGTGCCCGTCTTGACTCATGTCTCTGCTCGGCAGCAAAGGTCAGTTCATCGTGAGCGGTTCGGACGACGGCTCCTTCTTCATCTGGGAGAAGGAGACGACCAACCTGGTGAGGATCCTGCAGGGCGACGAGTCCATCGTCAACTGCCTGCAGCCACACCCCAACTACTGCTTCCTGGCCACCAGCGGCATCGACCCCGTGGTCCGGCTGTGGAACCCCCGGCCTGAGGTACTGACCTGTGGGGGCGCTCTTTACACACACATATACACACACACACACACACACACACACACTAAATAAGGGCCGTTTGCAAGTTGAGCATGTGACATATAGTCATATGGTATCATGTGACAGAGTTAAAAAGATGTAAAAAGATTTTTTTTTTAAAAAGTGGGAAGTACACATAAGGGTGTTTAAAGTTTTATGCAATACCATACAATGTAATTAGTTGCAAACAATGAAATGCAACAAAATGACACTATACCATTATAACGACACATATATAGATGTTTCTGTGTAATGATGATGTGTGTGTTTTGTGCAGGGAATGAGTGAGAACGTGCGGGTGGTGGAGGACATGGACGGAGCCGCTCAGGCCAACCAGAGGAGGATGAACGCCGACCCACTGGAGGTCATGCTGCTAAACATGGGCTACCGCATCACGGGCCTGCGGGGCGTCGGCCCCGACGCTGCCTCCGACGACGAGGACAACTCAGAGGGACAGGTGCAGTGTCGGCCCAGCTAATAAATGACGACGACGAAGAGAAGCAGTAGGTGTGGAGTGTCAGAGTGATGGTGGGAGGGGGGGCCAAGGACTCGATCAGGACCCCGAAGGTCGTCACCTCTGCACTATGCATCGCCCCCTGCTGGCCACAGAGTGCACCGCTGGAGGTCAGCTGACCCACCTGGGGGGGTCGCTCCTCGGCGGACGTGCTGCCGAGTGTCAGCCTCCGGTCGGTCAGCCTGCAGGTGGCGCTGAGAGTCTCAGTGGCCGCTCCACTTCAGCCTGAAAGAGACTCTGAAGTGTCATTTTGTTCACGGGAAGCCTGGTATTGAACCGTCACACGCCAAGATGTTGACTCTGCACGTGATCAGAAGCTTTTCTCAGCTTTTCTTTCTTTCTTTTTTTTGGGGTTTCTAGCGGAAAAAAGGAGCCATTTCTCTTCTGCCCGCACAAGCACTGCAGCGACCGAAGATCCATGTTGGTTTAGTTTCACTGAAACACAATGTTGGCACTCTGTGCTCATTTTCAGTTTGGCGGTTTTTCCGCAATGGTTTGTTGATTAAAATCAACAAGATTTCAAAACAATTTTATGTTTAAAAAAAAAAAAGGCTTGTTGTTTTGTTTTGTTTTTTTAAATCAATTTCCGTTGATTGCAACTGTTTATGTCACTGTGAAACTTAAGCTGAGTGGAGACGGGACGCAGGTGCTACCTTGTTGTGTATGGCACTAATAATGCGCTTTTTGTTGGCGATGGGATTCCTTCCATCCAGCTGTGTTGCTCCAGCACTTTCTGTTCAACAAACATTATGCCACATTATTTTATTATCATTATTATTATTATTATTATTATTATTATTATTGTTGCTGTTATTATCCCCAACAGGGCGGTTTGATTTGCAACCAGCAGTCCCAATAAAACAGCACGTGAGACTGCAAAACAATGAACAATGAATAACTGAATACATCACACAGTCATTTCAACGCCCAGTGCCACAGGATCATCGTGGTCCTGAGCCCTGCAGCTTTTGGCACATTGTATCTGCGGCCCAACAGCAGCCTCAGTAGCCCAGGACCTCCTAAGGGTTCGTGGACCTCGTCTGAGTGCTAGGAAGGGGTCCCTGGACCTCCTCGAGGTCCTGCTTTCATGAGGTTGGTCCCAGTCTGATGCATGAGGCGTCTGTGGCCACAGGCCCGTGCCAGAAAAGGAGTCAAAACCTGGATCGTGGTTTAGGGGGCACACTTTGTCTTCTGCCCCCCACTAATTGTTGAGGACTGGTAACAAGCAACACTAGGCTTCCTTCTGGTTTACTTTCTTGATTCAGTTGAGATCCAGTTTTTCTTCAAGGGATCCGTTAGTCATCATAGTTGTCAACAAGGCAAAAAATAAAGTGATGAAACACTTCTCACACCACTCACGTCTGAATCATTTTGTTGTGGTACTTCAATACAACCTGTATTTCAACAGCACCAGCGGTACTGACCACCCACTGAGCTTCCAGCTTGGAAACATGACAGAAGACTGTGATGTTCTCTTAGCACGTCAGAAATATGAGCGTTTGTAGGTAGAATCTTTGGCCTCCATGTTGCAGTGGTAATTGCTAAATGAAATATGCAGAGTCACTGCATCTCATAACAGGGAAGCTATTCGAAATAACACTGAATGATAATAAATCTCCAATATGAGAGACACTAGCCAAGCTTGGTTGTTTTATTTTAAATTAATCAATAGATCATGTGTGTTGACAGAAATTCAGTTCATCATTTGCAGCAGCATGGTCACCACAAGGAAGTCGTTTTTTTCATGAAAAACAATTCATGAAGAAAATTAAATTGGTATGAGGCACAAAATACAGTATCTGTTTATAATCACTGGATGGAATGTTTAATGCCATTACCACAAAGAGACAGATAACGTCGTAAAATACAGTTTAACATTTAGCAAACCACCAACTCGTTTATTGCGAGATTTTTCTTTTCATAGTCTATTTCGTTAAAATGAACATTATTTAACACACGCGAAAAAACGGGTCACTCGTCCCTGCTTGCTTACTTAAAATGACTGTGAACACAAGTCACCGTAATCTGCGGCGACGCGTTCACGGCCCGACGGAAGGCGGAGTGACGTCGTTGACGCCGCCGCGCTTCCGACTCACGTCGCCCCGTGGGTCAGTGCGTCAGTGCGTCGGTGTCCCGTTGCGGGCCGTGAGTGATGGCGGAGGTGGACGAGAGCGACGTGATGATAAACTACCGCGGAGAGCCGCTGAGGAGCGAGCGGAGGGGCGGCCGCTTCCCACACTGCATCGTCTGGACCCCCATTCCCGTCCTATCGTGAGCTTCGTGTCACGCCGCGTCACGACCTCATTAGTTGTGATTCTGCTCGGTGTCTCTTTGTGTTACATTTGCTTTTAAATTATAGCCGTGCTACTATGTTTTCTTCTCCCCCCACACCCCCTTTCTTACCCTATACATTTATTAATGAATTTATTTAAATTGATATATTTTTTTCTTCTGTTTGCACTATATTGTTGCTGTAATTCTGTAAATTTAACCAATGTGGGATCAATGAAGGCTTCTATTCTATTCTATCTGACGCATCAGACTGGCCTGCATGAACGACTGTGTGTGTGGTTAAATCCGCTGTTGTGTGTTGCGGCATCCTGCAGGTGGATGTTTCCCTTCATTGGTCACATGGGTATCTGCACCTCTTCCGGGGTCATCCGGGACTTCGCAGGCTCTTATTTTGTATCGGTGAGTGTCGACCCCGTCTGAAACTCTCAGATTTTGTGTGTGTGTGTGTGTGTGTGTGTGTGTGTGTGTGTGTGTGTGTGTGTGTGTGTGTGTGTGTGTGTGTGTGTGTGTGTCGATTGAGTGTCTTAATTGTGCGTTTGTGTGATTCCAGGAGGATAACATGGGCTTCGGCAAACCGACAAAGTGAGTTTATCTCTTAGGATGTTTTATATAAAGCTGCAGCCAAACACAGAGAGGCATGAATATACGTAGCGATGCACCGATACCACTTTTATACAGTAAGAGTAGAGTACGAGTTCTTGCTTTTCAGTACTTGCAGATACTGATACCAAGTACTTGATAAGGATGCTACACAATATAGAATTACTTTGATTTTTTTTTTTTGTTTTCCACAGATATTTCACGAGAACAATTTTCTCTGCCGAGCAAAAACAAGTTGAACAAAATTGGCATATACAAACAGCGTTGTGGTATGGGTTCGTGTTTTACAAGTACGAGCAGAGTACTCAACTCTGGAATCAGTACCGATACCCAATACTAGTATTGGGTATTGGTATTGTACTGATAACCGATACTGGTATTAGTATCAGGGGGAATACTCAACCCCAGTATCAGTACCGATACCCAATACCAGTATCAAGTATCGATATACTGGTATTAGGTATTAGTACTGATACCGGGGTTGAGTACTCTGATGATATGTGATAATAATACCAGTATCGGCACTGGTATCGGTACCGATAGCAGATACTGGTAAAATTATCGGGTATCTGGTATTGGTATCAGTTCATCCCCTAAAAACCTGTATTGAAATGATACACTGACTGCTGGTTCTCCTTTGTCAGGTTTTGGAAGCTGGATGTGGACAAAGTGTGTGGCAACGGTGCAGCCATGTGGGACAAAGCCGTGCATGACGCTTCAGAGGAGTACAAGTGTCGACCGGTACTGACCATACTCACTCGTCTGAGTGTGTGTGTGTGTGTGTGTTTTAGATAATGTTCCAAATTATTTTGTTAAACAATGATAATCCATTTTTTGTGTGTTTGATTTTCTGCAGCACAACCTGTGCCTGGACAACTGCCACTCCCACGTGGCCTTGGCCCTCAACCTCATGCGCTACGACAACAGCACGTCGTGGAACATGGTCAACCTGTGTGTGGGGTCTTTCATACACGGGAAGCACGTGACGTAAGTCCCTCGGCCTCACCCACCCCATGGCTCCTCCCTCAGGTCCAACCTCCAGGGCTTCATTAAGTGGTGCCAACCTTTAAAATCCAACTGACCTTTTCCAGGACTCTTCTGAAACTGGCCATGTAGGTCAAGAGGTCATTTAGTTTTCCTGTGGCCTGCCAGTCGCTCCACTGATACTACAATAGATAGATAGATCGATAGATACTTAGTTACTTCCAGGAGAAATTTACATTTACATCAGAAACTATAGTATAAAGAGAGATAAAGTACAGTATGATATAAAAATAGAAATAAAAATAACATAAAGGTTGAATAAGTTTCCATTTGAGTCCACTGGATTGACATAATAACAGCAAAATAGTGCCATTATTGTCAGTAGTAGTAGTAGTAGTAGTAGTAGTAGTGGTGGTGGTATTTGATGACAGTACATTTAAAACAATTGGTAGAATTCTTTCACATGAAAACACACACACACTTTTTTCTTCATCACTGTTTTTGTTGTTGTTGCCGTCCCTATTTGGGGTTTGTGTAGTGTGCCGGCTGACTTCATGTTCCCATGAAGTACACTTTATTTCTCAACTTCAGGAACAACACAGATGTGATGTGTGTGTGTGTGTGGTGCTGAAGGAAAACACGAAGAATCCTGATCCGTCTTCAACAGCCCAGGGATCACAGTGGTGTTCAGCTGGACTCGCAGCTTTAGGAGACATATGGCTCGGAGAAACACCCCCCCACACCCCTACTACACACACGCACACACACACACACACACACGCACACTCCCCCCACTCATTATTCTCCGCTGACCCACATACAGTGTGTGTTGGCGTGACACTGCTGCCTCTGCAATTACGCTCCTCCGCCACAGGAGTCGCTTATAAAGAAGGGTAGTAACGTAATTTATCACTGACAACGGTGCCCCCTCTAGGTCACCTTGGGAGGTCACCCCCTTGTTGGCTGCTCCAGGATTCTCCTGGTTGGGGCTGCATGTGTTGAGGTGGCGCCCCCTCCCTGTGGACCAAGTGATACTCCATCACGTCTCACACGTCCTTCTCTGTCCCAGGAAGGGTGGTGGTGGTCTTTTTTTTTTTTTTTTTGCGTGTAACAGTGTGGGTTAGGGCAGAGTTTCCCAACTAGTGGCTTCCGACCCGAAAGTGGGCCGCGGAGCTGTTTTGATTGAGTTGTGGCTTTGTGGGCAATTTCCCTTTTTTGTTTTTAAAGGGATTTTAAAATATATATATTTATAGAGAAAATGTTGGGCATTTATGTTGCAGGACACACATTTCACTTCAATAATTTCAATTGTTTATTGACTAGACATGATAGAAAGAGGGCTAGAGTTTTTATTTTTGTTGAATAAATTTGGGTCGCAACTTCATGATAAGGAAAAACATGATGATGGTCCTGAGTCTCCACACGCACGCACACACACACACACACACACACACACACACACTCACTCACCGGTCTCTCTTGTCTCCCTCAGCTGGGCAGCCTTCCTCAAGACGTGGTTCCCCTTCCTGATGCTCAGCGGCGTCCTCGCCACCTTCATTCTCACCTTCCACCTGCAGTAGCTGAAGATTCTTTGAGATCTTCTCTCATATTTATGCCGCGCTATTGAAGACTTCAAACCTTCTCCCTTTCCTATTCAGAATGCAAAAACTCAACTCTTGGCTTTTAGTTCAGCGGTCATTCAAGAGTCGTTTACACCTCATGTGTTTGTGATTTAGTTGAGTGGTTAGTAACAACATCAGCAAAACATCTATTGTGAACTGGGCACCAGTGTTGTTATTTTTATCCCTAGGTCTGTCGCATTTATTTACTTCTCCATGCAATAAAATGTTTCTCCAGGCTGACTGTATAAGGCAGAATTGTCCAGTTGACACCAGTCAAAAGATATTTTTGCATTATTATTTCACTTTGTTTTAAACAGAACTAAGGTAAAATGCTTTTCTTGAGAAATTAAATTTGTTTTGTTATGAAATTCATCCTAATGTTGAACCACTACACGATAGATGAGAACAGAGCATATTTCAACTGGATATTCCATCCAACCAACATGTGATACCCAGTAATATATATATATATATATATATATATATATATATTTCTTTTCATTTTATTTTATTGTTTGAATTGTTTATGTGTTGTCAGACAGAAAATGAATGCTCTTAGTAAACAATTCTGTAAATCTTCTGAATTGTAAGTTCAAGCAATATATTTCATTACATTGTGTATTTATTTAAATATTTGTGTCTTTTTAAGTTTGTTTGTTTTACCGGCATGTAAGCAATACAGTAAAGTTTTCTATCAGTTTGCAATTTTCCGGTCACTGGTTTCCTTTTGTTGGACTGAGTTAAAATGTTGCGGACGCTCTGATTGCTCCCTGTACCTTTAAGAGAACCAGCAGCGTCTTCACTCGGCGGGCTGTGTGATGTGAACTATCATCAATTTACAGGCTCCTTTATTCTTTCAGTGAAGCACATTCGGAGGAGCTGCTGCTGCTGTAGCTGCCCCAACACCATTTTGCTTTAGTTTGGAATTTTTTTCTGGAGTAATTCAACTTATTAATTGGCTGCTTGTCCGAGATGTTTGCTCTTTTTGTAATCCGAGTGTTTTTGGGGGTCCTGTTCTTTGCAGCCCACCACTGTTCAGAGTGCCCCGCCAGGTGTGAGTGTTTTGCCGTCACTCGAACTGTGAAATGCGTCTCTGAGAATTTGCACGTGGTGCCGCAAAGTTTTCCTGGATATGTAAAGACTCTCATCATCACCGGGAATAACATCCACCGGATTGGAGCTGATTCCTTTGTGGGGCTGGACAATGTCACCAACGTCATCTTCAGCAATAATAGGTGAGGTCAACTGTGTGTGTGGGTCTGTGTGTGTGTTTTGTTAATTAATAAAGTAAAAAATATCTGCACTAACTTTCTTTAAAATAAAAAAAACAAACTTTTATAAGATTCAAGAACTTTATTGGCCACATGCTCAAGCTGGATGCAGAGGGAAATGTCATAGCTGATTGTGGAAACAGCAAAAAACAACATTCACAGTAAAGAAAGAGAGAGCAGCAGGAACAATCTAGAATAATACTATATATAACCAATTTTTGTATAAATAAAAGAAACACCAATTTTTTGTGAGTTTATTTTTCTGCAGTTTGCCAATGATATGCCGTTGTGTTGAGACATGAGGATGAGTGTGTTGAGAGCAGGTGTCTGACTGTGACTCATCTCCCCAGGCTCACTGAGGTGGCCTCCCACTGCTTCTCGGCTCTCCTCAACCTGCGCCTGCTGGACCTGAGTGGGAACCTCCTGAGCGTCATCCACCCGGAAGCCCTCAGCATCGCTGCCAGTCCCCTGCAGGAGCTCAACCTCAGCCGCTCACTCTACAACTCCAGCGTCCTGGCAGACCTGAGCACGGCCCTGCGCTGGGGAGCCCTCGGGGGGCTCCTCAGCCTCGACCTGTCAGGGAACCGGCTGGCCTCCCTGCGGCCGGCCATGTTCTCCTACCTGCCTAGCCTGCGGCAGCTCTTCCTGAGCCACAACTCTCTGGTGTCGCTCCCTGCCGGGATCTTCTCTGGACTCACCAGGCTGCAGGAGTTGGACCTTTCGCACAACAACTTGAGGACGTTGAGGGCTGAGGCCCTGCAGGAGCTGGCCACGCTCGGGAATCTGCGCCTCCTGCTGGGCCGCAACCTCTACAGCTGCTCCTGCGACATACGCCCCCTGGTGGCCTGGCTGAACGAGTCGAGAGCCCGGGTGGACGTGGACAACCTCAGGTGCTCCTGGCCAAGGGGGCTGAACCACAGCCGGCTTTGGGGACTCAGCCCCCAGGCGGTCGGCTGCGAGGGTCCTGCCCAGGTAGCGGGGGCCGACTTGGGCCTGCAGACCTCTTACGTCTTCCTGGGGCTGGTGCTGGGCCTGGTGGGCGTGGTCTTCCTCTTTGTGCTCTACTTGAATCGCAAAGGCATGAAGACGTGGATCGTGGAGATGCGAGACGCGTGTCGGGACGTGATGGAGGGCTACCACTACCGCTACGAGATCGACTCGGACCCTCGGCTGGGCCAGATCTCGGTGGCAAATGGTGAAAGAAGGATGCAGATGTATGTGGGCTTAAATCTGACACAGCAGATGCCCGCTGACACCTGCATCACCCAGGTCCCAACAAAAACACTGGTCAAGTCCAGGACTAGCCCACAACCTCTGAGTATGTAAGGTCAAAGTTCAGCTTGGGTGTAAATAAATATCCTGCAGCAACATGGTGATAGAAAATGGCTGGATGGAGGTTAGAATAGAATAGATAGAATAGAATTCCTTTATTAATCCCACATTGGGGAAATTTGCATAATTACAGGAGCAAAATGTAGTGCAAAAGAGAAGGAACATTATATTGATTAAAAAGATTGATAAAAATAAAATGAGATATTTGACTTGAATTTAGCTTAGGCTCATGTCTTTTGATTTGTAATTTTATGACTTGTTTACATAGAAGAGAATATATTTTTGTTGTCATTGTAGCATGTGAGTCTTTTTTTTTTTTTTTTTTTTTACAGTGTCTTAGTGTTTTGATATTTCTGTTGTGAAAACTTACTTATTTGATGACCATGGAAAATATGCAAGAAAAGCACATTTTGTAATACATAAAGGCACAGTGTAAACAATGTAGTTGTTTCTTTTTAGACTTTGTGTTTCTTCTTATATGTGTGGAAAAAATAAATTTGAACACGTTTGACTAGCTGGGCTCCTGCTTCAGTGTGTCCGCTGTGAAAGCACTGCTCTGCGCTACACTCCTCCTGTTGAGGTGGCCCCACTGTTTCAAAGAGACGATGATGAAGTGTTTTTCCGGAGGGAAAAGTGGGGCAGAATGAAAGATAGAGGTTGGAAAACACCTGCTGGCTCTGCAATCCAGAACAAAAAAAACAATCCCAGCATGCATTCAGTGAGCATCAACAACACGCTGGTGAAAAGTCTCATTATTTTTGTTTGACCAAAGCATTACAATAGGATGAAAATATATATTTTTGTGGATTTCCATTTAGAAAAATCTATTTATCTATGGATTCGTTAATTTTTGCTCATCGTTTCGTCTCGTCTCAGTTCGTTTTTCTCGCCTGAGCTTTTATATCCGCCTTGCTGTGACGTCACAGCTCACCTGTGGGTGGGTGCAGGAGCTGCCAGGGATTAGCCGTAGCCGCAGGTGATAGCCAAACACTGGGAGGCTGTCGGGACTACGACTCGGGACTTTGGTTTCTCCCCTTCGGAAAAAGTCCAACCACACCGATGAGCCGAAGAGTCTCGTCCGGCCGAGGCAGCCGCGGCTAGTTCGGAGGGGAAAGTTCGCCCTTGGCGGCGCTAAAGTCGCCGGAAGTCAATGCGCGTCCGACTTGGAGTCTTTTCTCTGCCGTGTTTGCGGCGCGAACAGCAACTTTTAGTCCGTCAGACTTCCGCGGTTCCGCACGTTCAGCACGTAAAGCGACGCAAAGAGAACCGCCAGTGGTTCAGCTTGTGCGGTAAGTGAAGCTTTACCTGAGAATTGTCCACATTTTTTTTATGTTTTCTTTACTTTACCTTTTTATTTTTAATTTATTTTTCAACTGCATGTTTATCGTCACGCCAAACAAGGGCGCGACGTCCTGGGCAACATCAGTGTGTTGTGTTGACACTGTCGGAATCAAAGCCGGGGTGTTACACTGGAACTGACCGACTGCAGAACTCTTTGATGCAGCGTTTTGCGTGATAAATCAATAGATAAGATAAAATGTTGGTTGTGCAGGATACACAAATTAATTCAACGATTTCAGTAATTTATTGACTAGAAATGGCGTTTATTTGGTTTTGCAATCAAAAATGATGATGGTCCCGATACTCCACCAGTTGAGAACCACTGCTTTACTGGAATGTGTCACTGCTGCTGCTGCTGCTGCTGTGTTGAAGGCTGCAGGGCCTGGTTGGGAGCTTATTGCCTGCTGCTCTCAGTGACGGTGTCCCTCCACCAGCAGGTTCCAGGCTCCTGGAGCCATGAAGGGCCACAGCTCCGGGGCCCCGGCCACCTCCCGCCACCACAAACACCACCAGCAGCAGCACCACCACAACTCCAGCTCCAGGGTGGACAAATACCGGCCGGCTAGGACTATTTCCCGGGACAGCTCCACCAGCCAGGACTCGAACAAAGATCATCACCAGCAGCAGCATCACTCCGACCACCACAGACACAGCCGCAGCCACAGCCACCCCAGGACGGGGACGGGCCGAGGGTCTGAGACTATCGGGTTCATCCCGGGATCGGCTGACGGTGGTGGTGGGCCGGCGGGCCGACACACCTGTGGTGCCTGCAGTTCCCTGGGCTGGAGCTCCTGCAAGGCCCTGATCTGCTGCCTGCTCACCTGCGGCTTCTACGGCAGCCGGGAGCCCTGCCTGCCCGCCACCGCCGCCGGCGCCGAGAGCTCCACGGACCACCCGCCCAAACCTGGTGCAGAGTCTCGCCCCCCAAGGGGCGTAGGGGGCGGGGCTGCTGACAGCCAACCCAGCAGACACTCCAAGCTGCCCACCAGCGACAGCTTCCGCTACCCGGACGTTCGCATCGCGGGCCAGACGGTGGTGTACCCGGTCACCTCCTCTAGGGGCAGTCGAACACCCGGCCGAGGGGGCGGCGGGGACAGCCGGCGCCCCGTCAGCGGTGCCAGTCTGCTGTCGATGGACGACGACCAGGAGGAGGAGCCGGAACAGCTGAGCGACGTGGACTCTCTGATCAGCAAGAAGCTGCTGGAGCTGTACGCCCTGCACCAGATCGACCAGCTGGCCCGCTGCACCTCCGACTCCTCCTTCTCCCGCAAGACCAACGAGATCAGCGAGCTCATCTACAGCGTCGCCCAGGACCTCAACCTGCAGGAGCGCGAGGCCGAGTGCCGGCTGGTGCATGGCGTCATTCGGATCAGCACCCGCAAGAACCAGAAGAACAGGAGCCAGGCGGGGGGGCGGCGACCCACCACCAACACCAACACCAACACCAACACCAACACCGGGGGGCGCTGCGATGGAACCCTTCCCCCCGACAGCGGCAATGAAACTATGACCTTCATCAGCAGCGACTGTAAGGACCGACAACTTCACAGCCTCCTCACGCTTCTGGTTTTATTATTTTGGCCAAAATCTGTTTCAATCCGCCGCAGCTCATTGGTTGGCTCTGTGATTTTTTTATGCCCTGAGTGAACCAATCATCTGTCAGCCTGCCACCTCATGATAGACGCCTTGTCTTCAGGGAGGCAAGTCTGCACAGGCTGCTCACCTGCACTGCAACACTGCACACATGACAGAGGAAGTGTGTGTGTGTGTGTGTGTGTGTGTGTGTGTGTGTGTGTTCGTTCTCTGTCTGCTACAGTTCCTGAGGTCAAAGTGTCGGAGCAGACGCCATCAGACGAGCTGGCGAGGAAAATGAGACACCACAGCGGGAGGAGTGAGTACTGCTTGTGTATAGTTGGGGGTGTGGGGGGTGGGGGTGGAGAACCCTGACAGAACCCAAGCAGACACAGGGAGAACATGCAAACTCCACACAGAAAGGCCACAGACTCGGGTGCAACTCAATCAGCTGCAGAGAGTGTCAGCAGTAGGTTAGAGAGTTGAACCCAGTAAAAAAAACAGTGCATGGAGTGCTGCTAGAGAGTTGAACCCTTCAGCGCTGCTGAACCCTGTTAACGCTGCTTAACGTTGGTTCACACTGATGAAACCTGTTAATGCTGTTCACACTGTTTAAGGCTGTTAAAGCTGCTGAACCCTTTTTATGATGCTTAACACTATGTAATGCTGTTAATGCTACTTAACGTTGCTTCATCTTAAGATAACCAGGTTATCGCTGCTTAATACTGTTAACATTGTGTAGTGGTGTTAACACAGCTCACCATAATTAACGCTGTTTGTGCTGCTTAGCAATGCTTAACGCTGTTCAAGCTGTTAAAACTGTTGAACCCCGTTAATGCTGCTGAACACTGCTTCACCCTAACCTAACTGCTGTTAACGTTGCTTAGCGCTGTGAACACTGATTAACAGTGTTAACACTGCCTAACATTGTTAACACAACTTTATGTTGATCATTGTTGCGTAACACTGTACAAACTGATGAACTATGTTAATATTATTTAACACTGTTAAATATGATACAACATAACCAGGGTAGTGCTGCTTAACAGTTAACACAGTTAATACTGCTGAAGACTGTTTCATGGTGTGGACACCGCTTAACACTGTTAAAGCTGCTGAACACTGTTAATGTTGCTTGTTGTTTTAACCTAGCCCTGTTAACGGTGCTTATATTTTTCATGCTCACAGATTTACGGCCTTCATTAGCTCTGATGCTGAGGTGTAATTACCGCCCGGCGACTCAAGTCTCTGCGCTCTATTGTCTGTTGCTGCTGCAGCTCCAGGCTCTTTCCCACCTCGTCTCCACTTTCCACTGGCATGCTTCTCGTTAGACAGTGAAAGCCCCGCATTCCTCTCTCCCTTTTCTCTGCATATGAAAATCCCTTGCTCATTAGCCCCCCCGCCACCTTACACCCACCCATCAATCTCTCTCTTTTCTAGCCCAGCAGCTCAGAGGTCATTCGACACCGCCTGTTAGCACCGCGGATCAGGTCCCATTAAATATGTGCAAGCGTTATATGATGTCATCAGGGGAACACCTTGGCTTTCAGATGGATGACGGTGGAGCAGCCCGTTATTGTGAAGAAGCTGGTGTCCTGTTACATACCATTAAGGACTTTTCTAGAATTTTCCCAGGAGAGCTGTGAATGTTTTGGCCTGTTTGGGATCGATCAAGGTGAAAATCAAAAAAACTTGAAAAACTTCTACCCAAGTGTTTCAGGCGCTTGTAGTTCTTGGAATAGTGAGTGACTTCTAGTCTAGATGGAAACATTGACAAAAGAATTGTTCCACTCTCCAATCAGTGCAGCCACACAATCAGGCTGTGAGGCAATGTTGAGCACACATCAATGTAGAGGTGGCCCGGGTGAAATCAGAGAAAGTGCAACATTATATGTCAACAGTATGTTTGGTCTTACGTTGTAGTTGGATTATTATTATTATTATTATATTATACTGGGCTATGAAAAATGCAAAAAAGAAAAGCCATCAGATGTCCCTCATCCTCATTGTGATGGAGGTGTAGATGCTGAACTATTAAAATGTCCTCGAAATGTTTAAAGTAACTTTTATTTTGGTTATGTTGGCCATTTATGAACTGTTGCTCTGAGGGATAAGATGGTAAGATGCCATCTAATAAAATAAATAAGAAGAAAATGTTTTTTTTTTCTTCATTCAAACCAATAGTTGAGTAGAACTTTCTAAAAATCTCCACTCAGGAAGGACTTTTCCCAACATGTGGTCCCGAGCAGAGAAGAACCTGCTTAGGCTAACAATGATGATGCATCAGTGGCAGTTGAATCAGAACCAGACGTGTTTTTTTTCCTTCTCATTGTTTGTGTAAAGGTGGATGTTAGCCCTCAAGTCACTCAAACGTTCTTGTCCCTCAGCGTTCTCCTCCAGCACCACCACAGCTTACTCGGCCTACCACCACGAGACGGAGACGGACTCGTCCGGAGCTCCCCTCCTTCTCTGAAGAGCCACATGGAACAAAAGCTCAACACGCTGGAACCTCAGCCCCTCCTCCCTTCTTCCCCTTTACTTTTAAAATCGTCCCTTTTGCTGTTACTGACTGGAGCACCTTGTTATCCTGAGCGATTGAGTCTGGCTGCTTTGCTGTTAAGAATGACGTCTTCCATACATGAACTCTTTTTTTATTTGTTTTTTTTATACCTACGTTGATACACTAGAAGAGTTGCTAAAACTGCTTTGTGTATTCGTGTACAGTGTTTAAAGTGACCAGTGTGTCTTTATGCAGAGACTGAGTTTGAGAGGAAACTGTCCCCATTCTTCATTGTGTGATTGTTGTTGTTGTCGTTATGCAATGGTTGTACATGCACAGGTTTGTCTGGGGTCGCTAACTCCTGCCATATTAACTTCTTTTTTTCAAAAGATTGTCTTGACCCCGAAGCTGCAGAACATTTTTTAAGCCATATTTGGATGCACATGTTGTCGTACTGATGTTACTTTCTTGGTTGTTAAACTGTTTAGTTTTTTTTATTCACAGGCCATCTCCTGTTTTTAACAGAATAATAAAAAAAAAAAAACATCCTCTATTTTGGCTTTTGATGTGTATTTGATAAGGAAGAATGTTCCGATATAAAAGTTAGTCATAAACTTAGTTAGTCATAGTCCGACATAAAAGCAAAATAAGTTCATTAACCACATTGGCTTCATTTCCTCTGCTCTCCATGTTAACAGAGTCACTTTCACAACATTTTTTTTCTCTTTAGCCTACTATTCTGCTGAATCATTTGAAGTATTGTTGTCTCAGGAGGTCACCGTGCCGCACCACACAGGCCTTCTTGGCCCAGAGCAAAGGGAGAAACTAGTTTGGCTGGTTCTGGCAAAAAGGAAATAAAATCCCTGGGTTTGTCTCTGTCAGTTGCAAAGCAGCGGAGACCAGCCTGATGTCTGGATTTCTCCGACAAGCGCAGACTTCAAAATGTGCTTCATTTCCACTTTGAATATTTACAACTGAGAAGATCAAACTGACAGAATGTAGCCCTTTTCAATTTGTTTTGATTTATCGGTTTTGGACAAAAACCTAAGAGGACAAAGATCTTTTTTTTAATTCCACATGAGACAAAAATTTCCTTCCAAGAAAAATGATGATGAATCTTAACCTTTTCTATTCCAAGCAGAGAGACTTTCAAACTTGCTGCTGCGGCTGCCCTGCTCAACCCTGTTTGCTGCGTCTCTCTGCCCCCACCAGCACATTCCAGTTTTACCTGTATGCAGTGTCATGGAAAGGCTCACAGTTTCACAACCAACATACCACAAGCTGAGCTGTGAGGGACAAGAATGAGCGCCCCGTCGCTCACAAGTAGCCTGCAGCTTTCCAGTATCAAACTTTCCACGGATAGCTTCAATTTTGCATTCTCCCCCCCAAAAATAGTTTTAGCTTTAAAAAGGTGCATTCTAGTTGAACACGCAGTATCTTTTATTTAGCATTGATTTAGATTATTTATTTATTTTTTCCACCATGCATCGAGCGTATGTACCGTGTGAATCTGATTTCATGCTCCGCCTCAGTTTGCCAGATTAGATTCGGTATTTGTCAGTACCACCATCCAGCACTAGAGGGAGACAAAGGACCACAAAGAGGTGGGGAGCGGTCGTGGTTGCCTCCGAGAGTGTGACCTACTACTTGATGATTTATAAAAGGGATTGAGTATTACATCATGAATCCGACCTGCGCTGCTTTTGTATGATGAAAAAAAAACACAAAATACCTGTTTTTGTACATTATGTTCACGTAGAAAAATATATTTATTTACTATTTCAGTATATAATTCAGTTATTTACAACACCACAGAAAACAGAAAATGTCTTCAAGATAAAATATTATAACAATAATAATAATGGTAATAATAACAGTCCTCATGCTGACGTCATCTCTGTCATTCTGGGCCCACAATGTCCTGTCAGTCTTATGACCCCGGCCTCAGTGGGGTCACTGTGCTGTGACCTTCCAGTCCGCTGTCATTCTGATGGACAAGCAGCTGACAGGCAGGTGCAGCAGACAGCTGGTTCCCTATCTGAAGAAGAGCATGTCGACCAGTAGCTCCATAAGGTCGGCCTGTCCAATGACGGGCCTGAAGAAGAGTTCGCACACAAGGCTGGGCGTGATGCTCTGCAGCAGGGAGGCCGCCAGGAGGATCCGGGCGAAGCGCTCCTGGTGGCCGGGGTGGAGGATCTGCACCACCTCATTGAGGGCGTGCTGGGCCTCCTGCTGCAGGCTCTCCACAAACAGAGCGGCCTTCAAGTCTGGAACATCTGTCCAAAGAGGAGACAGTGGAGTTACACATACATACTCACACACTGCAGATAGGTGTCTGGAACTGAGGAGGAGGAGGAGTAGGGACAGGGAGGAGAGGAAGGAAGAGGAGGAGGAGGAAAATGAGGATGCAGAGGAGGAGCAGAAGGATGATGAGGAGGACGCAAAGGAGAAGGAAGAGGAGGAGGAGGAGAAGGAGGAGAAAGGGGTGGTGGAAGAGGAAGGAGGAGGAGGAGACGGAAGAAAAGGTAGAGCAGGAAGGAGAGGAAAGAGGAGGAGATGGAAGAAAAGGTGGAGCAGGAAGGAGAGGAAAGAGGGGGAGAAGGAAGAGGAGGAGGAGCAGCAGAAGGAGAATGAGGAGGAGGAGGAGGAGCAGAAGGAGCAGCCGAAGGTGAAGGAAAAGCAGGAGGAAGAGCAGCAGCAGGAGGAGGAAGTGGAGGAGAAAGAGGAGAAGGAGAAGTAGCAGCAGCTGGGGGAGGAGCAGGAGACAGCAGGAGGAGCAACAGCAGAAGGAAGAGGAGAAAGAGGAGGACGAAGAGGGGGAGGAGGAGAAGGATCTACCTGGGTTGAAGATGGCCGTCCCTTTCAGGTAGGCGAACTCCTTGGGACTCAGGTCCAGACTCCAGAACTTTCTGAGGCAGGACTTGAGCTTGCTGACTCCGGCCATGGTGGGCTGCTCCCCCTGCTGGCCGGGCCTCTCCTGACGGTTGAGCAGGATCTTCTTCAGCATGCTGTCGGTGGGGGTGTCGGTCACCTGAAAGTCCAGGCGCTCCTGGGCCAGACCCAGGATGAAGAGCGGCGCCCAGCAGCTCCTCAGCAGCGAGAACTGGTCGGCGCGGGGCATCTGGTTGAAGGCGGGCAGGTTCTTCATGAAGCGGACGGTCTTGACCAGAATGGCCGTGGCGTCCCTGCAGATCTCGGACGGGTCCTGGAGGCACACGGTCCGTCGCTGCTCCTCGCAGCTGCACCTGCGAGGAGCAGCGGCGGCGGCGGCGCCGTAACCGAGGAGGTTGTCCTGGCCGATCCCGGTGGTCCCACCGACGTCCATCCCACTGAGGATGTTGAAGAGGATGGTGGGGTGGTACTTCCGGTCGCTGGAGCACTCGCACTCCTGGTCCATGGGACAGACGTCAGGAGAGCCCAGTGAAGGAGGAGGAGGTGGAGGTGGTGGTGCTTCTCAGGAGCTCACAGGTCCGACTGCTGTTTCCTCGATTTCAGCAGTTTATATATGTAAGCCCCCCCCTCCCCCGTCCCGCCCTCCCACTGGATGAACCTTGACTTGTCAATACGCTGTAAAAACAAGCAGCGGTGGTTCTGACTCAACAGCCCTCGAAGGCTGATAAGCTTTTCTCAATGAAGACTGAGCTGCTGCTGCTGGAATCAAGCTGACACAGGTGGCAAAATGATTCAATTCTGTAACCGAAGTAAAAGTGCAGATATTTGATACAGATACTGTCAAAAAGAAATACTCTGGTAAAAGTAAAAGTACTCATTCAAGTACTATTCAACTCCTTTACTCATGTGAAAGTAAAAAAATACAGGTTCAAAGGCTAAAATGTACTTAATTAAAAAGTATATATATTTATATATAATATAATATAATCTAACATAATATAATATAATACATAATAGTAATAGAAGTTATTATATATGTTTGGTGATAGGCCGAGGTCCTTTAAAATAATCTGTTTCTAAAACATGATCCAGTTTTATATTTAACTGTAGAACAGCGTCATTCACATAGCTGCACTAAGTGATAAGTGAATTACTTTGAGTAAGATTTGTATCTTTTAAACACTTTAAACACAAAAGCAACAAGCATGTTTTTCTTTTCTTTTTTTATAATGTAAGAAAATAGAAAGTACAGATATTTGTGTACAAATGTAGAGAGTAAAAGTAAAAGGTCATCAGAAAAAGAAATGCTCAAGAAAAGTACAGATACCTGGGGAAAAAAAGTACTTTAAGTACAGTACCAAAGTATTTGTACTTGGTTACTTCCCATTACTGAAGTTGCATATCGAAGAGGCTGCGTCCTTATCAGTCCGCTGGTGTCGTTAACCCAGGCAGTACCAAGCTACCAAGGACTAAGCTAATCAGCTGCTGCTCCGTTCCACGTCGCTGCTGCAGCTGCGGCTGCTCCTGCTGCTACCTCACACCTGCAGCGCTGGAAGGAGGCCAAGGCAGCCAGGGGCCATTGACCTACAAGTTAAATCCATATTAGGTGTTCTTTTTTTTTCTTCCCCCCCCCTAAAATAAACAAGACAGGTCAACACAGAAATAAAATATAGGTTATAGTGTTAAATTTAACATTTCAGGTGTTTTAAACTTCAACGTGGAACATGAAGTCTTGCTTTGTGAAACACAAGATGAGCTGGTTGCAAAGACGTCTCAGCATGCAGAGTCAGCACCCGGCTGGACGTCTTGTCACTGACGTGGGTGTCAGAGGCATCAATGAGGCATTAGTTCCCTTTTGTGACATCACAAAGGGATGATTTCTTTGAAAAAAATCGTGTTTTCTCTTAACAGTTCTGTAAAATTAAGCAGATAAAAGACGTAAAGGATGGACATCCGCATACACTCTTACACTGATTAAAATTACATTGTTAGATTGAATTTTGCAGGATGTTACACCAGAAGCACTGAGTGGTTTCTGTGGTGAAGGACACAGACAGGCTTGGCGGAGCAGCTGCAGCAGTCACACACTGGAACAACTTTCCACAGAAACACAGCAACATTTTTCCAAAGTCAACTTCCATTGACGATAACGAAAGTCTTAATGAGTTGTTGGGTTCTGATCTCAGGCCTCAGTGGATCTGGACTCTATTGTGATCAAGTCAGAGAAACGGTTCCATCTTCAGTCTGTCTTTATTCTCTCGTCCGATGAAAACCTCAGACTTGACTTGCTGACAACATGTCTTACAAGCCAAAATTTTATTGTAAACATGTTATGTATTATATATATTTGATGGTCCTATGTGTTTTATGAGCCAATAACTCATGCCTTTGTAAAAGTAAGATTATGCTGTATATCCATAAAGCTATAATCCAGCTACTTGTCTTCCTTCAACTTAAACTTGAGTTCACTTCACAGCAACAATTAAGTCGTGAACCTGAATGAAACAGCAGTTCATCCTGAGGGCTGTGTGACTCATGTGAATTTTACTGTCTGTTCAGTATTCTTTTTTAAACATTCACACAGGTATCAACTATAATGTGATTTTCAAGACGAGGTCAGAAGGTCAACACAGTCAGCAGGATTAATTTCTTTTGAAACGGGTGTGACAGTGCGACAAACTGCTACTTTTTGTTGGCTGGGTGATTCACGCATGGAAGGCTGAAACGCACAACCCAGCACATGGCCGACACTTATAACAATGGTTCAGCTTCACTCCTGGTTGTTTGTTTGTTTATTTGATTGTTTGTCTGTCTGTTTGTTTTAGTTATTTGTCCCCACTGAGACTAAAAAGAGGGTGGAACTTTTGGAATTCCAGTTCTTAGTATGATGCCGGAAACTGGCACTGCGACACTCTGCCACCTGATGGGGGAAATTTTAGCCTAATTTGTTATCTGCCTGGTGCCTGGCACGGAGGTCCGACGCTGATAAGCAAATTGCTTTATTGTTGTTCACAAGTAAACCATCTCAATGTCCATGTACCTCACTGTGGATCTGGAATTTATAACGTTTTATACTAATAGGTGACGCCGCACAAAACACACTGTTCTTTTTAAATGGTGTTTCTGCTGCTAATCTGGGTGATATTAAAAGTTCCAGGGGAGCATGTGAAACGTAGAGGAGCCCGAGTCAAGGCCAGTTCGTGAAGTAAACGACAGCAATAAAGTGATTACGAGGCAGATACTCCAGAATCACTGGCAGCGCCAGTCACCGAATATTTGTTTTATCTCAATCGACCTCCTGAGCAGTTCCGGCTCCGAGGCCCGTAGCTTACACAGCCCTGACTTCTCTGAAGTTGTGGTAGTCATTATGACACAGGCCTTGTTCATACCGAGACGTGATACACCTGCGGGATGATAAGGAACCACCACCTCAATTTTTTTTTTGGATGAAGTGCATGACGTTATGCTGCAACAAGGCGGCAGAGTGGCCTTTAGTGACCTTGGCAGTGGTGGAGCTCTGTCAAGCATGCTGACAGTCATAAAAGTCCGTGATAAGAGTCTTGTTTATAGAGGTTAGGAGCAGGCAGAGACAGACACGGAGGACAGGCGCTTATCTCCAAACAGGACTATAACAATAAAACAGGCCCATGTTCTATAAGTGGAACAACTGTGGGATCCGTAGAGCCAGTGAGCAAAACAGTCCTGGTGTGGGGATTTGTGACGTAATGATTGTGAAAGAAGCACCGGAGCCAGTCTGTCCCTTTTGGAAACTGCTTTTAGAAATTTGAGACTGTGGCATTTAATGAAGAAAATATATGTATTGTAAAGAGATTTGTGACATGTTCCCAATACACTGAATTTGTCTACTTTTTTGGTAAACTTTCCCCCAAATATTGATTTGACCAAAATGTTTCCTCCCAGTCTGAGATTTCCTCAGTCATTGACCTCTGCCAGTGATGGACCCACGGTATCCTTGACCTTCTGCTCATACAGTAAGTGTTCATTTGCCCACTTTATCAGTCCTACTGGGAAGGTTATTTTTACCCCCTAGCGTCAACTTGATCAATATGATCAATTGTCATTTGCCATTTATCCGTTTTCTATCAGTTTTCTATTTCTGTTAAACTCACACAGAATTAAAGTGGTCTGAGTCTTACTTCGATAAAATAATTGTATTTTCTTTACAAGATACATATGGTTTAGTGTAATAAGAATCTGGATACACAGTTCAATTGGGATCTTAGATAAAAATTCAATATACAAGTTGCCTTTTCTTCATTTGCTGCATTAAATCATGACCTGCTGTTGTCTACATGAGTCTAAAGATGAAAAAAAACAACAGTTAAGTTTTAACTGTTAACAGTTAAAAGTTTTATAGCAACCTCGTTTGAAGAGGGCATTTTGAAATTTAAGAGATTTTAACAAGAGAGAAAGGGAGAGACATTGGCAATATATTTTTTTTTTACTGTAAATGTTATGGTTAGAGAAAAAGGTTTAGAGAGATCAAAAACATCATTGTGATTTATTTGAAAATTTGAAATATTTTATGGTGTGGTATTTAGTGTTGAAAAAAATGCAACGCAAATGACCTTGCATCCATTTTTTGGAATCACTTATCATTGGCTACGATTAATTTTCTGATAAAGTGCTGATGGCTCTAATTTACAGTCCAGAAAGTTTTACATGCACACTCTAAAATTGATGCCAGAAGTTCATTTTTGGAATATAACCAAATTCTCAAGGCCGTGCTTATCTTTCTTTTTTTGATTCAGATATCAAGAGAACATTGTTATTATTAATATTATTATTGCATGATGTCAAGTGGATGAATAATATAAACTAATTCTAAATTCAGATGATTAATTTGTAACTATGATGTGTAAAGCCATGTCACCCTGTCTGGACTTGAGAGCATTTTATTGCCCATTACTAACACAACAGTGCAATAAAGCCAGGGGTGAAGGCCAGATGGGGAGGCAGCCTGAGGGTTAGTGAACCTTGGTTGTGTCTGACAGAGCAAGGCACCATAACAGGTGTTTGGTGAAAATCAATTGTATGTTCTTATTGTATTGTATTGTATCTTTATTTTTATTTTATTTTATTTTTTAAAGAAATCAGCATTGTTGAAAGGTGTGTATTCATCAAAATAATGTATTTTGTCGCCAGATGGAAATAAAACTCTTATGCGGATATGACGTCATACCAAAGCTCTATTCTATAAAATAAACTGATATAAACAAAAAAAATAAACTGATATAAATTAGAAAATCAGACGAATTGACGGTAATTCCCACGATAAAGAAAAATAAGCGGAAGTGACGTAATTTCAAAGAGCCGCCATGATGACGTAAGCCGCTTCCTGACGAAGAAGAAAACAATAATGGCGGACTCTGACGAGGTCGCGGCCGTGTATTTCGCTGTGAGCAACATCCCTGCGACGTTCCGCTCTGCGGACCTCAGAAACTACTTCAGTCAGTTCATCGAAAGCGGCGGTTTTGTGTGTTTTCACTACCGACATCGACCTGAAATTATCCAAGAGGCCAAAGAAGGACCGGAAGCTGTTGACCAGCCCGGGGGCAGCTCGTCGACGGCCGACCGAGGAACCGGCAGCGGCTCGGTGTCGAGCGTGAAGGGGAAGGCAAAGAGCTGCTGCTGTGTGGTGTCGGTGCGGGAACCAGAAGCCGACAGGTTCGTAAGGCTGTACGCCAGGAATCACTGGATCAACTCAAAGGGCAACTGGCTGGCGAGACGCTGCGTCGTCAAAAGAGTTAAAGTTTCGAACGGCAACGGTGAGTTTGTTGTTAATTGGACTCTGAGTGAAAAAAATGGTGTGCTTCTTTTTGTATTAAAACGTTGGTTACATAGTGTTATTCTAGATTGTTCCTCCTGAGCTTTCTATACTGTGAAAGTTGTTGTTGTTGTGGTGTATCTCTGGTTAGCATTGTCACTTTTACATTTCACTGCACATCCGGCATGAGCATGTGACGAATAAAGTTCATAAATCTTGAATCTTAAAATGAGGTAAACAGTCTCTGAAGTAATTACTTTTAGAGTCAAAGTGAATTGGCCTCATCAGTTTGAGAAAGTCGCCCTGTTCTGGTTTCACATGACAAAATCAGAAAATCTATTGAAAACACTTTTTAAAAATTGAAATGATTATCTTCCATTAAACTAAATTGAAAAATAAAGACATCATCAGTGGATCCACGATGATAAAGTTTTTGTTTTTTTCAACTAGTTGTGGTTATTATTTTGTCCTCAGTCATCAAGTCTGACAACTTTGTGTTCCTGTGTGTCTGCTGTCTGCTCTCTCAGATGATGGCTCCTTCCCCTACAAGACGAAGCACGAGCAGCGCCACCGGGTGGCCCTGACGGAGTGTTTCACCGAGGCTGACCTGCGAGGCCTGGTGGAGCTCAACCCACCGGCCCTCATGCCCAACGGGAACGTCGGCACTCCGGTCAAGGTGTTCCTGCAGCTCATCCAGTGCTGCCGCCTCCCGCCGCGTCTCATCCCCAAGCTGGGCCTCACCTTCCCCAAGACCGGATCCAACCGGCGCTACGGCAACGTGCCCTTCCAGTACCGCAACACTTGGACTCTCCCGGCCACCGAGGAAACTGTGCTGACAGCCACTGGACACGAAATATCTGGACCGGGATCTTTGACTGCTGCTGCAGGCTCCAGACAGAGACAGAGAGAGGAGCACACAGAGACAAGAAGGAGTCAGGAGGAGGAGGAGGAAGAAGAGGAGGTAGAGCTGCAGCAAGAGGAGGAGGAGGAGGATGAGCAGCGGCAGCAGCAGCAGGAGGGGGAGGAGGAGGAGCTGTCAGAGGCTGATGATGTAGGTTTCACACACAGGCACGCACATACACACGCACACACACGCCGCCGCTTGGTTGTAGCTGCTGCTGCGGTTGATAGATGTGGATGCTGTGTCTGCCGTGTGCAGGACGACGACCGCTGTGAGGAGTGGGAGCGGCACGAGGCTCTGCATGACGACGTGACCAGCCAGGAGCGAAGCAAAGAGAGGCTGTTTGAGGAGGAGGTGGAGCTCAAGTGGGAGAAGGGCGGCTCGGGCCTGGTCTTCTACACTGACGCCCAGTACTGGCAGGAGGAAGAAGGAGGTGTGTCACTGAAACACATTTGATTAGAAGGTTAAGAAGAAGATTAATTTGCTTGAAAAAATGTGTTCTCTTGAGTTTAACTCGTGTTTCCTATCGCCCCTGTTCAGATTTTGACGAACAAACAGCAGACGACTGGGACGTCGATATGAGTGTTTACTACGATAAAGGTATGAAACCCTCGTTTTACATCTGTGACTGTCCCGTTTGATATATCGAACCATGATTTATGCTTCTGCTCACTTCTTTTCCAATATGTCACTTGTTTTCTTTTCTTTGTTTTATCAATATAGCTTCCTTAACATTTCTTTCTATATTATTTTATGTTACTTTATTATTTAAAGTGAATTAACTCTGCAGAGTTTGACTGTCTTTAATCAAAATTGAATTTCATTAAACAGACGGAGGTGACATGGATGCACGCGACTTTGTCCGCATGCAGTACGAAAGGCGGCTGCGGGAGGGTCTGGAAGACACATCAGTACACAGTCAGACGATTGGCAGCTTTGAGAGGTTCACTAAAGTAAGTGGATGTTTTATGTTACTCTCAGGTAGTTCTTCATTATTGTTATTTTTGTTTTGGCCAAATTCTTACAACTTGCCTCTAATTTGTCTTGAAGGGATTTGGTCGTCGCGTGATGGAGAAGCAGGGCTGGAAGGATGGTGATGGTTTGGGAAGCAGCCAGGTTGGAATCAGTGAAGCTCTTGACAATGAAGGTCAACATCCGCGCTGCAAAAGAGGCTTTGGGTGTGTAAAGCCGCGAATAAAAGACCAGCAACACCTTTTTACTTGCATCTTTTCAGTTTGGTCATGTCTTGCTCTCACTCTCCTCATACTATCTAATGTCATTTCTGCAGGTATCACGGGGAGAAACTGCTCAAGCACCCAGTAAAGAAAGCCAGAACTGATTTTCACATATCAACAATTTACGATCAGCCCAGAGACATTGACCAAGGCGACACTGTGCTCAGGCGTCAACCCAAAATCAACATGAAGTACAGAGATTGGCAGCCAGGTGGCAGCATTGGACCTCGAAGATGACATCGGATCGTTGTTTTTTTGTATATATTTGTGTTTTTTTTTATTCTGCTGACTTGACTGACTGCCATTAAACCTGTTTCTCTACCTCACAATGTGTGCATTCAGGTTACATTTTTGTATTCTTACTTTAGTATGGAATAATCCGTATAATTTCTTCAAACATTTAAAGTGATATATGATGCAATATTAGGTCATATAAACAAAATAAATGCAGGTATGTTGATATAATATTTCGTCATTTTATGTACATACTGTATATATGTGTATATAGTCAGTAGAGGAGTTCTGGAATTGTGCCATGGTTGTTGGAGCCTCTCCCAGCTGTCATAGGGCGAAGGCGGGGTGGCACCCTTGACAGTTGCCAGTTCATCGCAGGACCACATAGAAACAAATACAAACAACCATTCACAATAATTAATCTATCTATCTATCTGGTCAGCGCTGAACAAGCAGCATATTTCATCACACCTGCGCTGATGCAACCTCCAGTCCAGAAGGTGGCGACAATGTAAAATGTCGCCACTACAAATGACAGTGTCTCCAGCCACCTGAGGAAGAAGCTGCTGCTCGCATCACAACACACACACACACGACCTGCCTTGCGCGTCAAAACGTCGTCACTCATTCCAAGTCCAAAATAGATCATACAATTTTGACTGGAGGAACTTTAATTGCGCTCGGCCACGTGGTGCTTTATGTTTTGAATTGCGGTCGAAGTCATTCACGTGCGAGCGCCGCTCGACTTCAGCTCGTCCAGAACATTCGGAACCAGTACGACCCGGATGTGGACATACTTCACGGGACAGCAGATGGGACGAGGACCTGACTCAGTGGTGTAGTCTACGTGATACGCAGGTATACGCCGTATAACCACTAGAAAAGGTCCCGAATGACCGTAGGACCACTAAAAATAAATGCACAAAGAACGCATCAATGTGGTTCTTTGTTGAAACAACGTTCACTTTACCATTTATAAATTTGCCTTCTCTGTGTTACAAAGTGGGCTCCTTTCGACCACTGGGGGCTTCCGTCAAGGGGGGACGCGAATCCTACTAATGTAAACTTTTCTCTCTCTCTCTCCCTCCCCCCTCTCTCTTTCTCTCTCTCTCTCTGTGTAGGGTCGGGGGTGAGATGAGAACTTTTCTGCGAGGGGTTTTAAAAGCAGGCGTCCTTCGTTATAGTGGAATATTACACATTATTTAAAGCTGGTAGAAACAATTTAAATGTGCAAAGTTTAAGTAATAAATGTAAATGTTAATATATACAATTGCTAATACATAAATGAAATTCATTTAATTGTCATGTCTTAAAAGTCCATTAATTAAGACACTATGTACACCATTAAATGACTCACTCATATCTTATGGTTGTTACATCATTTGAGCTTTGTGTTGTTTTGGAATAGCTGCTTCTTAATGGATGTATACGAGGCTTGGAGGGGGACGGGACAATTACGAGTACACACACTAGAATAAAACTAGACTTACACCACTGATCTCACTGGACCTTCCATTGAGTTGCTAACCATGGAGTGTTTTTGTCCCTAGGAAGCACCATGTCCGGCCAGGAAGAGCCTCTGCGCTTCGGCCAGGTGGTGATCGGACCTCCGGGCTCCGGGAAGAGCACCTACTGCCGGGGGATGCAGGAGTTCCTCAGCCGGCTGGGGCGGAAGGTGGTGGTGGTGAACATGGACCCCGCCAACGAGGGACTGACCTACTCGTGCGCGGTGGATATCTCCGAGTTGGTCACCCTGGGTGACGTCATGGAGGGTCTGAAACTCGGGCCCAACGGCGGGCTGCTGTACTGCATGGAGTACGTGGAGGCCAACCTGGACTGGCTGCAGAAAAAGCTGCAGCAGCACCGCGACTGCTACTTCCTGTTTGACTGTCCCGGCCAGGTGGAGCTCTACACCCACCAGAGCTCTGTTAAAAACATCTTCTCTCAGCTGGGGAAGTGGAACTTCAGGGTGAGCAAGAACATACCAAATTATCTCTCACCTGCGCTCTTCACACTTGTTGCTTCTTACATAGAGAAGTGAAAAAGTACACATACTTCGCTACAGTACTTAAGTAGATTTTTCAGGTGTTTGTGCTTTACTTTTTCTGAGGACTTTTTACTTTTACTCCCTACATTTTAACATAAATATCTGTACTTTCTACTCCTTACATTGGAAAAACATGCTGGCTACTTTTGTGTCTAAAAGTGTTTTAAAGGTACAAATTCTGCTCCAAGTATTTTTGTTGTTTTGCCTTGAAGTGGAGCTATTAGAACTCTGTTGCTGTTGTGTAGTGAAATGTAGAAGTTGATCATATTTTAGAGGGAGATTACTACACAGTACGTTGGCTTTGGGGTGACTGGTCGGTTCAGTCCAGATTATTCTCTCACAGCTTTTTCCTATTTGTAAAATTGTCAAGGAATTAATTGTTTTATTAATGACAAAAAAAACATCATTTTCACCTTTTACTTAAGTACACCTTCTTACTTTTACTTGAGTAAAGGAGTTGAATCAGCACTTTTGCTTTAACCAGAATATTTCTTTACACAAGTATCTGTACTTTTGAATGAGAATACAGAATCAGAATGTGAATACTTTTGCCACCTCTGCCTGTACACCTCAGCTGTCGGCCGTTCACCTGGTGGACTCACACTACTGCGCCGACCCGGCCAAATTCATCTCAGTGCTGTGCACCTCCCTGTCCACCATGCTGCACGTGGAGCTCCCCCACGTCAACATCCTCTCCAAGATGGACTTGATCGAGCAGTATGGAAAATTAGGTGCGTATGGGGACAACGCTGTACGTCGTTCTGATTTGCTTGTGCGTGTCACAGAATTTTTACCCATCACACCATGATGACTCTTTTTTAATCCCCTGTATCGTGCAGCCTTCAACCTGGACTTCTACACAGAAGTCATGGACCTCACCTACCTGCTGGATCACTTGGCTGCCGACCCCTTCTTCAAGAAATTTCACCTTCTGAATACAAAGTTGGCCGAAGTCATTCAAGACTACAGTCTTGTGTCCTTTGTGCCTCTCAATGTGCAGGTATTGTAAACGTGTTGCAGAGTCCCAGCGCTGACTGCATACAGCTGCTCCAAATTCTTTTACGCCATTGGTATAATTACAGCCATAATGTTTTTCACAACTGACCATGTTGTCCATTAACTGTCACTTGTAATGAAGACCTTGAAGGCTCAGTTTGTGTGTTACATATATCACATTCATCCGGTGAAACTTTTAAGCCACCTGTTCTAAAACTTAAAAAAAACAAAACTACATTTTTTAAGGGAAAGATGGAGTCAAAATCTTTCTGAGGTACAATTCTTTAGATTCTTTGTGAATAAGCTCAATAGATCATTGATTTTTAACAAAAGTGCTCCTCCAGTGTATCAGCACACCCCCAGGAATGAGAAAATGAACTTATTTTGCTTATTTCACTTTTCAAAAATATGGTGCCAAAATTCCCAGACAGGCTTTGGTTCTGCCCTTTGCGACCACCCTTCCAAACATGTGGAAGGTCTAACGTGGCAACCATTCAGCAGGATTCTGTGAACTGTGTTTGTGTGGTACTCACGATGTGAAGCTCATCCACTAGTCTGATACTTATCTCCTCTGTGCGAAGGACAAAGAGAGCATGCTCCAGGTCTTACGAACAGTGGACAAGGCCAACGGCTACTGCTTTGGGGACATGGAGGAGAGGAACCTGCAGGCCATGATGTCAGCTGCTGTGGGGGCCGACTTTCAGTTCGACTTGTATCCTTTCTCAAATGTTACGGTGACTCATTCTGACTCATCTAGTCTGGAATCTAGAAGCTTTAGACTTGATTAGAGGTAGCAGTTGATACTGAAGGAAAAAAGGGACCTTTTAATTTATATTTCACTGTGCATCCAGCAAGAGCATGTGACAAAGAAAGTTCTTGAACCTTGAAATGACTTTGGATCCGTTAAGCTACACAAGCCTGAAAATATTATGAGTTTTTGTTTTTCTTAACAATTACAAAAACAGGACACTCGGAGTGCAGGAGCGGTACGTTGAAGCCAGTGGGAAGACTGTGGCGGAGGAAATGATGGAGCTGTAAATTAAAAAGAAAAAGATCCCAAAGTAAAGGACAAAAAGTGCTTGTCTTTTTAGAACCAGCTCAGCAGCAGAGTCCCGCCAATACCCACCGCAGGTGGTCTGAGCTCTCCAGCCTTCCTCCAATGAGAGCAGCGAGACGGGAACTGAAAGCTGCAGCTGAAGAGGATCGAAGGTCGATGCACCGCGCCAAGGATGCCTCAAGGAAGACTGGCAGACTTTTTAATGAGCTTGTGTGAAGAAAATTCTAGCAAAAATGTTCATACTAAATGTCTTCTCTGTGTTTGCCCAAATAATTTTAAGTCTCTCTTTGACAGTGATTTTCATATACCAACATCAAATTAAAGAACCAGATATAAAGAGTTTCTATGACCATGTCGTACTTTTTACTGAAGATCATTTTTATTGTCATTGCAGTGGAAAATCCCCAGTGCCCGAGTGTTGTAGTTTATTCAGGGGTTGAATGGAGAGAAGGTCAATGCCCTACCAGAAATAAACATGCTTATAATTTTTAACGCCTTAATATGACACCCATTTCTTTTTTTATTCTGAACTCCAGTAGAAGTGCCTCTCTTGAATAAATACACAGAGCACTAAATAGATCTGCAGAAAATGTCATGTTTAGCTCTCTGTGTACAACCTCCAGTGAAAACATTTGGTTTCACCTTCCTGATAGAACCAATGCTTTGTTATCCTTCACATGTTGGCTGACTATCCTGGGGAGGTGTTTGTGCCCTTTGTGAGGCCGTAAAGGGCAAATATCTAAACTATATTTGTTGAAACATTCTGAAAAGTGCAGTCAGCAAAAGCAGATGGACTTTCATTGACAGTCTACAGACACGTGTTGCTAGAGAAGATTGGTTGGGACCTTCCAGAGATGTTTCAGCATTTCAGTGAATGTACCGTTTGCTAAAAAATAATGCGTGAGATGAGGTTATTATGTCACAGTGATGCATTTGCAAAGCTTTGCACTTTCAAGATACAACACTCCTTCACAATACGCGAACACAATTATCAATATAGACAAAAATATAGATTTCCACCTGAGAAAATATGGTTCCGATCAAACGAATCACTGTACGTCAGATCCGCCGCTTAACCAGCAGGTGGCGCACGATGTTGCAAATCCTCCGCCACCCGATCCGCGAAAAAGTCTCCTCCGGCTTTTCTCGGTGGCCGAACCAGAAAAATTTAGTCAGGCGGGGAGAGGAAGCTACATTAAATCTGTTTCTGCACAACTGGCCCCTGTGTGTGTGTGTGTGTGTGTGTGTGTGTGTGTGTGTGTGTGTGTGTGTGTGTGTCTGCTGTCTCTTGTAAAAGCACCTCCAACTCTTGTTTTTTAACTTGAGGGAGAGTTTGCTTCTTCTTCGCTCTTTCGACGTTTCGACGTTGAAAAAAAAATCCACCACGTACGCAATTTTCAAACGCACCAATTTTCCTCGTACACACATGAAGCTTGGCGTGCGTGCTAGCGCGCGCGCGTGTGTTCACGGCCACATCACACCATCGCCGCGCGCGCACACACACACGTGGGGGACAGCGCCTTTTCCCTGCGAAGTGTGTCCTCTGTGTGTGTGTGTGTGTGTGCATTAAGGGGGGTGTGTCAGGCAGGATGTTAAAGTGCGTTCCGATGTTTGTCCATGTGATCGAGATGCCTCCTCAAACTGGCGCTTCCTGCTTTATTTTTTTCCGCCCCGTAAAGCCCCCTAGAGGTAGATGTGCGTCGGTGCGCGCGCCTGTTTCTGTGCGTGTCGTGTGAAAGAGGGTTGAGGCTGCTTGTGTGTGTGTGTGTGTGTGTGTGTGTGTGTGTGTGTGTGTGTGTGTGTGTGTGTGTGTGTGTGAGAGAGAGAGATTCGAAAGTAAGGCACACGCGGAAAGAAAAACTTGGTCCCTTTCACGCGTCGTGTCATTTCTAATGAATTCCCGCTAGAATAATTAGTCCCGTCGCCAGTTTTGCCGTGTGTGTGTGTGTATGGATTGTATGCTTTTGAATTAAAAACACCCTCCCCTCATCTCTCCCTCCCTCTCTCTCACTCTCACACACACAGCGCGCGCGCGCGCGCGCGCGCGCACACACACACACACACACACACAAGTCATTTGACTGAGAACGAGGGAGGACGAACATTCCTATTTTATTTTTCATGCGGTTTCAAGTCTGGAACTGTCTGCACCCGCTATCTTGCAGATAAGGCTTTTATTTTCTGTGCGGCGGCGCACTTCAGCGTTTAGTGGCCTGTGTGTATGTGTGTGCGCGCGCTTGACAGAGAGAGAGAGAGCGGGAGGGAGGGAGGGGAGAGAGATGGAGTGTGTGCACCCATCCCCCCACCACCACACTCAGAGGCAGCAGCAGCAGAGGAGTGTTTCTGCCGGAGTGAGAGACAGACAGAGCGGGGAGGGGAGGAGGAGGAGCAGGAGGATGAGGAGGGGAGGGGGGCAGAGGAGAGAGCGGAGCAGGCACAGGCAGGAGAGGGAGGGGGAGGGAATGTGGCATTGGTAGTCTCGTTTGCTGCAAGGCTTCCTCCTCCTCCTGCTCTGGAAAAACCTGTGTGTTGCCTTCGCTCGTCCAAGTGGCTCATCAACATCAACGGAGGGAAAACAACTCAACTGTGTCACCTCTATGGTTTATTCCGTGTTGACTGCATGATAATCACTACCCCTCCCACAGACTCCCCCCGTAATAAAAAACAACAATGATATATGATTATTTTAAATAAATAAATATTCGACATCAAACGACGACTCATCTACTTTTATTTTCACTCTTCCGAGCTGTGACAATCCACGTCCAAATGTGGAAAATCACAGAAGTCAATTTCTCGCGAAATACGTTGTGTTGTTCTCGATCCAATGCACTCTGACGTCTACAACGCGTGTGAATAGTTGTTTTATGATCAGTGGTTAGGGTTTTTTCGAGCTTCGTGAGAGGCTGCGAGTCCAAAAAAAAAGAAAAAAAAAAGAAGTCCGCTCTGCAGAGGAGCCGATCCGGTCCATGTTTTGCGGCCATCTGCGGCTCAGTAAAATGGCTGTATGTAGCGGAGCCTCGTGTTGGTTGGGTTCGCTCCCTGCCTCCTCTATCCGGGCTCAGTAACACAACTCCCACAACAATTTCTCTCGCCTCTTTTTTCACGCATTGTATGGAGCCTCCATCGCACGGCTGAAACTACTAGACGGAGCCGGGAGCGGGGGGGAACCATGGACCCCGGATTCGGTCCGGTGTGAGGGGGCGGGAATGATTCGGCACAAGGATAAATGGCTATGAACAATTATTTATATTCAATGCTAGCTTTTGATTGTGACTGAACTCGCCGAGAGGGAGAGAGAGGTGGGGGGTGATATCATGGCCGCTCAGGTCGCCAACGCCACCACTCTGAACACTAGCGCGCCTTCCGAACTCAAGAAGCCGGACCGAGACCCGAAGGACGACTCGGCACCGGGGGACAAGCAGGCGGACAAAAAGCAGCCGGGCTTGGACGGCGGATCGCCGGGCCGCGGGGAGCTGCAGGACGGGGTGGACGGTGGAAATGCAGGGGGAGGAGGGGAGCCCGAGATGAAGAACGGCAATGGGAACCCACCCAGAGCTAACAATATTACCCAGAATGACTCTGTCGGACCGGAGGGCAACAACCACCCGGGTCTGGTGCACCACCACGGACCCGCTTTCCCTCCACCCTCATACGGATACAATCAGCACTACGGTCGGGCCCCTTTTCATCAACATGGCGGACAACAAAGCCCTGGCATGGCAGCTGCTGCGGGTCCGGTCGTGCCGCCGAGCAGCATAATGGACCCGTATCAACCTAATTCCCACGACCATGGCTTTTCAAATCACCAGTACAACAACTACAACCCGTTCCCGAACAGGACTCCCTACTCCGGCCAAGCCTACGCCGTGAACTCCCCTCGCAGCAGCCAGGCGCCGACAGCTGGGGGGCAGCCAGCTAGCGTGAAGCAGCAGCAGCAAGCGGGAGGACCGACGGCGATGGCTGGGTCGTACAATAACCAGAGATATAACATTGGGAACCCTCAGCCGACGTCGACGCCGACCCTCAACAAGCTCCTCACGTCGCCCAGCTCGACGCGGCCTTATCCCAACTACCCGTCCAGCGACTACGGCAGCCAGGAGGGAGCTAGCAAGGGACCGGCGGACATGGGCAGCAGCAGCGCGCTGTACGGGGGGAGCAACCCGGGCTGGCAACAAAGGAGCCATCTCCCGTCGCCTATGAGCCCGGGAAGTGGCGGGCAGCCGCTGGTTAGGAACCAGGTAAAGACACAGCAGCCGCCGGAACACGATTGGGGCTTTTGGTGGCTCCCGTCCCCTCCTCCTAGCTAGTCGCAGCGTTAGCAGGCCAGCCATTGTCTGGTACTACTAGTTCGCAAAGACTCTAAAATGGCTGCCTCTGCTCTCTGTTTTTCCCCCCCTTTACACCACCACCGTTAAACGCTTGTTTTTGCCACATCCTCGGTGATATCTAGTGCGACACATGTAGCCGTTAGAGGAGATTTGCGTGCTAGAAACGATGTATGGGCGTCCGGGGAGTCCAGAAGTCCAGACTTTCGAAAGGGGCGAAAATACTCCGCGGAGATCAACGGCTCGCCGTTTTCCCCCCCTGCGCTCGCTTCACAGGCTGTTAGACGGCCAATTTACAAGGTTTCCACCGCTTTTTCAATACATAATTCGTGGGTTAGTGTATCAGCAACATATCATGATAGACAATGGTTTCTGGTAATATTTTGGGTGTTGACGTTTGTTGTATTTTTCTTAGCCGAGAAGCTATAATTTTGTGGCTAAGATGGGAGGAATGCTTTCTGTGCCCAACCTGCCTCTTGCTGTTGGTTATTCACCGGCGTTATTTTTTAATTAAAGTGTGAGTCACTTAAATGGGCCAATATGTCTGATAATGTTGTGTATGCTTGAATTTTGTTCACCTTTTTAATTGAACGAATTTTCTCCGTGCCGTGGCCGAAGGCTGTAAAACACTTGGCTGTGTGTGTGTGTGTGTGTGTGTGTGTGTGTGTGTGTGTGTGTGTGTGTGTGTGTGTGTGTGTGTGTGTGTGGCTGCAGCCTGCAGGTCGCAGTTTGCTCTGGGATTTGAATTGTGGAGGTAAAAATCCTGCTGTCAAAGCCAGGAGATAGTTGGTCTTTGGTTGACATGCTAGCTCAAATCTGATTGGCTCCTCATCGGCTGCTCATGGCCATTTATAATTACATGTGATGCTGCAAGGCAGCAGTTGCTGATAACACATGGCATCAAGTCACTGTGGCAGGGTCACCAGAGGTACCACTGGCCCACTGCTGCTCAGCAGCCACAACAACCCAATCACCAGGATCCATATCCAGGGTCATCAGAAAAATTGGTTAATTAATCAGTAAATTCTAGAAAAGAGCACTTTTTTTGCAGCATTTTGTTGGTATATCTCCCTCCAGCATCATGTCCTTAATGACCTCATTTTTTCCCGCCTGACCTGACAGTTGTGTGGTTGTTGTTGGATGCATACGTACATGTATGCATGACTGCAGAAACAGCCGTTAAACAGCTGAACACCGAGCTGAAAACGTCAGACAACACCTCCCGCTCTGCTAGTTTTCATACAAGCCACTCACCACCTCATTTGTTTTCCTTGATGCTGCACTGATAATCAAATGTAACGTTGATGGACAGATAGAGGTTTTTTTCCCTTTCATCTCTGTCTAACTTACTACAAAAGAGCAAGAGCACTGTGTGTGTGTGTGTGTCTGCACGCGTGCGCGCTTGCCACACCAGTTTTCAACTCTGCAGAATTCAGTCCACCATCTCTCCACAGCCAAGGGAGTTTCCTCCCTGTCTTATGCAGATTAGCCATGTGCTGCTCCCATTAATTTCATTTCATTATCTTGGACCTGCTCGTGTCACATAATGCATTCCACGTAGCGTTTGTTGAGTGCCATTGTTTGAGCCGGGTGCTTTCTTAACTCCACAGCGAACGTGTGGTAATGGAGGCCTAGCTTTCAATTGTTAAATTGTCATTGCATTCTCATTCCCATTGCCAGAAAGTGTATAAATATGTTTATTTTTTTGCATAAGTGTGTAAATATTTGGATCTTGGAAGGCTGACGTTTTATGTGATAGGAAAGGTTGTTGTTTTAGGCATAGGGAAGACTTGGGAAGAGTTTTCATCCTGACTGATGGTGTTGGATAAAGATGTTATGTTTTTTGTGCCAGCTGTTGGTAACTGGCCCTGGTGTCATTCATCCTGTGCCAAACAAACAGTAACCTCCAGGGGGAGAGGGGGGATCTTGGACCTGACTCAAAACAGGAGCACAGCTGGGATGTGTCTAACATTGGGCAGACTGCCCTTCACCCAGAGCGGATATATATATATATATGTACACACACATATATATATATATAAGAAGCTACTTTGACATCCAATGCTATTTCAGAGTGAGGTGGTCGTGGTGGAGGGGACTCGGGGTAATGACCGTGGGAAATTAGGTGAAAAAAACAAAACTACTACACTGTCCTCATTCACTGAAGCAGGTTTTTTTTTCTTTCTGCTCTTACGATGAAACTTTGGGAGGAAAAAAAACTACTGCAGTGGCATGTCTAAAGACTTTGCATTGCCTCAAGGACATTACCTCACTGAAACCTGCTGTTGAAAATGTGCATTCTGGTTTTTGACTCGCTTGTTTCGTGTCGTTTCCACCCTGTGCAGCCGCCTGGTCCCATGGATCCAATGGTGAAAATGAGAGGGCAACCTTACGGCGCCGGCAGCCCGTACGGTCAGCAGCCGCAGCAGGGTCCCCCCACCGGTCCACAGCAGGCACCGGGGTACCCGGGTCAGGGTTACGGCCCTCCGGGACCCCAGAGATATCCAGTGGGGATGCAGGGACGCACGCCTGGAGGAATGGGAGGCCTGCCATACGGCCCACAGGTACCTCCTGCAGCACGCAACATTCTGAAACGTGTTCCGACAGTCTGGAGGTTTGAAAGATTGCATTGCCTTCACTCACTGGTAATGGGCGTCTAGCGGCCCTTGATTTTCAAACAGACGGAGCTGGAGTGGTCTCGATGGGTGTTTTATTAAATTCAAGTTGGTAGAGGCATTAATCAAATGCAAAGACAATAGAAAGGAAATACACAGAAAGTTTGTTAAAAAAAATCGAACAAACCAATGATAACTCAACTTAAGAAGAGAAGAAAATATCAAATTATCGTAAACAAATGACCCCAAAGCATGCCAACCAAACTGCAACCGTAAATGAAACCAAACAAGCATCAAAGCAAAAGAACTCGCACTTTACTTCGCGAATCAAGGGTGCTGAACTTAGTCGAGTTTAGTTTGCCACAACAAGCTTTCAGAATAAAATCCTGTTCCCAGCTGCACACTGCAGCTCTGATTTGGGTGTCTTGAAAACCACTGAATAGATGAGTGGAGTTACCTTCTGTATACATCAAGTGTGTTTGTCTCTTTTTTTTCTGTAGATGGGTTCTTATGGGCAGCAGGGCCCAGGAGGCTATGGCTCCCAGGGCCAGGGGCCGTACTATGGCCAGCCTGGCCAGGGCCCTCACCCAGGCTCTCACCCAGGCCCCCACCCGGGCCCTCACTCGGTCCCCCACCCGGGCCCTCACCCGGGATCTCACTCGAGCCCCCACCCAGGCCCTCACCCAGGCCCTCACCCAGGCCCTCACCCAGGCCCTCACCCAGGCCCTCACCGGGATCTCACCTGGGCTCTCACCCGGGCCAGCAGCAGACTCCCTACTCGCAGCCTTCACAGGGACCAGCAGGCGGCCCGTCTCCTTACCCTGGCCAGGGCCACCCTCCGCCAAATGCTGCTTCACACACACCCCCCCAGGGGGCGCCGCCCTATCAGCAGCCCCACATGCCTCCACAGTCCCAGGGGCCACTGCCAGGTCCCTCCCAGGGGCCCCCACAGCCGCCCTACTCCCAGGCCTCTGGTCCGCAGCCTGCTCAGTCCCTCTACGGCCAGCAGCAACAGCCGCAGCAGCAGCAGGTCCCTCCAGGTCAGGGGCCGCAGCAGCAGCAGCAGCAGCAGCAGCAGCAGAGCTCCCAGGATACACCTGGAGCGCAGGGCCAGCCCAGCTACCCAGGATCAGCTCAGGGGCCCCAGCAGCCCCCCTCACAGCAGCAGCAGCAGCAGCAGCAGCAGCAGCAGTCGTCTCAGCCTTCACAACAGCCACCAGGACACAGCCAACACCCGCAGAGCCAGCAGCCTGCAGCCTACCAGCAGCAGCAGCAGCAGTCACCTTATCAGCGCTTCCCTCCTCCGCCACAGCAGGTACTGCCCTCACTCTGCCAGGGCTTCTGTGTGTCACACTGGATTATCTTCTGACATTCTGCAACCCTGTCGTCCCGCTCAATCCCATGTCCTCATGTTTTCCTGCCTGCTAGGAGGTGTCCCAGGACTCCTTCCAGTCCAACGCTCCTCCCTCCAGTCAACCTAAATCCGGCCCGGAGGACAGTCAGGGCCGTCCCTCCAGCCTTCCGGTCAGTTCTGCCTCGCTATGTCACTGCTGAAACAAGGGAAAAGTGATTTTCACAACATGTTCTGGTTTTTTTTCAACCACATGAAAACGGGCTGGTCCCTCCTCCTCTATGTTGAGTGTTTAACACTCAGGGAAATGTCAAGGTCTTCGCAAAGAGAGAGCAATAGGCATTTGGATGGTCTTTTTATTTAATTGGTGTCATTGTTAGTCAAATCTTTTCAAAGCTTCTTTTTGGCCTGCTGGTGCTCCAGAACAGTGGTCCTCAACTGGTGGAGTCTTGGGACCCACATCATTTTTTTCCTCATCATGAAGTCGTGACCCAAATTTTTTTTCCACAAAAATAAAACTCGAACCTACTTTCTGTCTTGTCTAGTCAATAAATTATTACAATTATTGAATGGGATTGTATGTCCTGCAATATAAATGGCCAATATTTTCTCTATAAATATATATATTTTAAAATCCCTTTTGGGGAAAAAAGGTCTTGGGGGAGGCTGACCACCAGTTGAGAAACGCTGCTCTCGCCTCTCAACACGTGCGTCCCAGCGCATTGACACGCTGTTGCGCTGCGCCACGTTGGTGCTAGTGAAGCTGCAGCAAGTGACTCCAGTGTCAATGATTGAAGCTGGGATGAGCACAGGAGTGTGTTTGTGTGCTGGAATCACATGGCCAGTCTGCTGTTACATGCTGAATCAGCACTCATCCCTACAAACCTTGGTAACCATGGTGACAGCAGGCACTGAAGCTCTCCGATTTTGAGTTGCAAAGGTGAAAATAAGGGCTGACAACTGTGCGATTAAACATTTGGGGAGTGTTTGAGTGCAGCCGTAACGCTACAGATTTGCACTCTAATAGTTGTTGTTTTGGTTTTTTTTGGAACATGTCTTTATTGTAATTTAAACATGCATCACAAATGACAGCTTCTCATTTTTTGAGTCCCCCAACCAGCTCTACCTAAGTATAGAAGAAAACCCACAGCACAGCACAGTTTGTCTCAGGAGTATAGAAAACAGAAAAAAATAAAATAAAAGTAAAGAAAAAAACAATTGAAAAAATTGTCCAACTTTACACTTTAAATAACGACCTCAGATTGCATGTGCACTTTGTGTCACATTACACACACTTATCAATGAAACTACTGTACTTTTTTTACTCTCTTCATGCTACCTCACACAACACAGTGGCCCCTGCTGAGTAACAACACTTCAGTGCTCTGTATAAATCACATATCGTGGGCTAGACAACAAAAGCTACCTCAAACCCTCGGACCTCCAGTCAGCAGCGGCTGTATCTCTGACTCTCCGTCTCGGCTCTGTGTTCAGGACCTGTCGGGGTCCATCGATGACCTGCCCACCGGCGCAGAAGGAGCGCTGAGTCCGGGCGTGAGCACGTCGGGCGTGTCCAGCAGCCAGGGCGAGCAGAGCAACCAGGCCCAGTCGCCCTTCTCCCCCCACACCTCGCCCCACCTGCACGGCATCCGAGGCCCCTCGCCCTCGCCGGCCGGCTCCCCCGCCAGCGCCAGCACCCCCCGAACCGGACCGCTGTCGCCGGCCAACATGCCAGGTGAGGCTGGAGACGCCTGACGGTCGGCAGCGCAGCTGTCTGCTGGACTGGAGATGGTAGAAGAGTCGCATCAAGCAGCCAATGTTTCCTAATTAGAGTCAGGTGGAGATAAGAATGACAATAACAATGACTTTATTTATCCCACATTGGGGAAATTTGCATAGTTATCACAGCATGTACAGTGCAAAGAGAAGAATTGAAGAAAATAGTGTAAGTGAATTTAAAAGAAATAAAATATACATACAAAAATTATTTACATATCTGTGGAAGTGTTAAAAAATAAGTATAAATAGTATAAAATAAATGTGAAGTATAAATAATAGTGTAATATTTTTACACTCCTTTGACTTTTATCTGCAGCACTATGTCAATTTTGAGATGTTTATCAGACCGTCCTCCTTTAAAAAAACATTGTTTTACAGCAAGGACCTGAAATTGATGAACATGATGAATGGATAAATAGATGGATAAATAAATGTACTTAAGGGATTGAAAACTGGGAAACTACGCGTTATCATTGTTACTTCTAATTTATTTATAGACTTTGCGTCCTTCATATTAGAATGCAAATTCATATATTGCCAATGGTAACATAATAGATGATATCCACCATGTGTTTTCCAATATGCACCTTTGTCGTTCTAAGTCTGTGGTTTTGTCACATGCTTCAGGGGTTCAGATGCCTCCACGGCCGTCAAGTGTGCAGTCTGATGGGAGTCTGCACCCTGCAATGAGCCAGTCTCCGATGGCCCAGGACAGAGGTGCGTTCAAGTCTGAGCCCAAAAGTGTTGGACAGAAATGAACGATTCAAGAAGGTCTCTCACTCTCTTCTCCTCCTCCTCTGCATCTTCTCTGCTCCCTCTCAGGGTTTATGCAGAGAAATCCGCAGATGCCTCCTTACGGCTCCCCTCAGTCTGCCTCCGCTCTGTCCCCACGTCAGTCCTCAGGGGGACAGATGCATCCTGGGATGGGCCCATATCAGCAGAACAACTCCATGGGTGGCTACGGACAGCAGGGGGGACAATACGGCCCCCAAGGTACATTCACATCGTCTCCCTCGAGGTTTAACACTGTAGCTCGTCTTTAGTTTGTCCCAAATGTGTCACTAAGTCGCCATGAACGACAACTCGTTCAGGTTTTTTTTTTTTTTAAACGCAGCGTCATTTTCATGAAGGCGTTCCACTTAGTTGCCGTCTGTCCAATAGAATTTGCTCCGTAAATGTCCAAACATGAGACAAACATATGCAATATCTCTCTCTCTCTCTCTCTCTGCCACATCGAATGCCATGCTATCGCCAGTCCCTCCCTCTGACTGTGTTGTGGCTATTTATAGCCGTGAAGCAGAGAGTCAGCTGACGTAGCAGAGCCTCCTGTCAGTGGAGCCGAGACTGTGACGGAGGCTTGTTGCTCAGGCTGCACAGCGCTCTGCTAGCCAACTGCACGCACACGCACTGCTTTCCAAGACTTTTAATGTTGATCATTTATCAGATGCTGTAATTATATATATATAGTATATAAAATAGCATTGTATATTATTTTTCTTTTTCGATTATATATATATATATATATATATATATATATGTATAATTAGACAAACACATGAATATGAATAACTGATATATAAATAACTGTTGCTATAAAGTGCAGGTATGAAATTACTAATATATATCACCATAGTATAACAGGTTGAAAATATACACATGAGATTTATATGAATTTAGTGATCTACATTGATTTTGATGAATCTTCTTTCAGGGCAATGCTGCTTTTAATCTGCCACACTGACCTCATTCACCTTATACAGCTGGTGTTGACATTCTTGGCATACCTGTATACTTTCTTTTTGCAATGACAATAGAGGCTTTTTTAATTATACATACTAGTTTATTCACAGACAAGGATTTCTTCTTCTAATCACCTGCTTTTATTTGATCCTGCCGTTCTGTAGGTTACCCTCGGCAACCCGGTTATGGCAACATGCCCAATGCCAACTACCCTGGGCCGGGCATGGGCCCCATGAACCCGATGGCAGGGCAGGGCGGGGGACCCCCGTACGGGGGCATGCCCCCCGGAAGGATGCCCCCCAATCAAATGGGGGCTCGTCCCTATGGGCCCGGTATGGGTCCAAACATGGGACCCAACATGGGGCCCAACATGCCCCCTAACATGGGCAACATGCCGCCCCAGGTGGGCACCATGTGCCCCCCACCTGGCATGAACAGGAAGCCCCAGGACCCTGCAGCCATGCAGCACCCCGCCTCCAACTCCATGCACAACAGGTGGGTTCAGGATCAGTGACTGAACAAACGACACAACTGTCCTTGTCCGTGTTTCTATGGTTGCAGGTGCTCAGTAATGTTGTGTTCCCTCCCCAGGATGCCTGGGTACCCCGGCATGTCTCCAGGGATGATGGGCTCTGGGCCCCCTTACGGTCCCCCCATAAACAGCATGCCTGGGATGATGAACACACAGGGTGGGCCGCCGTATCCCATGGGGCCAAACATGGCCAACAACTCAGGTGGTGAGTTGAATACGCTGCAACTCCATCGGGCTTAGAGCTATTGTAAATGTTGTTTTGAACTTTTTGCAGTAATCTTTCAGCTAATCCAAACTTGTTTTGTTCAGGGATGCCCCCCAACTCGGAGGTGAACAACAAGATGAATAACAAAGTAGATGGGAGCGTGACACCGAAGCCTGAGCCCAAATCGAAGGTATCTTTGCACCCTAGTTTGCTTAAAAAAAAAAAAAAAAAATCTGAATCATATTTGTTTTTATTTGCACACGTGTTTACGTCGTCGCTCTTGTTTCCCTCCAACAGAAGTCCAACTCTTCCACATCCACCAATGAAAAGATAACGCGACTGTACGAGTTGGGTCCAGAGCCGGAGAGGAAGATGTGGGTGGATCGTTTCTTGTCCTTCATCGACGAGAACGCCATGAGCCTCACCAACCTGCCGGCCGTGGGCCGCAAACCCCTCGACCTGTTCCTGCTCTACATGTCGGTGAAGGAGATCGGAGGAATGACGCAGGTGAATGTCGCGAGTCGCCTGCCTCCCCTCCCTCTCCGGTGGAATGTGACCTTCTAAAGCGTCTCTGTTGTTGTTTTTTTTTGACCCCAGGTGAACAAGAACAAGAAGTGGCGAGACCTGGCCACCTCCCTGAACGTGGGCACGTCCAGCAGCGCTGCCAGCTCGCTGAAGAAACAGTACATCCAGTGTCTGTACGCCTTCGAGTGCAAGGTGGAGCGTGGTGAGGAGCCTCCTCCTGAGATCTTCGCCGACAACAAGAAGAACCAGGCGGCCAAAGTCCAGCCACCATCTCCAGGTTGGCCTTCATGCACCCTGAGAACACACTTCATCAATTATTTCATCAATTATTCCATCAACTATTACATCAACTATTACATCAACCAATACTCTGCCTAACAATTCTGCCCCCTCCCCCTGCAGCCTCCCTCTGCTCCACAGCCGGCTCAGGGTCCCTGCAGGGTCCTCAGACCCCCCAGTCCACTAGCAGCTCGATGGCTGAGGGGGGGGACCTGAAGCCCCCCACCCCGGCCTCCACACCTCACACTCAGATGCCCCCCATGCCAGCTGGATCCAGGTGACTCTTGTTCAAACGCCTCTTGTATTAGATTCTCTGCAGTAACCTCACCTGTGGTCAATTATAGAAACTTATTCCTGTCTTGTTTTCCCCCCTCCTCCTCTCCCCTGTCCTCGCTCTATGCTTCCATTTTACCCCCAATACCCCCTCCACCTCTGCTTCTCTGTAGAAGCAGCGTTAACCTGCAGGACCCCTTCTCTGAAGGAAACGATCCAGCGGCCTTCCCCAGGAAGAACATGACTCCCAACTCTGCCTATCAGCCTGGCATGAACACCCCAGAGATGCAGGGACGCATGGGCTCCTATGAGCCCAACAAGGATCCTTTTGGTAGCATGCGGAAAGGTACATTAGACCTCTGAGAGGCCTGCAACAGCGCCGCCTCAAATCTATGATAATAATAATAATACTAATCCTTCCAATCAACACCTGGTGCGTTTTCGATTGCACAGTGTGAATTTGGTTTTAATTGTCGATGTATTCACAGTTGGGGAGCAGTTCTTACCTTCCAGCCAGGGGCCCAACAGCGGGATGGGTGACCAACAACAGCAGCAGCAGCAGCAGCAACCACCACCACAGCAACAGCAGCAGCAGCCTCCATTCAGTAGGGGACCACCTGGGGCCATGGGCTCAATGCCAATGGGACCCAGACAACAGTATCCTTATGGACCAGGCTATGACAGGAGGTGAGGACCACCAGACACACTGCAACATCTTCTTGCTGAACCTCATCCCATTTAAGTGTCATCAAGTGACATTGTTGTGAGCTGCTGAATGTTTGATTCTGAAGTCTCGATGTGCAACTCTTGTCTCTTCAGGTCGGAGCCACAAATGGGCCCCGAGGGCAACATGGGTTCTGGAGCTCCTCAGTCCAACCCCATGATGCCTGCCAACACCGACGCCGGGATGTATTCGCCAAATCGCTTCCCCCCACAGCAGCCACGGTGAGTCCAGGCGCCACTCGTCTCGCAGGAAGTCAAATATTATCTCTTTGTGTTCTTGTGTCGCTAATATGGGTGGACAGATGGTTATAGTAAGAATTTGGAACATTTTCTGAAATTCCAGACTCCCGAAAAGCCCTCCTGCTTTAATTTATCAGAACTTAAAATCTAATTGTGACTGTCAGCTCACTTGTTCATTCCAGTTAGAAATTGCACATGAAACTAAAAGGGAATTGTGTTTGCAGACATGATTCCTATGGTAATCAGTATCCTGGACAGGGAACCTCCCCCACTGGCTCCTACACCAATCAGCAGCCTGGAATGTATCCGCAGCAGCAACAACAGCAACAGCAGGTTAGTCGTCCAGCAGCATCACCTTCCACTGATTCATGTTTATTTTTATATTATCGTTTATCTGAATCTAATGAATGCCTCTCTCTCTCTCTCTCTCTCTCTCTCTCTCTCTCTCTCTCTCTCTCTCTCTCTCTCTCTCTCTCTCTCTCTCTCTCTCTCTCTCTCTCTCTCTCTCTCTCTCTTTTTCGATTTTCAAACACTTGCGTTCCAGAACTACAAACGTCCCATGGAAGGCGGCTACCCTCCATCCAAGCGCCATGAGTCAGAGTACAGCGGGCCCTTCCACGCTGCCCAACAGCCACCACCACAGCAGCAGCAGCAGCAGCAGCAGCAGCAGCAACAGCAGCAGCAGCAGCAACAACAACAGCAGCAGCAGCAGCAAGGGGGCGGCTCAGCGCCCTCTTCAGGACAGCAGGAGACATACAATCAGTACGGTGGCGGCAGTGGCGGGCCCTACCCCGGCCCCGAGCGCCGCCCCCCTGGCCCAGGCAATCAGTTCCCCTTCCCCTTCGGCCGCGAGCGCATGGCGGCAGCGGGAGCTGGGGGTCCGGGGCCCAACACTCCGCCCAACATGCCCCCTCAGATGATGGCGTCGGGCCCCGAGGGTCCACAGGGGGGTTTGTGGCAGGGGCCGCGAGACATGAACTACCCGAACTACCCCAACCGGCAGGGCGGTCCCGGGGGCCTCCCCCAGGGGCCCGGCTACCCGGGCGTGAGCCGCTCGGAGGAGATGATGTCATCAGAGCCGCGCATGAATCACGAAGGCCAGTGGGGGGGCCAGATGGGCCCACGGCAGCCCCCCTACGGTGGGGCGGTGGGGCCGGGCCAGCCCATGGCCCGCTCAGTGCAGCCCAACTACCAGCCCCCTCAGGGGGTCCAGAATCACAGCCCCGCCTCCGTGCCCCGGCCCATGGAGAGCAGGACGTCGCCCAGCAAGTCTCCCTACATGCACGGGGTCATGAAGATGCAGAAGGCCGGACCCCCGGTGCCTGCATCTCACATAGCGCCCCCTGCAGCGCAGTCACCCCTGATACGGCGGGACATGCCCTTCCCCCCCGGCTCTGTGGAGGCTTCCCACCCGGTGCTGAAGCCTCGCCGGAGGCTCACCGTCAAAGACATTGGTACAGTGAACGATCATTACTTTATATTTTGGGCACTAAGCTCCACCGATAGATCAGCTCTGGAACAAAGCAGGTCTATTTGGTATTGTACCATCTCCAGTCATGCTCAAGTGTGTTGTGCGCTTCTCTCCTCACCCGCAGGAACTCCAGAGGCCTGGAGAGTCATGATGTCGCTCAAGTCTGGACTACTGGCTGAGAGCACCTGGGCCTTGGACACCATCAACATCCTGCTGTACGACGACAGCACTATCACCACCTTTGACCTGAACACGGTAAGACCCTCAGAGCCTTCAGTGCAGTGGAGTCAAGTGAAACTTGTTCTTAAAAAACACACTGAGGAATGTTGTTCAAATAACAGAACATCTATGGGGACACATCTATAATGTGTTACGACCTTAACTGCTCGGTATCGGAGAGTACTGAAATCCAAGTACTCGTCCTCTTCTCGTTCTGTAAAATAAAAGTGGTATCGATGCATCCCTATCAATAAGTCCTGGCGGCTAACAAGAGTAACGTCCTCTGTTCCTCTCCCAGCTACCCGGCCTGCTGGAGCTGTTGGTGGAGTATTTCAGACGCTGTCTCATCGAAATCTTTGGGATTTTGCGCGAGTACGAGGTGGGAGACCCTGGACAGAGGGCGCTGCTCGACCCCGACGCCCTGAGACCAGAGGAAGAAGAACCACCATCCCAGGAGCCGGATGGAGGGGACGACGAGGACGAAGACGACGACCAGGATGAAGCGGAAACTGGGGGTTCAGTTCGCGTTAAGGAGGAGGAGAGGGAGCCAAGTCACGACTCTGTGGGCCAGAAGACCGAAGCCGAGGACAGAAAACCCAAGAGCTGGTCGTCCGAGCAGACCAACCCCTCCAAGGCCGCCCAGGACAACCCGTCCAAGGTCACCCAGGACAGGCCCAGGCAGGCCAGCAAGTTTGACAAGTTTCCCATCAAGGTGGTACGAAAGAAAGACCCCCCTCTGGTGGCTGGTCAGTGCAACAGTCACGGCAAGATTCAGGAGTTTGACAGCGGGCTGATCCACTGGAGCGCTGGAGGCGGAGACTCCACGGAGCACATCCAGACCCACTTTGAACCGCGGACGGACTTCCTGGAACCACGAGAACGACTTCCTGTTCCACCGGCGCTGCTCAGGAGACGAGTCCCCGAGGAGGAGCAGCAGGAGGAGGAGGTCCCTGAGGAGCAGCGCGTGTCGACTGAGGAGGAGGAGAAGCGGAAGCGTCGGGACGAAGAGAAGCCCAAGGAGAGGGAGGAGAAGCCTGAGGAGGAAGAGGAGGCGATGGAAGAGGAGCAGGAGAGGAGACCACCAAGCCACAAGGAGACCAAGACCACACCTCTCCTCTCCTCCTGCAGCATCCTGGAGGGCCAGCAGGGCGGCGCCGTCCTGGAGGACGAGCCCCACAGCAAGGACGAGGGTCCGCTGGTGTCGCTGGCCAGCTGGCAGGACTCGCTGTCGCGCCGCTGCGTCTGCGTGTCCAACATCGTGCGGAGCCTCTCCTTCGTCCCGGGCAACGACCAGCTGATGTCCCAGCACGCCGGCCTGCTGCTGCTGCTGGGGCGCCTCGTCCTGCTGCACCACCGGCACCCGCGGCGCAAGCAGGCGCCGCTCACCTACGAGAAGGACGAGGACTCGGACGAGGGGGCGGCGGGGGCGGGGGCCCGACGGTGGGACGAGTGGTGGTGGTGGGACCTCCTGGGCCAGCTGAGGGAGAACACCCTGGTCACCCTGGCCAACATCTCGGGCCAGCTGGACCTGTCCCTCTACCCCGAGGGCATCTGTCTCCCCCTGCTGGACGGCCTGCTGCACTGGGCCGTGTGCCCCTCGGCCGAGGCCCGGGACCCCTTCCCCACCCTGGGGCCCCACGGCATCCTGTCGCCCCAGAGGCTGGTGCTGGAGACCCTCAGCAAGCTCAGCGTCCAGGACAACAACGTGGACCTGGTGCTGGCCACGCCCCCCTTCGCCCGCCTGCAGAGGCTGTACGGCAGCCTGGTGCGGCTGGTGGGCGACCGGCGGGGCCGTGTGCCGGGAGATGGCGGTGGTCCTGCTGGCCAACCTGGCCCGGGGCGACTCGACGGCGGCCCGGGCCATCGCCCTGCAGAAGGGCAGCGTGGGGAACCTGCTGGGCTTCCTGGAGGACGGCCTGGCCGCCACGCAGCTCCAGCAGAGCCAGGGCTCCCTGCTGCACCTGCAGGTGGCGCACTTTGAGCCCACCAGCCCGGACATGATGCGGCGGGCGGCCCGGGCGCTGCACGCCCTGGCCCGGGTGGAGGAGAACCGGGTGGAGTTCACGCTGCACGAGTCCCGACTCCTGGACCTGTCGGTGTCGCCCCTCATGAACTCGCTGGTCTCCCACGTCATCTGCGATGTACTCTTCCTGATTGGCCAGTCGTGACAGCTGTAGGGAGCTGCTGTGGCTCCACTGTTTGTTTGTTTTTGTTTTTTTTTTTGGGGGGGGGGGGTTGTGGGTTCAATCCCCGTGTTCCCCTGAAGCCTGGCCCTGTGTGTGTAACCAGGCAAGAAAAGTTCAAGTTGACTCTTTAATTTATGAGAATCCTTCAGTTGTCCGTCGTGAGGGCCCCCCTCCCTCCCCTTGGGACGTCCTGCCTCGGGGGCGAGGAAGGGTCCCTGCCCGGGGGGGTAGTGGGGGGGGTCGTCGCAGAGCCGGCCTCAACCAAAAACCCAGTCATATGCCCATAAAGTGACACTTACTCGCCAACGCCAACGCCAAGCGGACGACACAGAGATCGGAGAGGGGGGTGTCGGGGGGACTGTTCTGCACTTGGGGGAGAGTTACTTTTTAAATAAAGATAAATAAAACAAATAAAGAAATAAGAAATTGCTGAGATAAAAAAACAACAAAACAAAAAACTGTAACCAAAGTTGCTGTTTCGTTTACAGTGAGTTTTGGGAGACAGCGTGGCCCCTCGCCCGTCCCCTTGGGGGCGCCGCACCGTCTGTGATGTGAGGGGGGTTGATGTCCTGAGGTGAAGCAGACTGAAACGTGGCCCTACTGGTTACAGTCGCTGGATTCAGATGGAGTCACAAACGCTGTCCAAGACCCCTTCACCCGGAGGCCTGTGCAGTGTGCAGTAGATTGTAGGACGTTTTTTCTGTACCGTTACTGCTCTCGAGTGTCAGCGTTCTCCAACACTTTTCAAACACAAGCAAGAAGATGCAGCTCTCGCAGAGTTTTCAAGGTCATTTGAGTTTGGTGTTGAACAGAAAATGGCTTTCTTCCCCAAAGTATCGAGAACCTACAACACCCTTACCTCCTCTTATCCCTTGATTGTATGAAGACCCCCCCCTCCCCCAATTGAAAGAAATCACCTCTTAGGACTGGTTTTAAACTTCAAATACAGCTTTGCTGTGGTGTATATATGTTGTACATTACACTTCCTTTCTCTGTGTCTGTCTGTCTTTGTCACTATTATGGCACTTGTTATTGGTGAGGGACTGAGGCTGACGTGTGAGTTTGGTCTGTGACCTCCAGTCCCTGCTGAATGGACCCACTCCTCTGGTCTCTCCACAGCTCTGTAGAACAGCAGACATGGCTCGAACCTGTTATCTCCTGGTACAACAAAAATAAACTAGATGAAGTACACATTTGACAATTTTTCTTCAGTCATGGATCCTGCATATTTGTATTTCAGATTATGTAGCTAAGACAACATGTAAATTCCTCCCTTTCCCTTTTTTGGCTCAATGAATATCATTTATTCAGTATGAAATCTTTATACTATATGTTCCATGTGGTAAGAATAAATGTACATTAAATCTTCGCAAGCTGTTTGGTTGTTTTCTTAAGGAATCGGTCACCATGGACACAGAAATCACATGCGTATATTTAATGAAATAAAATGAAAAAAATACACCTTTGACTGCAGTAAAAATGGCCTCACTGTAACGGCCCGCGCAGCTGTTGTCATATTTTTAGAATTATTTTTGCAACATATTAAAATTACAGAAAAATTGGCCTCTTGTATTATTGAGGAGGCTTCACATTATGGTAAATGCATTTTCACGTGCCTCCTGAAAATTACCACACGCCTTGTGAAAGTATCGATCCACAACGGTGTTGAGCTCCCTCTGCTGGAGAGAGAGAGAGAAAAAAAAAATCACATTGGCGAAGCTTGCCGTTTCATGTTGGTCGTTAAAACAGGAGAATTCAATATTTTAGTTAACTGTTTTTATCCATAGCGCACTTTTAAAGTTAATTGTGTATAAAACATAACCACCGTGGACAAAGTAAAATATGTATGGATGTCTAGAGCCGGGCTGCAAAATATAAATTACCACACCCCCCTCCAACTTCCGGGTTTACGTTAGGCCTTCTCAGTCATTCTCTTATGAGGCGCAGTATTCCTCCCCTGACTGAAAATGTTCGTTTTCCTACCACTGACTGGTATAAAATCATCGCCTGTACGAAACCAGCAAATCTGATGACGTCAAATACTTCACAATCGCTAATTTCGGCTAAGAAGAACCTACAAGAAGAACTTGGTAAATATTTTCCAGAAGACATTTGATGTTGCAACCAAAAATGACGAAGCTATCTGAACGATACGGGTTCAACACAATTTTCCTGTTTTGTATGGAACTTTTATTTTGGCACGAGGAAGCAGTGAAACCGGAAGCGAAACCCGCCGCCGTCGTCGTTCAAAACAAGTTCCGCTTCCGGTCGAGGAGGCTGCGAGCGGAGATGTGTGAGGACAAAGCGATTCCCCTGTGCGACCAGGACCGCGGCTCGTCGACAGGCGGTTGTTTCAAACGGACGACTGTTACATTTACGTTGTGTCGCGCAGTGTGACGCTGGCACACATCAATAGATATACCTCCAGTATGACCGTTACGAGTCGAGCCCTGTTTGTCTGGGCAGCGGCGGTGCTTGGGCCTGTCCCAACTGGCTGGTTCACTCTGTGTCCGTCTCATCGGTAGCAATGGACGGTCGAGTTGTTTTGGAGTTCGCCGCCGTCACCAGGGCCTTGTCGCTGCTTTTACAGGTACTGGTTGTTAAGTGTTGATTAAAAACGCCGTAGCTTTTTAATAGTATATTCGTCTTTCTTGTTATTAATCGTTGAATGTTAAAAGTCACCTGCGTGTCGGTGGGGTCGCTAAGAGAAAGTGCTTAGTAGAAGAGCCTCTGTGTTTTATACCAGTGGTTCTCAGCTGGTGGAGTCTCAGGACCCACTAATTTCTGTCGCCCTTGTCGTGACGTCGCGAAAATGAAACACTAAAATAAAAACGGCGGTCCACTTTCTTTCATGTGTAGTAAATAAATTGTTGACATTCATTAGTTGAGTTGTGTGTCGTGCAAAAGAAATGTCCAGCATTTTCTGTATATATTATATTAAATTATAATATTTAATATGATGTCTAGATTTAATATAATACATATATAGTATATTTTAATAAAATCCCAAACAAAGGTAGACTGACCATGAAGCCGCGACCCAATCAAAACAGCTCCACGACAAACTAGTTCAGAAACGCTGTACCTAGTAGGTTTCTATATAATAACAATAATAATAATGATGATGTTCTGAATTTCCTCAGGCCGTCTTGAACGCTGCCATCCCTGACCATGATGCTGATGCGTTCAGGCCCCCTCGGACAGAAGAGCCCCTCTACCTGGACTCTACGGTGGAGTGGCTGCTCGGCGGCCTCTCCCGCTGGGACGCAGAGCATTTCCTGTTCATCGCCGAGCGCGGCTACCTGTTCGAGCACAACTTTGCCTTCTTCCCGCTGCTGCCGATCGTCCTGAGGGGCCTAGCAGACACGCTGCTGTGGCCGCTGAGTGGCTGGCTGAGTGTGCGAGGGCGCCTCCTGGTGGCGGTGGCCCTGGGCAACAGCACCCTGTTCTTGCTGAGCGCGGTGGCCCTGCACGCCCTCGGCAGGACGGTGCTCCAGGACCGGCGGCTGGCGCTGCTGTCCAGCCTGCTTTACTGCGTTACGCCGGCCAACGTCTTCATGACAGCCGGATACTCGGAGAGCCTGTTTGCCGCTCTGACCTTCGGGGGTCTCTTCCTGCTGGAGAAGGGCTTCCCCCTCAGGGCCTGCCTGGCCCTCGGTATAGCCACGGCGGCACGCTCCAACGGGCTGGTCAACGCCGGCTTCCTGCTCTACCTCCCGGCACTGAACGCCATCTCCCAGATTCGCGTGTACAGAATGACCACCAGAGGCCACCAGAGAGTCTTCGGCTACATCCTGGTGGTCGTTCGCCTGCTGCTCACGTCTCTCCTGGGGACCGCAGTCATTGCCCTTCCCTTTTGCGCGTTTCAGTACTACGGCTACAGAACGTTCTGCACACCGTCTGTCTCGCTGGAACACGTCCCCCTGGCTCTCCTGTCGCTGGCTCAGCGGAAGGGCTACCGGGTCCCGGACGAAAACAGCCACCCGCCCCTCTGGTGCATGAGACCTTTCCCGCTGCTCTACTCCCACATCCAGGACGTGTACTGGGATGTGGGCTTCTTGCGTTACTTTGAGCTGAAGCAGATTCCCAACTTTATGTTGGCTCTACCCATGGCTACTCTCGGAATCATGGCAGCTTATGCTTACTGTCAAGCTAATCCCGAGCTGTGTCTGAGACTTGGACTGTGGGGCACTGGTGCCAGCAAAGGGCTCGACAAACCCACTCCGGGGATGTTCAACCCCAGAGTTTTTGTGTATGTCGTCCATTCGACGGTACTTCTGGTCTTTGGAACGCTCTGCATGCACGTGCAGGTATGTCATTTGTATGTTTATGACAGGGGTGGGCAAACGTTTTGACTGGTGAGCCATATTGGGTTCTAAAATTTTACAGAGGGGGCCACAGCAGGAGCAGACGAATGGAGTGTTTTGGTGACAGATGGATGGAGTCTGTCATAGGAGAAATTAAGATATATCATGGGACATGTAGAAAATGTGCTTTAATGTCAATCGAAAATGACAAAAAGCAAAGTTACAACAAAATAAGTGTCTTTGAAGCCCCACGGTATTTAGCTCTTTATTGAAATGACTTTTAAAACACTGAAACAATGGATGAACTACAGCTATTTGATGACTTACTTACTTAACTTAAATATTATAATTTCTTCAAGTTTGGCAGCCTGGAATAAAAAGATGAACGGGCTGCATATGGACCCGGGCCATAATTTACCAATGCCTGCTTTGCAACCTTTTGGTGCATCGGTCTATTGTGGTGAACACGTGTTAATTTCAGTCCCTTTTTTGAATCTTCTTTTTTTTTTTTTTTTAAGGTTCTAACCAGATTCATGGCCTCCTCGTCGCCAGTGCCCTTCTGGATCAGTGCTCATCTGCTGCTCCTCAACGAGCCCCTCCTGCATCGAAGGAAGACCTCCAACCCCAGTGTGCAGCTGCGGACACAGTCCAAAAATGGGTGCAAGCACACGTCACAAAACCCCATTTTTGCTCTGCTTCCACTTTTCACAGCTTGCTCCCCGACCACACAGAGCATCCTGGGGTACTTCCTGTCCTACTGGGTGGTGGGCATTGCACTGCACTGCAACTTTTTGCCATGGACATGAACGAGCTCTTGATGCAATATGCCGATGGTGGTAGAAACTGTACTCTGGATTTAAAAAGATAAATAAAACTCACTGAACAATCATGAAAAACAATTGACTTGAAAATATGTATCAAATAATTAATTTGTATTTTATATGTATGCTTTCATTGTTCATATTGTCCATGTTATTATTATTTATTTTCTTTCTGCCCAGTACTGCATACAAATTGACATGACATTAAAAAAAAACCCCAACAACAATCAAGCAATAAATGTAAGCGTTAATTTGGTTTCCACCAGTCCATCTGTGAGGCAAACAATTGCAAATGCCAAACAACAACAACAACAAAACACACATTTGGTTGGCAAACTATGATACGACTAGTTCACATATGAAGGACATATTTTTTTCTGAGGTGTTTCCTCAAATTCATTTTTTAATATTGCACTGCATGTGATAGAAGAGTCTGTAGCACACAGAACAGAAACTGGATGAAAAAATGTATTATTATAATTATTTCGATGTAAAAGTAATTCTTTTTCGGTAAAGTCACTCGCTGCAATGTGTTTCGCAGTAAATAAGGTCATTTATAACCCAAAGTTGACCATAATATGATGTACCTCGGTTTACCCGCGGTCTACCTCATATGACAAAAGTGGTCTATAGTGACACCTAGTGGCGGACAGAAGCAATACACCCTTGTCGCGCTTTCAAACCACTTTGAATGTGAAAAATATTATACACAATTTAGAAATATACATAGCTAATTTAAGAAAAGCGTGCAGTACGAAAAGGGGAAATTATAACTAGAGTATTAAAACCTAACGCGCATGTGTGTGTCCCGCGCTCCTGTGGGTGTCCAAAGTAGTGCACGCTCAGCGTTCGTTGCATACAAGTTCTAAGAAAAACAACAAATATTGAATCAGCTGATCTGCTCAGAGAAGACAAGGTAGCCGTCAGTCCAACGTGGTAGCGCCACCTTGCGCTTTCTATATCGTTTATTTTATTGAGTATTCATGCTCGTCATCGTATTATAAGTACTAAAGTGACCGGCGCGGTGGCGTACTACGTGCATAAATAGTCCCACACCTGCGAGGGTCGGCCGCTGATCTACAAATCATCTACCCAGTACCCACGCTATCGTTGTGATCAGTGAAATATCGCTCGTCGTTAGCGGTGAGTCGTGATTACGTCACCAGGAGCGTCGATGACGTTCATTCACCGATGACAAAAAAAGGAAACTATACTCGCGTTGAGCCGCTACTGCGGTTCGTGTCGGCTTTTTTTTTTTGGAAAAACAGCTTGATTTATCATTTAAAAAACAAAACACTCCCTCTTTTATGAATGGCTTCAGTTTAACAATCAACGATGGTTATTTACGTCGAGTCAAAACGGGAACGGTTTCAGCTCGAACGAGTCGGACAGGAATGCCTCCGCTGCTCCCTTAGCTAATGCTAGCTAGCTGACTAGCTAGCTAGCATTAGCTTTGAGAATGGGCAACTGAACTGAGCCCAAACTGAACACGCGTCTGTGTGTTGTCTCTCCTGAACGCGGCGACAAAAACATAACCGAGCTCCGTGTCGTGCCTTCCGCTACCTCACGAACCGTGTTGACGTTGTTTTACAACGATGAAGAACTGCGAGTACCAGCAGATCGACCCGCGGACGCTGACTCTGTCGCCCCCGTCCGCGGAGCCCTACATCGGCAAGAGGAGGCGGCGGCCGCGGAAGAAGTGGGAAGTGTTCCCCGGCAGGAACCGCTTCTTCTGCGACGGACGGATCATCGTGTCACGGCAGAGCGGCGTCCTCCCTCTCACCCTCGGTCTTATTGTCGTCACCTGTGGCCTTTTCTTTGCATTCGAGTGAGTAGTTTTCATATTTATTTTTTTAGTCACTGCGCCGCTTATTTACTGACCCGAACTCTGTGATTGTGTTTGTAATCAGTGTGCGAAATATAGGGGTGTCCGTGGGGGTCCGACCCCCCGGGTTAGCCCATGAGACCCCCTGAAAGCCCCAAAGCAAAATTTGGGTATATATATTTCATATTTTTCTTTCAAAAAGCTAACATATCTGTCTGTTTGTCTAATATTAATTTTTTTTTTTTAAAACATTCACAATTTTGTTGGGGCAAGCGGAGCTTGTGTGTGTGTGCATTTGTGTTGTCATGTAGACTATCATAGCTTGCATCCATGAAATACTGTAAGGTCATTAAAGGCCTCCTGCATGTTCCCCACAGTTGCCCATTCCTGGTGGAGCACCTGACTGCGTTCATACCTGTGATTGGCGGCGTGCTGTTTGTGTTTGTGGTCTTCTCCCTGCTGAGGACCAGCTTCACCGACCCGGGCATCCTGCCCAGGGCCACCGCAGATGAGGCTGCAGACGTGGAGAAGCAGATCGGTGAGTGGAACCCTGGTGGCCTCTTGCTGTGGGACAGATGGGCTGAAGGAGCTTTTTTTTTTTTTTTGCCGGGGTGGTTGTGGGGGCGTTGTCGTCTGGTGTTTTAGGGTCAGAGCTAAGTAGCTTACTGTCTGTGCATTCACGTTGCGACATTCTAACTATTGTTGTGTTTTTCATGTCAGCGCTTCCTTTGGTCACAATCGGTTTGTGAAATACCCATCAATATGGGGCGAGGGAGGTGGTCCAGGGGCGTCTCAAGGGGCAGTAAGGGGTCCTCCATCCTCCCAGTGGTTACTCAATATCAATCTATATTTCCTTAACATGCCAGAGGCATATAATAACCTTCAGTATTTCATGTATGCAAGCCAAAATGGTCTACACAACAACAACAACAACACACACACACACACACACACACACACACACACACACACACACACACCAAGCTCTGCTTGGCTAAAAAGTGAATAATAATTAATTGATAGTAATATTAATACTAGATATAATGAAACCAAAAACTAGTTTTTATCTGAAGAAAATGTGCACTATCAGATCAAATTAAACAAACATTAAACCACACACTTTAAATGTAAGTTTTTCAACTATCCAATAAAAATGAACAAAATGTTAACCCACTCACAGCCGAATCAAGACATTTTCTCTTTATTGGGCTGGGGCCGGTCTAATAATGCATAATGGGATTTTTTTTTTTAACAAATTGTCAAATACTTATTTATAACATGCTAAAAATAAATCAGTTTATATTCATATACTATTACACTCGTTAATATTAGAAAATGCTCTCAGCGATCTAATGTTGATACCTGAGGTAACCGCATAGGTTATGTAACCTGCGTGCGCCCTGACGCACCGAGCAGCGCCACAACAACAACAGACAGGGTGGAGAAACATTAGCGAGTTTTAGGACCATAGTTGCGCTATAGTTATTATTTTAGGCTGCTATCTTCTACTTTGTTTTCCCAAAGAGAGACACTCGGGTTAATGTGGCAAATGCGTTATGTTATTCTATTCTGTTCATTGTTGTTTAATGCACTTGGACCTTGAAAGTGATATTAGCCTATTAAGGCTGTTTGCAACCACCTTTTTGATGGAATAAAAAGCCGTGTTCAAAGACATATCAGTCTATTCGATAACAGCGGGTTGTGGATCCTCTTGCACGACATAGACGTTTTAAAAAGTTTTGTGGCTGGCTGAAACGTACTGAAATACCGTTGTTTGCCGTTTGTGTACCGAAGCGAACAGGGCGTACTGAACAGTTTGGTAAAATATCGACTACTGTTGCATCCCTAGTATATATGTACTGTGTATAAATTTAGCTCTTTCAAAAAATACAAGACCCCCTTAAAATTTGCTTGGAGGCTTTCAGGTGGTCTAATGGGTTAGTCAGCAGGGATGGGACCCCCACACACTGACCACATGTGACCACATGTGATCACAGAAGCTTCTTGCTCTGCTTTCAGATACCTCAGGATCCTCCTCGTACCGCCCTCCTCCCAGAACCAAGGAGATCCTCATCAACCAGCAGGTGGTGAAGCTCAAGTACTGCTTCACATGCAAAACGTTCCGCCCTCCCCGGACCTCTCACTGCAGCTTCTGTGACAACTGCGTCGGTGAGGATTTAGCAGCAATTGATCACCTGATCCAGCAACAGAATGATACTGTTGCCATGCAACAACTCTTCTCGCCACATCAAACCAGAAAAGATAGTAAACTGTAATCTCCAGATACTTAACTCTCATTCAGTTACTTAGTTTACTTGATATGACTTCATTTACATTTATATAAGAATTTGAATGCCACCATGCCTTGCAGAAGTTCCATTAAGTTCCTACTGCGCTTAGCTTTTTGCAGAACAGCATCATTTACTGACATAAAATAAGAATTTTCTCATGGTTGATTCAGTCAGACATTGTTTTGGTTCATCTAAAAGTACGCATTGAAAGAAGACTGTTATTTTATACTAGCTTTTCTGTTCACGAATAATCACTGCACATGTGTGTATTGCATGGTCTTACTAAAATGACCACGCAGGTCTATTGGAGCCACTCAAACACTCCAGTCCTTCATTCTATTACAGAAGATGTGAGACACACACTGGCTCCACTGCATGAGAACATGATCTTCTAAATTCCACTGACGTTACAGTGACGTCTTTTCGTAAATCAAATCAAGTCAGTATTTTTTTGTTTAACAAAGTTATGGTATTTTTAGTACAGTAGCCCTCATTGTATCTCCTGAAATGGTTGAATTTACCAGCTTGTGATAGAGGAACAATCTCTCACTTCTTTAGACCAAAGAGCCTTGGGACTTTCTCTAATTTAGGCTTTTGTTTTCGTGAGTTTCCCCCAAACCCGAGCTGCTGCTGCTGTGCCAGAGATGACTGTTTGTGATGGATTCCTCTGTGATGGACAAAACTCCAAATAGGGGCTTTGTCAAGGCACTTCCACATTATTTCTGGCTGCGTATCTGATGTTATTGCAGCCATTTTAAACGACTAACGATACAATGTTACAAATTACATAAGAAAATGACTTGATGTACTTTAAACCTCACTCAAATTCAGGACACTTTGGACGCTATATTTTTAAATTAGCTGCCATTAAAAGCGCGGGAATGAGGCATCGGCAGCCTGACGACAAACGCCCTTGTCCCTTTATCGCCCATCCACTGTAAGAGTTTGATTTCCAGTGAAATGAAAGTTTGCTTATTTCCTACGACACTCTGCTTCCAGTTGTAAAGCTGCTGCTTCGACCTTGACGTGACCTTGTCTATTGACCTCATGTGTTGATGCTGTCTGTGCCCGCAGAGCGATTCGACCACCACTGTCCCTGGGTGGGGAACTGCGTCGGCAAACGCAACTACCGTTTCTTCTACAGCTTCATCGTCTCCTTGTCTTTCCTGACCTCCTTCATCTTTGGCTGCGTCGTCACACATCTGACCCTGCGTAAGTGGCGTCTTGTCATCAAGCACTCAGTGGACACAGTTTTTAATTGAAAGGCTTTGATTACTGAAAAAAAGACCAGATTTTACAATTAAGTTTTACTACTTACTTTAGCATTATTTTTTAAACACTTGTTTAGATATGTAAATAATTTATATATATTTGTATTTCTTCTTAATTCTTCTGTTAGCACTGTACATGCTGCTATTACAATGCTAATTTCCCCATTGTGGGATAAATATATGCATTGTTATTCTTATTGTTATTCTTACTACTTGTTTATCTAATTTTTTTTTGTTTCTCCTAATTTCTAATTTTCCCCCCTGCAGGTTCTCAGTCAGGTCGGAGCCTTATTCAAGCCATTCAGGAGAGCCCTGCCAGATATCCTTTGGATGCCATCGGCTGATTTTATTGGCTGGTGTTTGATTTAAAAGACTGATGAGCTTTTGTTGCTTTTCGCGGTCGTCTCGAAGCCTCTCGAGTCCGATGGTTGTCGAGGCTCCTGCGGCGTAAGCCAGCCCTAATAGGATCACGGTGTTGGCGTGTAGCACAGGCATGGGCAGCAAACTACGGCCCGGGGGCCTTAAGAGGCCCGTTAAGCTTTTTATCCGGCCCGTCAAACTTAAAGCAATTATGTTAATAGTAAGTAAGTAATAAAATAGCTGTATTTCATCCATTTCTTCAGCGTTTTAAGAGTCATTTCAATAAAGAGCTGAATACCATGGGGCTTCATTGATACACTATTTTGTTGTAATGCTTTTGTTCATTTTCATTTGACATTAAACAACATTGCTTTCTACATATTCCACCGCAGAGCCGTGTTCTCGGCCAGGTGGTTGTGCAGAAGAGATTTTGCAACCTGCCGTCCAGGTGAGGTGATGATGTCACCAGACGGCAGCGTGACAGCTGAGTCAGTCTGGACTTGTGCCAACAATCTGGAACAGTATCAGTTGTGTGATGTCATGCAGCAGATAATTTCATTATATTTTTTTTATCTGCAATTTAGCCAGCATATGAAATCAACTGATTTTCCTGATGAAGTGTTCCAACCCTTAGTTCAATTGTTGACTTTAAAAAATAATAGAAGTGCTTGTGTCTTGTTTTGAGAAATTCAGTTTCTTTAATTCAATATGTTAAAAGAAATGGATGAAGTTTAATTTAAAGTTAGTAGAGTCCAGTTAGTAGAATGAGGCAGCAGTTTTCTGTCTGGGCTGCTTTATCATTGAGTCGACTGACTACGGAATTGTGTCCTCCCTCGTCAGTTCAGTTACATTGTTTGATAGTTGTTGTTTTTTTTACATTATTCGATTGTACAGGCTGGCTGTTATTCATTGTCTCCAGTCGTCGTGCAGTTCTGTCTACTCAGTTATTTAATGTTGATTTGATTTGTGGTTGGACTTTAGAAGGGCGTGATTGTGAAACCCACATTCCAACCTGATTGTGAATCACTGCTTAAGTCGCTCCCTCTTGATTTGTGTGGTTCTATTTGTTTTTTAATTGTCCTTGACTCTCCTGCTGTCCACTGTGGTGGAGCTGGTCATTTGTTTCTTCTCCATCTGGTCCATTCTGGGCCTCTCAGGCTTCCATACTTACCTAATAGCCTCCAACCTCACCACGAATGAAGACGTGAGTCTTTTGCCTGTGTCTTTTATGATAGAATAGAATGTCTTCATTAATTCCACATTGGGGAACTTTGCATAATTCCAGCAACAATATAGTGTAAAGAGAAGAAAAAATATATTGATTAAGTAAAGTAAAATATTTATCGGGTAAGAAAGGAAAAAAAAAACAGTTAATGATAGTTTGTGAGATGGTTGACCTCATGATGAAGGTCCTGCTGTGTTTTCTGGTGCAGATCAAAGGTTCGTGGTCCAGTAAGAGGACTGATGAAGAGTCTGGCAACCCGTACACTCACAACAGCATCATAACCAACTGCTGTGCAACGCTGTGTGGCCCCATGCCACCGAGGTGAGTCCCCCTGTTGGTGTGCAACCGGTACTGCACGTCCAGACTCATTTGTTGAAGATGGCCGACTCTCTGTGCTTGCATTCTTCCATTTTATGTTATTGTTTTATTTATTAATTTATTTTATTTATTTATTAGTTTTTTTGGACTGTGTGTAGCTTTTAAAATTGCTTTATTGCATTTGTTTGAGCTTTGTTAAGCTTCCTTGAGTGTTGAGAAAGGTGCTTATAAATAAAATATATTATCATTATTATTGTTAACACCTTCTCGTGTCCTGCAGTCTGATCGACAGACGGGGTCTGCTGCCCCCCCACCACCACTTTCCTCCTGCCTCCTCCTCCTCCTCCTCCTCAGACGCGGAGCTGCCGTCCTTCCCGGCCAAGAACGACGCACACATGGTAGGATGATCCAGCAGATGGTCCTCCAGACCCCCCCATGGCCCCCTAGCGCCACCACCTCCACCACCGCTGCTCCTCTTGTTATGTAGTTGTCGGTGTTGTCGGTGTCGCGCCCGCATCCAGCTTCTTCGGCAGCCGCGTGAACACAAACTGATGCGGCTGAGATGAACAAAATGTGGTGTCGTTTGTGAATGAGGTGATGCAATGTGTCGTGCAGCCAAACTATGAATCAAAGCACACACAGGTGGAAATGATGGAGGGTGTTTGATACAACCTGTGAATTTGCTGCTGCTGCTGCTGCTGTGTCTCAGTGGTTTCAGCTAGAGGACAAAATGTTTTTCAGAGCAGCGGCGACACTTTCAGGCATCATTAAAAGAGCCGTAGACTTTAGAGAGTCACTGCAGCCGGACACTCAACTACTGCTGTCTCACTGATCTGGTGCTGTGGGTCACTTTTGCACAATTTCATGTTTAAATAATTGCTTACACTTTTTCCTTTTCTGAAAGAAATTCAACTTGTTGCGCCACCTACCTCCTGGTTACTGAACTACTGCGTTTCTTATTTTTCTGCTCAAGGCGTTTGCACACAGAGGAGTTATGATGTGCTTTTCAATAGGACTATATAATATGGTTACATATCAGGCTTTGTTTTGGTGTATCAGCACTTTATCACAGTTTTGGCCACATTGTTTTACTCATGTCTCCTAATATGTTCAGCATATCGAATGTCTGCTGGTTTTTAGCTCTCAAGCCTTGTTTTTGTTTTCATTCTTCTTCTATGGTATATATTTTTTGCTCACTCAAAGTGTTCTTATAGATTTTAAATAAACATTTTTTTTTTTAAAATATTTTGAGATTTTGATAATTTTTCATCTTACTTGACCTCGTGTCTTTATTTCTTATTAGGGATGCACCAATACTGATACAAGTATTGGGTATCGGTACCGATTCCGGGGTTGAGTACTCTCCTCATACTTGTGAAACACGTCCCGGTACCACGACACCGATAGCAGTTGCACATGTATGCATATAACAATTTAGTTAAATGTGTGTTTGTACGCCAGTGAAACTTGTTCCTTATTAAGTACTCGGTCTTGGTGAGTACTGAAAGCAAGTACTCCTCGGTCAAAGAGGTATTGGCGCATCCCTACTTTTCATATGAGGGTGTTGATACAGGAGGTATTAGTATTATTCTGAGGTATTAATATCGGACTAGTTGAAGTTGTCTGCCCTCGTACTGTGTCAAACTGTCTCTTCCACCCTGCCAGGAGGACAACTGTCTGGATTTTGCTTTTTCCTGCGCAGCCTGAAGGGCTCTGCTGCATTTAAGGGCTGGATGGTAAGACTTGATGGTTGAAGGTCTCACCAGCCATCTGCCGTGTCCAGTCTCTCATCACTGCATCTGTGTTGTTCATCTGTGGAAGTGCTGTCATCTGAACTGACTCATTTTTGGACTTTCTAGACTTTTTTTTTTGTTTTTTTTTTTTTTGTTTTTTGATATTTAATATTTTTTGCAGACAGATGCTCCACTCTGGCCCTCCTTAGTTGCTCATTGTTTCTCCTGTCTGGGGTTGTGATGTTCCTCTCCTGGTGACACAGACTGACACCAACCAGTCTACCTTCACCTCTGTGTCACAGCCTGACCATATGGAGAAAACAAACGCTCCCTCTCTGTCCACCTGTGACTCTTCGCCTCTGTCTCATCAACTCCATTTGCTTCTGTCACTTTTTCACCCCATTTTCAGACCAGGACTCCACCATTTCTTCCCTGTGCTTGACTTTGCCACTAATCGTTCCACTCGTTTGAAGTTTTCACCTTTTTTTCCACCTACTGTCCTGCATGTGGAGCCTGTACTCACCCTGTACTCACCCTGTACTCACCCTGTACTCACTCTCTTCTCACCCTGTCTCCTCCTCCTCCTCCTCCTCCTCTCTGTCTCCTGCTATCCCAGTGCTCCCACAGCACTAAGGAGGTGCTGGACAAGGCCGTCCACTCCCTGGACTTGCCCGAGCTGTGCCCCCCCGGCCCCCCAAAGACCTCCCCCCTGGGCCAGGAGGCCATGAGTTCCGGGGAGGCCCAGACCCCTGGGTCCTGCCCTCCCCTGGGCAGGAGGAGCAGGAGGAACAGGAGCAGCAGCAGGGACTCGCTGCACTCCTTCAACCCGGCCTTCCGCCTTGCCGCTCCATCCCCGGCGCTCGGCCGGCCGGTCTCGGCTGTGGGCCACGCCCCCCAGGTTGACCACGCCCCCGGAGTCGGCTTTGTCCCCCGAGTCGATTTCATTCCTGGAGTCGACTTTGTCCCATTGTCCTGAGTGACAGAGGACAGAAGCAGTTGGAGCACCTGGACGTTCTGCAGTCGCTCTAGAGTCTGATGGTCATGATGAGCAGGTGGAGGGTGACCAGAAAGTTTATATTTCTATTACGTGTGTGTGTGTGTGTGTGTGTGTGTGTGTAGGCCAATCTCAGTACTACTTGGAAGCACAATATAGAAGTATTTTTTTAAAGAACCCTCCTTTGACGCCTCCACTGAACCTTAAAGCCAAACACACTGTTGACTTCCTGCTGACAACTTATGCAAACTGCTCTTTACATGTAGAAACACTTGGCGTGTGTGTGTGTGTGTGTGTGTGTGTGTGTGTGTGTGTGTGTGTTGACTTTCTTCAGGGTGAATTGAATTGACTTTAGCCTCATTACAGCTGGTCACCTGCTGTCATCTGGATCTGTGCATTGTTTCAGTCATCAGTTCAAACAGTATTTTAATATAAACATCAGGCACAGTTTATTTTGTCTGAATTAAATGTATCAAATATAAATGTTGCATTGGGCTTACATCATGTTCAAAGTCGAAGGCCAAACGGGGAAATCACTTTATCATTGTACAGTGAGAGTCTTTATTAATGGAGTGCTGTGTAAAGGTCACATATTCTGCACATATTTCAGATACTCATTTTCCACCCAGACTCCAGTGTGGCAGTACTTATTTAGGAGGGAAATGGGCCTCTTAAGATCAGGAGAAAACTGCATCACTTAGCCATGTGTTTCACAGCCTCCTGTAAAAATGCTCAGTTTTAGCTTTGTGCTGAATTGGTTAGCGTGTCTGGACTGGGATGAAAACGGGGCGGCCACCAGTTGATGTGTAAAGCTGTCTGTTACAGCAAGGATCGGAGACGCACATTGAAACACACTGATAATTGTGTGCATTATGGGGCCTTCAAAATTGAAATTGCAAAAGAATGTAAACCTACAGACCAAATAGTTCCACGTTTCATGTGCGTTTTATTTATTGAATGAGCTCAATGACAACCGTTAATGTACTCTCACCGCTGTTGTCGCTGTATTTCTTGTTTCTTTATTATGCAATCAGCCGTCTGACTCAGTCATCACGACCGTCACAACTTGTTGTTTGTTACACAACGAACGTGTCATGCAGAGTTGTGTTGTAGAATGTTGATAAGAGCCGTTTGACCTTTCTGCCTGCCTGCACTGTGAAACTGAACCACCCTCCTCCCCCAGTTTCTTTACAGCGTTTTTCAACCACTGTGCCCGCGGCACACTAGTGTAGCGTGAGGTAATGTCACTTGTGCCGTGAAAAATTATCCAATTTCACTTCATTGGTCTAAAAAATTTTAAAGAAATCCCTCAATTTCTGATATCAGCTTTGTGTGCTTCTAAACAGGTTTCCCAGGTTTTACACTGAGTGAGTAGAAAGAAATTAGACTATGTTGTCAATTTTAGGCTAAAAAAAAAGGTGTAATTTTATAATATTTTTGGTTGGTGGTATGGGATTTTTTTTTCAATGTAAAAAAAATGTTCCGTTGCTCAAAAAAAAGGTTGAGGAACAATTCTTTGCAGCGTCAATGGAAGGATACAGAGTCCGCCAGCAGGGGGCAGTGGGTGAACGACAGTGGCAGTCGAGTCGACAACAACTTGGTAGAAAGGAAGCAATTCCTCCAAGATAATGATTAATTTTTTTGAGTTGGTATTTTTTTTTTTATGTATGACTTTTGTATTAAAGGACTAAAGCAGCACAGAGGAAGCAAGTTTAAGTCAGTCAGTCAATGAATAAGTCAGTCAGTCATGTATTTGTCTGCACTATGACCAAGTTGGTTGGTTAAACAGTTACTAGCTTGTGTGGACAAACTAGTTGCTATTTTGTTCTGTGTTGAACTGTCATTGTAATTTGCTTCAATAAAAAAGTCCGATTTGTTATTAAATAGTTGTTGTTTTATTGGCATGATTTTACAAAAAAAAGTATGAGATTGACATTTCATTATGCATAAAGTTTTTTTTTATTGCTCTATTCAAAGCACGACTCCGTCTCTCCTGCTTGTGTGGACCCTCGCCCACGTGTGGATGGACCCCCATCATCCCTTAGTGGAGCCCCCAGTGGTGAACCCGTGTATCTGTTCTTCAGGAAACTATTTTAGTCTCAGAAGACTTGAACATTGGAAGTCCCAAAACAGGACGCTTGCAGCAAAAGAGAAAATTAATTCCCACGTAATTAATTTTATTATTCCTGCCTGACTGCATAAAACCTTCTATTTAGTTAGTTTATTGTATTTGGATTTCTTTGCGTAAATAGTCGAATTACACTATAAAACCTCATCGGAGTCCTACCTGTGCTACCTGGTCGCTGCTGACGAGTTCTGTGGTAGGGCTTGTATTTTTCTTTCTGTCTTTTTTTTTTTCTTTTCAAGATGCAATTTTGCCAGTAATTATTGAAATTTAAAACCAGAGAAAAGTGGCCTGAAGGGCTGAGTTGTGGAGTCACGGAGGGACAAACTCAGTGAACCTGCCCACTGAGTGCAGACACAAGTCACAATGTGGCCACTGTGAACTACAGGAAGAGTTTTTCACCGCCGAGGATTGTCTTGTTGAAGAAGTTCAGCTGGTCCTTCTGGTGACCTGTGCGCCCTTAGTGGCCCGAGTGTCTCCTACAAATTGTGATCTACAGCCGCTACCACTTTGCTAAACTTCAAAACAGCTATTGCAGTTGCTGTCGCTACTGTTACTACTGCTGCTGTTGCTGCAACTGCTGTTACTGTGACTGGCACTGTTGCTGCCATTATTGTCACTGTTACTGCTGCTGTTGCTGCTGTTGCTGCTGCTGTTATGTTGTTATGTTGCTGATGTTGCTGCTGTATGTGACCATTGCCGTTGTTGCCGCTGCTGTTACTGTGACTGTTACTGTTGCTGCTGTTACTGTTGTTGCTGCTGCTGCTGCTGTGACTGTGCCTGTTACTGTTGCGGTTGCGGTTGCTGTTACCGTTGTTGTTGCTGCTGCTATTACTGCTGCTGTTACTGTTGTTGCTGCTGCTGCTGCTGTTACTGTGACTGTTGCTGCTGCTGCTGCTGCTGCTGCTATTACCGTTACTGCTGCTGTTGCTGTTACTGCTGCTGTTACTGTTTCTGTTACTGCTACTGTTACTGCTGCTGCTGCACGTCAGCCAGTCAATGTGCCGCTAACTCGGAGAAGTTTCCTCCAAACAGTCGCCTCTGATCTGGTCATAGTGGCGACGGATGTGCCTCGTCATGAGGTTTTTGCAGGTTTATCTGTCAGGAGTGTTGACATGTGGATTATTGAGCCCTGGCAGGAGCCTCCGCAGCCTCTCCTGCTGCAGTGTCACCCAGGTTTGACTCCCAGTAGCAGGTCAGAATGGTCCTGCTGGGACTAGTGGAGCTTTAAAGCCATCTGGGACATTTTGGAAGTTTCGTTTAGTGTGACATGGAAAGAAGAAAAGAAAGAAATGAAATGTGGCACACATGTGCATGTGTTTGTTTGATAAGGTCACTTCAAATGAATCGTTTTTTTTCATTCACTCCAATATTTGTCTGTCAAAAAATGTATACGCACTTACGGAAAAGAAAAAAAATGTCATTTAATATTATGTTTTTGTTATTTAAATACAATTGTGTTGTGTAGACCAAAGGTGACTTGTGTTAATCCTGTGTTGTCTGTTTTGCTAAAAGAGCCGTTCCGCTTGCACAGAGGTGGTCACACGGTGCCGCCCACAACTTGGATCTGTTTGGAATTCCTGACTTTTGATGACGTCACAGCCGAATTGAGCTGTTTTTAACTGGAACGTCAATAGACAAGCTGGCAAATCTTCCTAAGATGGAATTTGCTGATGAGGGAAAAATGTCTGCAGGGTGTTGCAGCGTTGAAGCTCGCTGACACTGTCCCTAAAACCTGACGGCAGTTTGCACTCTTAATATCTACAATATCTACTCTAATATCAAACTTCTAATATCTGCTGAAGAGAAGGTGGCCAAGACTTTGTATGAGGCAGAACATTGCTTCTCACCGAGGCAACAAAGTGCGCCGTGATTGGCCGTCACGGCCATGTTAGTCGAGCTGTCTGTCTCCTCGCTGCTTGAGTGCAGCTCAAGGTGACTCAAGGTCAGCGTCGCCGTCAGCATCATCGCTGCACTGACTCTCAAGGGCCACAACTAGTGAAGCCTGCACTGGAGAGCAGCAGCAACAGCAGCATGAAGCAGGTGGAACCTGAGCTTGCTTCCTGCAGTTCACTGAGCTTCATCAAGAGAACGTTGAGGGTTTTGTCACAGTGAAGCTAAACTAACAGTGATGGGATGATACAGTGTTTTGCTGTTGCTCCTCCAAGCTTTTCTTCTCGTTCAGGTGCTGCTCCACCTGTGTGTGTATTGAACGTGTTGACCTGCGTCAACATCCATGAAGCTGCAAAGTTCAAGATGGATCAGTCCATTGTTGTTTGTTGGCCTCGGCCGTGTTGACATGATCCAGTCCGAGGATCAGCAAGGTGCAGGGTTCAAAGGTTGTCCGGCAGCCACTTCACTGTATCATTATTTAATAAGCAGGTCTTTATCTCAATGAGACATCGTGCCCAATAAAAAGCAGCTCTCTCTGTCTCAGTGTGAGTGTGTGTGTGTTTGTGCGCACTGTGCTTGAGTGTTTGAGCCACATGGACCCTGAACACATCACGGTGTAAACCCTGCGGTGGAACGTCGTCCCATGGAAACCTGAATATTTGCCCTGCAGCTGGATGAGTTTCGATTGGAACTTGGAGGTCGACCTTACGACCTCATGACTTCATACATTATAATGTTGCTTGTTTGATTTCACCTCTGTCCGTCAGTCAGTCGGTGGGAAAAGTGCTTCTGTTTTGCTGCAGAGTCACTTCACGTGTCGTGCTCAGTTTCCTGCCTCTTGATGAAACACTATAACAGATGCAACAGAAAAGTCTCTGTGATTCTTCTGATCAACATCATTTCGTTGTGTCAACGCAACATCAAACAAACACCAGTTTTATCATTGTCTGAAATGCGATAAAAACTACTCTGTTTCGTTTTTCACATTTAAACTTGGCATGTGTGAGTTTTGCCCGATGGCTGAAACATTTCAATCACTGTATTTGATTTCTGCTATAAAAGTCTTTATGGGATCTTCATTTCACCTGCAGAGTGAATTATCGCCTCTGTTACTGCTGCCGCTCCTCGTTTTTACAGGTGGAGGCTGTGAAACTTCATCATGTGCTCGCAGCTTTCACTCCCAGTTAATCATTGTTTTTAACGACACTCTGCAACACAAGGCAACAACATCAGAATGGTCGGCGCTTTCAGGGCTCCCTGTGTTTCTGCTGCGACAGACGAGGAAGAAGAGAGGTGAGAAACATGTAAAAGGCCTCGGAGCAACAAACAGTCAGTACAAAACTCTGTCACTGTACTTAAGATGATTTATCAGGTTTCTCCCTTTACTTGACTATTTCTTTTTCAGACAACCTTTCACTATGACTCCCTTATTCTTCCACTGAAAAACAAATTGTTCCCTCCTTCAAATTGTGTTCAGCCATTCACTGATTATTATTGATTCTAGCTGTTGTTGCTTGAAGTGGAGCCATTTGAACTCTGCCGTCGTGTAGTTGAATATTAAAGTGGATAATATTTGAGAGACGGCAGATTATTTTAGAGGACCTAGAGATTTTAGAGGGCTTTGGGGTCAAAGTTCAGTACGTTTTTTGTTCAGAGAAAAATAAACAGTTAAATAATAACACTGTTCATTATTGTTCACAGTGTCAACATCCCATAATGTCTCATTGGTCAAAACTATTTCTGATTACAGTTTGGTTGAACTGCAGTTTTTTTTTTATGAAAAAAAAAACTTGAAAAAAACTTTAGTATTAAGAGCAGCAAAGCAGTTCTAAATTATCCTGATTTGCCTCATGACAGTTGACCTTTGACCTTTGACCTATGATCACTTCTGACCAGGTTATTTGGATCAGGTTTATTTTTTAATCAACAAATGTATTGTTTGATTAAAGGCAAAAAAAACATTTTTACCTTTTGCCACAGTACATTTCAGAACCTGAACTTTCTTAAATCAGTACTTTTACTTTTTGTTTGCACAAGTATCCGTACTTTTACAGAATGTGAATATTTTGTTCAGTCACAGTGAGGTAACTCGGCTCTTCGCTGCTGTTCTCTCATTTTGGGATCTTCAGGTCAGCCCGAACTTGTCTGGACAACGCCAAGAAACTGCTACTACTGACTGAGTGTTGTGGTCACGGGACCAAGTTCATCAAGTCAGTGGGTAAAGTGGTATAAACGACAGAGCAGAGTGCTGAGTCACCCGGAGGACTCAGTGAACCGTTCAGCCCTGTTGCAGCTTAACTGCTCGGCTCCTCTTATCGTGTTGGAGGAGGTTGAGCAACACCTGCAGGGGACAACCAGTAAAACACAAACACAGACCCCAGTGGGGCTGGTGCCCCCCCACCCACGAGTTTAGTGCCCCAGTGATTTGTGGGTAAACGGCTCCCTAGGCACCTCTTTTGAGTTCCCGCACTAAGAGAAAAAGGAAACCTTGTGTAAATCTTTTTACAGCCTGTTGTTCTTATCGACATCGACTCTTGCTGGAAATTCGACTGGTTGTAAATTTATGAAGTGATCTTTGGTCTTTTCATATCAGAGAAATTGGTGGCGCACGTTCGCCACGTCCTTAGGATCCAGGCAGTTGTTAATATTGGTTGTTGATATGAAGTCAGGCCTCAGACCCGCAGTCTGAGGGACCTGCTTCAAAGTCCCCTGCTGCCCTAACCCTAACCCCCCATCCCCCTCCCCTCCAACAGCAGTGTGGAGAAGAGGGGGTTTCTGGGAAGGAAACCAGAGCTGCTGCCTTAATATGGTTTGCCTCAAACGTCTAATAACTACTAATCTCTCTCCACTGGCTTCTAATATGTGGAACATATTTCTTATATGGAACATATCTAATATATGGAACATATCTAATATATGGAACATATTTAATACATGGAACATATTCAATATATGGAACATGGTTAATATATGGAATATATTAATATCTAATATATGGAACATGCACAAGAGGCACATGCGGTGCAGCCAGTTTCCAGACATATTCGTGTTGCAGGTTTTCTGGTCAGTAAATGGATTCAGTGTCGTCCTCCGTCAACCAGCACCGGCGCTTCTTCACAGCAGCATTTGCCGCCGTGATTTACGAGCGGCTCCTTACGTAACACAACCCGAGCCGGAGTTAAATAAGCTGAGTGACGTCTCAGACGAAGGCAGAGTTCTGCAGCAGCAATAATGTGAACAGAGGAAAGCAAAAACGGAGAGTGGAAAACATGCGCAGCCTTCCCAAAGATCTCCAGTGAACCTGTGGATCTCCATTGTAGATCTCCACCATAGATCTCCACTAAACCTGTAGGTCTACAGTAAACCTTGTAGATCTCCACTAAAGCCTGTAGATCTCCACTCTAAATCTCCACTGAAGCCTGTAGATCTCCACCGTAAATCTCCATTGAAGCCTTTAGATTAGTGAGTTCTGCCCCCTGAGTGAATTGCTGTTTTTTCCTCTCTACTTGTGGATCTGCTCAACTCTGGGCCTTTCTTGTCCTTCTGTAACATGTTTTTACGCCTCCGTGCGACGACCTGTAAAGACCTGTGATGACCTCCGACCCTCCGCTCTCCACCCATCCAAGGAGTAAAGTGAGTCAGGCCCTTACATAACATTCTTCCCAACATTTGATATTTGACCGTTGAGCTCCAAGAGCGATGCGACAACTTCCCATCAGTCAGTCAGTCAGTCGGTCGGCTGCTGTGAAACAATGTGAACATGTGGGATTATGGAATCCTGTTGAACGGATGGAAAACAACACGACCACGAGCTGCAATGTTGTTTTTTTTAAGCTCTTTAGTGAGAATTAAAGAAAGAAAGAAAGGAAAGAAAGAATGCCTTTATTTATCCCACGTTGTTGAAATTTGCTTAGTTACACAGCGTTTACTGTGCAAAGAGGAAATTATAGAGTGAAAAGAGTGAATGAAAAACAAATAAAGACATAGAATATATATACAAATTATTTACCTACCTAATACGACTGTAAAAGGCAGGAGTTGCTCCTGTTGCATAACAGTCATTGTTTTATTATTCAGCTGTAACCCTTCTAAAGATATCTCAAGATGAGATACGAGATGAGAGGAGACTATGTTCCTGGTTTTTCCATTTACACTCTGTTTTCTTAGTGAAAAAAAGTCTTGAGTCTTGAATCACTTGTTGATTGGTCCCAGTGTTCCCAGTGTTTCCCTCCTCCAGCGTTTCCACAATGAACCTGGTCCACCAGCCACCAGCTGCTTGCGTAACTTTGTTCCAGTGTCACATTGAAGCAAACTGACTTCTGACCTCCCTTATCGTGCTGCTCTGTGACTGTATAGGCCTCAGCAGGCGTGCATCCTGACTGGTCAACTCAACCTCGGCACCGCTCTTGGCTTATCTGCGGTGCAAACAGCACATTGTTTGGTCCAAAGGCATTTGTCTAAATAAGACCAGCGGCTGGAACACAAGACAAGCAGTCAGAGCAGCGACGCAGCTTTTTTGGGGCCTTTCAGCGACGTACCAGTGCTGGTAACCGTGATGTGATGTATTGCAATGTATCGTGATGTGACAGTGTGATGTCTTGTAATATTGTGATGTATTGTGATGTGATATTGTGAAGTATTGTATTGAATTGTGCTATGATAGTGTGGTGTATTGTGATGAATTGTGATATGATTGCAATAGTGTGTTGTATTGTAATATTGTGATGTATTGTGCTGTGATAGTGTGATGTATTGTGATGCATGCAGGAGGTTTGATAGTGTGTTGTATTGTAATATTGTGATGTATTGTGCTGTGATAGTGTGATGTATTGTGATGCATTGCGATGTATTGTGATGCATGCAGGAGGTTTGATAGTGTGATGTGTTGTAATATTGTGATGTATTCTGATGTGATAGTGTGACGTATTGTGATGTATTGTAATATTGTGAGGTATTGTGATGCATGCAGGAGTTTTGAAAAAGCAATGAGAAAAAATAAAGACCTCAGAGTCTTTATCTTCGTTCCATTATTGTGACACTTTACTGCTTGTTGTTTGGCAACATCAATGTTCTGCTGAGCTTTTACAGCCGTGCAGTGACGTTCACTCACGTCACTGTTTTCCAGAGAGGCCCGTTTTATCCTCGCAGTCAGTGCTGGGGAGTAGCCAAGTACAAATACGTTGTTACTGTACTTGAGAAGAGATTTTTCAGGGTCTGTACTTTACTTGTGTATTTCTTTTTCTGACCACTTTTTACTTTTGCTCTCTACATTTGTACACAAATATGTGTACTCTCTACTTCTAACATTGAAAAACATGCTACACATTAAACCGGGCCATGGTGCAAAAAAGGTTTTTTACACAAGTATCTGTACTTTTACTTGAACCTGAGGGTTTTTTTTTTTTACAAAAGCATTTGTCTATATATGAATATTTTTGCCACCTCTGAGGGTTGCAAACCTTCCATGACCTTTTGCTAATAGTGAGTTGGTTTGATTTTGACTTTAATCTACATGGAAATCTCATCAGTAACAATGTAATAATAATGATTAACACACCAAACAAAGCAACACGTGATTCCAATTTTCATTCCACCACCAGGTAGAATTGTCAACTATTGTCAACTAGTCAACTAGTCAAAAGTCGACTAGGCGCCGACATTGTTTGCTTCACTCCGGAACGTTGGCTTCTCTGACGCCCCTCTACTGCGTCGTTTGCTGAAGGTGTATTTACGTACACAGCCACAAGCCCACAAGACTCACAGTGCCGTTGTCATGGCGGCAGCAGGATGTGGACGACGCCCCCTACTGTCGACTCCTCCCTCTGTGCACACCAAGGAACCTGAGAATGTCGGCTCTTCCTCAGGTTTCCCAGGATTGCACTGCTGCCACACCAAAGGCTTATTTATAGCTGCCAATGGCGCAGATGAGTCCCAGCAGCTCCCTGAATCCCCCAACAACAGGGGGCGCTGCGGTTGACGGGGCAATAGGACATCACTTCTGCCTTGACTCGGTGGGACGCCGCCGACAACGGCCTCGACTGCGAGTTGTCTTGTTTTGTCGGTATCAAGTTTAAATTAAGTCAAAAACACCTTTGCCCAATAAATTGACACAAATGTGGCCTTCATTGGGTTTTTAATACCCATCGACTCCAGTAAAAAAAAAAAACCTGGGGGAAGAAGAGGTTTATAAATGACCGGCAACCCGACAGGTAGTTTATGGTTTAAACTCAGCTAGACACCCTATTGTGTCAATATGATCATTATCACAAGAAAATAGGAGGATTGCTAAGGCTTGTAATTCATGAGAACAGTGCAGAAAATGAGTCTGTAGAGGTGATGGATTTCCTGGTCAATCTACTTTCCAACTCTCAGCTGTGCCCTTGAACTAATCGAGTTGCTGCCGAAAGAACCACCTTGTGATACACAAGTGGCTGAAAGTTGCAGAGCGACCAGGTTCCTCTCAGAGGACGCTGAGAGGTCGGCGAGAGGTCTGAGAGGTCCCTGCGAGGCCACTGAGTGGTCAGAGAGGTCGGAGAGGTCACTGAGAGGTCAGTCAGTCTGTCGCTTCGCCGTCCTGGAGCAACTGCTTCTCCACATCCACAGCAGTCAGCCGAGGTGGCTCCTGAATGTCTCATTGGAGAGGTGCATTCATGGGGAAAACCGACATAGTGCACCAACACACCGAGAGCAAATTTGATGCTGAATGCAGCAAAACATGTTCAGGCTGAGATAACAGGTGCTGTTGGTAAACAATGGGAGCTCTTGACGCACCTTCAGACTGACCTTCAGAGTAACCTTCACCTTCACAGTCGTGCTAAAGCCCCAGTGTGTGTTTGTTTGACCAGGACATGACGTGCAGCCTGTGTTTCCATCACGCTGATGTTTTATTGCGGAATCATCGCACAGCGCTCAGCTCCGACTAGCAGGCCGACCTCGCTGTGACCTTCAGTCTCATAAAGATTTTACAGGTGCATTAACGCTGTGGTGCACAGGTGAGAGGAAGAACGGCCATCAACAACCGCACTTTTCACTGCTTGTTAAAAGAGGAAATGACTTTGTTGGCAGCCAAATGACACTCGGCCAAATATTAGTAATGGGTAGTGATGGGATGTTGATGTGAACAGAGAAGACCCTGCACGCAGGACCGGAAGCTATGGGAAGGTCAGGATTGGGGTCAAGAAAGGTCACCAAGAGGACGAAACAGAAACACTGTGTGGAGTCATCTCCTGGCTGTGTGTGTAACATGTTATGTTACATTTTGTGGTACATGTTGTTACATGGTGTCGTACATGTTGTGTTATATGTTATGGTACATGTTGTGTTACATGTTGTGTTACATCTTGTGGTACATGTTGTGTTATATATTGTGTTATATGTTGTGGTACACGTTGTGGTACGTGTTGTGTTGCATGTTGTTACATGTTGTGGTACATGTTGTATTGGTCACAAAGTTGCAATTTGAAAATGTTTGAACAGACAAAAGAAAGGTAGAAATGAAAAGATCAGGTAGAAAATCAGAGGTTTGTGAAAATTGCTGCAACTGACGAGCAATAATACCGACCCCCAACCTCCCAAGTGTTCATGGTCCAGTCGCCAGTCAAACAGAACAACAGAGCAGTGTTTCTAGAGAAAAGAAACCAAAGACATTGAAGACTTTAAACAAAGACGATATAGGGAGGGAATTTTGTGATGATTCCAAGTGCCTAAAAAAAATAAAAGCTGCTGTAAATTTAGAACTGTGTTTGTTTGGATGACTCTGTCTATTTTCAGGAACTCTTTTTTTGTGGAATTAAAAACAAAGAAAAGACTGATAGAATATCAACAGACTGGAGGGTCACATGATCTAGGCGTGTTTTGCAATGCAACTGTAATTATTGTTGGGCTTCATTCACAAGTTCAAGTGAGGGAATAAGAAGGAATCCTCCCACTGCTACAACCTGTGAATTTGAAGGCCCCACTGACAGTCAGAACAGACTCAGTTCCTGCTTGATCAACTAACAAAATGGACACTAAAAGTGACTTCGGTGTTTGTTTTGCAGAAGTTATTACATATTGGGATAATAATTTTAGCCAAAGGTGAGAAATCAAACAGGATCTCTGCTGACGAGTAGCCTCGAGTGTCACGTTGTCTCTCTTTATACATGTGCACGTGTGCCGAGCAGCAGGGCGTCGCTGAGGCAGCAGAAGAAGAAGAAACATCCTGCATGCAGTGCAAACATTTCGTGGACAAACAGAGGAACGGAGGGACGGAGGGACGGAAGGACAGAGGAACGAGAGCAGCGAGAGACTGCAGAGCAAGAATCAACAATCGACGGGCTGCCTGACATCATGGATGAATGAATTAATTTAATTATTACAATAATTAATAACAAAAACAAACACGTCCTAGTTTCGCAGGAGGGAAGTGAGTGATGTCAAGCTTTAAAGAAGGAAAACCCTGACTGACTGACTGTCTGCCTGTCTGACTGTCTGTCCTATTGTCTGTCTGTATGTCGAACTGACTGTCTGTCTGTCTGATTGAATATCTGACTGACTGACTGACTGACTGACTGCCTAGTCAGCGAGGCAGGCTGCAGGAGGGGGAGGATGGAGTGGGCGGAGCCTGGCTGCTGCGTCATCCGGTGGGCGTTCCCAGGGCGTTCTCCTTGAATGAAAAGAGCGGGTAGCCAATCAGGAGCCGCGCTGTCCGCAGCCGGCGACGAGCCTTTTAAAACCTGCTTGTGAATCTCCTCACTGACATTTCGCCGGCTTTCTGGAGGCTCCAGCGCTGCGTCCACGTCTCGCGGACCTCAGACCAACTCACTTACCGTCACCGTCACCGAGCGTCCGACCGACTTCCGTCCGTCCGCGGCAGCGAGGCGCCTGTTGACCGACGGAGGACCGAGAGATTCAGCCGCTGTTTCCCCGATTTGAGGCTTTATTTGCCGGAAGAGGCTCCCACCTCTGCCCCGCCATGTCCCGCGGTGACTCCCCGGAGCAGAGCCGGAGGTTCAGCGTCCTGTCCTGGGAGCAGCTGCAGCGCCTGGACTCGATCCTCGGCGAGCCGGTGCCGATCCACGGCCGAGGGAACTTCCCCACTCTGTCGGTGCAGCCCAGCCACCTGGTGCAGGTAAGACTCCCGCTGCCTGACGGTCCTGGAATCTGGAGGACTGACTGACTGACTGACTGACTGACTGATTGATTGATTGATTGATTGATTGATTGACTGATTGACAGCTCCTCTGGCCTATCAGTTCAGTTTCAACTGTTTGTCTGCAATTGTGTTTTTTTTAAACTACTAGAAAGTGTTTATTTCGCCGCAATTAAGCGTTATAAATAAATAAATAAATAAATAAAAAAACATTCCGCATTTAAACAGCATACAGACCAACTTTAAAGTGGAGAAGTTGTCCTGAGGCCCCTCAGGCTGCTGTATCTGTTTTCACTTCCCTGTGGTGTCACACAGACCCCCCATCCCCCCTCCTTCCCCCCAGTCAGAGTGGGATCATCTTTTCCAGCTCCACCTCATCGCTGACACATTTGGGATGATTCCCCCTTCCCCACCCCTCCCAACCCCCTGCGGGAGTCTTGTTTCCCTGACTTGAAGAAGTGGAAACTCAGATCTTCCACTCGGCTCCGTTCGGTCGTCTCAACGTTGATCAGCAGTAAATCTCTCAAGTCTCCAGCCACCGTGACCCCCCCACCATTTATACCCTTTTCATTTTTCTTTGAACCACTTGGAGCTCCTTCTTCTCCTTTGTCTCCTTCCTCTTGTCAAAACTGCAGACTGTTGATCCTCGACAACAGCAGTCAAACACCGAGGTCAAAGTTCAACAAGACTTTGTTCTTTCAAATTTTGTTTATTTGATGTTCCTCTGCATGACGGCGACTTGATCCTGTTCCGGCTGACCTGACCTTTCACCTGTGTCAAACCCTGAGCTTCGACCTGAGGCCGGAATATTAGGAATCCCAGGGAATCAGCCAGTTCAATCTCTGATCTGAACCCAAACCCTAATGGCTGTCAGGTCAATTTTTTTTTACCTTTTTGACATCTGCTGCTGATAGTTTCAATGTTGGTCAGTCGTTCAACTTGGCGCTATAAATAGAACCGACTCACTATCTGAGCGTTAATGACTCTAATCTGACAGGCCAGGACTGAGACTTAGTGTGTGCGTGCGCGTGCGTGTGTCAGACATGTCTGACTGGTGGACCTCTCAACCGACCCCTTGACTTCTCTGACCTCTCCGACCCCATTCATTGGGCATCTCATATTTCCTCCAGGCTGAAGCTGATAATGATCAATTGGACTTTCTGATCGTCCTTTTTTTCCTATTTTCCTTCATGAAACGTCTTCATTGATTCTGTCGGCTTGTTGTTGCTCGGCCGTACTGCAACACTTTAACTCGAGTCTTCCGAGGTTTTGTCATCGTTTTTTCTCGGACACTTTCTCCAAGGACCAGTCCCCCACCCACCCACCCCCATTTGACCCCGGCTGACCCCTGTACCTCATCCCTGCAGGTGGTGCGGTCCCGGCTGGAGCAGAGGGGCATAGTCGTGCGGGACGTGCGTCTGAACGGCTCGGCCGCCAGCCACGTGCTGCACCAGGACTCGGGTCTGGGCTACAAGGACCTGGACCTGATCTTCGGGGTGTCGCTACCGGACCAGGAGGCCTTCCGCGTGGTCCGGGACGTGGTGCTAGACTGCCTGCTGGACTTCCTGCCGGCCGGCGTGTCCCGGCGCCGGTTGATGGCGGCCACGCTGCGGGAGGCCTATGTGCAGAAGCTGGTGAAGGTGGTGGAGGACTCGGACCGCTGGAGTCTCATCTCGCTATCCAACAACTCGGGCAAGAACGTGGAGCTCAAGTTCGTCGACTCGCTGCGGCGCCAGTTCGAGTTCAGCGTCGACTCGTTCCAGATCGTCCTGGACTCGCTGCTGCTCTTCCACCGCTGCTCGGCCCCTGCAAGCCCCCCCATGACACCCGCTACCCCTGGAAGCCCCCCAATGACACCTACGACCCCTGGAGCCCCCCCCATGACCCCGACCTTCCACCCCAGCGTGCTGGCCGAGAGCGTGTACGGGGACTTTGGCCGCGCCCTGGAGCACCTGCGGCGGCGCACCATCGCCACCCGCAGGCCGGAGGAGATCCGGGGCGGCGGTCTGCTCAAGTACTGCCACCTGCTGGCCAGGGGCTTCCGGCCCTCGGCGGCCGAGGACGACGTGCTGCAGATGCAACGCTACATGTGCTCGCGCTTCTTCATTGACTTCTCTGAGCTGGGCGAACAGCGGCGCCGCCTGGAGGCCTACCTGCAGAACCATCTGCAGGGCCACGAGCGCCACCTGGTGTTGACCACGCTGCACCACGTGGTGGACCAGAGCACTGTCTGCCTGATGGGCCACGAGCGGCGGCAGACTCTTGGCCTGATCTCGGCGCTTGCACTGCGGTCGCTGGCCGAGCAGAACGCCATCGCCGCCCTGGCGGGCATCACCTGCTACTACCAGCCGGCGCCATATGTGCAGGACGCTAACTTCAGCGGCTATGTGGCGGCGGCGCAGGTGCTGCAGCAGCCGACCCCTGCTGCCACCTGCTGGAGCCAGACCTGGCTGCCTTGCAGCTGAGAGGGCTGTGGGGTTGCGGGAGGGCTGGAGGCCAGGCCGAGAAGAGGATTCGGGCCACAGGAAGAGAATTAACGTCTTTTACGTCTTTTTTACGTCGACTTTATACATGAAATTTCTTCTTTTTTTACGTTGAATTTATTCACGAAATTTCGACTTAAAACGCTAAATGGAAACTTCCTGTAATATTTTTTTCTATTTGTGGCCCTCATCCTCTTTCGTAGCTTCGACTCTCAAAGGAAGTGGACTGAAATAACAAGAAGAAAAAAAGAAACTTGTGTTGTTTTTTTTGTTTTGTTTTTTCAGAATGTGACTTTTTGCGAAAATGATCCTGTTCTGCTGTTGTTCACATTGAGCCCCAATGTAAAAAAGAAATCCTGACTCGTCAAACATCTGTAAGATTGCTGGTCATTTCTGAGATGTAGTAAAAATATCGTCAAGTAGCACCAAACAAAAAAAGACTCGCTAGCTTTATACACGCCTGAATTTCACTTTTTTTTGTTGTTGGAGCAAACACTCTGAAGATATTGGTGTTATTTTCATACTCTGGCTTTATTTTAAAAAAAATCATGGACCAAAGACATAGAAGACTTTAAACAAAGACGATATGAAGGGAATTTTGTGATGATTCCAAGTGCCTAAAAAAAATGAAAGCGGCTGTAAATTTAGAACTGTGTTTGTTTGGATGACTCCGTCTATTTTCAGGAACTCTTTTTTTTGTGGAATTAAAAACAAAGAAAAACACAATTTTTATTTCACACTGTTTTTTCACTTGCACCTGAAAGTGTGGTCAAAACACACACTCTCTCTCTCTCTCTCTCTCTCTCTCACACACACACACACACACACACAAAACCAGATTAAGATGTTTAGGAAATGCAGGGTATCCTGACGTGTCTAAGCCATCACCTCCACTGGGTCCTAGTGTCCAGTGGTGGAGTCACAAGTATTTTGGGTGATTTTCAGTTCAGACCTGCACTTTCTTTCTTCCTTCCTTCCTCATTCATTCATATTCATAGCGGCTGTCTCGCAGGTGCACACAACAGTGAAAACATCTTTCGGACTGGAATCAGTTTTTTTAGTTACTGTTTCATAAACAACAGCGAGACAGCGTTGACTTCCAGACTGAAGTCCTGCGATTCCCGTGACATTAAATTTGGGTTGAAATGTTAAGTGTGTGTGTGTGTGTGTGTGTGGTCTGAGGTTGTGTGTGTGATGACAGGACTGCCATGCGGTAATAACAGGGATTTCACTATCTCTCCTCCTCCTCCTCTTCCTTCTCGTTCTCCTCTTCCCTTCCCTTCTCCTCCTCCTCACCACTGCTTAAGCCTGCTCAGCTGTCGTTGTCTCTCCTGGACCCCCAATCTCAATTTCCAGCAGTTGGAAATTGAGATTAGCTCTGTGAGCTGGTCATTCTGGACATTCTGACATCATTGAAAGACTGCGAACGGGAAACACATGATGCAGCTGCAGGAAGGTAGCCAGCTGACGGTGCAGTTGCAGTTGGAGTTCTGAGTTGGTCTGTGTGTGTTTGTGTGTGTGGGTCTGTGCTGGTCTGTCTGTGTCGGTCTGTGTTGGTCTGTGTGTGGCATTGTTGCCAGAGTTGAAAATGTGGACAAATGACGATATTTGAGCTGCGTTAAATCAAAAATGTGACTTCATTTTTCAAAAAAAAAAAAAAAAAGGACAGGAAACCTGGACAGAGGAGAGCAGTTTTCAGGAAAACTGCTCTCAGAAAAAATAATCACAACAACTTGCACAACGATAATGAAACATGTTTTTGGGGCCTTTGGCTGCTTGTTTGGAGTGAAGGGACGTTCAGAGTGCATGCAGATTCATTTTAATGAAGCTGCATGAACCCTTGCATTGGTTTCATGCTGCGGTCCGATTGCGTCTTCAAAGGTATGTGAATTACCACTTTAAAGGGGATTTTACTTTCAGAGGCAGTTTGAGTTTAAAATGATGTTGGATCTTGAGTGACTAGAACTGAGACTTCCCGACATGGTGAGGAGGAAGAGTGGCGGCGCCGTCAGTCAAGCTAAGCTAATTTAAACTGAGCCAGAAACAGAAACTATGCAGCGCTAATTAAAGATGGAGACAGTTTATTTCCATGTGACTCAGCAAAGTGAAATAAAAGAAAATAGCCAAACAGAACAATCTTATCTTCCCCTTGTGACAGACATGGCTTTGTGAACAGTTCAATGTATGAATAGACATTAAATGGATGTAGCCTCTGCTTCAAATGTTTCTGTAGGAAGATAATCTGAGGCGGAACGTAAATAGAACAACAAGACGAGGCAGCAGAGACTCTATAGCTGGACTCCAACTGAGCTGCACAGGCTGTGAATCACCACAGTACCCGTGTGTGTGTGTGTGTGTGTGTGTTCAGTGTGTGTTTATACTCATTATTTTTTTTCACTCTCTTCCTTTTAGCCTCTGATGTCATGACGACCAGATGGAACATCGGGAATGCGGGGCAGGGCAGTGTCCACCAGGGGCAGCAGTGGGAGGGAGGTCAGTGAGGGTGGGGGGGTTGATCTGCTGAATGTGTGTGTGTGTGTTGGAGAACCAAAATAGCCAGTTGGAGAGAAATAGAACCTTTGACACCACTGGAGTGCAAGGATCCTGTTTAGGAAGGTGTGTGTGTGTGCGTGTGTGTGTGTGTGTGTGTGTGCACATGCTTGTGTGTGTGTGTGTGTGTGTGTGTGTGTGTGTGTGTGTGTGTGTGTGTGGTGGCAGGCATGACAGCTGACAGACAAAACCAACTTTATTTAGCAGCAGAGTTCAAATGAATGACTGCAGTGTTGGAGTTGACCACTGGGGGGGTGTTGTGGGGGAGGAAGGGCTGGGGGCTAGAGGTGGGAGAGAGAATGAGGGTGGGGTTGGCTTTTCAAAGGTCGATAGAGGTCGACAAAGGTCAACAAAGGTCAACAGAAGTCAACAAAGGCCCGAAGTTCGTGTTGCACGTGGACGCAAAGTTCTATTTTTTTCTTATCTCCCAGGGCCACGAGCTCCATCGGCGATTGATTGTTTTCCCTGATCTTGTCTGGCGCCAGGTGACATGTTTACTTCAGGCCCCAGTCTCTTGGGTCCTCCAGTTGTACGAGTCACTGGGCTTGTTGGCCACCAGTCGTCCCAGTCATCCCAGTCGTTCCAGTCACTAGGCTTATTGGCTGCCAGTCGTCCCAGTCATCAAAAAGTAATCCCAGTCGTCCCAGTCACTGGGCTTGTTGGCTACCAGTCATCCCAGTTGTCCCGTTTGTCCACCAGTTGTCACAGTTGTCCCTGAATCTGGGCTCGTTGGCTACCAGTTGTTCCAGTCGTCCCAGTCACGTCAGTCACTGGGATCGTTGGCCACCAGTCGACACAGTCTGGTTACAATAAATCCCGTTGCTTTCTCAGCAATATTAATCTGAGTTAATTCATTTGATCTGCCCGGTCTTGGTGATTGTCCCGGTAGAGGCCGACGTCTGAAACAATGATCAGATGGAAAATGTGGCCTCATCAAAACACATCACTCAGCTGTTTCACATTGGAACCATATGGACTCTGCTCAGCCAGAACCATCTGTTGCTGCAGCTCCGTCCACATTAAAGGATACAAGCAACAACAACAGCAAGGAAAACTCCCTCGCCATTCACACAATGGCAAAAATGCCAATTACAATGTAAACTGCAGATTTTTCATCAGAAATGGATAAACTGATGAGAAACTGTGTTTCTTGTGAGTGCTGAACTTCTCTGTAGAGTGTCATCAATTAAAAAAAAATATGGAACCCGCTCACAGGCTTTTAGACTGTATTCTTTAAAATAATGAGACCTTGACGGAGCAACACCAAGAATAATAACCAACTAATCTTACACATTGTAGCCACAGTCGCTCATCATCTTGTCTTTGGTTGTTTCATTTCAGAAAATCCACCACAAACTGTAAAAGTGAATTTTTGTTTCAGTTCTCCTGAATTCTGTGTTGACTTTGGTTGATCCCACAGCTGCTGTTTTTCCTATTTTTTTCTGCCATGGGCACCTGTGACCTGCTGACGTGAAGCCGCCAGAGTCCCGTTCAGATATTCTCCAGTTGCACCTGGACGTGGGAGCCACTCAGGAGCCTCAGGAGCCTCAGTCCGACTCGCTAACATGAGGATGCACAACCAGCATCAGCAGCATCTTTCTGCTCTCTGTATTTCTGTTGGCCTGCCGCTGCATCCAGATGTCCTGCATGTTTTTGTGTTTGTTTTTGTACAGTAGAGGCCACTGGTCAGTGTGGAAGACACACACTGTTGCCGAGTGACTTGAGTGCCAGCAGATAAATGAAGAAACAGTCTTGTCTGCTCTCAGACTGTCTTCACTTCCATGACCCCGAGAGAACTGAGCCAGACACAAACACACATTTCCCAATTTTTTGCCTCACCCAAAAGACACAAAAAACACCCAACACACACACACACACACACACACACACATTGCCATTGACCTCTTGGTCATGAAATCACCGGCGAAGGGAATCAGTCTGAACTCTGAGGCTATTGGAAAGTTTTCTTGTCCTTCTTTTCCTTGGAAAGAATTTGTTGTTTCCTTTGGGCTCCTGCAGCCTCATGTGGAAGCAATAAATCCACCACAACGTTGAAATGAAGGTTGCAAAAAGATGTTTGGACGCCTGTCCTGCCTCCGTTATTTCCTCTCCATACGGGACTCCACCATGTAAGGTGGCCAACACCTGCTGTATTGAAGTTTATGTCGATGACAGTAAATAATCCAACTGTCCATAAAGTGTAAATATTGTGTTTTTCCTTTTGTACTATATAAATATTTTATTTTATTTTAATGTCTCTTTAATTAATATAATTTTTCTTTTCTTTGCACTATATTGTTGCTGGAATTGTTCAAATTGATTTTTATTCTATTCTCTTCTAATTTAAGGTCAAGGTGGAAAAACGAGGTGCTCTCTCCTATCTCTGGTCTTTGAACCTGATCCAGTGACCCTGTCAGGTCACTGGTTCACATCCTAATCAGGGCAACTACTATTGAGGACTGTGATGCTTTCTATTGTAGAAATCACAGCACGGCTAATTCTGAACATTGCAAAATTTGTGTTTCGCTGTGTGTGTGTGTGTGTGTGTGTGTGTGTGTTGGGTGTTTTTTGTGTCTTTTGGGTTAGGCAAAAAATTGGGAAATGTGTGTTTGCGTCTGGCTCAGTTCTCTCGGGGTCATGGAAGTGAAGACAGTCTGACAGCAGACAAGACTGTTTCTTCATTTATCTGCTGGCACTCAAGTCACTCGGCAACAGTGTGTGTCTTCCACACTGACCAGTGGCCTCTATTGTACAAAAACAAACACAAAAACATGCAGGACATCTGGATGCAGCGGCAGGCCAACAGAAATACAGAGAGCAGAAAGATGCTGCGGATGCTGGTTGTGCATCCTCATGTTAGCGAGTCGGACTGAGGCTCCTCTCGGTCCCACGTCCAGGTGCAACTGGAGAACATCTGAACGGGACTCTGGTGGCTTCAGGTCAGCAGGTCACAGGGGCCCATGGCAGAAAAAAACAGGAAAAACAGCAGCTGTGGGATCAACCAAAGTCAACACAGAATTCAGGAGAACTGAAACAAAAATTCACTTTTACAGTTTGTGTGTGTGTGTTTGCCTGCATCGTGAAGGAGCGTTAATTCACCAGCAACAAGGACAAATCGTCCTATTTTCATTCACATTTATAACTATCTTTAATTTCATGCACGCCACAATATTAGCTCCAGATGTTTCCACACGTGCACGTCTCATGTGACGTGCGTGCATTTCCAATCCCAACAATATCGTAGTTTAGGACACTATGGAGCCTCAAATGTGTGACATCTTTTCATTTTGGTTGCAGGGTTGTTCACACCTTGGCTGGATCAGTGTTCAGCACTGGTCCAGTTCCTGCTTCTCGTCACTTCCTGTCCTTTTTCATAATCATCTAATCTGTGCAGAATCAGCTGCAGTAGCTGCTAATGCACAGACCAAAGGCAGCCGCTGCACTGCCAGATCTAATTGGATTAGCGGCCGGTTGAAAAGGGAACAAGAGTAAGAGGGGATTTACACATTAACACAATTTGGGCCTGTTAGCGTAGCATAGCCTAGTGCTGCTCACGGTGCCACTTGACCAGAGAGTGAAGTCCCACGAGGTCAATGACCCCTGATGACCTCCATCGGCGGGACACACTCAGTCAGTGTGCGAAATACCCGTCTATCCTCCTGATTTTTTTTAAAAAAAGCTTTGAGGCTTTTTAGGACGTCTCGTGAGTTAATCCGGGGGGGTCTGACCCTCCGGGCCCCCTGTATTTCGCACACTGCACTCAGCGTTCTTTCAAAAATACTTGTCCCTTCACCGCGGCCGCGTATTGAGAGAAACAGTCAGTCTGCAGTTGAAGGACGTCGACTGTTTGTCGGCGTGAAGATCCAGCTGAAGCACCGACGGATCAAATCGCAGCCTTTGGAAGAACCACAGCAATTTTTTGTTTTATTCTTTGCAGACACGCTACACAAATGACTCGGCGTCTGTCCAGCGTGTAATTGAGGATTGTGGATGAGTTCTAGTGTATACATACATTTTACAGACCCATTTTCAGCATTTCTCTGGCCCGTGAGGATCGTCACTTTGTCTCATCGGCCAATCATCTTCTCCGTCATCATCTTCTGCAGTTCCAGGACGCTGCCAACGCACCAGGGTGGAGTTGGACTTTTCTCACACAGCGCATAATTCACACGGAGTTTGGTCAGTCATTTAGGCGAGTGATTTTGGTTGGATTTTGTCTCGCAGCGCTAAACCGGTGATTTTGGTCAAAGGGAGTTTTAAAATAGTGGCACCAAATAAATAAGAGACTGAAGAAGCAGCTGCAGATACAAGATGACCTGAAAGTCGTTGGGTGGTCCTGCCTAAAAGAAACACCAAATACACCAAAAATAATACAAGAATCAAAAATCAAACAGTTCCCTTTTTGTTTCAGCAATTGCTCTGTGTCAGTCAAAGTTATATATGTGTGCAGTAAATGATCTTTGTTTAATTTGTGATTATTATAATTTGTGTTGATATTTTTGCAGTTATTTGCCTTCCACAATAAGATGCTGTTTGCAGGAGAAGTTATGAATGAAAGAGGCATGCATATGAAGCAGACAAGCTTACTAAGTTTGTACTTGTAACTGTCAAATTTCATTTATTGCCGTAGATGTACCTGTCTTATTTATTTTATTTACTCTATCTTTAATTTCTAACCATGATGATCTGATGATCTCAGATGGCAGATTTTTCACCATCAGGAGGATCAATGAGAGTTTCTCATTCTAGTCTTCTGCCTGCTTCTTCTGACCAGGCTTCAGTTTTCAATTTTTACAAATCATTTCCCGTAACGATTGTAACGAGAGCAGGAAGTGACTTGTGTTAACGGCTCTTCAAGCCCGGCAGCCCAACATGAAACAAGGAGCTTTGGTCAAGGCTGACCTGCTGCCAAGGGGATGAGCATGGATTTGAAAAAACAAAACAAAAACCCAACTACTACTACTACTACTACTACTACTACTACTACTACTACTGCTACTGCTACCAACAGAGAAACAAAAACGAAACGGAGGCAAATTCTAAAACTATTAATATTAATTAAAAACACTCAACAAGGTAAATGTTGAATTTCAGCAATAAAGAGCTGCAAGAACAGTCCTGATATCCAGCCAGGAGATGCTGTGATCTCAAATGAAGTCAGGTGGCCAATAATGTGACAACAGATGATGGATTTGACTCTGTAAATGTCAACAAATAATGAAGAACAAATCAAATTCTGTCTGCTCTTCTCCCATCAGTGAGCTAAACTCATCAGTTCAATTACACTGGAATATCTTCACAGGTTATCTGTGTAAAAAACATATTTCCTGACATGTGTGCCACGATAATATTGTTGGAGGCTTCACAGCAGTTGTCAGCTTGCACAGATCAGACAGTGGAAAAGGTTCATGGAAGCATTAGATTATATTCAACTTTATTGTCACTGCACCTGTAACAGGTGCAGTGACAACCAGCTCAGGAGAAGCGGCCATCGGAGCTAGTTAGCCGCTTCTCCTGAGCCCCCGGCCTGAAGGTTTTAGTACTTGTGTTCTTGGACACTGAGTGTTGAACTGGATGTCCGGCCTGCTTCCACTTTGACCTCCTGATTATCCGCCCCACTTGCCGCTGCTGCCAGGACGACTTTTCCCACTCAGCCGGTTGTGTAACAGCGGAGGAGGAGGAGTGAAGAGCAAAGAGTTAAGACTCTTTATTCGAGACTTTCACCCACCATCAGCAACACAAACCCTGAGGGGAGGGGAGGAGGCGCTATTGAGTAGCAGGGTTCTTTAACTAGCGGCATAGACTTGATGTATATTGAATAGAATAGAATTGAATTGAATTGAAAGCCTTTATTGTCATTGTACTTTTCAGAACAACAGAATTCACAGTGCAAATCCACTGGGTACAAAAATACACAAAAGTACACAATAAAATACAGTAATTTAAACTGGAATAGTTTAAAGTGCAGTATTCAAAGTTCAGAGTGTCCAGGTGCTCATGTGCAAGAGGTTGGCAGGTTAGTGTTTATTGAATGTAGTTATGGCAGGTGGAAAAAAGCTGTTTGTGAGTCTGGAGGTACTGGATTTGATGGGCCTCTAGCGCCTGCTAGAGGTCACAGCTCAAACAGAGTCACTCCTCTTCGTTGGTTTCTGGCCGGAGTGGAGGTTGGAGGCGTCCAGCAGCAGGGGGCGCTCACCTCCTGGTTGACTAGGGGGAAACTACAAATTACACAAATTACCTTTGTCTGTCCGTCCTTGTCTTTTTTTTTTAATCAAACAAACATCTCAGCTGTCTGAAGACTCACACCTGAATTCAAACTGTGAGCGACAAAACAAAACAGCAATGTCACTCCCTGTGAACCCCACCGCGGGGTCAGAGTTGAGAAAAATACAAGCAAAACTGATTAGTAGCTGAGATGGGCCAACAGGAAGTTCGGGGTTAATTCTAATCAGGCGGATCTGACCGGCTGGCCTTGTCAGCCAGGCCCTGCTCAGGGCGCAGACTGACTCCGCAGCGCTCCCTAGTGGCCAATCCTTGTACAAACGAAAATAAAAGCGTTCGTGTTTTTTTTTAGTCCCGTTGGACCTTCAACTTTGAAGCGTTTCATCTTTCCTCACGCAAATCAATTCATATCGCTACGTTCCGATGTGCTATGTGACGTCATGGGAGGGGTGTGGTGGGGGCGGGGGGGATGTCAGTTAACTTTGATCCAGCAGGTAACAGGACTTCGCCGTAAAATCAATGAACAAACAGGCGCGAGTGTAAACAGTGTCAACAGTGACAGACAGAAACAGACATCTTCCGTTTTGGAGAGAAACTCCTCAAACGCGAACGCGTCTCGTCTCGTCTCGTGTGTGTGTTTTAGGCCGCTATATTTAGTCGTCATGTGTCGCGGGTGGGTCAGCTGGGATCAGCAGGCCACGCCCCCCACCCCCCAAACCGACTGTCGCCCGTCCGACTGACTGACTGAGTCCGCGGCTACAAACATTTGCTTTCACTATCGTGTTTTGTTTTGTTTTGTTTTTTTTTTCGATCTTTCTATCCGTTTTTTTCCGACTCGACCTTTCGCCCCAATTCAGTCGCGGAGTAAATGCAGCGATGGCGCGAGACGAAGATCTGCTGCGGATCGCAAAGAAACTGGACAAGATGGTGTCCAGGAACAACACGGTGAGACCCCGCAGGCTCGTCCCGTCCCCCGCAGGTGGCGGTGCGTCGGGACGCTCCACTAACGGTTCATTAACTTCGCTGCACTCCGGAAGGTTTCAGTTAAAGGCGGATATTTTCCCGAGGCTCTGCGTGAACTCGAGCCCCCGCTCGGCTCGAGTGCACTTGGACAGGCGACAGGTGTCCCTCGTGCGGTGGCGCTTGTTTTCCTCGCCTCCCCGTCCCTCCGAGGCGTTCCTCCCCCATGTGTCCGGAGCGCCACATGTTGACCCTCCTCTCGGTGTCCATGTTGAGCGAGGCAGAAAGTAAACAGTTGCTGCGGCCTGTGCGTGTGTTTGTGTGAGACCGCAGGCCGAGCAAACAGCAGGGTGACGCGGGCGGAGTTTGAGTCGAATCCCATTTTATGGAATCATCGAGTCATTTTTTTTTTTTTTTTAGAATTGAACTTTGTTCGTTGTTGTTTTGAGTTCAATACTGTTTTAAAAGTTTCCACTGTTGCTCTACGGCCTTAAAGGACCCACAACGTCCCAATCTTCACCTTCATATTGTTCAGCCTAAACCAAATACACAATGAATTATCCAGCAAAACACACACAGATCTCTTGACAGCTGCACAGTTAGCGCTGTGTTCACAGCCTTCAGCTGAAAGAACGCCAGGTTTTAGTGTCAAGATAAAGCTTTGTCTTGCTTTCAACATGTTAGAAGGAACGGCAACAACACAAGAGACCTTGCAGGGCCGGGTGGCTGGGAGTGCCAGGGGTATCAGTGCCCTGTGTGACATCACAATGGGATGATTTCCAGAACTGCACGTCTCAGCGGTTGATTTTCACGATCGTTGACAGTTGATTTTCTCAAATCCAATAAACAAATATAGTTTGCAAACACGGACAAGGTGCATTTTGTGCCTGCGGGATCTTTGACAGTGGAACCTTGATGATGTCACTGTGTGCAGGACGGCGCTGTGGACCTGCTGAAGGAGCTGAGAGGCTTCAACATGACGGTCAAACTGCTCCAGGTAGACACAGATACCACACTCTCCAGTAGAGTACGAGTACTGAGTACTTAATAAGGCTGTCATAGAATACACATTATAGCATTACTTTGATTTTATTTTTTTATTTTTCCACAGATGTTGTGTTATTTGAACAACATTCCTTCCTCCTAAGTTTCACTGCAGTGCAAACACACATTAAGTAAATTGCCATATACATACATATACAACTGGTATCGGCATGCATTTTACAAGTACGAATAGAGTTCTCAACCCCGGTATCAGTACCAAAATCCGATACTGGTATCGGTATCGGTGAACCCCTAATTTATACACCCCAATATAATTATTAAAGTGTTTTCTGCTGTTGCTCTCTTGACAAAATGCGAATATAAAGAGTGAATCTCGGAACACTCTGCTCTTGTGCGTGTCGGACGCAGGAGACGAGAATCGGCATGTCGGTCAACTGCATCCGGAAGCAGAGCAGAGACGACGAGGTCATCGCCTTGGCCAAAGTCCTCATCAAAGACTGGAAAAGACTGCTGGGTATTTTCACTCTTGACACTCACAATCAGCTCTGACAACATCAACATGTTCAGCGAGTTGATTCCAGGCTGATTTACTTCTCTGTCAATAAAATGTAGATAACTTGTAATTAGTCCGGAAGTGTCCATAACATAAACAAATACCTTGTTTGTTTTTTCCTTTCTTACCATATAAATATTTATTTTATTTCATTCATTTTTTAATTGGTATAATTTTTTTCTTCTCTTTTTACTGTATTGTTGCTGTAATTATGTAAATTTCCCAAATGTGGGATTAATAAAGGCTTGCATTCTAATCTATTCTCTTCTATGCTATGATTCCTCTCAGAGTCCAGCAGCTGCCAGAAACTGCCGGCGGTGAAAAACGGCATGGAGTTGAAAACGTCCCCGAGCAGCTCGCCTTCCGACAGCAGGTCAGCATCTCTCTCTCTCTCTCACACACACAAACACACACACACACTGTCTCCGCCAATATTACCAGAGAAATCCCACGACGCCCCCCGCAGGTCGGAGCCTGATCGGAATTCGTGGAAATGCATAATCACACAGCAAGTGGAGTGTCGCAAAGGGGTGACATTTTTTTTTTGGAGCTCAGCTATTAATTTGCTGCGATACTTGAAACTTGTATTGGACAATTCAAAAGGCGCCCTTGAAATGATGGGATGAGGCTCGGGGTCGGAGGTCACAATGAAAAGCTGCTTACGCCGAAGTTCATTTAATCAGCGATGTTCAAATCACTTTTTTTTTTAATTTAATCCCTCTTGGATGGTTTTTATGAGTCTTTGTCTCCGAGCTGTGAGCTCCACATCACACAGTTTGAAATATTCATTTGGTGAGTCTGTATAAATTAAAGACACTCCCCCGTTCCTAATACACCAACTCCCCAAAAATGCCCCTTCCAAAGAAAAATAAGCTGCAAAAGAGGAGTTTGAACAACCAAAAGGCTGAAACAGCTGCTATGACAGCAGGGGGCGTCACTGCCTTTGTTTGTGTCAGTCACAGGAGACTGGAAGTCGAGAGGAAACAGGAAGTCGAGAGGAAACAGGAAGTCGAGAGGAAACAGGAAGCCGAGAGGAAACAGGAAGCCGAGAGGAGACAGGATGTCGTGAAGAAACAGGAAGTCGAGAGGAAACGGGAAGTTGAGAGGAAACAGGAGTGGGACAAAAAACTCTTGGTCAAAAACGGGAAAGAGAAAGACGGCGGAGAAATAGACAAACGAGAGGGAGAAACCAAACTGCAAAGAGCTTCGCTGGACAAGCCGACTGGAAGGAGCGACGGCCATCGCCACCCGCAGGTCGATGCCCATCGCCACAAACCAGACGATGCCCATCACCCCCTGCAGGACGATGCCCATCGGCCCCTGCAGGTTGACGCCCATCGCCACAAACCGGGTGATGCCCATCGCCACAAGTATGCCGATGCCCACCGCCACCCTCCGGGCGACACCCACCGCCACCCGCAGGTCGACGCCCACCGCCACAAACCGGACGATGCCCATCACCCCCTGCAGGACGATGGCCATCGCCCCCCGCAGGTCGACGCCCACCGCCACAAGCCGGGTGATGCCCATCGCCCCCCGCAGGTCGACACCCACTGCCACCGGCCAGGCGACTCTTCCAAGTGGCCGAAGCTCCTGGACGGAGTCCACAGGAAGCAGGAGAGACACCAGCAGAGGGCGCTGGGTGAGAAGAAGGACAGAGCAGTGGCAGACATCGACAGGCCGGTGGTGCTGGAGAGGTGAGAGGTCAGCGGAGGTCGTCGCTGCCTGAAGGCAGCTGGTGGAACTCAGCTCAGAATCTGTGTGCTTTCAGGAGGGGAGTCCTGGACAGCAGCGTCTTGTACCCCGCCTCCCGCCCTCGCCCCCCCGACCCGCCCGTCCCACCCTCCCCCTCAGACGCCCCTCTCTGGACCAGAAGAGAGAGAGGTCAGCTGTCGCCGACCCCGACTGAGCATGAGCCAAGGCAGCTGCATGTTTTCCCAGTGGACCTGAAGGCAGCGCTGCATGGTGCTGCATGGTGCATGTGTCGCTCAGGTGTGACTCTCACAAACACACTGTCTTGATTTGAAGTGGACTCACCCACAGTCAGGGTCGTCTGATTCACCCCGCAGTCTGAGTCAGTCTGAGTCAGTCTGGGTCATTCTGAGTCATTCTGGGTGGATCTGAGTCAGTCTGATTCAATCTGAGTCAGTCTAAGTCTGAATCAGTCTGAGTTAATCTGAGTCAGTCTGATTCAGTTTGAGTAAGTCTGAGTCAGTCTGAATCCAGTTGGGTCAGTCTGGGTCAATCTGAGTCGATCTGGGTCGATCTGAGTCAGTCTGATTCAATCTGAGTCAGTCTGAGTCAGCTTGGGTCAGTCAGAGTCAGTCTGAATCAGTCTGAGTCAATCTGAGTCAGTCTGAGTCAATTTGAGTCAGTCTGAGTCAGCAGCTCACCGACTCCTTGTGACTTGTGCTGTTCTGCTCAGGAAGGACAGTCAAGAGTCTCGTCCTCAGGCTCCGCCCCCTGCCAAAAGACCCTCCCTGGATGCCAAGAGACCCTCCCTTGATGTCAAGAAGGAGATCAGGAGGTCAGCGCTGCCTGCCCTAGTGCCCCCTAGTGTCTGAAATAGGAATGAAGCTTTTGCTTCAAAGCGGTGACGCCGTGCGTGTGTGTCTGTTGGTCCGTAGAATCCCAGTGGACCCAAACGCCCCCATCGCTCCTCTTCCTCTTCACCTTCACCCTCCTCCCGCAAGGTCAGCCTTGAAGGTCGTTCTCCCCTCCCATCAACTGGCGGCGGCTAAAAAGTGTGTTTTCACTCAGGAAGGAAGCTCCCGACCCCGACGCTCCTCTTCCTCCTCTTCCTCTTCACCTCCACCCTCCTCCACCTCCACCGGCCAAGAAGAAGGAGAGGTCTGAGTCCCAGCGAGTCCCAGCGAGTCCCGTCTGTGTGGTGACCGAGTGACGATGTCACCCGCCGTGTTACGCTGGTCGGAATCCTCATGTTTGGAATCGTTGTGTTGTTCAGGAGAGAATCGTTAGAGTCCAAGCCGTCGTCACAGAAGAAGAAGAAGAAGGAGAAGGAGGAGAAGAAATCCGAGCAGGCAAAGACAGAAAGGTCTCGCCTCTGGGAGTCGCTCACAGGGCAAAATGAGTCATTTCTGTTAAATGAGCAGCCTCCAACCTTTTTTGTGCCACGGACCGGTTTAATGTCAGACAATATTTTCATAAATGCAGCAAAAGAAGAACATGATAGGACCGGCATGAAAACTGCAGTATTTTCTGAATATAATGTGTAATGTCTACTCCTTTGCAACTTCATTAGCCGCGTCCTCTTAAAATCGCGACAACACCAACGGAACATGAGTAACGTGCTTTTTTTCTTTAAAAATACTTCTTTTTCCTCTTCCTCTGAAACTTTCCAAAGACGTTTCACTCATTTGGCTAGCTGGCTAGCCAACTAGCTAGGTAGTTTGTTTAACTTATCACAGTGATGTATCATGTGACCGACACGAGCGCCTCGACGTGCGTCAAGAGTTCCATTAGACCAGACCATTAGACCAGGCATGGGCAAACTGCGGCCCGGGGGCCTTATGCGGCCCGTAAAGTTTTTTTAATCCGGCCCGCCGAATTTGAAGAAATTATATTAATAGTAAGTCATAAAATAGCTGTATGTCATTACTTTTTCAGTATTAACAGTCATTTCAATAAAGAGCTAAATATTGTGGGGCTTCAAAGACACATACTTTATTGTGATGCTTTTGTTAATTTTCAATTGGCATCAAAGCACATGTTTTTCCGGATGTAATTGAGAGAATCTGGTCATTTTCAAAGTAAAATGTTGCTCAGACTCGGATAATAATTAAATAAAACGGAAGTAATATAAGTCAATGATTCTTTTGGTCCGGCCCGGTACCGGTCTGCGGCCCGAGGGTTGGGAACCGCTGTGTGTTAAATGATAAAATCAAGTTTTCCTATATGAGCAGCACTGACCTTTGACCTGGTGTTTGCAGGAAGGACTCCTTCAGCAAAGAGTCCAACACGCAGTGGGACGACGGAGCCACAGACAGGTTGGCCCATCGCACTGTGTGTCAAAGTTGTGTTGAGCTGCCGCTGTTGTTGTCGTAACGTCTTTTGAAGCTCCTCCAGCACATTTCTGTTAGAGCTGAACGCAGCAGCAGCTTTTTGTCGCAACTTGTTTGGAGACTCAAACACGTGTTTCCTCTATGCCAGGAAAGAGTCGCCCGACTTGAAACCGACTCTTCCCAAAAAGTCCAGCGTGGAGGTCAAAAAGGTCAAACAAAGGTGTGAACTTACGGGACAACAAACTTTTCGCTGTTACATAATGGTCATTTATTTTTTCATGTCGGGGTTGCAGGTTCAAGGCCAGTTCTGCATGATTAGTTAATAGTTGCTGTTGTGTTGTTGCAGGAAGGACTCAACGGAGGTCAAAGCTGGGAAACGACTCTCGACCGAGCAGAAACCTGACAGGTCTGACTCGTCTGCACCACTCTGAGCCCAAAAACATCAAATGAAAATAAAACCGTCTTCACTGGACGTCTGTCGTCGTTCTCACTGCAGGAGGGAGTCGACCGATTCCAAGGACGGCAGCCAATCAGCAGCCAGGAAGCTGTCTACTGAAAGGTGAGAAACCGATGAGCTCAGAGACCAACTGATGAGAAGCTGCTGACCGAGTTCATGACGACGTGTTGACTTGGTTCTGCAGGAGAGAATCCGCAGGAAGCTCGTCCAGGAAGTCGTCCTGTTCTGACAGCAGTGACAGGTAGCCAAAGTTCTGATGTCGTAGTCGAGTGTTTCCACTGGAATCACCACGTTTCAACACTGACCACCGAGATTCAAAGGTTTTTATTGGTCACATTGGTTACGTGGCAGTGAAATGTTGGCCCGACGTGATGCATAAGAGGAAAAAAAAAAAAAAAAAGTTAAATGTAAGTTTTACAAAAATACAAAGTTAGAGATTTAAAAAGTTGCAAGTACTGAAAGGGGGTGTTTAAAGTGTTATGCATTACTATATAATATAATATAATAATAGTATAATCAATCAAAACAGCTCCACAATCCACTTTTGGAGTTGCGACCCACCAGTTGAGAAACTATACTGCTCTATACAGACTGTTTGATGGCTTTTCTTCCCAGGAAGGGAAAAGTCGACACCCCTAAATCCCCGACCACCCCAACGAGCCCCATGTCTCCCAGCTTCTCCCCCTGCGCTCCGCTGCGCCCCCAGCTGGCCACCGGAGACTCCGTCAGGGACAAGTGCATCGAGATGTTGGCCGCTGCCCTGCGCACCGACGGTGAGGCCGTCCGCACGCTTGGATCACGCCGGTCTCAAGTCCAGAAGCACAAAGAAACAAGAAAAAAGAAAAAAAAACACACACACTGCATGGCTGTAGTTTGATGTAGTTTGCCCATCGACGTGAATATTATAGGAAAATTCTTCTATTTTCCATTTTCAGACGACTTCAAAGTATTTGGAACCAACTGTGAGAGTATGGCAGCAGAAATTGAAGATTATATCCTTTCATCGTGAAACGTGCCTGTGAGCTGATACACAACGTATAAATGATTTCATATAATAATCATCAAAATAATTTAATCAGCCTTTAACCTCAACAGATGCACATCATTTTTAAACAGATTAGTTGGACTGAAACTGCTGTTTTGAGTTCACCAAGTTCAGATTCAGATGTTCTTTCACAACACTGAGCTACAATGTTGCTCCTATTGTCCACTTATTGCAAAGTGGAGTCATTATTACTATTGTCATTATTATTATTATTTCCGCTCGCATCACGACGCCTCTTTGAAACACTGAAATAAACCACAAGTCCGTCTCCAGGAGGTGTGGCTTCATCAGGCTTCCCTTGACTCAGGTGTCCCACATATCTACCAGGAGATAAAGGTCACCGACATGAAATATAAGAACCGAGTCCGCAGCCGCATCAGCAACCTGAAGGACCCGAAGAATCCAGGCCTCCGCAAGAACGTCCTGGCAGGAACCATCGAGCTGAGCCGCATCGCCGCCATGTCTTCTGAGGTCCAGTGGAAGAAACCCCATGGACTTCCCAACAGTCACTCTGCCTCACTCTCACTGTCTCTCTCTCTCTCACTCACTCACTCTCACTCTCTAACTCTTGTCTCACTCACTCTCTCTTTCTCTCACTCTGTATCTTTCACTATCTCTCTCACTCTCACTCTATCTCTCACTTTCTCTCACTCTCCCTCTCACTCTGTAACTCTTGTCTCACTCACTCTCTCTTTCTCTCACTCTGTATCTCTCACTATCTCTCTCACTCTCACTCTCTCTCACTTTCTCTCACTAGCTCTCTCACTCTGTCACTCTCACTCTCCCTTTCTCTCACAATCTCTCACTCACTCTCTCTTTCTCTCACTCTATTTCTCTCTCTCTCTCTCTCTCTCTCTCTCTCTCTCTCCTCCCCTGCAGGAGATGGCCAGTGATGAGCTGAAGCAGCTGAGGAGCACTCTGACCCAGGAGGCCATCAGGGAGCATCAGATGGCCAAAACTGGCGGCACCACCACGGACCTGCTGCAGTGCGGCAAGTGCAAGAAGAGGAACTGCACCTACAACCAGGTAGAGACCCCGAGACCCCGAGACCAGCCAGGTTCCCTGTCTGATGACTCGTCAAGAGCTGGTCTGGTCACTGGTCTGGTCACACACAAACTCATGTTTGTATGTTTGCAGGTGCAGACACGTAGCGCTGACGAGCCAATGACCACATTTGTTCTGTGCAACGAGTGCGGAAACCGCTGGAAGGTTAGTGACCTTCACTTTGCTCCAACAGGCCAGTTTTTAGCATTTATTGAATATTTGACTATTTTTTTCTTCTGCTTTCTTTCAGTTCTGCTGAGTTCTTCACATTAAAACTGCCCTTGTCTTTAAGAGCATATTGATTTTCTTTTTTTCTTTGAAAGGGAAAAAGATTGGAGTTTTAATTTGTTGCAGTTATTGACTTGAATTACAAAGTGCTGTTGTAATTTTTTTTTTTTTTTACATTTTCACATTTGTAAGCATGTGCTAATGATCAGGGTTTGCTTTGTGTTGAATTGAAAACTGAGTTTGAATTTCAATTTTGGCGACTGCAGGAACTATCGTTATGGTGCTGTTTTGTTATTAATATATGCGAGTGCTACTCAGTGTCATCTTGCAGCTTCTCACTTTTTATATCTCCTTGAAATAGCAATGAAATGCTTTTAAATCTCAAGAGTGGTGCCTTTAAATTCTTGTTTAGTAATTAAAAAAAAGTTGCCAATCTTCAGAGCTACGTTTTGTTTTCTGTCATTACAAAAGTTGTAGTGATAAAAAAATAAGGTAAAAAAAAATAAAAATATAGACACATTAATATCAATGTAAATGTGTTTGCAAGTTTTTAGATTAATTTTCAGATTAATTGGTTTAAAAAATATTAATGAATGATCAAGCTTAACTGAAGAAGCAATAACATTTCCCACATTTACATACAGAAGTTAGTAAAATAGCAATTTTTAAGGTCAAACTAATTTTCTTGTGCGCCACTGAAATTGCACTGCAGGGGGCGACAACTTCTCATCACCTCTGAGGTTTGTTCCCCTTGAGGTTCCTGACCACAGAATCTCAGTGGTTGTCAGTTGTCAGTTCAGCTCCAGCAGGAGGGAAGTTCATCTCAAGTCAGATGACCAAACTGCCAAAAAGCTGCAGAGCAACTCTGCAAATCAAATTTTCCTCACAGTTGCAGCTTTTCTGATGATAAATGCGAGTTTGCACTAAAAAAAATCAGCATATTCTTTTTTATTTTCCTGAAGAATAAAATTATAGTTGAAATTAAAATGAAGGTAATATGAGAAACGACTTCCTGTTGTGGAAGTCAAGGTGAGCTGAGGAAAGTTTGTCTGCTCTGTTGTGTTTGACCATTGACCTCTTCAGCATCATTTCAGCTGTTTCAACTGCAGAAAAATGTCAACGAAGACTGTGTTATTGGAAAATTGCATTTGCAATTGCAGTTTAAATGCATTTCCCCCCTGTGGTGGCGTATTTAGAATTTGCAGGTTTGTGGTGACAGTTCCTCTGTTTAGCACATCTTTATGTGTTGTTTTTGGCAATGATGACGATGACAACAAAGGGCAGTTTACTGTGTTTACTCCGTTCTAACACTGCTGGATTTTGAAAAATAAATGAACTAGGAATACGGGGGTGTGACACTCCGGGTGTCACCAACAGAGTGAAACAAGGCACTGGATTCTTTTCTCTTGGTATCGTGTCATTGCAGTGTTGGCTGAGTCTCCACTGAGTCTCTTGATCAAAAATCCCCAGTTTGCCCAGTCTGAGACCGAGACAAGGCCGAGTTAAAATACCTCTGAGTTAAAAAAAATAATTTATCTGGAGACTAAGACCAACCGGGAGAACTACAACACTACTGTGTAGCTCCTGTTATGATGATGACCCTGTTGCCGCCTCGCTGCTGTTGCCACATGCCGCTTCACTATAAACAGCAATAAATCAGACGTTTGGCTGTGCAACATGCCGTCCATAAACTCCGCCCGGCGACTGAATGCACTAAAAGCTGTTTACATCAGTAAATGTTCCAGAAGAGCACATGAATATGTGCTCACTCCCATTAAAATCAAAGCTAAACAAGAGACACCAGAGGAAAATCACGCTTGAATGAACAGGGAAAAAAAGATTGCTTCTCCAAATGATGAAAGAGTCATTTTCATACTTTAGAGACACTAAAAGTTTAAGATTTAAAACATGCTTATTTGCAAATTTCTCAACCAAGTGATATTTGGAAAGCTCAATTTTAAAGGTAGCTGTCTTTAAATCAATAAATCAAGCGCCTTATAGAATGTGTGCAGTTGAGTGATGCAGGGAGGAAATGAACCCTGGTCAGATTTTTACTCTGAAGTTTTCCAGAACAACCTGCAGGACTCCATCCGTGGACTCTGCAGAGCAACTCCTGCACGATTGCGGGCTTCACCTGCTACAAGTTGTTGCTCTTCATTTTAGAAAGTCGTCCTGTGCAGTGGCAGAAGAGTCTGTTTTTGTGAACAGACGCCCACAGGAAGAACAATTGGATTTTAGGAATGGAACCAACATCACTTGTAATTCCACTTTCTTCCTTACTGCTTACTGGTGCGGAAAAAACAAAAAAACAGAAGCCCAGCTGCTTCAGTCAGACTGACAGAAAAAAAAAAAAGATTTTCATAATTTAACAGGTTTAAAAAAGTCCTAAAATAGAGACAATTATCCAGTGCTGAAAGGAAACACAGTGTGAGCGAGTCGCTCTTGTCAGATGAATTCTGTCCTGAGAGAGTCACACTGAGCTGCTGCTGTCATGTTTATGATTATTATGATTATATATATATATATATATTACTGTATGACACTGCATTTCTCCATCTGCATCTCAGGCTTTGGTATCGACAGAGGTGGAAAAAGCATTCACGTTCTGTACTTAAGTTAACGTATGAATACTTAAACGTAAAAAAATACTCAAAAGTAAAGTCAAGTAAAAGTAAAAATACTGATTCAACTCATTACTTATTCTAGCAAAAGTAAGAAAATAGTGGGTCTGAAATGTACTTAAGTAAGGAACAATATTTTTTTGCAATCAATGCAACAATGTATTCGTTGATAAGTCAAGGTACTCTGAAATTATCTCCCTCTGAAATATCATCCAGTTTTATATTGAACACTTTTAAATACAAAAGTAACAAGCATGTTTTTTTCCCGAATGTAAGGAAAACAAAGAACAATATATTGGCTCTATACAACAGGTTATTATTTGCTTTGTCACCACTGGATGCACCACTAGACTCTCACACGCTGGACCTTTAACTCAGCTGATGAATAGAAGGAAAAAAAAGCTTTCTGATAAATATGGATGAATATGCAAATCAACCAATTGTTCATCTGCTTCCAGATACTTTGTATCATATTATCATGTGTGACGAGGCGCCACTCATTCTCATGATAATTCTTCCTCCCTCTCATTTCACGCTGAGTATCACCCTGTGAGCCTCGAAGATCTTTGAAGAGCTGATCTCGTCTCCTGGTCTCGTGTTATTTTTAAACAGTGCAACCACATCCTGGTCTTTGTCTTTGTGTCAATTCCTGTTTGTCGCTTGTTTTTCCAAGTTGCACAGTTGACCTGGGGGATTGTCAGCGCCGACGTCCTCATTAACACGAAGACACTGGAAGTGCACCGACGTGTAAAACGTGTAAAAACTGCTGATTGCACAACCGTATGCCACACACTGTCATTATGCACAAATGCAATATTCAGGAAGCGTCATATTTTATTTTCACTTATTTTATTTTTATGTTAATTTACATTTTTTACTGTGCCTCTATCTATCCATCTATCTATCTATCTATCTATCTATCTATCTTATCACCAAACTACCTAAAACTACCAAATTACTTGCAGTACTTTACATACTGTAATTGTACCAGACTCATTACCCGCTACTTCCTTGCATTACGGTCAATACCTCCCTGCACTCATGTACAAACTGCTATCATCATCATTGACTTAATTCATATATATCTCATCAGTATATTTTCAGCCTGTTATATTCAGTATATACCTATGGCATTATATATTATTCATTCCATACATGCACTTTATAGCACCAGTCATTTATTTGCATGATATCTATATATATATATATCTTATATGATGTGTATATACTGTACATTTGTTTTTAATTCACTGCTAAGCACTTATTATTGGATCCGAACTGCATTTCATTGCTCTGTACTTGTGCAATGACAAAGTTGAACCTAATCTATCTAGAAACCTTGGGTAGACCTTCCTCTTCCTGAGCTAATGGCCCCCGGAGAACAGACACGCTTGTCACCTGTCGGTCTGACGGCTGATGTTTTGCAGCTCGTCTCCTCACTCGGCCATGGTCCTGTAATTGGAGGCCTGTGATTCTCCCCGAGGAGCATTGCCTGAAAAACAGCCTTCTCAATCAGTCAGCTGCAGAAGGAACCAGGTGGCCATAATTAGATCATCAATTGATTAGTCGAAAGAGAGAAAAGACGGCGGTGACAGTTTTCAGCCATGTAAACTGTGATCGTGAGGACACTGAGCTGATTTGTTTTCAAAGGTAATAACTAGCCGGTTGATGTTTGGGGAATACGAGAGAATCGCCGGAGCCGATGGCTGTTTTCACCTGCAGCAGGTTGTTTTCCCTCATCAGGGAAAACGGGAAATGAAATGAGCTTCTCCGCGGGCGGCGATCTCAGTCAAAGCTCGACTGCAAAACTGCTTCAGCAGCCGCTTGTTATAATGTAACGTCGGTGACGTTCACAAATCTAACAGGAATTGTTTGTTGTTGTCTGTGACGGCTTCTGATGACGCACCAAACCATCATCATCACGATGGGCAAATTCATCATCATCACCATCATGAGCATAATCGTCTTCATCATCACCATCATCGTCATCACCATCCAACTTTAATCTCGTCATCATCTTCATCAGCCTGGAGCTTCATCATCTCCACGTTCGTCCAGTCTTGATATGCAATGTGGATCTTTTGGCTGATTTGGTCGTCTGTCGGCTCTTAGGGAAGATCTTCACTCAAGTCAAATTTAGTTCCAGTCTCTTTTTAGCAAGATAAGACAGAGACGACTCTGATGATCCGCTGGCACTCATTTGGCAGTCGATTGTCAAATTTGGAATAGTAAAAAAATATGCCTTATTAATTTCACATTGGAGAGATTTGCATTATTACAGCAACACTATAGTGAAAAATAAGCGATTAAATGCACCTTTGTGAAATGTAAGTGGTTGAGAAAAATGTTTGAATGTGAGCAGTTGCACAGCCTGATGGCTGCAGGCGAGAGCGACCTGGAATTTCAGCTCAATCTTTTCATCTTTGCTGCTTCATAAAATCATAAACTCAAAAATGTTAGGCAGCAACTGTGTGTTTTGGTCAAAATCCCTTTTTTTTTTTTTAAACTTATTTTCTCACCCTTGTGGTACCACAACCTGATATGACACCTTCACTGTGAATCAGTGCAGTTTTTCAGTGAACCAAAAAAAAAACAAACAAACCCTGCAGCAATAAAGAGCCAAGTATCAAACACACAGCGACTGAGCCAAGAGGAACACAGACACATTTTTCGGTTGCAGATTAAATAGAAATTCAATAAACGAGTGGCTCCAGCAGTCTGAGAGCCGCAGCATGCAGCTCTGCCTCAACCTTCTTCTCTAAGATTCCCGTTTTTAATCAGCAGATTAAATATGAAAATGAGCCGAGCTCAATACAAAAACACTGCTGCTGTGGATGAGGAAGCACGCAGAAAAGAAGAAAAGGAGAATCGTCTTCTCACACACACACACACACATTCAGAAGAAGAGCTTCCTCATATCTCATCGCTAGAGGAGCCTTTTGAAATCATGAAGCGCTCCCAGTCTGCCGAGCTTTTTCGCGATTCTCTTCCTCAACGTCCTTCCCCTCTTTCTACTCCTCCTCCTCCTCCTCCTCCTCCTGGTGCTGCTAGAAGGGACTTTATGTCTCTACCAACTACAAAAATCAGACAGTCATTCCCCAGAGTTCCAGACGTGGCTTTAATGGAACTAAGAAAGAGGCGAAAGCTGCTCCAAACGCCACCTGTTGTTGCTGCTGTGGCAGAAAAAGAACATTGATCCCACGGAGACCACGTTTTGCATGAGGGTTGATTTATTGCTTTGCTAATGATGCTAACGATGGGGGTGCTTCATGGGTTCGACAATTGTGACCTTGGACTGGAAGATGCCACCTTAGATGTTGAGATGTTGAGATGTTGGCGAGAACGAAGGATGATTTTTGATGACATCACTGACTCCGCCAACATCAATTCAATATCGTCCTCTGATTAGTTCCCTGGAGTCACAACGTTGCTGCTCCGTCCACCTGTGAAGCTGCTGGACGAGGTGGCAGCAGGAAGCTGAAGAGTCCCCCCTCCCCCACCCTACCCCACGCTCAACCCCGCCTCTCCCCTCCCCACACTCCCCCACTCTCCCCTCCACCCACCCGCCTTGTGGTGGTGTTAATAACGTGGATTCAGACCATGTCCTCCACTGCTCTCATGTGTCCCGTTGAGACAAACAAAGAGGAACAAACAAATCTATACAAATGAAAATGTGCTTTATGAAACTCTGGACTGGTTATTGAACGACAGAAGTGCATTGCTGCCAAACTAGAAAAGAAAACAGGGCTCAGTGTCACGTTACAATGTGAAACTTTCACATTTTTACGTGATAATTTTCACGTTATAATGTGAAATTGTCACATTATTGCATGAAAGTTTCACGTTGTAACGTGAAACTAATCCCTGTTTTTATTTCTAACCCTAACCCTATACTGCATCCTCATTCCCAATCCATCATCAAGGAACAAGAAAATGAACAGAAAATGCTGAAATCTAACATTTAACACTTGACATGACTTTCCTGCTGCAGTGTAAAGTGTCAAGCAGGAAGCCTGAAGTCTCCAGGAAATGATGTCAGCAATTGTTGTGTTTTTGAGACTAACCATGAGTGATTTTCTGGACCGAAGGGAAAAATAACTAAGAGCAACAACAGTAAGAGCAGAAATGTTCTTTTCTTTTATCAATAAGAGGACAGAGACAAATGTGCCTCATCGTGTGGACTCAGTCCCCTGCTGTTAATCTGGTCGCTAAATAACTTTGGTAAATAGAACTCCATCACAGCGTGATGCTGCATGGGCTGAATGGAGTTAGATGGTGGAGATGGATGGAGTTAGTTGGAGTTGGTGGTTTGGATAGATGGAGTCAATTGGAGTTACATGTTGGAGTTAGATGGAGTTAGTTAGAGTTTGATGTTGGAGTTGGATGGAGTTAGTTGGAGTTGGAGGGTCTGTGCTGGCTCAGCAGCACAGAGGGTGGAGTCAGTGTGGAGCACTGGAGAAAGTAGATGTGGTGAGTGAGTGAGAGAGAGAGAGAGAGAGCGGGACTCATCTTTTACACCCCCCCAACTCTGAAATCCTCCTGCGCGTGTGACCGGCAGCTTCGCCCAGATCGTCTCGCCATCGACATGCAGCCGTCCACCCGCCCGCCAGGCGCTCCCTGGCATTGGAACAAGCGCTTCTCGGTCTCTCCGAGTCCCGTCAATGCCACCGCGCTGTCCGAGCAGCTGCTGAGAGCCGCTAACGGCACCGAGGAGCCCGATGCCCGGAGCTCCTCCGGCTTCATCCTGGCCGCCTGCATCGCTGCCACCTACTGCCTGATCTGTGCGGTGGGGCTGGTGGGGAACCTGCTCGTCATGTACGGAGTCGTCAGGCAAGTCGACCGAAACCACTAGTGCAAACTATAAACTATCATCTGCATTGTTGTCATCACGTATAAAACGTTTTAAATGTCATTAGTAGACAAATCGGGCAGAAGCTCTTTGCTCTTTATTATAGATAGAATAGATGTATTTTATTTATCCCAAATCTTGAACTTGCGTCGTTGCAGCACTAAAAACAATACAAAAGAAAAAAAATCAACTATACAGTAATTAGAAGAAAGAGTAATTGAATCTATATACAACAACATTTATAAACAAGAGCAGATGTGCAAAAGGCAGTCAATTGTGCAGAGGCACGGATAAGCCAGGTTTTATATTTCACATCATTTGACAGCTTCCTGAAATCTCACCAATGTAAAATGTTTTCAGGGATTATAAAGGTCACTTAAAGAATCTGTCTGTTCTACATTAATGATTGCATGGTGGCCATTTAAGTGATTTAAAAAAAAAAAAAAAAAACACCAACCACTCAGTCGTCCTTCGCTCACAGTCAGTTTGTTCTCTGCCTGAGAGCATTCACATTATTGTGCAGCAGCACCAATTATTGCCTTTGCAAATGAGATGGACACATGGGTGACGAGGTGAGTGTGAACTTACTCCTCTTCCGAAGATCCCAAACAGCAACTGTTGCCCTCTCTACAGGCTTCTTGCTAGGGTGATTTGTTGATGCACTAGTAAAGTGCTTCTTAACTAGTGGAGTCTCAGGACTACACTAACCCGCTTTCTGTGATGCTGAGTCAAATGTGATGCTCAGTAAATTATTGAATTGATTTGTGCGTCCTACAAAATAAATGTCCAACATTTTTTCTATAAACAAATATATTTTAAGATCCCGTTTTTTTTTTTTTTTTTTTAACAAAAAAGAGAGACTGCCAAAAAAGCCACGACCCCAATCAAAAGAGCTCCACAACCCACTATTGGATCCAACCCACCAGTTGAGAATCACCCCACAGCTGGACACTCAGAAGATGCATTGCAAACTTCTGCAGTCTCTGAAAAATAAATAGTCATAATAATAATCAAGCAAAGATTAGAGCGCCCGCTCCCTCTTTAGCTGGGTGACATCAGTGCGTTGCTGGGATGATGGCATCAATCTTTATTTTTGGTGGGGATTAGAACAAAATGACAGAATTCCCCTTTGTCCACGACCTCTATCCCTCTAAAGCCCCTCAGTTCAGCTGCTGCTGTGTCACTTTATATTTCTGAAAACCTGTTTGGTCAGTTTTCACTATCTGACGGGAAAAGCAACTGTGCTGTGGATTTGAAATAAAGCAGCTTTAAGTCACGGATTTACACATCGCCTTTGTTGTGCATCTAAATCTTCATTTTTAATTTTTCAATGCTGATGTGGAGTTTTTTGTTTTTTTTTAATCAATCAAATAATTCATTCCTTTAAAACTTGTATTATTGTGCCAAGGCGCCAGTTCATTGCAGGGCACAAATTTCACACCTAAAGAAAATTTGACACCGTGCCGCTGAGCAGTCATTGATCATGCGATTGATAAGCTGAATCATGATGGCAAACAAGGAAGTCGTTAATTGGGAACATTTTTCCACACAAGCGCTTTGCACTGTTTCCTCACAGAGGGTCACAAGTTCAATTCCCACCCAGGGTCTTCCTGTGTGGAGTTAGCGCCCCCTTGCTGTGACTGCATGGATTCTCTCCAGCTGATTGACAGTCAGTGACACATGCAGTCAGTGACAGGTCATCCAGTCATCCAGTCAGTGACCAGTCATCCAATCATCCAGTCAGTGACCAGTCATCCAGTGATCAAGGAACAAAAACTATTCTTTCCCTAAAATGAACATATCACAAAACAACATTTTTTCACAACTATACTTTGATGTCCTTCCTCAATCTTGTACTATATATTTATCTGTAAACACTTCTTTTTAAAATTGAGCTTTAACCTACGAAATGTTTGCACTGGCTGTAACTCAAGTGTAGGGACCCGACACAGCTGGAAACAGCCTCCACACCTCTGTCACCTGAGTGCAGGATGAGTGCCGGATGATTGCCAATAAAAAAAAAATGGATGGATTTGTCCTCCGTTTTACAGAGTCCCTCAAGCTTCACTTGCTTTATTTGCTGATGGTATTGGTGAGTATATTTGTGCAGGATGTCGGTTCGACCCATTTGACGAAGGAAACACAAAAGACGGCCGGCTGGAGACGATAAATGACATTTATGAGGCACTTTGAGCTCTTTTCTGACTTTTGCTGCGCTAGGTCTGTCGTCACACTCTTCCGTCCCGACTCCAGGCTGCTAATGGAGCCGTGCATGCGTACGTGCGCCCAGTAGGGGGCCGTGTCCTCCCTTACATCTCACATGACTCTGTACAGAGCTTACACAGCATCTTATGCATACAATGCCCATCAAACTTATGCATGGGTCAACTGATTGGTCTAAGCATATTTATATTAATGATTATATTATTATACACAAGCAACTGAACTGAACATAATACTACCTTCAGATGCTTCCATTGTTGTAAGTTAGGGTAGAGTTTTAATCCAATTATTTTAGCTGTTGTCAGGTTCTTTGAAATCTGCCTGAGGCCTTCAGAATCAACATTGCAGGCTCCTGTCTGCTGTAATTGAACTCACCACCGTCAGTTGTTGCAATAGCCAATCAGATCTCGAGTCTGCAATGCCAAGGCCAGCTGAGTGTGTTTCCTCCGTCTACTCAAAGGTACACCAAGATGAAGACGGCCACCAACATCTACATCTTCAACCTGGCTCTGGCTGACGCCCTGGCCACCATCACCCTCCCCTTCCAGAGCGCCAAGTACATGCTGAACACGTGGCCCTTCGGTGAGGCTTTGTGTAAAGTGGTCATCGCCGTCGACTACTACAACATGTTCACCAGCATCTTCACACTCACCATGATGAGCGTTGATCGCTACATCGCCGTCTGTCACCCGGTGAGGGCGCTGGACTTCCGCACGCCCGCCAAAGCCAAAGTGATCAACGTGTGTATCTGGTTACTGGCGTCGGCCGTCGGCGTGCCCGTAATGGTCAAGGCCACCATCAGGATCAACGACAAAGGTACGGTGGTGGTGTAGTTTGCTGTGAAAGCATTGCGCATTGTGATAAACATTTTATTAACATTTAATTCCAGCCCTCCTTGACTATTGTAACAGCACCCTTTATGGCACAACCTCCAAACTCCTTTAGTGCCTGGTCCTCTCCTCTTCATCCTCTACCTCCTCCCCCTTGGTCAAAACATCCATCGCCATGGTCTCCACTTTCACTACTACGCTGACGACGTCCAACTATACATCACAACTAAATCTACCTCCCATTCAACCCACTCCACCCTGTCGAACGGTCTCTGTGAAATGAAATCATGGATGCAAGCAACCTTTCTCAAACTCAACTGTGATAAATCAGACATGATCCTAATTGGTCCAACTTCCCTCTCCCAAACAGCCAAGGACTTCCACCACCTTCACCATTGACAACTCCACCCTGGTTCCCTCCCCTGACTGCCACAACTTTGGAATCGTCTTCGACAGCAACCTCTCCTTCGACCAACACATCAAACACATCACTAAAACAGCCTTCTTTCAACTGAAAAACATTTTTGCCTCTGCCCCTCACGCTTTTTATCTGCCGCTGAAACCCTGATCCACGTCTTTATTACATCCCGCCTAGACATAGCATCCTCTATGGCACAAACTCCTCAATAAACTCCAATGCAGCCAAAATTCTGCAGCACGCCTCCTACCTCACACCCACTCTCGTGACCGCATCTGCCCTGCCCTACACTGGCTCCCTGTCCCACAACGTATCAACTTTAAACTCCTCTTACTCACCCATAAAGCCCTACACAACCATGCCCCTCCCTATCTCACTGACCTGCTACACCCTTACTCCTCTTCTCGCAACCTGTGTTCGACCATTCCCAAGACCAATCACAGTGGGGGTGGGGGTTGGGGGGTGCCTTCTCCGTTGCTGCTAACACCTTCTGGAACTCACTCTCAACTAACATCTGTGACTGTACAGACCTGCCATCATTCAAATCACTACTCAAAACACATCCTGTGTGTACTGCTATTAATGTGTTCTAACTTTTTTACTTATTTGATTTTAACCACCATTGACATTAACCTTCTTGTTTTTGCTTATTTTCCTCTAATTTGCATTTGATTTATCTGTTTGTATCTTTTTTAAGTATTTTTTAATTGCAAATTTTATTCTATTAATTTTATCTTTACTTTGTACAGTGTCTTTAAGGACTTCAAAAAGTCTAAATAAAAGTACTGTCATTATGATACTTATTATTACACTATTGCAAGTCAAGTCTTACAACATAAACAGGAAGATGTTTTTGACTTTTAGCTCAAACTGAGACGCTAACTCCTTTCTTCTATTGACTCAGGGCAGAATGCATGCAAGCTCCAATTCCCAGAACCTGAGCTGTACTGGAACACAGTGATGATAATCACTGTGTTCGTCTTCGCTTTTGTGGTCCCCGTGCTGGTCATCACCGTCTGCTACGGCCTGATGATCCTGCGCCTCAAGAGCGTACGCACGCTGTCTGGCTCCAAAGAGAAAGACCGGAACCTTCGACGGATCACCCGCATGGTCCTGGTGATCGTGGTGGTTTTCATCGTCTGCTGGTCTCCCATCCAGATCTTCATCATGGTCAGAACCATGGTGGGGATTGACCAGAAGAACTTGGTGGTGGTGGCATCCTGGCACCTGTGCATTGCACTGGGCTACATCAACAGCAGCCTGAACCCTGTGCTCTACGCCTTTCTGGATGAGAACTTCAAGAGGTGCTTCAAGGACCTTTGCTTGCCATACCGCTCGCGCCTGGAGCAGAGCAGCTTGACCAGGGCTCGCAACAGCACCAAGGAGCCTGTGACGGTTTGCGCTCCTGCACAGACTGAGATGCCGCTGGCCTGACAGCCCCCCAACACTGTCATCACACAGTTCTGATGCGGGTGAATGAGTTGATTATTTTTTGTTTTGACTTTATACAAGTGGTTCTCAACTGGTGGCATCTCAGGACCAACAAATTTTTTCCACAGCACGTAAATTTATTCCACCAAAATAAGATACTAGCCCACTTCCTATCATGTCTAGTCAATAAATTATTGAAATTACTGAATTGAATTGTGTTTCCTGCTAAATTAATGCCCATCTTTTTGTCTATAAACATATATATATATATTAAAATCACTTTTAATAAAAATCCCTTTTGAAACGAAACAAAGCCATGACCCAAATCACACACAGGACTCTATATTTATGTAGATATGCACATATTGCATTTATACATGCATAGGAATGCTTTGTGTGACAGTCAACTGGATGTGAAGGGGAAGAGATCAGTGTGCGAAGCTATACATACATACATACATACATACATATGTATGTACATATATATGTATGTATATATATATATATGTATATATATATATATATATATATATATATATATATATATATATATATATATATATATATATATATATATATATATATAGCTTTTTGAAAAATATGAGAAAAAAAAAAAAAAATTCAGGGTCTCACGGGATAATCTAGGGTGCGACTCACCCAGACCCCCTTGTATTTCGCAGACTGGAGGGTACATCCAGGCACGATAAAGTTAAGTCTTTTTTTTATGTCTGTCAATCCAATCCATTTCTTTTTATGGCGTGAGGGTTGCTGGTGTCACATCCTGTTTTATTTTGAAAGTCCCATTGTTCCTTGACGTGTCTTTTTAGTTACTCCCTAAGGATAATAAAGGTTCCCTCATGTGGTTGATCATCCAGTGTCCAAGCATGCTGTGAGTGTTTTTGTTATTGGTCCTAGTCCTGACAACAATGTGACTGTCAGCTTTTCTTTGGTTTGCCTTAAACAACAAATAGTGTTTGTACACTGTTGTCTAATTGATGTTGACAACTCACATCAATATGTGAGAGTCCTGAGGGGACTTTCTCAGACTTTTTAATCAGCTTTACTGTTAAAACTGTATATTTGTACTCCTTTCTCTTTTCTTAGACAGACATCCATAATGTAGAATATGAGAGCTGTTTTGCCTTATCCAGCATTACACTGGATTTATTTGTACAGAACAAAATTTGATCTTTATTGTCTTGTGTTTTTTCATGAATATGCTGTATTGTGGAGGGGTGTCATTGGACAGTCACTGGTCATTTTACAGCGGCCATAATAAAACATAGGAGTTGTGGGTTGTATTTGTCTTGTTGCTTTTAATTTTGATTTCCCAGAAATTACATTCAACAAAAGATTTAATCTATGTTTTTTTTTTGTTTTTGTTTGTTTATACATTATAAATGATACATTTTATAAATTATAATGCCACTGTACCTTTGAAGAAAACCATTAACGGTAACCTACTGGGCAAATCTTCAAGGTACATGTCTTAAACAATTATTCCGAAATTTAAGGAATCTGTCAAAAGGAGGGCAGCAAATGATTTGTCAGTATACTATGAACATTTTAGCAATTGTAACAGCTTTGTGGCGGATTGAAGAGTAAAGATTCTAGAAAGTGATTTTGTTTTTATCAGGTCTTTGTGACATCTGTTCAGTAAAGGAGTCGGTAAAGAATGTTATTCTGCACTGCAGCAAATATTCCAGGGAGAGTCAATCTAGAAAAGGAATTTTGTCAGATTAGAGTGAAAGTTTTAACAATGGAAATTCTGTTAACCTCTGGGTCAGGGACATTTTTTCAATTTCTGAAAGACACAGGATTAGACCATAGAATTTTAGTTTTTTGTTGTTTGTTTCTTTTCTTTTGTGTTGTTCTGGGTTAGATAACTGTGGTTCATACTCCAATACAGTAGGTGGCGGTAATGCACCTTAACGTTGGTTGCCACCCGCCTTATAAGAATAAGAATAAGAATAAGAAGGAAGCAGAAGCAGAAGCAGAAGAAGAAGTAGTTGAAGTAGGGGAGGAAGAAGAAGACGTCGTTGACTGCACTCCACATCAAAGGTAACGTCCAAGTCGATGTGCACAGGTGCTGACCTTCCTGTAGACGCATGTAATTTATTTTCCATCACCGTTTACATTCGTTTGTGACGTCAATATGATGACCTCCAGGTTATATCTGTTTGCACGATGCAGGCGTTGTGAAAACTTCTACACAAACGCATTTATTTTTTATGTAACTTGACTGCGGCGCGGGAAAGTTGGTTTTATTTTCGACATTCGCTCGTTTTTCCTTCTTCAAAATGTAATAGCGTCATAAAAGAAAACTCCACCACTTGCAATCCAGATTGTAACTGATTAGCACTAAAAGGAACGCCAGATATCGCACAAGCCCTATCAACTAACCAACCTCAGTGTTTACAGGGAAATGTACAGGAAGTGCGCTCAATATCCTGCCAAGCACCGTTGGCAACCGGAGAGTTTAGGGACCGTCGTAAAAATAAGTACCCGCATTTTCAATCTGTTTAACCATTATATAACTATCGTTCCTTTCACAGCGTTATAGTATTGTTATCATTATAATTATGGCACCTCTGAAATAGCTTATTGTAATCTTAACTATTCACTACTTTTTTTTTTTTTAACATTTATCTAAAAACAAATATTTCACAGCCTTTAGTTTTGCAGGGAAGGTTTTAAAATGCCTCATTAGTTCATTAAAACAATTTCTTTGTTTTCATTACTTTTCTTTTGTAATAGCTTTGTCGAAGTTCAGCCACGAGTCACCACTAAATCACTTTCCATCTGACTTTGAAACCACCAGAAATATTTCACAACCCCTCGTTTTTAAAATTTCCATTTGTCCAGTAATGTATATATATGTATATTTATGTTATCCACACTTTTATTTTGAAATAGCTCTCTAAAATGTTAAACAATCACCACCAAACCACTTCTCATTGATTTTTATGATCAACACAAATATTTCATTACCATTAGTGTCCCAGAAAAGGCTTATTTTTTAAATCTTTTTATTATCCACACCTTTATTTTGAAATAGCTCTTTGGAAGCATATCTTCGGACAGGAGGCTATTTAAGGAATTTCATGCGTTATGAAACATTTGTGTTGAGCTCACAAACATGAAGTGGTTTGGTGAGATGGAAGCGTTAATGTTCACACCTCCACTGGCGAGGGATGAGAGGGATGATTGGCCAAATGTCCTCCTGCGTCGCCCTGGCAACCACCAGGTTTTGTGTCAAAAGTTAAGTGACGACATATCCCTGATGTAAGTTGTGATTGGGAAGAAAAACGACAACAATCGGTTGAACTTGCTTCATTTCCATACTTATTCAACCAAGAACTTCAGAGGATTTTTGTCACCTCTCAGAACAGAAGGCTGGTTGAGATAAAGGCTTGATTATCTCTGTCTGTTTCTAATCTCCCAACAAACCTCTAATCAGCTGGTCCCGCCCACTAGCACGCGCACACACATTCAGTTTTACGTTCCTTCAATTTTTATTGAAAAAAAGTGTAAAATGAAAATGTGTATGTGCATCAGCAATCTGCATCTACATACATATTGGTAACCTCATCATGTGGTACATTGTTGCCTTGTCATTTAGGAGCGCTTGTTTTCTTGCAGCTGATGTAAAACAAAAGATTTTGAGCTCTGTTAAATTTGAAGAAGTTGTTTTGTTTTTGTTTGTTTTTTTACAAATAGCTCATGAGAACAATTGCAGTCCTTGGAGGAGGGATTGGGGGACTGGCAGCTTCCTATTACCTCTGCAAAATTCCCTCGGTTGCAAAGGTGAGAACGTGACTTGAAAGCAAAACACGTCTCGTGATTCAAGAAATAGTAAAAAAAAGAAAAAGAAAAAAAAATACATGGAGTTTTTCAGAAGAAATGGCAACGTCATGTGGTTACATTTTAGATTGTAATGCAGTGTGTACACACACAAACACACACGTTCATAACCCAAACCCTTATTCCTGATCCTTTTATTTAAACTTTGACTAACGGAGGATGATCAATTTTGAGATTGTGCTCACATTGGCAGTATCTGTTTCAATAACAAACTTGTTTTGTCCTTCATTTTTGCAGGTCATTGTATTGGAGTCCACGAGTCGTTTTGGTGGTTGGCTTTGGTCCACTAGAAGGTCCGATGGAGCTGTGTTTGAACACGGGCCAAGAGGGATCCGGCCAACTGGGCCGGTGGGACGCAACACACTCAACATGGTGAGATCACACCCAGTAATCAGTATCATAATAATCATAATAACCAGTGTAAAATATTTAGTTTGCAGATGGAAGGCTAGCTAAACAGTCTGGTTCCAGGGGTGATCAACTCAATGGGTCTGTCTATTACAACAGTCAGATGGAGGCAGATGATGTGATGATCCAATAGTTTATTGTATGGGGTATTGTTTGTACTGGTTTTTTCTGATGAAAGAAATAAAATAAAGGGTAAATATTGTAACAATTCAACACAGGTTCTCTATTCAAAACAAACATTCTTGAAATAAGGAATAACTCTCAAAACATAAACAGGCCGCACATAATCAGATTCTAAATACGGAAATATAACATAAACTCACATTTCAAGGACTCAGTACACACAACTGTGACTCCTGACATGCGGCCAGCCAGCTCCTTTGTTCTCAGGGGAAAATAGGGGTGTGACAGTGTAGAGCTGGCTTCCTATATCACTTAAGCTCCGCCCTCCTTGGCCGTGATGGATGCAGGTAGAGGAGGGGGAAGTATGAAGGTGCAAGGAGGATGTCAGGGATTTTCCACAACCAGTCCTTCCAGTCATGAGCTGCTGTTCAAAATGAAATGTTCAAATGTTTTTCATCCATTTAAAGAAGTCTTGGATGATTTGTTGATTTTCCTGTATTTCCATCGCCTCCATTATCTGTGTGCAGGTCGAAGACCTGGGTCTTGAGAAGGAGATCCTCTCTGTTCGCCGTGACCATGTGGCCTCCCAGAACAGATACCTGTATGTCAACAAGAAGCTCCATAGAATGCCTTCAGGAATAAGGTAGGACATTTCTTTTGGCCTGGTTAAGGCGTGAAAGGCGGCGACTGGACAACAAGGATTCTGATTGGTTACTGGTCTGGGGGTGAGGGAGGAACAAATCCACTTCTGTTTTTCTCTCAGCGGTGTTGTGCGTACTGTCACACCATTTTCTCGTCCCCTCCTGTTGGACATTGCAAAGGAGGTGCTGGTAAAGAAGGGCCAAAAAGATGACGAGTCCATCCATTCATTCATTTCTCGCAGGCTGGGGAAAGAGGTGATTCCTAATTGTTGTCTTCAACTCGTCCACCAGTATTGTGTACACAGCAAACACAAGAATTTCTTCTGCCAACACTGCACATGTCTGTAGGTTCATTAAAATGCTCTCATTAACGTTAGTGTTATTTTATACTTGTATTCTTTTGTGTGTTCAGCTGGCAGACATAGCTGTGGACAGCTTCTGTCGAGGTATTTTTGCAGGGGACTGCAGGAAGTTGAGCATGCGCTCTTGTTTTCCTGCTGTCTATAATGTGGAGCAGCGCAGACGTTCCCTGATACTGGGGACACTGCTGGACTCAGGTACACTCTTATATCAGCCATCTTGTCAAAAAGTAGACAAATATATATGTATATATGTCTATATGCACATATATACATGTATATACATATACATACGTATATATATATGTATGTATATGTATATACTGTATGTGTGTGTATATATTTATATATTTATATTTGTGTATCAATTTATGTATGTATATTGTATATGCATTTATATATGTAAATGTGTACATGTACATGTGTGTATATGTCTACTGTATATACATATATGTACACCAACTCAAAAATATGATGCCTTACATATATAATTTTAATATGACTTTCCCCAGACATACTTGCATACATCCCCCCTTTCTTTTTTTCTTTTTTTCCTACAGTTTTCAAACCTGCCGGCTCTCAGCCGGTGGTCCCCGCTGGCTCTCTGGCTCAGAGAGCTATTGAGGAGTCGTGGACGCAGTGGTCGTTGAAAAGGGGAGTAGAATCTCTTCCAGAATCCATCGCCGAGTACTTGGAACGGAGTGGCAGAGTGCAGCTCCACCGAGACGCACCCGTCAAACAGATCACTCCCTCGGCCTCTGGATGGAAGGTCAGTGTTGGCGGTGGAGCGTTGAGCCACAGGAGGGTGTCGACTGTCATGGACAATGGAACTTACAAAAAAAATACACTGTGAATGCCAGCTTCATCTTTTATGTCTTTCTGTGTGTGTGTGTGTTTGTGTGTGTGTGTAGATTGACTTGGAAGACGGCGTCATCTCAGCCGACCACATCATCTCTGCATTGCCCGCTAACGGTGAGTAGAAGTTCAGCCTGCGAATTGAAACTTCTTTCTGGCATTAAAGGACAACAAACACCCAGACAAATATTTCACATGACATAAGCAGTATAGTAATGCAGTCATTGGAACTGGTTTTAAATTCTGAATAATGTCCAATTTGTCTCCCCTTTAGCTCTCTCCTCAGCTCTGCCACAGTCTTGTCAACCTCTTGCCCAGCAGCTGCAGGAAATCTGCTATGTGACCGTCGCTGTGGTGAATCTGGAGTACGACGGCTCTGTCCTGCCAGCAGTGGTGAGAAGTCTGTTCAGAAGTCTGTTCAGACCTTTTCAAACAAATGTTTTTACCCCTGTGACTTTGTTAATAGTGTAATAAAAGATTTTTAAGCTGTTATTTAAAAAAAAAAAAAACATTTTTGATGTTGGATGTTTTATTTAAACGGCACAACAGCAACATGAACACATCCAACCTCGGGGCCTCTGTGTTTTCAGGGTTTCGGCCACCTGCTCCCATCGTGGGAGGACCAGGGAGTCCTGGGTGTGGTCTACGACTCGGTGGCCTTCCCTCAGCACAACAGCACCAGCGGACAGACCACGAGGCTGACGGTAGACACACACCCCGACTCACTCTGTCGGAAAACTGATTCTTTCAAGAACTCTTTTTGCACTTTTTAACATATATATCCAAAATATCACTAAACTTCAGTGACCTTTAAACTCACGTTTGTGGACACTAATGGGATTTTTGATTCCCTGGAAAGCTGACAATTTCTTTTGAATTTTTAATCTTTTTTTAACGATAAGCTTCTTTGAAAAACGCCTTTTACGACTACAATTTATTGATTGATCGTGTCACCGCTCTTTGTATCTCACACACACACAAACACATCCCAATTTCCAAATTTATCAGAAATGAAAAAGCCTTTAGAATGAGAGATGAAACGTTTAGTGTAAACCCGTCCTGTTGCCTCGAGTCAACCGTCTGGTCTCTACAGACCAAAAATGTGTTTACCTTGATGGCGTAAAAATTCAAATATTTGTCAGTTTTGAAAAACCCCCGAGCTCGCGACCTTGTCTTCCAGGTCATGATGGGCGGTGCTTGGTTCCAAGAAACGTACGGGGACCCAGAGAGGGTGACAGAGGAGTTCCTCCTGCCCATAGCGACCCAGGCAGTGCGCAGCCAGCTGGGGATCACCGCTGCCCCCCGGTGGAGTCGAGTGATGCTGCACAGGGTAGGACAGCGCCGGTCTGAACGCGTATGTGTGTTTGTGTGTTTGTGATCCGTCGCATGGTGGCGTCATAGAGCAAACACAACACCCAAGAAGGACTTGGAGTGAAGTGACAACTTTCTTTCATCTTCTTCACTTACTGCTGGCTCTTCCCTTAAGGGGGTCACCAGGTCAGGTCATTCACCTCCACTTTTATTCTCACCAACTTCTTGTCTTCATGTCCCAATCAGAAGAAATATATTTGTCCACGGAGACATATCTGGAAAGAGTGGAAATGGAAAATAACTTTATTCGCAACAGTTCCACCTCCAAGTGCAAAACCTAAAATATTTCAGATATTGTGTGTGTGTGTGTGTGTGTGTGTGTGTGTGTGTGTGTGTGTGTGTGTGTGTGTGTGTGTGTGTGTGTGTGTGTGTGTGTGTGTGTGTGTGTGTGTGTGTGTGTGTGTGTGTGTGTGTGTGTGTGTGTGTGTGTGTGTGTGTGTGTTTTTTTTAGTAAATGACGTGAAATGCACAAAATGAATCCTGTATATGTAAATAACTGTAGTCAAAGTAACTAAATCCTGAATCCTCTGGCTTCCATCAGGACTGCATACCTCAGTATTATGAAGGACATCACCAGAGACTTGGTGAGTGTGGACTCCGGGGGGCATTTAAGGTGTAATAACACATCATTCTGAGTTTCTTGTTTTTTCCCACCCTTCCAGAGTCCATACAAGGCTTCATAAAGAAGAACAATCTGTCGCTGTCTCTGATTGGCTCTTCGTATGAGGGCGTGTCGGTCAACGACGTCATCTTCAGTGGAAGACGAGCTGTAGAGGAATTGTTTCCAGGTGAAACGTGACGTCAAAGCGTCGTCAACACTGGGACCATCTGATTTTTACCCGAGTCAACCAAGTCAATAAAAGCTGCGTTCTGTTTTTAATTAATTTGATGAATGATTTAACGTGTCTTATTGATGAAGCAATGTAAAAATTAATAATAATTAAAAAAAAAAATATATATATATATATATATATATGGTTCAAACGTACTTGTTCTGCTTGTCTGACCGGTTGGCCTTATTTCATGTTAACAGGGAAAGAGCAGAAGTCATGTTTGATTTTTGTACTGTGCACTGACAGAATTTACTTATAATAGATAAAAGATTGATATTGTATCGCTAATCCTTTAGCATTTGAAGCTAAATTTGTAAAGAGGATGTTGTCGTCAGTACTTTGTTCCTGTTCAGTGATGAAAAAAGTGAAAGGTGAGGGTTTTTGTATATTCTCTGAATGATGCTATAATATAACAAAGTGTTCATTTTAAAATGAATACAATTTAATAATTCATTTTTGAAATTACTTTTTTCTGTTTGTTTACTTTTGTTACCAATCAGTAAATAACCCACTTCATTAAATTATTATGTTGTGTTTTTTGAAAAGGTGGTGATTAAATTACATTGCTGTGATATTCTGTTTTTAAGTTTGTTAGGTTTAATTATGTTTGTGGGAAGTTAATAATCTTCAGAAATGTCCTAAGTCACTTGTTGCAGGTGTGTGAGGGGCCGGCAAGCACGCTAGACTAGAGACAGTGACGTGTTCATAGTCTGACATTTTTTTCACTGGTCCGGTCTGGGAGGGTGACCAGTTGATGACCAGTGACTCTTTTCCCAATCGTACACAATCACATAGCTGCATAATCTTCTGACCTCCGGCAACATACTAAAACAAAACCACACATTTACAAATGATTATTTTAATTCAAATATCTAGAGCGGACTTCAAAAAATATAACCCAAAAAAAAATAAAAATGAAGAGTTCACACTTTCGTCAGAAAAATATGACACGATTTCGACTTTCCCCGCCTTTGACTGGCTGAATTATGCAGCCAGAACACTGTGGGCTCACATCTAATAAGTTACATCCATCTGAACATTCGTTTGCACCATGTTTCTCTGCTTCCAGCAAAATAAACGGTGTGAACGGGGGGGAACCCAGGACCTTTTCAGAACAACAGAAGAGAAGAGAAGGAATTCGACGGTGGAATGGAAGCGTTACTCCTATTGTACAACTTATTTGTACAACCGAGAGAAAAAAAAGCACGCTGGTTGGCACAAAAATATTCTTCTGACCACTGACTACGAGTGTTCCATCAAGGCTGAACAAGGTGACACACACAGACGGTCTGAGGTCCCTCTTAGTTGCCTCACTGGCAGGTTGGAGGGTATAAGCTGTATGTGAAATACATGGGTGGGGGGGTCGAAAAGCAGCAGTAAACTGAGCGAAAGTAGAGAAACTGCTGCAGACTGAGAAGACAGTGACCTATGTGATTTTCTGGCACTCTCACATTTTCTTCTCATTATATTACATTTATGGTCGTTATTTCTTGTATGTCAATACTGCCGCCGGGGGAAGACGTACCTTTGTGTTGGGGGGAGTGTGGGGGCGGTGCTTGCGATGGCGATGAGCTGCCTTCATTGAGTTCTGTGTGGAGGACGAAGGCGGAACACCGGTGAACCTACCCATGGACCTCTGAGGGGCTTTGATCAAAGCTTCAGGTCATGTAGTAGCCACGCAACACCTCTGCTTTATACTGACCAGGTGAACGCAAACTAGCCCGTTTTGCAAAGACAGTCGGCGTATTTGTACGCCACGCTGATCCGATCTCAAATGTTTTCGGAGAAGAGATGAGGCCTCGCAAAGGATTTTCTTTGTTACTACTGAAACGGCAAGTACAAAACATGATATCCACAAAATAACCAACACTTTCTGTTCCGTTTGCCAGTATTTGCTGGTGAATTAATTAGCGCTGGCTGTATTTTCATTCATAGGATGAAGCGTTAAGTGTGTTGAGGTTGAAAATTATACAAGTAAAAAAAAATAATAATAACTTACTCCAGTCACAGCTTAGCAAGTTTCTGATAAATTCAGAAAATTCAATTCATAAATGTAACAAATACAAAACAAAAGCTATTCTGGCTGACAAAAAAAGTCACATATTCATTGGAATGCACTCAACATTGAAAATATACATTTTTCTTTTTGAGATGAGAAAACCTGAAGCCATGACATTTTACTTTTGTTACCTACATTTAGAGTGTAAATATTTACATTTATATCTATTTTTTGTCATACTGGCATCTATTTGGACAAACTTGTTTGTTTTTATTACTTCAATTGTAGTTATTTGTATCCGTCACAGTCTAAAAAAAAAAAAAAAAAAAAAAAAAAATGCACATCTGTCATCTTTCCATTCAACACAAAACAGATGTATGCGGTTTGAATGTCGTTGCGAAATGAATAAATGGTGCGCCACTCAATTAATGTTTGTTTTTCCAGTGCTGTTTTTGAAATGAACCAAATGTGAATGTTAGGCCCTTAATTGTCCACCACTTGGTGTGGCAGAGTGACGGACGAGCCGCTGATGAACGAGCCCTGTTTGTCTCTCCCCTTCAGAAAATAGGTCAGCAGTTCCCCTTTGCCCTTCACAAAGATGGGCCCCCTCCTCACAAAGCGGAAGTTGTACTCCTTCAGGATGTTGTAGCATTCCTCCACCACCTGGGGGAGGAAGGGGGGTGAATCCTGAGGGCACGAACATGCGTGAAAACTTACCAAACTCCAAACAAAAATCGAAACATTATGTTTAAATTAAAAAAATAATCTGCATCCAGAAAGCATCCAGAAGTTGTTTAAGGTCAGGGTTAGTCAGTACCATCTTAGAGGGGTTTGAATGTTTCAAAAAGAAAAGGTTAGGACGAATGTAAGACATTAAAGACAACAGTAAAAGGTGTAAACCTGTGGAATGATTTAAAAATTCAATGAAACTCTGTAAAACACTCCATATGTTCAAAGCAATATTTAGAAATAATATTAGTAGTAAATATGAAACAAAATTATGAACATAAGTACTATTATTATAGTTGTTGTTGTTGTTGTTGTGTTACTGCTGATGTTACAAAGTCTAAGTATTATTACTACTATTATTTATTTTGCATGTTTTTCTCCATTTCTTCTATCTTATTAATGTAAGAAGGGTAGGCAAAATAAGCAAAGGCTTCAGCCTACACCTTTTCGGTCGATGTCTATTATTATAATTATTGTATTCTTTTGTTTAATGTTTAAAGCATGTACAATATTTGAAAATGACCGAAATAAACTCACTGAACTAAACTAAACTAAACATTGATGATTCTGTGGTCATTTTAATAGCCGTCATCCAATTTTCACCACAATTTAACCAAGTGGAGTGGTCGTACCTGGATGTTCCCCATGACGCCTGTGGACTCCATTCGACTGGCCACATTGACAGTATTACCCCAGATGTCGTAGTGAGGTTTTCGGGCTCCGATTACTCCTGCTAGCACTCCGCCTTTATTCAAACCTACAGGGAGGTGAAAATGTGTTGGAAGAAAAGTCAAGTTTGACTCCGATAAACCACTCATTGTTAACTTGTCCATTCTCTTCTGTCCAAACAGCTGCCTTCTTGGAGGCAGTCCAGTTTCATTTCATTTCTACAGCTGCAGGACGCTGATGCAAAACTGCACATCACGTTAGCACGTACCAATGCGTAGCATGAAGTTATTGAACGACTGATAGTTGATGTTCATGAGCGTGACCTTCATGGCCAGAGCAAAGTCTGCCAGGTCCGCCAGGTGTTGCCATCGCTCTTTGTCAGACTGCTCGTGCCTCTGGATGATGACACACACACAAACAAACACACACACACACACACACACACACAAAAAAAAAACCGCTTGTGAAAAACGAAACAGCAGAAAATCCTCAAAAACTCTCTTTTGACATTTGGCACAACATAGCCCACAAAAGTCACCTTCATGCAAGAGTAGTCGTTGACATCGAGGGTAACGCCTGATGCTGCCATGTAAGTGCTGCCAATGGTCTTGATTTTGGTGATGCAACGGAACTGAGGCTCATCCAGCAGCTAATAAGAGTACAAGCAAAGGTTCAACGCTGAGAAATTATTTATTTGTACCCAAAAGGGACACAAATTGCCTCCCTGCAGCAGCAAGGATTTTCATTAAAAGCTCAAATTGGACGTACATTCATTATGAACACCTTAAACCCGGGCTGTCAAACTCAAACACACAGTGGAAAAAAAAAAAAAATTTCAAACTTGAACAAAAAATGTGCTTCAACCTGAATATGGCCCAAAACTTAATATTGATATTTATTGAAAAAAAAAAAAAACTTATGGGACATTCTGAATTAAATTCAATCTGTTTATTGGAGGCAAAAACTTTAAAAAAAAAAAAAAAAGACAGGGAGAAAAAATGCAAGCTTACACTGTCAAAGTCGGAGATGATCTCGTTGAGGAAGCGTAAGCACTCAATTCCGCCATTATTGATGCTCTCCTCTGTGTAGAAGTCAGAAAAGTTTGGGATGGAGGCAAACATGACTCCGATCTCATCGTAAGACTGGCTGTACAGCTCCTGCGAGAGGAATCACCGGACACGTCAGCATTCCCCAGTACGCAACAGCTCAAATGAAAATTAGACCGATGTACAATTTCAATTTCAGTTTAAATGTAAGTAAAAACCAAGGTAAGGTCTTTCCTGCTTGTAATCAAACTCATGCAGTGAGTGCGGATGTGACGATTTTACCTCATCCCTTTTCTTTGCGCCGAGAAAGTGTCGCGCAACATGTTCGGGGAGCATGTTGGTGACCAACGCTTCGTTCCAGCGTCTCATCTCGTAAACTTTCTCCTTCTGCTCATGGACCTCAATCTTCCATAGGAACAAAATGCGAGCAAGCTTTTCTACCTGCATAAAACAACAAAACATGAAGTCAGCATCTAAGCAGTGAGTGTATACAAGCCAGGCTCTTCTTTTGTTGTTTTCAGGCCTGACAGCACGCGTTTAGAGAGACTCCTTTGTTTTAGCCCCTTGGTAAACATTTCTAATCCATCCGCCTTAAACACGTTCTAAATTGCGTCGGGTGGTTTACACGTCTACCTTTTTGAGAAAAGCACACACAAAGCATCTGCCACAATTCTTTAAGACAAATACTGACTGCTGAGGAGAAACATGACGAACCATATCCACTATTATTCCAAATTATTTTCAGGCATTTCATAAATTGTGGAGGGAAAACAAACCGTTGACTCACATGTCTGGAGAAATAATAGAAGCTGCACATCATAATGAAAATCATAAATGTCATTTTGAACTTGGAGGGCACCTGATATGATCTAAAAAAAAAACAACACACACACAAACAAAATACAGCAGCAATATTGAAACCTGATTATTTCCACGGAAGCCATGACACAGGGCAAATACTGACGCCATGCGTAAGAACTTATTGGTAGTCTGAATCTACCATTACAAATGTTTTGCAGGTATTAGAAATAACTTCAGACTAATCATTTCATATCATGTAATGAATATCATCGGAATATGAATATTAATGTCATAATGTCATCAGAGACGGCGAAATTCATCGTCTTTCTCTGGGACTCACCTGTAGTCCTGGAAGCGGGCCGTGTCGTAACCGTCAAAGATGTCCCTCCAGCTGTAGATGTTAATTGCACCAGTGGCCACCGAGATAAGTAGCATCAATATGAGCTTGACCATGTGACTAACCTGAACAAGCATGGTGGTGGCCATCAGTGCCAGAACAGCAATATAGCTGTAATATTTGGGATTGGCCAAGCAACTCTCAGGGCCAGACCGGGAGGAGGAAAGAGAGGGCGAGACCAGCGTGGGACTGCCCACGTCTTGGCCTCGAGACATACAGCCCAGCTGAAAGAGCAGGAAGACGCCATGTCACAAAAGCTGCTCACAATGATTAATCGTTTGGAAGATTTTTTTTTTTTGCGATGAAAATGATCTATCTGTTGGATACTAGAAATCATGCAGTTGTGCACCGTAAAGTCTATCATTAAGCTACAACAATGAATAACAGTTACTGCAGTGTTTGCTGTGGAGTAAGTAAGAAATTATCCAATTTCACTGAAAGGTCCAGTGTGTAGAATTTGGCCTGATTTATGAATCCTCTGAAAATCTCCAAATACCAAACACTTAACTTTTAATTCAGTGTTTCTCAACTGGTGTGTTGCGACCCAAAAGTCTTTTTTTTTTTTAAAGGGATTTTAAAATATATTTATTTATAGACAAAATGTTGGACATTTAGTTTGCAGAACACATAATTGAATTCAATAATTTCAATAATTTATTTACGAGACATGATACAAAATGACAAGCGGTTTTTTTTAGTGGGTTAAATTTGGGTTGCAACCTTATGATAAGGATAGAAATGTGGGTCCTGAGACTCCACCAGTTGGGAACCACTGTTATAAATAGGTAAAGAGACTATACTGTCATTTTTATGCTAAAAAAAAGTATCATTTTATAATATTTTTGGTGTGGTGTGCCATGGTGTGCCATTTTTCAATGTAACAAAATGTGCCGTGGCTCAAAAAAAGTAAAAAAACAAACAAAAAAACAAACAAAAAAACACTGAATTGCTGTACCAATCGCATTTGTGGTCAGTTCAAGCAAAAACAGGCTCACCATGTCCATGATGTCCGCCATGGTTAGAATGACCACGGCTGCGATAGCCCAACTGTTACGAGCCCAGCGGGTGTGGTCGATCCAGGTGGAAAAATACACCAGCTTTTTGGGAAAGACCTGACACAAAGCAATTAGTAACACGTCAAAAATAAAGTCAACCACTGACCTGACCACGTCTGAATGGAAGGGACAAATTTATCCTTTATATAAAAAAATCTCTAAATAATAACTGAATAACTACGTTTTTGAAAAATTGTCAGGAGAAAAAAAAAAAAGTCACACACGCGTGACTTAATGGACTGTGATGTGTTCATGGAAATAGTGCCGCGGGCCTTTTGCATTGTTGCACTAACAAGTAAGATACGACCTTAATTGACCCCATGGAAATTGTATTTTTCGATGTTGCGGGATTGAACGGCTAACTGTATCATTGCGATCCGCGGGATTGAAAGGACTTCATCCGAAAAGGGCCACTGCCACTGTGGGCGGCCATCAATAACAAGCGGCGCTGGTGATCGTCCTAATCTGAACTGAAAAGAATTTTAAGCTGCTCCACTATGTGTGCACCACACACTTCATTAACACTCAACTTTTAATTCAAATCATATATCGTGTCAAAAAACAAACAAACAAGACAATAAATCTAACCTCTCAATCTCAGAATAGAATAGAATGGAATAGAACAGAATAGAATAGCAGTTGTGTTTCCACTCTATTTGGATGAGCCTTTGGCCGTTTGCCTTTGTTCATCATTACTTTCCTACAAAACAGCCAGCAACATGTCCATCAAAAAAAAGAAAAAGAAAAAATTGATCTCACTGGCAGCTGTCAAGGACCAAACACAAAGTCGTTCTCATTGTGTACCATATACACACTGAGTGTTGCTGGCTGCTTTTCAATCTTTTCCAAAGAAATGAATGAACAAACAAGACGCATGGCTGAAGATGGGTGCACGAGAACAGACGGCTGGTACAAAACATGATTTTTGGTGTATGTGAGATATTCGGACGTAGTTCTTGACTGACAAATCAAGAGTTGGTGTTGTTTACAAATAGTAAAACATATTATGCAGTATAATGTGCACATTAGTAAGTGAAAATACTCAAAAAGTGTGTGGTAACTTACTCTTGGAAAGATGGCAGCCAAAGAACAGAATGTCAGAATAAGTAGCAGGACTTCTCCAACGGCCAAGGTAATGTAGTTTGCAATTAGCCTGTTTGACAACACAAGAACACAAATTTAAAAAAAAAATAACAACAACAACAACAGCAATAATAATAATAATAGTAATAATAGCAATAATAATAACTTGACACTGACAGCAGGAAATAATGAAATGCATCCCATTTATAGCTCAGTTTCAACTCAAAATCAGGAGAGATTCGAGATGCTGATTTGGAATTATTGAACGCTGTATGGACTGCACCCCTGCAGCAACCCTCCTCCATATTTCTTCAGAGTCGAAAATTTCAAATTCAGGCCAGTCAGTTCTCAGTTAAAACATAACTGGTGTTGTTAATTGACTCAACCATGTCCATCAAGATTGTATTTCAAGGTGTCTAAGTGTGGGTGAGGAAAAAAAACACACACACAAAAAAAGTGCTAAGAACTGACCAGGGGTCTATGAGTGCCTCCATGGCTGTTGTAAAGAGCAGGACCACACAGGAGCAGCTGAACGCAGCGCCACTCTGTTTCTCTTTCTCCACAGAGTAGCGGGTCTCGAGATCTGGGTCCACAAACCTCAGGGAGAGTCTGTTGGTGTGGTTCCCCTTCACGCTGAGGAGGCAAGAGATCAGAAGGAAGATTACTTAATAGTGCGACATCAGATTCCACAAGAGTGAACTCTAAGTGAGCCACAATTTCAGAAGATACCCTTGATTTGTGAGATGAAGATCTCACTGTGTCATATATCATTTTTGACAAAGTAAAGTTTGAGATTTTTTTTTTGGTGACTAATTCATTTTGTTTTCCTTACATCATTTTCCATTCGCATATAAATGAGACCCTATGGTATTTACATCCCTCTGCTTTACCAGCAGCTCAGGCCTAGCCAATAGAAGACAACTTCTCTTTTATTTCTTAGTTTTCTGTTGAACGAATACGGACCAAAGATTTGCCGTTTAGATTTCTCCAATTCTGAAAAACAATTTGCTTTATTTTCTCAATAAAATACGCATAGCCTCTTTGCAAAGTCATATTTTTGTGCATTAATGTAGTATGAAGTAAAATTTGAAAAAAAGGGGGTGAGGTTTCTCTTACACTTGGATGGTCTCTCTCTCCAGCAGAGCCTCATTGAGAAGTTTGTTGAGCTCCTGTTCGTTCTCTTGGGCATCGATCACCCTCTCCGCAAGGTCCCGCAGCCTGAGCCTTCTGCGAGGGTTAGGGAAGGATGGATTCACCTCCCATTAGAAAAAAGAAGAAAAGCAACAGTAGTGAAACCACTAGACATTTCCGAAAACAATGGCAAACTTCACCTTTTGTAAAACTCTACTAAGATTTAAAGCATCGTTGTAAAATAAAATCTTACATTGAGCCAAATAATAAGGCCATGTCTTCCTAATACTAAAGTTTTAAGTCTCTAGCATTTATGGTTCTTGACTTTTGAATTTTTTTTAAAATAGCAGATTTTTTTTTTCAGTGGAAAAACAAATAGAAAAGCTCACTTTGGGGTTTATCGTTGACCAAAAGTCAGAGGGTATGAAATGTAGATCTTGAAAAGAGGAACACGTGGGTCTTTGTCCCATGTCTCTACGACCTTCCTTGCAGGCGCTAGGGCGATTTAAGTGTTTCTAGGGGGCGCTATTGAGCACATTTGTACAGTCTTCTAATGGAACGAATCGAATGAGAAACATTTGTAATACAATTGGGTCTCAGTTCCTAATAGACGCTCGCATTTGTGGCTACTTTAATAAGCCCCGAGGCTTTCTATCATTTTTGATTTCTTGTAATATCAAGATCTGAAGTTGTTGTTGTCACGGTGATTGTTTTAAAAACAGGATGCATCAGACTTCAATAACTGTGATGTTAATATCAAAATGATCCACAATTGATTCTCGATGGGCTCATTTTGTGATTGCCACCTAGGGATCAATCAAAGATTTGTTGGTTACCCTTGTGTCGAGCTCCTCTGGGTCCTCAGGCATGGCACTGGCTGGGTTCACGCTACCATTTAAGTCGGTGGTGTTGATGAACTGTGGTGAGTTTCCATTGGAAGAGGTAACAGACAGCTTCTAGCATGAGTCAAGGGACACACACATCTTTTCAGAAGTCTCATTTTAAGCAACACAAACGTGAAAATGCTACAATTTGACATTTGGCCGCGGTTGGCTACACATCAGAGCGACACAACGTTTGAACTCACGACGTCACTGATGCCATTCTTCCCAACAGGCCCTTTGGGTACGACCACCAGGTAGGTTTCGATGCCCCTCTCCCTCAGGTAGTCGCAGCGTTCGCCTCCATTACCAGGCTCCACATCAAACTCACCGTGCAGACACTCCATGGTGCTCTGTGATATGTGAACGCGACTGGTTCCAAACACACAGAGAAATCAAAGCGTTGACACTCACAAATACAACGTTTGTTCACGCCTGAAAAACAAATGTGTTGTTGTGTTTGCTAATTATATTTTTATATTTATTTTTTTTCTTTTTCTTTTTTTAAAGATCAACTGTTGTGCATTACACTCACTATTAACTTAAAGAAAAACCTTTAACTATTGATACAACCACAGTGCAAAATTGAACAGTGGTACAGAAGGGTCCTGCTTGGTTGGGGACAGACCCAGGAGGTCTCGCTTCTACATTCTGTGTGCAGTTACAGTGTATTCGTACCCAGGAATCCCTCCAGCCTCCATCTTGTTGGCCACCGTCACATCCGTGGACCAGACGTCGTATTGCCAGCGCTTCTGGCCCAGCACTCCCCCCAGGACCGTCCCGCTGTGGACCCCCACCCGCATGTCAACGTCTGTCTCGGTTTTCTCTCGAACATACCTGCAGATGGTGGACAAAGCATTGAATCCTGTGAATAAAACAGCAACAAGCGCAACAAATTGTAAATTGAGCTCTTTCATACTGCACTATTGCACTATTACCACTACTACTGTTATTATTGTTGTTTTACTGATGCTATCATTATTGTTGATATTATGAGTAAATATTTTTTGCATTCCAATGTTCGCAACCAAGTATATTATATTATATCATATTATATTGTATAGTATTGCATGACACTTCAAAACGCTAATCCGTATTTGCTACTTTTAAAAAAAAAAAAAAATTTTACTTGTATTTTTGAATATTTGTAAAACTTATATATTTTTGCCACTTTTTAAATTCTCTTTTTTACACTTTCTTTATTCCTTGCATCACGTCGGGTTTTGCCACACCAACATTTCACTGCCATGACAAATAAAATCTTTTCATTTTTGAAATGTTTGACGTGACGTTTCTGGCGTAAAGTGACACAGAGAATATTGATCTGCGCACTCGTCAGCGCACCACCGCACGCTGATTGATTTGAGCTCGGTGACCTCTCCGAGTCACCTTCCTTTTAATCCATTTCACAGCAGTGGCCACAGGATAATCACTAATAGTGATCAATGTCTGTCCCAGTGTATCACATCAAATGCTGTAGGTGTGCTTTGGCTTTTTTTGAAGAGGTGCAACGAGGACCGTGCGCTACTCACGAAATGGCCTCCACCATGGCCAGACCCATCATGATGGAGCAGGCGGCGTGGTCTTCTCTGTAGTCTGGAAGCCCACATATACAGTAGTAGCAGTCCCCTAGGATCTTGATCCTCAGCTGGTGATATTTCTAATCGGAAACACGAGGTTCAGTCAGAAGGAAAACCGAGAAACTCCTCAAGTTTAAAGAATTAAGTGTATTTCTGATTTCTTGAGAGGCTAATTTGAGTCGGTTTGGCCAGAGGAGCAGACAGCTCATTGTATTTTCTTTCTTAGATTAAGTCACCTCATGTCAGTGACCGACTTTTTCCAAAAAAGTCCAAATTTGATCTAACTTGCATGACCTAAACTAACCAGAACAGAAACCAAGCACGGTGGAGTGAGTGATTTAGGGTGGAAATGGGGACTGTTTTGGAGACGAGTCTTTGCTTGAAGGGATGTCATAATAATAGCTTGGATATGTTACACGGTTTAGAAGGCACCCACAGTGCAGAGAAACCATTGTGTTCATGCACACCGCAGTCATGCTGATGGTTGTAAGCTGCCCTGGGGCCAGACTGAAATATAAAGACATTTGACCAAATCCAGTAAAGCAGCTCGACTCACTTAACAAATCCTAGGTCTAATTTGTAGCTTAGCATAGCTGCATAACGCATGGTGCACACACCTTTTCTCTACATAAAAAGAAACAAAGGTGATAATAGCAGTTATTTCTATTGATAGTTTTTGTTTTTTATGTTTTTATATATTTAGGGTGTACACATTTTGTTCCTCAGATTTTAATTTCATTGTAAATATTTTTGTGCAGTAAAGTTTCGATTTTTTTTCAATAGCCTGCAGGTACCTGCATTATCTTGCTAATAGAATTATATTAGTGTAAAATCTGTCTTTTAAACGACGTTGACAATAATATTGCATACTGCAATAACTCCTGGCACAACGTATCGCTCAGGCAAAGTTTCCTCACAGTCACAGGCCTGCGTACAAACACGGCATTCCAAGACACACAGAGTTCCACTTAACCAGGAAGTTTCATGAGACGGTTATGTCGGATCACAATGCGAAACTCACTTCAGCCAGTTTGTCAAAACGAGCGAAAAGCTCGTTGAGAAGCTTGACCAGCTCCTGAGCGCTGCACGACGACGAGAGCTGCGTGAAGCCGACGATGTCTGCAAACAAAATGCTGCACAGCGACAAGAGGAGAGACAGCACTTTAGTCCTGGTGTCACGTTCAAGCACCACATTCAACAACCTCCTCTCTACAGATCAATTACGGCCTTGTCCACACGACCCAATATACAGGTATTACATTATTATACGGGTATTTTGAAACTCCTATATTCTGTCAACAGATATCATTTCAAAAAATACTAATAAATAAATACTGTGAAATTTAAACCGATTGAGTCTTTACAGCGAAAAGCGAGACTGTTACCTGACGTTTTCGTGTCTGTACATGTACATGGTGTTAAACTGCTGCATCTCTTTCTGACTGGGCTCCTTCTTCATGTCTTGGAGCATCTCGTCAGCGATGTGCTTGGGAAGGATGGAGAGCAGCAGGCGTTCCTGTTGGACGGCATCAGAAACTGTTACAGTCATAATTGTAAATTAAGATTTTTACTTTTAACTGTAGATTTCAGGGGTAGGTTAGGTAAGCAAGTCTCAGGGGTAGTTCACCTTCAGACAATTCTCGCCTCCACTTGGGGTCACGTGAACATCACAAACACTTTTCAAATGAACTCAACTTGGCTTAGCAGGGTTTCGTGTTTTGATATTAGCAAATGAAAAAAGAAAATAAAAAAAAAAATGGATAAAGTCCTTCTAAGGCGTCCTGAGGGTTAAGGTAATTTGTGTTTCCATGAGTTATCTCACGTCAGCTTATTTAGATTTCAAACAACGAGCTACTTCTTACAGAAAATTAAAATAGAAGCATGGTTTTCTGTTTCAATATTGGAAAAGTTAAGCTAAAATCTTTGTTCGCTGACAGGTTTGGTTTCACTAGCTAGCGCTGAAGTCACACAGTTAGGCTTTAACTACTAAACCCTCCACTGGCCCTGATAAAGATCATTCAAATCATCTATTTCTCATCAATAGTTTGTTTCCATCAAGTCAAACATTGACACATAAAATGCAATCTAATGCAATGTAAAGTAATGTCATGCTTGACCTGTTGCTGGCTCTGCTCCTCCAGGTTGAGTTTGACCTCCAGTGACTGTCTTGCTTCGAGGAAGGCCTTCCGGTGCTTCCTGTCAGCCATGTAGTAGGACATGACCCCCACCGTGATGGCACACACATAGATCACAATGTTGGCAAGAAGCTGAAGAGAGAGGGAGGGAAATGTAAATGCCCAAAGCACATTCAACACCGCTTCGGCATCAACAACAGGTTCTACTTTCTATATAATACAAGTTTAAACAAACAAACAAAACATTATAACAAACTGGACATCTTGGTTTTGAAGCTTTCTGAGATCGACAAGTTTTTTTAGTCATTTATTTTGTGGAAACTTGCCATGAATACATAATAACCCATCAGAGATTGTTTCCTGTTCTTCCTGTTCTTTTGTACTACCCATTTGTTCCCACGTGTCCTGCATGTCATGAGTTTGCATGTCTGTTGACCGCACCTCTTTTTTTAATTATTATTATTAAAAAAGGTTTCGTTCATTTTTCAATAGTTTTTTTTTCCAAGCAGTCCTAAAATGTCCCTTAAACAGAGTAGTTCACGTAGGGTTCACGTCATGACTGACGGAAGCCCCCTAGTGGCCAAAAAGATCCCACTTTTAAAAGGGAAAGTGAACGGTTTTTTTTTGGTTTTTTTAAAAAGAGACCTGCGTCGACCAGTGTTTTCTAAACTGGTGGGTCACAGAGCTGCTTTGCTGAGGTCTTGGTTTCGTGGGCAGTTTCTTTTTTTTTTTTTCTTCTTTTAAAAAAAGGCACTTTAAAAATATATATATTTATAGAGAAAATGTTGGGCATTTATTTTGCGGGACACACAATTCAATTCAATACTTCCAATAATTGTTTTTACAAGACATTTTTTGCATTTTTTAATTTTTGTAGAATAAATTTTGGTCACGACTTCATGATAAGGAAAACAAATGTGGATCCTGAGACTCCACTGGCTTAGACTACACCACTGACGCCGTTATATCTGAATTACACAAGAATTAGTTACTGTTTGCTATGCTAAGATGCTGGCTGGCCCAGTCTACGACAAGATGTTCCATCCTTACCTGTCTGACCAGCTGCGAACCCTGGATGTTCTCCTGCTGCTGCTGGGCGATGGTGACACCCAGAACGAGGGTGTGGACGCCGCAGGACACCGTGGTGATGAGGACGATGGGTGTGAGTCTTAAAGGTAGCGTCAGGAAAAAGGAAAAGCTGAAGAAAGCCTGCCAGCCCACCGTGTCGCTGGCCTGGTGGAAGCGTGCATAGTTCAGACCCAAGTAGCAGAAGATCTGAGCGGCGATGAGCAGCCACAGCACGTACGGGACCACTCGTCTGGACACGCGGTCCGGCAGCAGTCCGAAGCGACACAGCAAGTAGAGCACGATGTCAACCACTAGTCCCGCCAGCGCCACCAGCACCGAGACCAGCTTCTCCGCCGTGTAGACCACCGCGCACATCACAATGATGTAGCTGTCGAAGAGCGCGGCAAACACCACCAGAACCAGGAGGGTCTCGTGTCTCTGCCGCCTGAAGTAGGTCTGGTAGAGGTTCTCCAAAGACTCGGGCGCAAAGGTGAGGCGCATGAAGCGCGGCAGGCACAGGCAGCACCCGGAGCTCCGGACGGTGATCTCGTGAGTTCTCCCCACCGCCTGGCCCGGGTCGGACGGCAGCGTGACCGAGCAGTCTGCCGAGTACTCGGCCGAGTACTCGGGCTCGGAAAACGCCTGGTTCCGGGGCATCGTGGCTCGACAAGAAGCTGCTGGTTGCACAAACACACTGAGACTGAGTCAATCAGCTGGTTTTCTTGTCTCTTGTTCTGTGTGTCTCTTTTAAGTCATTGGGAAAAGACTTTCCCCTCAAAGAGGACCCGTGGTGCAGCAGTTCACGTCTGTGCATCGGGAATGTTAACACGCACACGGACACGAGCTCAACTATTCAATGGTGTCATTGGATTTGTCAGATTGACTCCGCCCTCTTTTTCTTTTTCTCTGGAAATGCGATCAAAAGGCCGTGCATCTTTTGACTGGTCGTTGTCCCCTGCTGTGTTCCCTCGACAAGTACATGTATTTCGTGGTATAAAATGCATTAAACTGAACTTTCAGAACTTCATCTGTCGCCATTGTTCCTCTGCGCTGGAGAATCCTTTGACATTTTGGCCCTGCTCCAGTCTGCGTCACATGATGATCTGAAAGCAGAAACACATAGTTTTGTTTTTTTAATATCCTGTAGTTAAAAAAAAATACAATCACACACTCCAGTCACCAGGAGGAGCTCTTCTCTTTGCCAGTATAATTTAGAATTTAAATAGACAACTTTTAAAATAAAGATTTTCTTTGTTTACAGTGACTAAATATTAATTAATGCAGTTCAATAGCATTCATTTATCGTGTCTTAATCAGAGCTCTCAACCCTTGGACGCAATTGGATTTTAAGTCATAAAGAAACGTGTTTTTTTTCCAGGCTAATTTTATTGATGAGGAAAAATGAAGAAAATTGGCTCTAAATTTAAAGCTGCTTAGCTATTCGTGAGGCTAATTATGAAGTGACGGGACCCGAGTTCCCGAAGGCTGCATTCAACAGAAACGAAAGAAGGCGACCGTGTGTAAATTAGAACCGGTGCTCAGGCTCTCCTCATCTGTTGACGAGCTATTTTGATGTAGGCCGAAGCTACATGTTGCGCTCGGTTTAACACTCGCGTTGAAAAGACGCATCAAAACGTCGACTGAACACTGTCCAACATGGTAAACGTGATTTTTCGGGGTGCGAGTGCAACGTTACCCCGAATCCCGACGCCTTCCAGTCATTGAACGTGCTATAGTGGTTTCCTTAGCATGTACCAGTTTATCAAGTGGTCATTTGGTTATCGGGGACTTGCTATTGTTGGCTACCGGTTTTCACCAGGGAAACTCAGTTGCCGCTTCTGCCGGGTGATTCAGTTCACCTCGTGTCTTTATGTTTTGTCTAACTTCTTCTGACAGCTGTTTTTTTTTTTTTTGTATTTAAATATATATAATAAAGACCATGTTTATAGTTTCTTACCGTATATCAAACAGAATGTCTCCATTGGGTGAGAAGGAGCATCTCTTTGGACGTGGGGGCGTCTCCACGAGCTGCCAATCGCGCGAAAGCTCGCATGGTTCGTAATATGCGAAAACGGAGATGATAGTTATTCACGTAGCGTGCTCAATGGGTGCACAAACCCTGACTTCTTGTGTTGTGTTTTGTTTTGGGTTTTTTTTTTTAACTACGGAATAGCACAGCATCGCTGCCAACATACATTCGACCACGTTTCCGCTTAGTTTCAAAATAAAAGCCCTGCGACTCGGGAGGGAGTACCGAATATCTTTTCAATATTAACCTGACAAACCCACTTATCATCTTACCTGAGCCATTTAACCCTTTATCAAATGAAGTATCACTTCATTAGATACGGATCAACATATTTCTCAATTAGAATGCAGTCATCAATTGCACTTCTATCACAAAAGTGGCAAATTTACTCCACCGTGGTCGTTTAAAAATAATGCTTACGTCTCAGGGGTTACTTCCGTTGTGACAGTAATAATCAGCGCTACTTCAATATTCCGATTTGACGTGCATTTAGATTGGTCTGAATTCGTTTTGCTCCAATCATAGTTTAAGACAACTAAGAATTACAGTTTCTTTCAGCTGCATCCAGAAATGGCTTTTAAGGAAAGGATGTATTTTCTGAAATTGGTTTAATATTAGATTGTTTTCAGTGGTGGTTGGCCACTAATGGGCGATGGAGCACCTCCTGTTTGTTTGTTTTGTTTGTTTGTTTGTTTGTTTGTTTTTAAATAATTAACAATAAGTAAATGTTTCAAGTGAACTGTGTGTGTATAAAGGACGACACTGTGGCGCTCTGGTTAGCGCTGCGACCTCACAGCAGGAGTGGGTTCGATTCCGGGCCTGAGACCTTTCTGTGTGGAGTTCTCTTCTTAAATGATTTCAACTTCATATTATATTAAATCCCCTAAAGGTATAGAATACAACCTCGCCAAATATCTCTACCTATTATTTAAAGATGCAACATAAGTTATTAAATCAAACTTCTAATTTTCATTGTATTTATTTTACTTTAGGTGTGTTCACGTGTTCCTCTGTTTTTATTTAGTTGAGATTTGTTTTTGTTCTTATTATATCCCCAGCTCCTATGTTATGTTTCATGTATTTACATTTACTTTTTTAATTAAGTTATTTTCTCTCATCAAAAGGGTGTCTGTTCCTGATAAACTCCTGAACTATTGGTATGTACATACTGTTTGCAAATCAAATAAAAGACTTCGTCCAGTAGAGGGCAGTGACGCGCTACGAAGTGTCTAAACTGTCACAAACTCAAACTCCGAAGAAGAAGAAAAAGGAAAGAAGAAGAAGAAGAAGAAGAAGAACGTTGCAGAAGCGTCTCATTCTACAATACATGTTTAAATTTATTTTTAGTTAAGTACCGCGTTTTATGGCGTATGTGGTAAATTAGACATTTTTAATTGTTTAGCACAGTTGTGTTACACAGCGTCAATTCCGTTCGCCAATCAACAACAGAAAGTAACGTGTGGACATCTGAAAGGTAGCCGTGTTCCCTCGAGCGACACTTAATGTTGTCTGTTGTCAAATTTATATTCACAATCTTCTGTTAGTTGGTAGCTGTTTATTAGCTTTTTTGAAATCATTTTAAGGTTCTGTGGACAATGTGTTCTATTTTCAGCATGGCCGCCAAATCGGGTGAAGATCGTTTGAAAGAGATGGAGGCCGAGATGGCTCTGTAAGTACTCCAGCCTGCTATTCACGCAATGATCATACTCATCATAATATGCGGAACGGAAGTTTCTGCAAGTGTGATGTAATTGTAATTAAAGGTGCGGTCTGAAAAAATATACGAGATTTCTTGTTTAGTGTGTTAGAAAGGCTTTGAAATGGCACTTCCAGCTTGGGTTCTCTTACTGAAACTTGGAGATTCTGGTGGCAGGATGAGAACAGTCAGTTTATTGACATTGTGCGTCGATAGGTCAGAAGGCTGGGGATGGTACAGGATAGCGTAGCATCACATACAACATACAGGCGTGTTATGTATACCTTGCTGGATGATGCTGGAGCCAGATGTTGATCTCACCTTTGTATAGCCACCTTTCTACTGGTAAATAAGTCTTATATTGTGATAGATTATGCAAAAACATTACAAGATTAACTGCCTAAAGTTTATAATACACTGCCAATAAATATATTTATATATGTGCATTATTTGCTTTAAAATGCAAGTTGTTAGGATTTCATACCCTTACTTATACTCATACTTATATACTTTCATATACACTGGATTAAGGTTGCAGCTATTGCATATTTTTAGAAATGAATACTCTAGATTATACCATCGATTAATTGAGAGATCTAATAAAACATCATTTTGCATTGTTATATAAATAAGAATTCCAGCCAACTTTTCCACCCAACACCCTAAACTGGAAACTGGACTTGGTTCCAATAAAGTCTGTGATTGCCCAGCGAATTACTGGTTCATTGTCATATGACTTTTGAATGGTGCCATTGCATTCCTGCTTGACCATTCTTTAACCAGTTTTAACTTGGTAGGGGTTATATAATTTAGGTGATGTGGCAACAGGATTGACTGTGGTAAGAATAAGGCAAGGATTCACTAAGTGCCTACTGCATGGGATTTCAAAGTACAAAGTAGTTGATTTTAGTTTGAATTTATTAGTTAAGTTCATTTCACCTGTGTGTTGTTTTTTTTTGGAGTTATTACTCTTGTTGGGTTTTTCTACTTAATTTAACTTACAGGAAGAGGTTATTATACAGAATTTTGAGTAATTGTCAAGAAAAAAGATACTCACAGATTAGGTCCACAGTAATGGTTTGTATATTTTTTTTAAGTTGCATTGGGTATGTTTTCTTTGTTCGAATCTCTGTTAAAACACTTTAACCATAATTTAGGTTAAAGATTCTATGACCATGTTTTTCTTTCAGCTTTGAGCAGGAGGTTCTCGGTGGTCCAATGTCAGAAACCCCACCTGTCATGGAGACCATGCCTGTTGCTCTTTCAATTCCATCTGTTCCAATCGTGAGGCCAATTATCGGCACAAACACCTACAGACAGGTTTGTGAGAATAGAAACATATCCGTCAAGGGACTTAAGATGGAAATTAACCTTTGGCTGCTATTTTGTGTTTTGTGTTTTTCAAATGTTCTTTCTTTTCTGTTTAGGTTCAACAGACTTTGGAAGCACGAGCTGCCAGTTTTGTAGGGCCACCACCAGCCTTTGTTGCACCAGGTGAACATAATTACTTGAACTGTAGATTGAACCAAAGCCTTAGTGTCTATTAGTCCGTCGTCTACATTTAACTTATCTATCTTTATGCAACGATTACGCAAAATGTCACCAATCCCTCTGAATTACTTTGTCTTTGTAATGTTTCTTATCACTTTTTTTAGTTAGAATGTGTGTACTTTTTTTTTTTTCTTCGATCTGCTAGTGCGCCCTCCCATGTTGAGGCCAGCGTTTGTCCCTCACATCCTGCAGAGACCTGGTATGTTGGTACAGTATGTAACAGTATAATTGTATTTAAACAAGTATGATGAAAAACATTTTTAAAGCAAATTGCAGACCCCACTTGTATTTATTTCTCTTGTAATCCTAACAATGTGTTGCCAGGTGGTCCGAGGTTGCATATGATTCGTGGCCCTCCAGTGGCACCTCCTCTACCCAGACCTCCTCCACCGCCCCCCGTTGGTCTCCCACCCACAATGCATGGCCAAATGTCTCGGGAAACGCCACAGCCCATTCAGCACATTTCTGTTGCACCTCAGGTAGTCGCTTGATCAACTGTGCGGTTTTGCCACAGTTTCTTGTGGGGTGTCAATGATGTCTATGTCTTCTGTGTCTTTTAATTTAGGTATCAGATATTGTTTCGATGGTGTCGGCCTCAGCGTCAAGACAGGGGCCCCTGCCTCCCATCCAGCTGACGTCCTCCATCATCCAGGCAGCACCAACTGTGTATTCTGCTCCTCCAACTCCTCATGGATACAAAAGGGTTGATGTTCGAGCTCAGAGACAAGCCAGAATGGTATTTAGTCTTGAATGAGAATGTTCACAAATAGAATTTGATTTGTTCCTTTTGATGTAATAATTGCATCAAGATTTGTCTCATTGTGAAAGTTTTTCTTCTCTTTTACAGCTTTTATGATGCAATTTTTGCTCATTTATGCAATAGGAATGACTGGAACGTCATATTGACATTGATCTGTAATGAGTGTTGATTAATGGAAAAAAAAAAAAATCTAATCATCATCATATAACGAAACTGAAATGTGTAAGGATCTCAATAGCTTCTGAATGCACTCTTCCTGCATTGGGGGGGGCGGGGGGGGGGGAGACACGCAGTGCTTTATGTTTGCTGCTGCCTCATAATCTGCTTCTCTCTCATGGATTTCTTTCAGGAAGAACTTGCAGCTAAGGTTGCAGAGCAGCAGGCCGCAGTCATGGCAGCAGGTCTCCTGGATAAGAAAGAGAGTGAGGACAGCAGCGCTGTCATTGGACCCAGCATGCTGGAGCCCGAACCTTTCCACGCTGAGGTTAAAGCCGCAGTTTTATTTTTCTTCTGAACTTTGCGATTCATCCATGTCCTTCATATGTTTGCAGAAGCCATAACTCTTGAATATACTATACGTCTGTCGGTTTTGTTCTGCTTATGTAAGATAGCAGGTGATAGTGTTGGTACCTATTGCCTCATACTACTGTATTTCATATTAATGGCTACTCCTAAGAGGCTCAACAAATATCCAGAGTTTGTCTGCAGAACACAGTGGTTTCTGGATTCAAAATATTACAGACACTTTGGCCTGACGTCATTTGTTCTTTGTATGTTTGATAGACTGCCGAAAATGTATCAGAAGACAAAAAGAAAGCTAAGGTGGAGAAGGTGAAAAAGTGTATCCGCACTGCAGCGGGAACCAGTTGGGAGGACGCCAGTCTGTTGGACTGGGAGACAGGTGCGTGCGAACATGAATATTTGTTCATTTTAACACCATTAAACACAGCGACGTACAGGATAGAAGTGTGATAAAATGTTTCGTCTTTGCTGGTATTAACTTTGTTCTCTTTCTAACAGATGACTTCCGTATATTCTGTGGAGATCTTGGCAATGAGGTCAATGACGACATCCTGGCCAGGGCCTTCAGCCGATATCCGTCTTTCCTCAAAGCTAAGGTTTAGTGCGCTTTACTTTGTTGGCCCGTTATACTGTATTTATGCAAGAAATCGCCTGAAAGCAATGTTGCGGTCATTTTTTTCTATTTCTTTTCTGTTCAGTTTGAGTTATATTTTAGTTTTGTGCACATCTCCGCCTAGGGAATTTTGTTGTACACAACTAGTCCTTCAGTACGCAGCACAAAAATGCAGCCTATGACCATTGGTGGTAAAAATGTGAAATAGCAACATGCTAGCTAGTGCCCTTGATTTTCCATGCATTTGATTTCAGACAACCAATCAGTGCCTTTCGCGCTTCGAGTTCCAGTTCCAGGCTGAAGTCACATATTTACTACTTACAAAAACATTCTCAAACGTGGCATGACTAAAATAAAATAAAATATTAAAGTTAGTTCATCTTACAGTTTAAAGCATTTGTAATACCTAGAGTCTTGGTACATTTTGTTTGATTGCCTTGCAAGTTATATAACTTTTATTTTTTTATATATTTTTTTACTATCAGGTGGTGAGAGACAAACGTACAGGTAAAACCAAAGGCTATGGCTTTGTCAGCTTCAAGGATCCAAATGACTATGTCAGAGCCATGAGAGAGATGAACGGTCAGTCTAAATCTGTGAAGTTGTACTGTAAAACATAGATCCCTTGTAGCATTTTTCTGTTTGAAAAAAACAAAGGAAAAAAAAAAGGTTTTTACAGGTTTTCAAACAATGGAAAACTTGCCAAAGACAAAATGCATCAGGCATAGCTGCATATATTAATGTAAAGACATGTAGTGACAATGAGTTTTGTAGATTAGTTTATTAAAAGGTGCTCATAATCCAACCCAGTAAAAGATTTCCCACCATCACAGATTAGAGTATAGATTTGCTTCCATACTTTTCTAATCAAATCTAACAGTGGGTAATAACTGCAATCTCGTTGTGTCTGTCCTAATTCAATGTGCAGGAAAGTATGTTGGCAGTCGTCCAATCAAACTGAGGAAGAGTACATGGAAGGACCGAAATATGGAAGTGGTTCGCAAGAAACTGAGAGAGAAGAAGAAACTTGGCCTCCGATAATGTTTTTAAGATGCATAGTTTAGCATATTTCTTTTGATTTGAGAATTGTATAAATTTTTCCCTTTGAATAAAACAAAAATCGAAAGATCTTGATTTTTGCGAACCTTTCTGTTCCTGAATGCCCAAACTATTATTACAATTTGTAGTATTATATATTTTTCACTTTAATGGCGAAAAATGCATAGTAGTGACTGGTGTGCTGTGTGAGGTCATGTCTTAGCAAATGTGAGGACTCATTGGGCCTCCTAGCAAAAACCTGCAAGGACGAACCACAGCCTCAGCTTTTATCAAGAACTTTTTATTAATACAGCGCTAAATCACAGCCAAAGGCTTCTCAGAGAACTTTGCACTATCAGTAGAAAACCAACTGGACCCTCCAACTTTAAGTTCACAGTGTAGCCTACATGTCACCGCAACGCCAGCTGGAAGTGCCTAAACATGCCCAAAGGTGGCGCACTGTGTCTTACTCAAAAAGAATTTTGCACCTCCACTTGTCCCTTTAGCAACCAACCAACCCCCCCCACCCACCCCATTCCATAACAAACCTGGCAGACACCATCCTGTTTTATGAAGGCAAATTTCTCACTGAGCCTACAGCGTAAAGATCTGCATCTCCATATTTATGCATTTATTTAAGCAACAGTCATTTATCGTGACTACGCACTTATCAAAAATCACAGAATCATTGAAAGCAGTAAATATTTATCAAACTTTATTTGGACATAACGTATGAATATAGGCTACTTTAATTTGACATTTTTTCTAAAAAAATATTTGCACAGAATTAATATATATAAAAATCAATCATTATCAAATGCACTCAACAGTGAACAATGATGGATTAGAATTGGTTTCCCTCCAAAGTCAAATTCTTGCAATGAGAAAAATATTTTTTATACATAAAGCAGTAAAAACACTAAATACATTTGTAATCTCAATCTCAATTTCTACAGAGAAGAACTCATTGTAAAATGCTTCTTCCAGTTACTGCACAGACTCTATCTTAATTGTATGTTGCTTCTCATGTTGGTTTCCACGTTTCCTTTTCCTGCAGTAGACATATAATGCTGTCAGGGGAACACAGCTGACAGATGATACCAAAAGCAGCCCAATGAAGAGTTGACCAAAGAGGGGATATGCCACTGGATTTGATTTTCCCTGAGGAATAAACAATTAAAGTTAATACATGTCCTGAAACACAAATTAAAATGATCCTGCCAATATGTCTGTCTATCATTCTATAACTTTTGTATTTTCCTGAAGAAAGGATACATTTTTTTAAAAAAAGTTGAAAGTTCAGACTTGGCTTACAATTTCTTTGTTCCATGCTTGGTAGGTAGGTGACCCTCCTAGGATGTAGTTCACAATGTAGTATATAAAGAGGACAATAAGGAGAACAGGACTAACTACGAGCCACATAATCTTGAGGTACCAGTTGGGACGATGACCAATCATGTCCTCTATATCTTTTTCAAACCTGAAACAAGTCAATGCATGACAAGTAAATACCACAATACAGGAACACTCTTGTTTTTACATATGCTATTTATGATTAATATAATATATATATTTATATATTACATCCATCATAAATAGAATTTCAGAACATTGTTTTGTGCAATTATTAAGGTTTCAAATAAAAATTTAAAAAACTAGCAACTAGCTAGCACTTTGAAATTAGATTTGGTTTCTAACGCAATGAGATGTACAAACCTTTTAATCCCATAGATGTAACTGACAGTTATGACTTCAATGAGGACGACGAAAAGCAGGGAGAATGATGCAGCGTAATCATTGAATATAGTAAACCAGTAACTTCCGGATGTGGTTGTAAAGCCCAGGCCGATAAGAAAACAGAATACACACACCAAGCCTAAAGGCAAAAACACAACACATTAAATACCAGTGTACAAAGATGATATCATCAAAGAGTAAGAAAATCACGTTGTTATCAAGACTTAAATCGAATTTTGAATAAGACTTTCTTTGTCCTTTCTTCAACTGGTAACCGTTCAATTCAAAGGTGGACGATTGCAAAGCTATTAACATTCTCAATAAAAACAACACATGAAACTACAAATATAATCCTTTTTTTTTCAACACTGAACTCATGGTGGTATCAACATCAAAAATGTGTTCTGACATTACCGTTAATCAACTCGGTGCTCAGTTGGGAGAAAATCTTGAAGTCTCGAAGCGGGGTAATAATGGCAGTAATATTTCCCAACATACTGCCAACCCCCAATAGTAGGAGCATCGCGAAGTAGAGCACTGACCAGAGCTGAGACACAGGCATATTTTTAATTGCTTCGCTGTACATTATGAAAGCGAGACCTGGTCCCTCTGCTGCCTGAAAACACAAAATGAGGAGGAAAAAACACAGTTAAGGATTGTAGGAGAATTGTTCCCTTGTTTACCCCCCTTTGATTCTTTATCAGTGGAAGCTTTTGGCATTTTAAGATTACTGCCACAGTGAAGAACGCACATTTTGTAGTTCACTGTCCAGGTTACAAGTTTCCAGTTTGTCAGCAATTTCTTCAAACTCTTGGGGGTATGTTGCGTTCAGCGTCTCAATCCAGTCCATGACATTGTCTATCGTGACATTGGCCTCTGCTAGATCAAAGGCATTCATAACAAGTACACGGGTCCTGAAAGAAAACAAAAATCAAAACAGAGTTAATCTAACATGCAAAATGCAACATCCACATGTTGTAAAACTTTTTCTAGGTTTATTCTAATCTTTCAAAACAATTGCTAGCTAGGGTTGGTTCCATCCTATTTTACTTAGTTTAGCAACTCCCCCAATTCCAATAGGGTCTCTGACTCTGTTGAGGATTGCCTTATTGTGAAGAAACTGAAGACTTACCTTTCTAAACAGTTCTCAAAGTTGATAGTGGCCTTGAACCCGTAGATGGCAAAGGTGACAATGCTAGCAAATATGGAAGTGCTGCTGTTAATTAGGGAGACAGCAATTGCCTGCCGCTCAAAGTTGTTGTTGTACTGGTTGTAGCTAGCAAAAGCTATGAGTGATCCAAAACCCAATCCCAGAGAGAAAAAAATTTGAGTGGCTGCGTTGATCCATGTGGCAGGGTTAGCAAGCTGTTCCAACTGTTAGCAAACAAATTTAAAAAATCAACACTCAGTATTTTGTACTTGATTTGAATTTGAATCAAATGAATGATATTAACTAACCTTAGGTGTGAACATATAAGTTATACCGGTGAAGGCCCCATGAAGAGTTAAGCCTCGGATCAAGTAGATCAAAAGGACCACATATGGAAACGTTGCTGTGAAGTACACCACCTACAAATGAGGAAAAACACATTCATTCATCTTCTATACCCGCTTATTCCTATTCAGGGTCATTTCAAACCGAACTCTTAACAAGCAATGTCCCTTTAGAGCTCTTTCAAAGCACTAACCTAACCAAGAAGGTGAACAAATTCCTCTTTGGTTAAAAGTGACCAGAATTCTCTATAACTTCCTCATTAAAGCTGCACTAACCTTTCTGTAAATGTTGAAATATGTTGTTAATAAGCTGATCACACACTAAAATATTTGGAACAATACTCTTTAACATACACGTTACCTCTTGGTAATATCATAAGAAAGCATAGCATTAGTTTTCATTGCTACGCGGACGATACACATCTTTCAATTAAACCTGATATTGGGGATCATTGGGTTTAACTAGAGACTTGCCTAGAAGTGCTCTATCACAGATGAAATAACCTCAATATTGAATTTCCAAAACTGTCAAAATAAACACGTTACAATTTTTTTTTACAAATACTGCATGAACTAGCATACAATTGCGCTGAATCCAGTGTTCGCTTCCATTGTTTGTTTGTTTTTTTAAACAGAATGCTCTCACCTTTCCAGTTGACTTTACACCTTTGCTAACAAAAAGATATGTCAACATCCAGCATAGCAAAAGGCACAGTGCCTGTCCTGTATGAATGCCGCCGTTTTCTTCAATAGATGAAGAGATGTTCAGTGTTTGCCTGTAAAAGAAATACTGGGTGGGAGTTGCCTTTTCACACTCCTCAAGTGGTCCTGTCAGGTTCGCATTGAGGGGGCAGGTAGCCCAAGGCAACACTGACTGAAAATAAAAACAGAGCCGTAAATGAGGAGGAGCTCCAATGCATCTGCACAACATTCTCTCTCTTTCTCTCTCTCTCTCTCTCTCTCTCTCACACACACACACACACACACACACACACACACACACACACACAAATAAATATGATAATCTTTAGTGTTAAATATGTTGATCAGGAGCTCACTTGAAATGAATTAAAGAGGTACCAGAAACTCCATGCATTGATGATGTTGTAATAGAGACACAGATACAGGGACGTCACAACACTAGCAAGACCTAATAAAAGAAAGAATTAAACAAAAAAAAACAAGAGAATTTTAAATACTTTGTGTGTATAAACATACATACATATATAGATGATACATATACCTTCAGTGCAAAAAAAGCAAGTGCGTTAACATTTTGCATCATCTTTGTTGTAATAATGCACTGCGGTAATGAATTGTATAGCTTTTAGGAAGCCTGTTATTGAATCGTACCATATTAGGAAGGAACAAACATTTTTGGGGTGAGCCACAAAGCTGAGTGTGTGGGTAGTACGCATCAAAATAAATAGCCAAATCTTCCATCCCCGTGCCAAACAGCATTTACAATTCCTTCCAAATGTGGCACTACATGATTGTATTGCCTATTCGAAGACTCCCGATCCATACCCCCAATGTTACAAGCACAGTGATTTGTCTCAGAAATCACTTACCTACTCCTCCCAAATAAGGGCTTATGGCTGACCACGCCCCAATACTGCCCAATCTCATCTTCTGACCAATAGCAAGCTCCATGTAGAATAGGGGAACACCTTCGAGGAACAGCATGATGAGGTACGGAATCAAAAAGCCCCCTGAAAATATAGAAATGACATGATCTATACATGAATATCAACACACACACACACACACACACACACACACACACACACACACACACACACACACACACACATACACACACACATAAATATGTATGTAGGCCTGTATTTATTGAGATTGCTGTCTTTTTGGGAATGGGGATGGTGGTGGAGGATTTGAGGCAGGCTGGGATGCTACACTGTTACAAGGACTGATTGAAGATTGTGGTAAAAACTCCAGTCAGTTGGTCAGCGCACACTCCGAGTACCTTGCCGGGTACGCCGTCGAGTCCTGCCGCCTTCCTGCGGTTGATTGTTTGCAGCAGATGTCTTATTTCATGCTCCTGAATCATCAGTGTGCTGATGGTGGTGGATGGTGGTAGTGGTGGTGTAGCTGCTGAGGGCCTGTTTGACTCGAACCAGACAAAGAAGCGGTTGAGCCCCTCTGGAAATGAGGCATCACTCCGAGCAGTCACCCGGTTTGCGCTTTTGTACTTGGTGATTTGACTGAAGCCCGGATGCATCTTCCTGGGATCGTCCTCAGCGAAGTAGACCTCAACTCCACCAAGTTGACATTGTCCAAATCTCATTAAATTGGACAAATTTCAGATAATGGACAATAAACGTGCCAGGCTCAACAAAATTTGAAACAATATTTCTTCCTTTCTCTCCGACTGACTGCGGATGACCGAAAGCAGCGTTCAACAGGTGATATTTTAATGATTTTTTTCTAACGTGGAGGAGTCTGTGCTAGGAGGCTCAATGTACTGCTGCTCACTCTACACTATTCACTGCAGAAACACCTGTAAAACCAACACAAACCCTCAGTAAATGAATGCATCAGTGTACAATAAGTCTGATGAGGAGATTCCCAGTGTGCAACGCCTGCTGGCAGTTGTCTGTAACTTCAGGTTGGCGTGTCAGTAGCCGATGAAATGCAGTTCACCATCTAACAGAGTGGCCAAAAAGTAGTCAAGTGCACAGGCAGCCTGTGGTAATATAACTAAACAGGATATTTTCAGTAGGGATACAGTCGATCGGACTTGTGTCGTCCTTAGTCAGGGGGTCTGTCTGCATAGGGTAAAGGGATCCCCCCCCTCCCCCCAAACAAAGCAAATGTGCTGATTTTAATTTCTGATGCCAACACCAATGAGCTGTCATGTCCACTCGGGCACTTAGAAGCTTGTGTGCATGTAGCTATTTGCTGAGTGTAGCCGCAGCGTGGGAGCAATGCAGCAGGCAATCAACATTTGAAACGTCAATATTTCTCGTGGGCCATTACACCCAGTTATAGTATCTACAACAGACAGACAGGAGGTGGGAGGCGCAACAACGTAGATCTATGCTGGGGTAGGCTTCCTATTATGGTAGAGCGCAGCGCAAAATTCAGCCAATCAGACGAAAGGATGGGTTGACCTCCCACACATCCAGTGGTTATACTTGTTATCTCAGTGAGAACCTGGTCAATCCTTTCATTACTCTGTTTTGAAATAAATTAGAAATAAAATTTCAATGTGTTTGTTGATTTTTGTAGTTGTTTTTTTTTCCAGTTTTAAAAGCAGAACAGAAAGAGTGGACCAGAATAACCGTGAAAAACCAATGTTTTGGAAATTAATATGTGAAAACTATTTATTTCGTTTGTGTGATATTGAACGTGGCAAGCGACGTGAGCAAGACAACTGCAGGGTTAAGCCCGGGTTTTTTCTGTCCAACGAAACTGGTTAAATTAACCTGCTCAAGACCCCAGTCAGTTTTTTCCTTCATGACAGTAAATTTCCTTATGTTTTTCAGGGTGGGAGAGACTGAAAGATCTGAATGTCACAAAACCAAAGCAAATGTTCAAAGACTACTTTTTTTTTCTTCTCAGTTTTTCATTTCCATAACATAAAATTTCCATATTTTTGTCTGTTTTTCTGTTCCAGTGATCAGTTCCGGAAATGAATAACAAAACACATGTAAGTAATATATATGTAAATGAATGCATACAAACTCAGACAGACGGATGTAAGCAAGGTTAACTTAGGTAAGTAAATATGTCAAGTTTGAATATATTGTCTTCTTTTCTTCTTTCATGTACACACACACACACACACACACACACACACACACACACACAAAGATAATGCAATTATTGCCTCCAATAATTTTAGAGATTATTAGAGGCAATAATTGCATAATCTTTCCTACATGTGTTTTTATCATCTGTATACAAATGCTGATATGATTTAGTAATTGACTCCACATTTGTCATGTCGTCACAAGTTTAGTTTGCTAATCAGTAAAATCATCATCACTCCCACTTGCCTTTCCATCATGCTGTATCTGCATGTCATTGTAGCATTAACTTTATTAAACTTTATTATGCTGACAAGTACGCCGAACTGAACTGAACTATCAGCTAAAACTATTAGGTGACAACAACAACACCTTTTGCCGCTTCACTGGTGCGGTTTTAGTAGAGTTCAAAGTCTGTAGATAGGCTACATTAGTAAATGAACATTTACTGATTCACAGTGTATCTTCCTGGTTCTGCCCTTTGTTTATGACTGCCGGTCTGTCTTTATAGTGCGCTTTAACTTGGAGTAAACCCAGTGTTAAACAATCACTCTTTAGTTGATAAGGTTTCGTTTGAAATTCTACTGGCAGAAACAATTGCGCCACATGACTTAGATAACAGCAAAACATCTTTGTATAACTCATAGATACATTATTTGTCTTTTTTTCAGGACATTTGAATGCTTGTGTGTAAGTAAAAAAACAAACAAAAAAGTATCGAGGCTGCAGCGTGACGTAAAAAGTAACAACAACAACAATAACAACGACAATATTCATTCCAGTGTGGTCTCAAAGCTGGTCTTACCTCCACCGTGCATCTGGCACAGGTATGGAAAACGCCACACGTTGCCAAGTCCGACTGCGTATGACACACATGCCAGGAGGAATTCTCTCGGGTTATCCCAGCTCTCCCTTGCCTCTTTGGCCATGTCTGCTTCTTCTTGCAGGATCTCTCTAGTTCAGAGCTTCACTTCTGAAAAATGCAACGAGGAATGATGAGCAGCTCAATCGGAGCGCGTGCAATCAGTGGTGTGAAACCGTGGGCGTCCAGTGGGCGTTTAGTGGGCGTCTTTGACTCTGTGGGGTGGTCAGCAGGAGGGAGGAGGTTCTTCTCTCTCTCCCTCCCTCCCTCTCCCTCTCTTTCTCTCTTTTCTTCTCACTCTAAATCGATATAATCGCGCCATGTATGGAATAGAGATAGAAAAGAATAGATCTACTTTATTGATCCTGAATTGGGAACCTACACTGTTGCAGCACTAAACCCTAACCCTAAAAAATACAAAAAATAAACTATGCAGTAATTATCGTAAATACAAGAAACATATGAGTCGATCTATATACAACAAACAAACAAGAGCAGATGCAGATTAACATGAAATGGAGGCAAAACTAATCAATTGAAAGATTGGCAGATTTCATGGCACCTGACAACAACAAGCTAGCTGAAATATGACTGGATAAAACCTCTACCGTAATATATGACAATGGAATCAACGCAACCAAGTGGATGTTATATAATGTGAAAAGAACAGACTTTGGAGAATAACTTTTTTTTTTATCACATCTACTGGAAAATGTACTATTCTAAGTATGGTTAGGCCTGCAGTGAAGGCTCTGACAGCCCCCCACTGGGACGGTCTAGTTGTGAGGAAACAAGCTTGGTGCTCCCACTGACTCAGTGTTGTGGTGCACCGACCCTTAACCCTCATCCTGATATTTGTGTCAGTCTAATTGTTTTATTTTGCAACCCACCCCCCTCCAAACCCCCACCACCACCACCTTCCCCCTGGACACACGCACAGACATAACAGCACACACACACCTTGAAGACAAGTCTGTGAAAATATGGCCTTTCATTACATTATAGCCCCTCGTGCAAAAAAGGTTGGGGGCACAAGTGGATGCCTTTGTCTATGTCAGGGGTGGGGAAACCTTTTGACTAATGGGCCACAATGGGTTCTAAAATTTGACAGAGGGGCCGGAAGCAGGAGCAGATGGAAGGAAAAAAATCTATCATGGAATATGTAGAAAACGTGCTTTAATGTGTATTGAAAATGAACCAAAGTGCTACACCATTAATATAATATCTTCAAATTGGGCGCGCTGGATTAAAAAGCTCAACGGGCCGCATGTGGCCCCCGGGCCATTGTTTGCCCATGCCTGGTCTATGTGAATTCATTGCGGGGACCTAGTGATAACCTGTATATCACAGCCTACATAGAATTCCGCAGTAGCAGTAGGCATTGCATTTTAAGCACACATCCAAAAGGAGTTCTGTACCAGAGCGAGGATTTAACCATTGACGCCACATTCAAGGGATGACCTTGTTTTTAGCAGCAGGGGTTCTGTCTTTGCAGAAAATTTCAAGCTGTCGCAGCAGGTTCCTGGAACCTTCTGCCATTTTACCCAGCTGTGAAAACTCAGGCAGTCATCAACAGCAAATTCTTTCAAATTATATATGAATAAGTTATGTTTTGGGGGGATTACTCCTGTTTTAAGAGGCATATTATGGCACATGTGGCAATATTTTGTATCCATTTGGAGAAAACCAAAACAATGGGATTTGTTATCAGAACATGACTGTCGTCCCCCTTTCCAGCTAATGGTCACATTGTATTATTTATACAAATCATGTTTAATAGGATTGACAATTGTTAAAAGGACAGGGTGAACAAAAACATGACAGAGTGAACAAGGACACAACACAGTGGACATATGGAGTAGAAAACAAACCAATGGAAAAAAAATTAAAACGTTTGAATTTAAAATTACAATTCAACTCCTTTTATTGAAGAGTCTATTAACACCTGGCAAAGGGACTGCCGATAGAAATTAGCCTTCAGGTAACTCGGGTATATTTACTTTCTCATGGAAATGTTGATTAATGTACTTTGTCCCTCTTTGAAAAATAAAGAATTTGAATTTATGAACCAGGGCAGGTTCTGAAGACGTGGGAGGAAATAGTTGGTCAAATCTTTGAACGAGTTCAGCTGTGGTAGCCAAAAAGTTCAGCAAAAAATTGAAGATGTTGATGCAATCTTGTTGCATACATTCAGTTAACACAGTTCACACTGTGTTTGCATTCAGTATTAGGTTGAGACTTTCTCTGCTCCTGGACACCACCAAGGCTGTCACGGGCCTCCAGTTGTGTTTTTAGTTTTAATGTACAGTAGCCCATGAAAACAAAACTCCAGAAATGTCAAATTTGTTTCTGAAGAATGATATTGATAGTTATGTTTTTTATTTTTGTTAAAAAAAAGAAGGAATTTCTGAATGATGTTTTGTATTTCCAAAACAGAAATACACAGTTTGTGTATTTAATTTATTTTAAAATTTCTATATGGACAGCAGCAAAAAGAGTCCACTACTGTTAAGTCTATTTAAACTTTAACTACACAATCACACAATCACAAGAGGCATATTACAATAGTGTGTGTGTGTGTGTGTGTGTTACATACATACATGTGTGTGCCTAAAATGACTCTGGCATTTCTGCACTTGTGTCTACTTCTATCTAAGAGACATTGCTGAGAGCATGGCTTGCTCAAAAGCAAGGAATACACACCTACACACCTATCTCACACGTATATATATATATATATATATATATATATATTCTTAAGAAAGTAAATATACTCGAGTTAGCTGAGGGCTAGTTTCCATATATTATATATATAATATTGGTAGTCCCTTTGCCAGAGAATCAGGAATTGTATTCTATTCTATTTAAATTAGAGATCCTCCTGATTACTTGTAAAGCACATTTGCAAATATATTCAGCACAACTTAATCAATAAAAGTGCATACTCGCAATTTTATTTATTTATAGGAAATATATTAATCTTTTGCCAATATAAAAATCATAAATGAGGCATATCATATTTGATGAGGAATCAAAAATGTACCTTAAATTTAAAAAAAAAACTAATATAAATCAACAAACTTGAAGCAATTACAATGATTGTTTTACTTTATTTTCCAGCTCAGTAAAGTAGCATTTCTTTCTTTTCTTTTTTTGCCAATTCAAGATTGGTTGATTTCTTACCCATCTTATCAAAGTTAGCTTTTTTGTTTCTGCACCTCTATGTTACGTTTCCAAAGATCATATCCAATCTTCTGTAAGTCATTGGTCTTTTTTCATTGAGATTCGTCTCTTGCCCAGCTCTTTCCACTTTTCTTTGCTTTGAAAATCTTGTACTCCTTCGTTTGATTTTGTTCCTCTTTCCCACCACTGCAGGGCATCCTCAAACAACATTTGGATTGCACCTTCGATTTAAAGCAAACTTGGTATTTATTCACTTTTTTCCAAAACAGACATGAGGGAAAGTACAGCACCATCCCACCCCCCCACACACACACACTTCCAAACCAAGAACAATAGCATCATTTAAAGCCATACATCTGCAGATGCATTTAAAAAAAAAAACTGTCATTTTCAATTTTCACATCACCTAAATTAAACGAGAGTTTATTTTGTGTGGGTTTCATCATTTCAGACAACATGCAGATTTGGTTCCTTCAAACATAATGACAGAAGAATCAAAACTGAGGATTCAGCCAGATGTCACACAACTCAGCTGAGCATCCATCCCCTGCTCTAAATCCAGCATGCATCGGCTCAGTAAAGGTGGTCTGGACTGTGTGGCAGAGTTCCATGGTTCCACAGACAGCGTAGAAGGACAGGAGACCTTTGCTCTGGTCCACGTACACCCCTACTCTGGAGGACACAGGTGCGTAGATATGAGTGTTTTTGCGGTTGTGACGACAAATATATCCTTTATGCCAAGGAAATAAAATCCAGGACTTTTCAAAGGCGTCACTTCCAGATTCAGCTTCCTCTGGCCTTTTTGTTCTGCTAATATACCCGTGGGTCACTAGTATAGCAGTGAGGGCATCTCCTACCTCCACCTCCCAGTAAAATTGTCCAGTCAGCCTCTCTTTACTCAGGACCACAGCTATGTCAATGAATCTGTCTGGATGGTCAGGGTAAGGCTGTTCTTCTTTCACATATGTCATTTTTCTGTTCTCCTCAGTTAATAACAGATGTCTGCTTGCTGTGTTTGGATCCAGAGTGATTGGGCGAGAATGCATGAGGAAGTCCTCTCTGATACTGAGTCCTGTTTTGAAAACATCAATGTTGCACACTCTTCTTGAGATGTCCACCTGTGTCTCCATCAGAAATTCCTGTATTTTATTTCTGAGTTTGGACACAGCTCCCGTCACCTCCTCAAAGTGTCCCGGTGGACGGATCGACAGGCTGGTGGCGTCAGAGTCTACCTTCCACAGAATTCTCCAGTAGGAGTTGATCTGACTGGAAAACTTGTGAATTTCCCGTGTGCGAGAGATCCTCTCCAGCCACGCATCTCTCCTCTTCAGCTCAGTGATCGTCTGCTCCAGCTCCTTCTGGAGCTCTTTGACTCGACTCACTTCTGCTTCCTGCCTGGATCTGACCTGCTGCTGCACCTCAGAGCGTCTTTCCTCCAGCAGACGGATCATAAGGGTGAAGATTTCCTCGCTGCTCTTCACTGCTTTATCAGCAGAATCGTTGATGTCCTCCAACTCCTTTTGAAGCACCTTCAGGTCCTCCTCTCTGTCATGGATTAATTGCTGAAATGTCTTCCTACTCTGCTCCTGCCCTCTCCGCCCACCCGTTGCTGATATCACTAAGGGTACGTTTCTGTGTCTCTCCAAAAAACAGTGGAAACAGATATTCTGCTGATCAGTACAACAGAACTCTTTCCTCAACTCGTCATGGGTAATGCAGATGCCCTCTTGGAGCTCCTGGGTGGGTTCCACCAGCTTGTGTCTCTGAAATGCTGAAGACTGATGATGAGGCTGGAGGTGAAAATCACAGTAGGACACCCGACAGTCCAGACAGGACTTGAGGGCCTTCAGTTTCCTCCCAGTGCAGACATCACAGGCCACATCTTCATTTCCAGCATAGCAGTGATAAGCAGGAGAAGCCTGGAGTCTGGTCTTCTCCAGGGCCTCCACTAAGGCTGCTAGCATAGTGCTCTTCTCCAACACAGGCCTCGGGTTGAAGCTCCTGCTACACTGAGGGCAGCTGTAGATTCTCCTCTCCTCCTCTGCATCCCAGTGATTTCTAATACACTCACGGCAGTAGCTGTGTCCACAAGGAGTCGTGACCGGAGCCTTCAGAAGATCCAGACAGAGGCAACAAGAGAAGGCGTTCATCTCCAGCTTCACTTTCTGCGCCATTTCGCCTCTCTGGGAGCGACCGAGCCGATTCAAAAAAAATGCCGTCTATGCGTGCTCACGGACTCCCGGAGTCCCGCGCTCTTCAAATGCGGAAATACTTTGAACTGAGGGGTGGGATTTTCGAACCGGTCTTTGATTGTCTGCGAGGAAAGAGCCCTTTTCCCCAGTCGACAATCGCGACGCTGTTTAAATAAAGTTTGGACTAAAATAAATACGTTGGTGGGATTCCGTATGCAGTCGGAGCGGCTGCGAAGCTCAAGATTCCTCTTCAGAGAAGAAAAAACCCTCTCGGTCACCAAGCGACATTGAAACAACAGCAGGTCTCCGCAACTCGTGTCTGTAGAGAGGGACTTGTATTTGCGCAGCCGGACCCCCCATCCTTCCTCCACTTCCGGCTGAAGCTACAGGTACTTACATTCTTAATGTTATAAGAGGAAATCAACCCGCTGCAGCCTGGTCTCGTAATAATAATAATAATAATATAATAATAATAATAATAATAATAATAATAATAATAATAATAAATTTTTTAAATCAATTTCGTTGCGTTTTTAGTGTTTTTGTGGTTTTGTGTACTGTGTATACAATATATGAATGTAGCTTTTGTTTGTCCCCTTTCGACCCCACTATTATTTGGAGGGCGGGGCGACTAGGGGGTGTTTTACTTCCTTTTCAGTTGCTGTTGGCCGGAGATGACGCTGATGCTGGTGTTCTGACTGAGTTTGCTATGCTGTAGGCTTCTTGGATGTGCATTACTTTGTGTGATTTTTGTTGTTTTTCTTTGTGTCGTGGATTATCCTCCTTGCCTTTCAGACACATCCATCCAGTAGGTATCCCTCCTCTTCCAACTGTATGGATCGTTTGTTTTTTTTAATTGTTTGTTTTTGGAGAATTGTTTTCATCATCATCATCAACAACAACAACAACAATGATAATAATAATAATAATAATAATAATAATAATAATAATAATAATAATAATAATAATAATAATAATTTTACATCCAACATTTGATAAAGTTTTGGTTTTATTTGATTCAAGCCCCAAACTTCAGATGGCTTCTGGCAGCAAGATGAACAGGGGACAATCACTGACAATCACTTCCAAAACACAGACGGCAGCCAGGGGAACACACACCGGAAGAATGACCACCGGCAAGCAACAAAAAGAACCAGACAAATCATCATAACACCACATACAACAGACATCATAAAAACGGAGAGTATTTTTGTTAGATGTATATCAGAGACCTTACTGAGATAAGTTGAAATTGTCAAAGGAAATACCACTTATCCATTAATTGATAACTGATCAATAAGGTTGAATTAGGTCAATTGAATAAGTATATAATTGACATCCCTAAATAAAACAATTTGTTTGATTTATAATATGTATCACACACAAACACGTAGTAAAAGAACTACAGTAAGCATTGGTAAACATGTTATTTTTTGGGGCTGTGCTGTAAAGTTTAGGTAAATCCTTGTTGGTCTTCAAAAAGTAAGACATGAAAAGAAAGAAAAATGTATTTTTTTTTAGTGTGGACTGATGTCAACCAAAAAAAGCAGCCATATCCATCTTTTGCTCATCTTGCAGAAAAAATGAAAACTCTGTTGCTCTCTGACTCTTGACCTGCTTTAAGAAAGCTGTTATTTCTTTTTGAATAGACCAGAAACATCCCAGTAAATTGCCTCTAATCAGCCACCTCACATTGTTGGGCAGTAGCAGGTCATTGGCATTTGCCTCTGCCTCAACATCTTCCAGGAATTCTCTCTGGAGACAATGCCGATGGGATGAGGATGCCCTAAGGAAGTTAATGATCATTGTGTTCATTACCTTTGCTAAATGTTCTGATAAAGTGGCACACAAAACAGTCTGATGGATGAGACATTAGCAGTTGTAATGGTTAGTACCTAGTGAAAATGCCCACAGACTGAGCCGACCTGGCCTAAGTTGAGAAATGCCAGTGGAAATGTTCTCTAAGGCTCTCACATACCACCATCACCAATGTTTCATTAATTATCTTGTAACCAGACTTCAAGGTTTCAAGGTTTCAGGTGATGCCCAGTCACATAGATGGCTTTCCTGGCTGTTAAGCATCAGTCAGCGTTTTGGATTTTGGTCTTCCTTCACAACCAATAATGGTTACAGTGATTGGGCGGAACTACACGTCAGACTTTAAATACAAGTCAGAGTCCTGCTACATGCAAAAGTTTGCAGATGATTGTGCCATTGTGCACTATAGAATCAGACAAGAGACTGATCAAGGACTTTCACACATGGCGCAATTCTAACCATCTTCACCATAACACCAACCAAAGAGATGGTGGTGGACTTCGGGCGCCCCAGGCCTCACCCGGAGGCAATGATAGTTGTCCATATGATATGAGCCAATAAACACCGGCCATGAAGACAGGCTCTCTTGTTGGCACAGAACAGGACAGTCTAACATCTGTGGCAGAGTGACAGACAGTGATCGTCAGTGATAGACAATCCACTGCACAGCACCATCCACTATAGATACAGCTTCAGTGACAAGCTGCTGTCAATGTCCTGGTCCAGTGTTTATTGTCTCAGATGAGGAGGACTATAGCAGAAGTTAAACAGGGATCAGTTCTGGCCAACAGCATTCCACTTTTTGTTGACTCATGACTTCCTTTAGCTTCACCTAAAGGTTATCATGCAATAAACATTCCATCTGCTCCAAAGGGTAAAATCCAGATGTGATGATACCGCACTTGTTTATTGTATTATTGTTTATTGGAGTTTATTGGAGTCTTAGAACAGGGTGTAAAGAAGGCAATAAGGAGACAGTCAATCATATCCATATCCACAGTCATAATCATGATCATCCTTTATTGTCATTGTAAAAGGTGCCAACAACAAAATTGGTGAGAGGCTCTCTATTCAGTACAGCAGAAGACAACAGAATAAATAAAGAATGGCAGAACAAATAAATTGCTAAAAGTTATGAAGCAGTCAGACACCACAGTGCTCAGTTATTGAGCAGCCTGATTGCCCATTGATAGAAAGTGAAAGAAAGAAGATTTTTTTTGAAAAAATCTTTGTGTCCGGGATGAGAAGGGTTGGACAGGATCCGACTCTTTTCAGTTATTTAGTGTTATTTGTCACATTTACAAGGGAGATAATGGCTATAAAATGAAAAACAAATAAGACAGACAAATCCTAATTTTATGCCATGTTCCATCTACATTTAATCAGCCACAGTTGCATCATTGGCGATGCTTTCACTTCCGTTGTAATCTCACAAGTGTTATTCTGAGACCAAGATAATGACAATAGACTTTGTAATTGCTGGGATATAGCCTTTATATTCTCAGCATGTCAGTTTTTGAGTGTAGGCCTCAAAAATGGTTCAGGGATGAAGAGGTTCATGATCATTTGCCAACAGTATGCTGTCCCACCGCATTATTTTTCTTGCAAGTCTAAGGGGCAACCATATGTTTTCTTTTGTCCGTCCCCATCTTAACTCTTCCAGTCCCAGGGGATACATATATCGCCATCCTGTTTGACAGAGAAGAAATTGGAAACACATACATTAAGGCCTTCCATGAGGGGAAAACGCTCTTCCAGCAGTCTTTGACAGCACAAGATCATCTGGCTCGTCGTGATGCCAGGTTCCTTGGTTAGGCTCCTCAAAGATAGTTTTTGGATACACAGTTTTGCTGTAGCCTCCTCCTCTGCCTCCATTCTGGATAAAGGCAAGAAAGAGCACAAAAGAGGTGATACATTACAATGACGTAAGATGAGTTGCAAGCCTCGGACCCTTTCTCAGTGAAATTTGGATGTTCTCCTTGTGCCTGCTATGGGTTTTTATTCAAGTACGCCATTATCCTCCCACAGTCAAAAGACATGCACGTTAGGCTAACAGGCAACTGCCAGCAAATTGTTAAACAGCACAACATTGTAAACGTACATGGAGCCATCAAGAAAACTGCACTCAGGAAGGCCTTGAGCTAATCGGGAATTGAACTCATGTAGCGGAGGAAATATCTAGGCACGTATAATAATATCTCCCCAATACGTATTACGTCGTTACGGTATTAAGACGAGGATTTCAAAGTAAAGTACATAATAATAAATTTAATCTGACTCCATTTAAAAAGTGACTTTACTTTTATACATTGCTTGAAAGGAATACTTAACTAATAATTTAAGAATATAGACTCTGTAATAATTACATTCTAGTGATCTGACATTAGTCTTCAGTTCAGGGATGGCTCATATAGATTAACAAAACTATTCAGTTTGTTTATTAAAGATGGAAGAATGGCCTTGATGTCTGGGTTGGAGTATTCAGAGGTTATCGAACATGATACCCAATCTTATCTGTCCAACTCAGAGGTTAAGGGTTTGAATAATGTCCAGTGAAATTTACCATATAACTAAGATCATTGGGATTCTGATTAATCCCTATACAATCATGCAAATTCGAGGAGTAACAATAGGTGAGATGGGTGTAGCAGGTATAACACAGTGGTTACACCCATCTGGGAAAAGCTTCTCTTGTTACACTCATCTGGGTAAAAACTTCAATTGTTAAAGGAAAACGTTCCTGGATGTGGATTTGACTGTCTTACACTCAGAAAAAGAAACTGTCGGACTCACTGGTTTCTATGCTGAGTGCGCCGTCTGGCCTCAATGGCATTGCTCTTGAGAAAGAACTGAAGCCTGGAAAGTTCAAAGCCTATTGGGATAATAAAGTGTCCCATCTCGTGCAGACTTGGTTCAGTTGGATCACTGGGGAGACACATTACAAATGATTGGTCAAAAGAACACAATAAAGAGTCACGTATTTAAGAACTGCAAATTCACTGCATACTTCTCCAACAGCAGACTTAGGCCCTGAAGGCTCCTGGGGTGAAGGCGAAGGCATTGGGACAATATGTTTTCATGAAAGACGCTGAGGGCAGTGTAGTGTTCCGTAATTCCCTGGGCTGATCCAAACCTCTCCGACAGGATAACTTCAGCCCCACCAAGCATAAATCTGATTCTTTCTTTCATCCACTCCGTCTGCTGCAGTAGACTACTGAAGCCGTACGCTTGCTCAAACAACTAAATGAACACAAGTGGAGGATATATCAGAAACACAAGGGAAACCCAGATAAACCCAGATCACATGTATAGCAACAAGTTAGCACCAACCTTGGTCCACTGATGATGGACATCCATGGTTCCCAGCATGATGTGTCCAAAAGCATTCATCCCTGACTGGTCAGCAAACTCGAGGGTGAGTCCTGAAGGAAACACATTTAAAGGAAAAAAAACAAAAACAACAAAAAAGAAGAATGTTACTTTTGTGCTTATGGTTTCTAAATACCAAACACTTTGCAAAATTATCATGTCAGATGATTCTTAATTCACCGATTCACTACGCATATAAGATATTGTTCATGCAAGTTGAACTATTTGTGGCTGACAGATCATTTATTTCAGTTCAAATTAAGACTACAATTTAGGGCTGGACTAAAACTCATATAGCCATATATTTAGGCTCAATAGCTCAATTTTTACGAAAAGGAAGCCAAAAACCAAATATGACGTCTTTCAATTTCAATGAACAGTTGCAAAAATAACAAATAAATAAATCGGTTTCCTCACCTGGTTCAAGAATAAATGCTTAGCTATTTAACAGACAGTAATAAATCATGGCATTGTCAATCTTTATCTATATACTATACACACACACACACACACAATCATGTATCTACCTATACATGAAAAAGTATGTGGAGGTTTACCTATGCTGATAAACAATGTCTAAACTTATGTATTAGTCTTAAGCGTGTGTTCACTTACAGGGATATACTGTCTACACCCATATATTTGTGTGTGTGTGTGTGTGTGTTGGTGTATTGATACAAATAGGCATGCATATGTGTAGTGTCATGAGCCTTTGGTGGTGATAATTGTGGTTATTGCATCGCATGCAAAATCGGTTAGAAGAAAACTGATGAGTCATGCGTTCAACTGTTCCCAACACTTCCCATCTGCACCTCTTGAGGTCAGCGTTGCTTCACTTAACCTCCATCACCACCACCTCTGCAGTTCGCATACCACCCCAAAATTGGAGTGGAGGATGCGATAATTTTTCTGCTGCATAGGCCTTACACTCGGGCAGCACTGTGAGAGTCATGTTTATGACCGTCCAACACACGTGGACAGTGCACTACTTAACCAACCCTCTTGGTACATCTTTAAGACCATCTGAAAGTCCTTCTCCACAGTCTCACCAATCTCCTCCCAAGGTCAAATGTTTGCCTGAGTGACCACCAGGGCCACGTTCCACTTGCCTTGCTGGAACCCTACCGCTGCCCCCAAGACTCCTACAGGCTCGATAGGACTTTAGGTTTCCAGGGTTGCCACCACTACAGGGAGATTTGTCCAGACAGTCCCAGCAGGACTTGACAATACCATTGGGCCTGCCAGGACTGACTGAGATCCTACCCCACCATTGTAGCCAACCCACCAAAAGAGCGAAGGTCAATTGACAGGGTCACTCGTCCACTCCACCCAAGTGTTCAAGACAAAATGACAAGACACCAACCTTTTCTATGTTTGTACCTGTTGCAGGTATGAAGGCTACAGTTGACAATTATCATTGGCAGAGATTGAATGCTATATGTTTCAGAAAGTTTTCCATGAGCACAAACAACAAACCTAGCAGTGCAGCCGAGTCCCAATGCTGTTTTGCAGTGCACCAGTATCCTAGAGCTGCCACCAGCTGCAAAACTAAAACCTCCCGGAAGACTTTTTCATTTTGGGTCACTCTGTCTAGCTCCCTTTGAATTTTGCACAAAAACGTCTGCACCTGTCTTTTGCACATCTCCTCGTGTGTTTGTTGTATAGAGACTGACTTGAATGTTTCTAATTACTGTTTAGTTTATTTTTTTTATTACTTTTAGTGCTGCAACTGTGTAGTTTCCCAATTTGAATCATACATAAAGTACATCTGTTCCATCTATAGTCTACTAATTTGTCCGTGGCACTGTTTTACAAGCAATTTCAATATCTAAAAGTGTTTTTTTTATTTTTTAGATTTTTGTGAAGGAGTCCTTCTCATGTTTCCTTACTCCATGTCCAATCAGTGACCTCCATTCTGTTGACATCACATTTTCGGCTTGACTTGGAACTCTGGCCAAGTAAGTGCCAAGAAAGTGCCACTCTTTAAGTTTCTTTTTTTATTTTTATGTATATGGTCACTTTCCAAGTAAATAACAATGTACATCAATAGTTATTATAATGCTAAAATGTTTAAAGTACAGTTTTCTCTTTTGCATGGCATTTTTTTCCCCCTAAAAAAATTTTTGTGCAAAAAAAGTGCATATCATTTTTTTATTACCCTGAAGATTGTTCAGAGCTTCAGGGTTCTGTTCAGCCAGGCGAGTGAGACTTTGAAGCTGGCTGCACCTGTGGGCCAGTCCCCAGCCTCGCTGCCATCTAATAAAAAAAAAAACAAGATGTACACAAAGAATTAACTTCATCCCAAAAAAAAAAAGATTTCAGAATAAAATTAAGTTTGCTTAGTTGTACTATTTCCCTCAGTTAGGTTCTTCATTTGAGTATACCTGATATCTGTCAAATTAAAGTTGTAACATATTTCTTTCTTCAGTCTGTTCAGCTCTTCCACCCGAGGAAGACTGCCAATTTGCTTCCTCATTGCCTCAGCAGCATTGTTTTTCAGCCACAAACTAATAAGGGAGACAAAAACAGTTAGACCACTATACCACGATTCCCTTACAACAAACTAAAGTTCATTACTCGTAAAAAAAAAAATCTTACTACGATTCATATCATGATGTGAATCTTTTATATAACACATGGCATATGCTGTAGAGTTAGCAATGAAGCTAACTCTTAAAGTCAGTGATGTTCTAATGTTGACTTCTCCATTGCTACGTTCATGGGGGTTATTGAGGTTTCAGATGGGATTTCAGAATGTACCTAAGATAAACACACTGAACCTAGACAACTAAAAATGTTGGTTCAATGAATATTTTCATACTGTTTACATTTTGAAACCAGCCCAAGGTGACACCGTGTGTGTGTGTGTGTGAGTGTGCATACATAGAAAACACATACAAGGTACAGAGGCTATCGTCCTGACCTAAGCGTAGGCGCTTTTATTTTGGTGTGCTGCAGTTCTTGCTCAAAGTCCCTGAAGCCACTGAAGGTGTAGGACGTGTTAACTTTGGTGACAGGCCTGTAGAATGGCGACCCTGATTGATGAGGAGGCCTTTTAGACGCGTTGGGCGTTGCTTTTAGATGCATAACGTGATCAGTTGGTAGGCTGCAGGATCTCAAGATGTTCTTCACTGTGCTCAAGACATCATTGGTGTGGAGAGTGAAACTCACTGACCTAAATCCTGAAACCATGAAAACATTTTTAGAGTTTTCATTTTATTTTTTTAGAAGAAACATTTTTCATACTTAGAAGAATAAAGTGTACCTGGGGGGGAGGTGCCTTTTTGCACATCACTGTTGTCCTTTGTGTCTCTGACATAAAAGGTCAGCTTCACTGGCTGAATTGAGTAGCCTCCAAACTTGTTCAAGCGTTCAAGATAGCCGTTTAACTTTTGTAAAGAGTTCTCATTCACCTCCTGAACACAACAGAACACAACATCTCAGTTACAAAATGTGAAAGTCGACACACATTCAGCACTTGACAAACGTTCAGCAAAAGTAGACTGATGATGTATTTTTACAATTCTATCTTTTTTGTTATTTGTTTAAAGGTAAAGAGATTTAAAGCGACAGAAGACGAACCCTTTCCCTTGGATACTGGCAAAAAAAGTCGGGGTGGACTGCAAAATAAAATGGCCTCAGTGCATTAACAGTGTCTGCACCCGACAGACGTCTCTGCTGAGCTAAACGTAGTGCCACGTGTTTTCTCTTCATTCTGCAAAGAAAACAAATATGTATAGAAAGTCAATACAAGGCATATTCCAGAGAGAAGATGTATCACTAAACTAATAACAAGAAAAGATCTACAGCTTTATTGATCCCAACCTATACTCCTATACATATATACTATATATACATATGCAAGTATACTTATATACTTATAAACATAAACATATATATGACTTGACTATATATATATATATATATATATATATATATATATGTATAACTGCAGGATACACCATGCATGATGCAGCAATCAAATCATTGTTACCTGACAATACATCCCAGAAGGTAAGCGGCAGACATCAATGAGGAGTCTCTCGTGGCCTCTGTGCAAAGTAATGTCATATGTCAGAGCAGCTGCAAACATGTTTATACATATGTTGAATTTTAAGTACATTATTATTACAAAGCAATTGGGGTATTTCAAAGTAAGCGTCAAAAACTTCTGAGTTCTCTGCAGAACACACAGAGAACAGATATTCTTGCACCTAAATATTGGTAACAACAACAACATTTTGGCCATTTCACGAATACGTCCAGCATTAATTGTATTTATATAATCACAGCTGGCAGCGTAATGGTGTGGCCCTCTGTAAAAATGAGTTTGACACCGCTGCTTTTGGAGCAAAATAGAAACAAATGTCACTCGCACCTGTTAGCCCTGCAGTTATCTCCACGTCCTGACGGTGTGGCCGGCAGCAGCGGCCCTCACTCACATGGCTCGCAGATATCTTGTGCATGCACGAACGACGGGGCAAGTGAAGCTCATGAGCCTGCAAAGAAAACATTAATCAGTGGTCAGCAAACATAAAGATGATAATAATAGAACTCCATTTAAAAAAAAAAAATTATGAATAATTTAATAATTATTATTATTAAATATCTATCTATCTATCTATCTATCTATCTATCTATCTATCAGTGGTTTTTGTTTTTCTGTTTTTTTTAAAAGCCATACGATGAGAGAAGATATTTAAAAGAAGACACTGAGTTCACCTGCCTGAGATCTCCAGACAAGGAGTTCCAGAACTGAGAGACCTGACCAACAAAGACCTGGTCACGTTTAGTGACAAGACTAGAATTTGGAACTGATATTTGGGCCCTGCTGGTGGACCTAGGGCAGCCATCAGACTTATTAGTTATATATGTGTTAGCAGGTCACATATAGAGACAGGAGTCTGACCATTCAGGGCTTTATAAACAACCATTAAAACCTTAGAATAAATTCTAAAACTCTGAGGTAACTAGTAAAGGGCAGCAAGGTTAGTTTGAAGACGCAAGAATAAAGTGCAATAATCAAGTCTGGAAGTAATAAAAGCATGGATAACCTTATCTACCTTATAAGGTTGATTACCTTTTTATTTCTTATTTCTTCTAATAAAAAGTGAAGACCCAAACAATTAAAATTTTGCTATTTGCATCAAAAATCAGCTGCATGATTAATCATTTAAAAAAAAATGAAATCTTGATTCATACTTGCAGCAATCTCATTTCTAAATGTTGTCGTTGTATAGTCTGTACTTCATTTCATTCTTGTAATAACTGCATAGTTTATTTTGTGTATTGGTGTTAGTGCTGCAATAGGGTAGTTTCCCAATACGGAAATCTATTCTATTCTATTCTATTCTATTCTATTCTATATTATAGAGTATCATGAACTTAAACTATTCATAAAATTGCAGTCTGTGTCAGGCAAAGTAAAACAGGAAAACGAGCAAAATGAAATGAAACAAAATCAGAAATCCGTGCATCTCATTATCATTTGCTTCTTGGAAATACTGCGCGACTGCGCGAAGTTCATAACATGTTAACGCATGTGTTGTTTATTTTTTCTGAGTGCCAAAGGACAGGAGTTGAAACTTAACAGTAGCTTGAATCTCCGGCTTTGGAACATCCGTCACATCAACTCGTTTATCACAATACTATGTTGATATGCATTGTCAAACTACATAACTACAACTATGCATCTTCGGAACCTTATATCACTCAGTGGTTGTACTTATGTAACGGGGTGCAAAGAAGCAGGTCCTTCACCCCGCTAGACTGAGCAACAACAACAACAACAACAACAACAACAAGGAAAACCAGCATGCTGATATCTTTGGACTTTGCGGTGCTCAGCTGTTTAGCGTCTACATTACAATTCAACAAACCTGCAACAAACTACAAACGGCAGATCTGTACAGGGAGCTTAATAACAGAAAGTCCTCCTATGCACAGATTTGTCGTAACAACAATGTGGTCGACTGGCGTGAAGTGCTGACAACCCAAATATCACAGTGTGACGACTGCTGCGTTCACATACACTTACGAGTCTTAGGTTCTTCTTCTTCTTTTTCTTCTTTTTCCTTCTTTTTCTTCTTCTTCTTCTTCGTCTTCTTCTTCTTCTTCTTCTTCTTATGTGAACGAGTCTTACGTTCTTCTTCTTTGGTTTACGACGGGTGGCAACCAACTTGATAGGTGCATTAGCGCCACCCACAATGCTGGTGTTTGGAACAGAGTAACGACTTCTTCTTTCTCAATAATAATAATAATAATAATAATAATAATAATAATAATAATAATAATAATAATAATAATAATAATAAACTAAATTATTTTTTGTCAATCCTGAATTCTTTAAGAACTTAAATAATGCTTTATATAGAACTAACTTTTTTTTCAATATTTCATTTATTTAATATCACTTTCAGACTAAAACTTCTACACCACTTTCCCTTATTTCCATTTTCAGCTGTTCTCCCCCTAATCTTCGTCTTTGACGTAGATTTCCAGCTGCTTTTCTTGGTCAGAACTGAAAATGAGATGATTTTAGCAGAATGTCAGGCTAACTGATTGATATTGTCTTATACATACATATACTGTGTATGTGTGTTTTTGTCCTGAGGCTCTTTCACATTTTGTCATATCTTGATTGTTCAGTGTGTTGACTTTACACTCTGTTCCATCTGTTTCATCAGGCTGCTGCCATGGTGAACACCAAGGACCTGGTGAGGGTGGAGGTGCCCTCCAGCAGAGCAACATGGGCGTAAAGGCCTCTTTTCGAGAAGAGAAAAAGCCTTTCCTCCTTCATATCCGTAATGGCTGGTGATGGCAACACTCTGAAGGTATCTGCATGGAATGATATCGGTCCGTTCTGACTTCTCTGCCCCACCCATCCCCTCTTCTGAGTGAAAGGTGCGTAGTTACCTTTTTATTTCTCCTAAGGTCGACTCAGTCTCCCCAGCAGAAAGGTGACTTCTTCTATCTCTCGCTCTCTCTCTCTCTCTCTCTCTCCTCTATATTTTTTGCATTTTCTCTTCACCTGCAACCTAAAGGTCAAAGCAGATGAGCGCCCTCTGGAGGCGGGATCTGCTATAGGTTTCTTCCCACAGGGGAGTTTTTTTTCTGGCCACTGCCACCCCCTGCTGCTCTGGACGGCCTAGTTGGTTTTCCTGATTGTACAAAGAATCTTTGAGACGCCTTTCGATGTGATTTAGTGGCATACAAATAAAAACTACTAAAATTGGTCTGTAAAAAATGGGTTTCATGATGCTGTCCGACATTCATAGAATAAGATCTGTGGATGTGTTCATTTTCAAACTTTCATTAGCCAACCACACTGTTTGAGGCCTCCTTAAAAAAAGGAACATAAAAAAACATTTTTGATTCCAAATGTTTATTATATGAGGTGTGTAAATTCTGAATTACATACATCAGTATTAATTGCAAGAACATACACAAGACCTATCGCTGCCCTTTATGTGGGTCAAAACAAAGGAAAGGAATTTTCAAAGATTCAAAAAAATCTAATTTTAATTTTTTATTATAATATAATATTATGTAACAACACCTGGAGGAGTATACAGTCATTTTTTTTTTACCCATCTGAAAGGTATTTGTGGGTACTTAATTCTGGAATAAAATTCCTAATGAATGGGGGGGGGGAATAATCTATTTTGTTGAGCAGTTTTCTTTCTTTTATTCAAAAAAAAAAAAAAAAAAAGTCCAATAAAAGCCTCTCGGTTGAGTGAAGAATCATTTGCGCTGCACTTGTGAAAAGGATGATGGCAGCTGGATGGGCTGGATGGGCTGCAGGGGCTGGAAGGCTTTCTTGCAGGAGTCTCGGGAGACTTTTTGGGACACTGCTGGAACCAGCTGGTTACGTTTGATGATCTGCAGAGCAAGCTGAGTGTTTCCTGAAAAAACACAACAAAAGCACCTCGGTTTAACACGGTTCACACGCAAAAAGATTAATATAGACAATTGCAGTTCATCATAATTTTAAACATTTAAAGGTTAAGTGTTTTGTGGAAGGTTCAGTATGTAGGAATGTGTGAATACATCCTTTATTTTTAGTTTAGCATTTAGCATTTTATGCTATGGTGCAACCACGAGATGCTCAAACAGAATATTGTATTATGTCATATGTTATATTTTTAAAAAAAAAACCCAAGTAACTCCTCCAGTAACTGCAAGTTACAATTACATTCTCTGTCTACGCATCCAGAACAGCACCTCAAAACGAGATGACATTTTTTTAACTGCACCATTACCATAACACTGTTGCTCCTGGCATTTCTTGTATATATAAATTGAGATATATACATTGAAGATATATCTCACCATTTTGTAGCTCTAAGTAGACGGCCAGCAGGATGGCTTCAGGTGGGATGTCCTTGCTGTTCACCATGGCAGCAGCCTGGAGAGACAGACAGACGGAACAGAGTGTAAACAATTTATTTCCTCATTTTCATATTGATCCAACCATCCATCCAACAAAATAATGGTCACTCAGCAGGTCGTTTTGATCAGTGTCTAAAAATAAATACTTTGATTAATTAAATACATGAAGGTTTTATTTTTACTTTTACCAGCGTCATACAGAAGCAACGGTGCTTTGGAACAGTTGGTCTTTTACATGAAAATATTGTAAAACGTTTTCATGTTATAATGCAAGACTAATGTTTATGTCAACAAATAACTGTAGAATTGCTCCGTGCCAAATCAAATCATATTCAATCATTCCAAAAATGTGCTTTAGTGTCAATCCAAAATGGAACAAAAGCAAAGTTACAACAAAATCAGCGTCTTTGAAGCTCCGCAGTATTTAGCTCTTTATTGAAATGACTCTTAAAACACTGAAAAATGGATGAACTACAGCCAGATTAAAAAGCTTAATGAGCCACATATGGTCCCCGGGCCGTAGTTTGCCCATGCCTGCCTAGTCTAGAAACATAACGAAATGCCACATATCACAGAGAGGTGTGCGATGTGTCCCGGCTACCTGATGAAGACACCGGCGAGCCTTGTCGTACTCGCTCCTCAGGCAGTAGGCGCTTCCCAGGTTAAACAGCATCATGGAACGAGCAGAGGCCACGCTGCTGGGGTAGCACATGGGAACCTGCTTCCCTGCTGTGGACGCACAAACACACACCGACTTAAATAGAATACTTTAATAAAACACTGGCGCTAAAAGGCTAAAATAAAACGAGGACTCACAAGATTCGATTGGCTCGTCTCCTTTATCAGGCCCTGCAGAGAGAGAACAACACATTACCCCAAAACCATTTCAATTAGACATGAGGGGGAGAGAAGGAGGTGGAATATCTGCAGACCTTGTTCCTGTTCACTAGTTAGCTTGGCCATCGACACGTCGCTGACGTTCTCTGGACTGAGGTGAGTGATGGCGTCTGATATCCTGTCCAGTGAAATCAGGGCTTCAGCAGCATAGAGGTGACCTAGAAACCTTAAAGAAAAAGAAAAGAAAAGAAAGAAAACGCACACATTTTCATTTGGTCAATCAAAAACTAACAAACTTTATTGACATGTGTTTGTCACAATATACAGTAAAAGTACAGTATAAATAAATCAGATCCTCGACTGAGCCTTCCAGGAAATAACAGTGAATTAACTGCTGACAACTACAGCTAGAAAATAAAAGCGTTAGCATTGCAAGAAAACAGGACTGACAGCAGTAATTTTTACATTGAATGACCGACTTCCACATGGTAGTAATATGGATTTTTAAATCTTGAGTCTTTTAAATTTTATATGAATATATAATTGATTGATTGATGAAAATAATTAAACCATGTGATGAGATTACATTCTATCATATTGTTCAAATCACAAGATGTTCCCAGGTAAAACTAACCCTAAACAAACAGGCCAAAAGCAGCGATGCTGGCAGTTAAGACCAACAAAATAGGAAAAGACTTCAAAAGAAATCACGGCTGATGTGCTCAACTGAGTTTTGTGAAAAAAAGACACCACTCACTTGTGCGACCCAGAGACCTTGGGCTGCTGGAGCAGTTTTTCAGCGTGGGTTAAAGCCATGACGTTGTCTCCCAGAGCCAAAGCCACAAAGGCACTGCATGCTAGGATGGAACACCTGGACATGAGGGTACAATTACTCAATGACAGTAGTTTGGATACCACGACTGAACGATGACAGGTGTGTTGAAGGGAACGGAGAATAAAAAAAGATGGGACCGTATCCCACAGGTCCATTACCTCAGGTTTTCAATCTCCTGTTTCCTCAGAGGAGACGACGGAGCTGCAGACAGGATTTTATCAGCCTCCTGCCACTTCCCACTACGGTGAAAAAGGACAATAAGAACAGACTATTTAGTCCACAGGTTTATACTAAAGCTAGTTTGTACTAAAGCCTTATAGTTATCAACAACATTAACTACAAATACCTGCAAATGTCATTGCTCTCACTGCTGCTTTCTACACTCCCAGGCTGACTGGAGGTCTTGGATCCAGGTTCTGCCTTGAGGTCCTGCTGCTGATGTTCTGGCAACAGCAGCAGAGCGTTCCTCAGGCAGATGGCTGCAAACTCCATACTTGCAACGGGAATGGCGGCCGACTGGCCTTCACTGTCCAAAAAGAAAAGACGAGACTGTATTAAAAAAAAAAAAAGAAGTGCCATTTTATACTATTTTTGGTTGGCAGTGTGCCATGGGATTTTTTTCCCAATGTAAAAACAAAAAGTGCAGTGGCTCAAAAAAGGTGGACAAACACTGCAGACGTTGAGGATGAAATCCACCAAGGCCCCTGGTCCAAAAACATTGGCGCAATTTACTAGAGGGATAAATGTTAACAACACCAACCTGTAGACAGAACTCTGGGTGGACTGGGAGGCCAGTATGATTTTGCGCTGGTAGCCCTGACCAACAACCGACTGAACGATCCCTTTTTTACAAGGTAGCCCTTTGCCCTCCTGTTCTGACCCCTGAAAATAGAAACAAAGAACAAAATGAGGTCATGATTTTCTACGTACTGTACAACTACACAAGAATGATAAAAGATAGATTTTTGTGTGTCAAATAGCATTACTGTGGAAATAACATTTTAACCAAAACAAAGTGTAAAAAGTGTAAAACCTTCCTCCTGTATCTTATTTTGAAATGGGCGATGCACATAAAAAAAACAAAAAAACAGCTCGAACAAAACGATTAATTAAAAGTCAAGTCAAACTCCTCCTCTCCTCTTCAATATCGCTAGAAATCATTAAACAAACAAACAAACACATCTAAATGGAGCGATATTAGAGACATAGCGCACCCTCTTGTTGGCGGAAACGCAGCACTCAGCGAGCCTCAGCCACAGTCGGGGGTTGGAGTGGTAAAACTGAACGGCTTCCATCAGACACTCGAACCCAGCGAGCGGTCGGCCGATGTGCAGGAGCTGAATGCCGCAGTTGTACAGCAGCTCATAGCGCTTGTTGGCTTGCAGGGCACACATGGGGACACTGGTCAACTTCTTGCCTGGATATTTAAGAAGATAAATCATAAATAAATAAATAAAAAAAGCAAGATACTTTGTTACAACTTGAACATTGAAACACTGAATGTCTTAAAATGTTTATAAAAGTACGTGTACGTGTTAGGAGATGAATCAGCGATTTTATCGACTGAGCAGGTGATCATGTTACATTTCACTGCACACCGTTTGAGCATGCGACCAATAAAGTTCTTGAATCTTGTCAGGGAAGGGAAAAAAAAGCTCGTTCTGACGAACCTTTCACACTGGCGCCCTCTGCCAGCTGTGCACAGGTGTGGTCGTTCTCCTGCAGAGCCTTCTTAAAGTAGAAAATCCCTAAATTGTATTTTCCCATGGCAAAGTGAATGCACCCCAGATTGTTCCAGAACATACACCGAACACATTCACCTGCATGGAAGGAGACAGGAGGACATGAGCAAAAAGAACTCGCAAACCCAAGTTATTGGGCAAAATGAAAATCAGTAAAAAACAAAAAAATAAACTTCTGGTGGTCTTTATTATTTTGAGGACGATACAATGGTTGTCACCTGTCTTGATGGGTCCAGTGTGGTCTGCAATGTTGGAACTGTTCAACAACTTCACTGCTTTCCGATAGTTCCCTCTCAGATACTCAAAGTTACTCTTCAGGAAGAGCGATGGGGCAGACTGATGGAGCGTAGAGTAAAGGAAAAAAAAAAGTTTGAAAAAGAAAAGAGGACAACTGAACCTGAAACTAAGTAAAAGACTACTGGACAGCTCCCTGAACCTGAAATACACTCCCTGCGGGTTAGAAAGAGTGACGGTGTGAAAAAGAAAGAGAGAACAGACTCACGTTGCCGGCAGTGTTCATCACAGACTTGATTTCCCTTTTACAGGCTTTGGACGATTTCATCTGAATGTAGGCTCGCACTTTGTACTGTGCCAAGCAAAAGTGAATCGTGGTCACATTCGTGCACTGGACACTGGAGCAGGAACAACGCAATCACAACACATTTAAAGCCTCCAAGTTTCCTCTGACCTGATGTATCTTGGACTTTGCAGCTTCGATCATGGCCGTCACCTCTGCCTTATGGTTGCTTCCGTCTTTGTTTGCACTGTTGTTCTGGGGTGAAAATAACAAATGAATGTTCGCTGAAGAATAAACAATGTGATTAAAAAGAAAATTTAAAAAATGATTGATTCTAGCTCAGTTTCATCCACCAGTTTCTCAGTTGGAAAACGTTTTTAGTTTTGTGGAAAAAGTTAATCTTACATGTGACTTAAGTCTGTGTTACAAGTATTAATTAACTTTATCATTTCTACAGGTATGGTGAATCAAAAAATAATTTGTTTTTAACAAAAGTGAAGGAGGGACGAAAAAAACAGGTGAAGAAGCGCAAACAATATTATAATATTATAGGTGGTTGAAACCAGTGTGCGAAATACAGGGATTGGTATTGAGTAGCAACCAGCAGGACGGGGACAGAAAATGTTAATCACGCGTACAAATTAAGTATAAGCAAATAAAACAGCTTTTAGTACATACATATATTCTTCTGAGGGAGCACGTCGTACCTCTCCTTTGTTGTTCTTGTTGCTTCCTTGCGCTGACAGCTTGTCCAGTACAGCTAGAAGGTGAAGGGCTTTCTCCGGTTGGAAGGTGAGCAGGTAAAGATCCACCAGCAGAAAGCAAACAGCCTGAGCAAACTTCTCTTCTAGGAGGAAAAACAAACAAAAAAACCCAATGACATCACGTCATATTCAAACTCAATACTATCACAGCTCACCAGCCGTTCATAACTGCTCACTCCAGGATTGTTTCTGAAGTCTGTTTGCAGAAGAAGTTCAACTTCATGAAGACTTGAAAGCGTACCAAACGGTTCCAGGAACTGGTACAGTCTCTCTCCTATGAAGATGGCCTCCGAATACTGACGCATGTGGTAGTGAATAATGGCTTGATTGTAGTGCAATAAGCTGTTTTCAACATCGTCCAGGCCGTCAATGTCTTCTGTTGACATGTACACCTAGAAATAAAGGTAAACTTGAAATGAAAAAAGGAAGACAAAATAAAAGCAACGGACAAATCCAATAATACATGAGAATGTGAATGAAGGTGAGGGATTCTACACACAATTACCTGACTCTTTATTGTCGCCATTAGCGACTGCTTTAGATTCCCAATTGCGGTCTGACCACTTTTGTAAAATTCCACTATAGCTTTGTTCATAGAAATCTTAAAGTCGTCCTTGTTGAGCTCCTGCAGGAACTCCAGGTGTCTGATCGACTCGTCATAATTTCCAGCCTGTGGGGAGACAAACAAAAAAATCAATGTAACAATTTCACATCATGCAAAATAAATACGTTGGCACTTATTCATTAGTGATTCATTTGCACATTTGAACATTTTCTGTCGTTGCACACGAACTGAGTGTGTTTTTTTTTTTTTTTACGATTCTGAGTGTTGTTCTTTTTTACTTATTGATATTCATATTCTCAGTTTTTTTTTTTCTGAGTGTGCACGTAATGACAATAAACAATCTTGAATCTTGAAATTGCTGCAGAGACTGCAAAAGTCTCTAAACAGACATGAGTTTGACGGAGTTCTTTATAAACTTTTGAATTTGAATTTTGGTGTAAACTCCAAACAAAAACTTCCCATGTCTTCGATAAAAACTTTCCTCCATCCGTACGCCCGTCAATAATATTGTGTGCGTGTATGCAATATTAGCAAGACTGTATATGTATATGTCAATCACAAGGTGCTGTTGCCTTCATTCTCAGGCATCAATCCCCTCAACATGACGACGGAACGAAAAAGACAAAAAAATAAATAAATTACCGTAAAAGCCTCATACGCGCTGGCTGCCACTTCTCTCTCTTGGTCCGTCAATCCGGCGCCTGATGAGGTGTCATGTCTGCCCTCAGCTTGTTCTGAAGGACAAAAAGCATTAAAAAAAAACGGTTTTAATTAAAAGCAGCTCATTTTTACAGAGGCATTGCTGGAGCAATTTTCTCCAACTCTGATAACAAGGCGTCGCAATTGCATATTGTAACTTTTTGAAAAAGCTGCCACAAAATCAGGCTTTTTAGAGCCGAAACCATCACAATTTAAGATGACATGAAGATTTGACAATAACTTAATAATGTAAATAAAGAAATTTTTTCCTATATAAAAAGAAATACATTTAAGGAGTTAAAGAAAAAACTCACACACACAAACACATTCTTCTTAACTCTTTCTTTAACAATCTAATAGCAAAAACAATGACGCACCTGGCTGCCTGCACTATACATACATTATGGTAACATTTCCACGTGTGTGTGTGTGTGTGTGTGTGTGTGTGTGTGTTTGTGTGTTTTCCATTAAACAACAACGACAAAACATAGTTGGAATTACAGAGTTCAATCCTCAAAAAGAGTTTTAATGTTTGGTCGTTTGGACCGTCCCTAATGACGCAGCTGCATCGTTAACCTGACCCTTCGATGAGTGTGTCGACCTTCGAGGTGTCTGCTCGATGCGGGACAAACTTGAACGCAAACTTGGCATCATGTGTGTCATCGACCGACACCTGGAGGATGTCAGCGTTCGCACAGCTAGCAGCTAAGTTACCTGCTGGACGCAGAAGCCCTGAATGGTCACGAAAGCAAGAAACTTAATTGATAGTTTATGGTGATGGTTGATTTAAAGTATTGATCTAAAATGCATCGGTTGATTTGTTATTTTTAAAAAAGCGCGTCAAAGGCAACGCGATACGAAGAGCTCACATGCTCACCTAGATTGTCTCCCATCTCCGCTCTTCTTGTCAGAGCCGTTGGAACCTTTTCTCCTTCCGAGCCAGAGGTGTTGAGTGTGAACAGATCAGTTGACTGATAGCGGTAATGCTGAATTTAACTGTGTAAAACTTCCGTGACGTAAAGGATGGCGGTAGAGGCCTTTGTTGTTATTTTATTTCCTTCTTCTTCTTCTGCGCCTCCTCTTCTTCTTCTTCTGCTACTTTTTCTTCTTCTTCGACTTCTTCAGCCTCATGTATGTTCCACTTCATGTGCATCATTCCGCCACCTTCTGGGCAGGAGGCTTTGCTACTCTCAATAGTACAATTTGGTTCTTTTTCAACTGCAGCACAATCAAACTGTAATCAGTCGTAGTAATTACCAATGAGCCATTATAGGATGTTTATACTTTTATTAGCAATAGCCAATGCTATTTTCAGTATTTTCATTTTTCTTTTACTGAAAATGTACTAAACGGTGACCCCAAAGCCGAGGCACTCTCAAATAATCTCCCTCTAAGATATGATCCAGTTTTTTTTTTTTTTTTTTATTGAACTACACACCAGCATAGTTCAAATAGCTCCACTTCAAACAACAACTATAAGAACTTATAATTTTATTGGTATTTTGAATATTTTTTCATTTTTATATTTAAAAAGGAATTTGTCGTCTTGCTCATCTCGTACAGAACGGGACCGTAACAATATTATCTTGAATGACTGATGTTTATTATATTGATATATTGCTTCCCAACCATCAGATATTTTTTTCTCCTTAGGTCTGACACCTTTTGGATGCATTTAACTGTCCCACAGAATTCAAAACATTAGAATGAATAATGAGATTTCATGGACAACTGTAATTTTTTTGAAAAAAAAAAAAAAAAAAAAAAAAAGATCCTTGACGCAACGTTTCGAAGGTAAAGGTTACCAATACAAGAAGAAGAAAAATGAAACTGTTCTTTATTTTTTATTTTTATTATTTAGTCCTCATCACTGTCCATGTTTAAAGGGTCAAAGTCGGGGTCGTCCTGATCCAGCTCCAAATCCTCAATCTCCTGGAACAGGGACTCATCCACTTCAACACTGTTTCCAGCTACAAGGGGTTGAGGGCAGGGGGGAAATGTTAAATAAAGTAAAAATAAATAAATAAATAAAAAAAAGAGTGAAAAAGTGAGAACTGAAAGCATTGTTACCGTCTTCAAGGAACTGAATATCAGATGTATCCAAGTTATGGTCCTTCTCAAACAGCTGTTTACCTGGCAAGGAGAAGAAGAAAAAAAAAATCATGTTTTGCAACAAGCGCTATTAAAGATTGATTATGACATAAAAAAATAAATAGACACAGCTGAATACAAAGTAATGAGAAAGTTACATTGTAGGATTTTTAACAGCATGAAAAGGCAAAAAACAACATTTTTAAGATTTAAAAAAAAAAAAAACCTAATAAATAGGATAAGAAATTCTCGCAGAAATCCTGCCGAGATGCACAACCACCTCATGTTAGTCCAAACCTTAAAAGCATAAGAAAAATGTTACGAAACACTGCCATAGATTTGATATAGTCCACACATTATCTGTCGAAGGGGGAAATCTAATCAATTATTAATAAGCACATGTCACATGAGCTACAGCTGTCTCATATAAGAGTTTACCAGTAAGTTTCATTTTTCCTGCTTGTTCCTCCTCTTTCAGTTTCTTCCTCTTGAGCTCATCTACATCCAGGTCAAATTTCACTTTCCATGCCAGGAAGTTCTCAATGGTGACCACTGTACCTTGGAACGCCACCTGATAAAAAACAAACAACAGCCGTTATTTTGTATAATATTGTATAAGATAACAAAACAAAAATGACATAAAATTAAGCATTAAGTACTGGCAGCCTTCGGGATGATATGGAGAAAAAAGTTTAGTTTAGTCAAGTCCATTTTGAAAATGTCAATCAAATCAAGCGATTCTGTTTGATTAAAAATCATGGAGAATGACAAATACAAAATAAATAACAGATTAAAATAGTGAACTGAAGAAGAGAAAAAACAAAAACAAAGAAGAAAGAATCTGAAAAATTTGTGAGAAGTACATCTTATATACGCTCACCCTTCTTGCAAAGACCTACACTAAATAATTACATGCGCACTTCTGTACTTATAAAAATATACAACTCAATTTTCTATGATTTTTTATTACCCATATATACATATGAAGCCGACCCATGCTAGAGTTGACACTAATTTCTGTTCATACTTCCCTCTGGGAACACCAAAGCCTCAAGTCTCTGAGACACTTATCAAAAGTCAAAAGTTGAAACGCAATTTTTGTTCAGCCTGAGCTGTTCAGGAACATTCAGGCTGTATGAACCCAGTCAAGGTGCACAACACATTAATTAGCATCTTTCTTCTTTCTACCTTCTCCGCTTCCTCTGCTTCTGCATCTTTTCGTCGTTTTTCCTCTTCGCATCGGTTTTTTATTAAATCCACAATTTCGTCGAGTTTCTCCTGAACGGCTGTGACGAGGGTGAAAATCATGGCCATGCCCAGGTTCTCTTCAGCCTGCAGGATAGTAAGCACATGCTAAGCACAGATATGACAGCACTGGATGGCATTTGCAGCCTTAAAACTGTGCTTTTGTTGGCAGAGGAATGACATTTACAAGACAAATTCTTAAATGTACTGGCATAAATAGATTTTTTTATTTGGTAGACGACAGAAAAAAGAGGAGGAACAGTCAAACATTTTTAATTCGACTAATTCAATAAGACTTTCTAAATTGTATATATGTATATATATATATATTTTTTAATTCATTCTTTTTCATTCTTCTCTTCACACTGTCCATGCTGCTATAACTATGCAAATTTCCCCACTGTGGGATAATTAAAGGCATTCTTATTCTCATAATTGCTAAACCATGAAAATTTGATCAATACCTACAGAATACTACACTAGACTACTTGACAGAAGCAGACAAGAGTCAGTTAGACAGACCTGTTGTTGTAGTAGTGAGAGAATGGCTTCAACATCGACGTCTTCAAGGTTTTCCTGGGACTGGAGCTCCCACAGTGGAGGCTCATCTGGGTACTTCTCTACATATGTGAACTTGAATGTTGCTTCTACGGCTAAAAGTAACAAAACAAAACAAAAAACGTCTTAAAATAGGAATCAGTGTAACTAGTATGATCATTAACATTTTCATATTGGTGTTTTATACGACAGTATACATGAAATCAATCATTTCAGTTGCACATGATAGTTCCACTGTCACCGTTGTTTATAGTCAAAGACCAAAAATGCAATTGAGAGTTGTTGACAGTACTACACTGTGCTGAAAGTACTAAAAAAAAAAAAAGTTACAAAAAAGTACATCAAAAGTACTATATGATGAAACAGCTGGACGCCGGGTGTTTTCACATTATCTGAATTGGCACCCTTTGGAAAAGAGTTCGGACACGACTGGTTTAGACTGAATCGCACATTCTGTATATATCAGAATCTAGACAAGAAACGTGAAGGAGAATTATGTGTCCCCCTCCGCCAGGGGGCGATCTACGCAACCGCATAGGTCCCATATATCTAGTCATGGAGGAGAACCATGTGTCAGACCCACTGATCTGCTCCTGTATTTTCGCAAAAAGGTCGTCACCCTACCTACGCCCTAACCTAAGTGGGCACGCTGATCTAGTTGCTGTGTTTACAGGCGTCCAGCAGGTGGCCCTATCGCAAAAAAAAACCAAGAAAAACAAGTGGTGTCTGAATGTAGGAGCAACCGGCTGAATGTGCGGTCTCAGCAGACACATAACTACCGAACTAGCGTTTCTTACCGTAAAACTCATGGACGCCACACTGACATAGCGGGATTCTCACTAAACAGGCAAACTCAAAAGCTAAGCGACACCCCCGGTGTTGTTTGGAGTACTCACTGTCACCACTATGGCCAGCATCTGAAGTCACTGTGATGGTAAAGCTGGTTGGATGGTCTGAAAGCACTGATCGCATATGGGAGAAAGGAAATAAGTAATTACACTCACTTATATTAATAATTATATGCACACAGCCTAATAACTAAGCAAACTAGGAGCCAAAATACTTTAAAAGTCAAGTATCGAGTCAGGAAACCTTGAAGATCCACACCTGTGAATGAGTCTGGGTAAATAGACTCTAACGCTTCGAGTTCATTACTCTGTTCCTCCGCGTAGTCCGTCATCTTCATGTGGCTGCAGGTTCACTACAAAGTTATAACGCAATATATCGCCTCCACATTGTTGACACCTCCTTTACAGTAGGCACATCGCTTTTCTTCTTCGTCTTCTTCTTCGTCTTCTTCTTCTGCCTCCTCCTCCTCAATGGCGGTCGGCAACAAGTTCTGGTGCATTGCCGCCACCTTCTGTGCTGGAGTGTGAATTCGGCTAGGGATTATATACATATTGCGTAAATGTAGTATTTGTCAATATTAAACCCAATATTGTTTGACATGACAAATAATTACACAATAAATGTATATGAAGGAAAAGAAAAATGTAATAAGACTTCATATTCATATGTTATCCATGATCTAATATCGCAAGGAAAGGTAATGCTGAATTACAAATCCGGAGAAACACTGCTTCGGAGCTTGCTTCAGCGCAAAATGAATGAATGAATAATCACGTCATATCGCTATTTTAAACTCTTTCAAATCGGGGAAGCGGGGAGTGCAGTGCAGGGGAAGAGGGGGGGTGGACTCTTCAGTTTGCGTCATGACGTCATGACGCTGGTGACGCTGCTGACGTGGAGGAAGATAAGTAGCCGTTGAGCTATTTTAGCCATTAGCTTTGATAACAAATGTTTTATTCTTTGACCGTCTTCATTTTTTGGGTTGAATAACGGGCTTCAAGAGAAGAGACTGTCTGCACCCGTAAGTTACTATTTAAAGCAACGCCCGGGAAACCCGCTGTCAGTAAGCAGCTGTAGTGTTAGCTAAAGCTTTACTCTCATAACGAGTTTTTCCTATTTTTGTTTGTTTAATTTCAGTGACGTTAGTTCAACTAACGAATGGATTGTTTAAATGATTCATAATCTTGAATACAGAGCATGGTTTTTATCAGTATTTTGTTGTATGTTAATTTTACATTCATAACTATGTTTTTTATGTTCTTGCGAAATACTTCAAATGTTTATATTGATATAAACTGATAACATACTTAGTTTAAATCAATAACTTTATGTTTAGGCGTCGATTTTCTCAGCAAGCATGGGGAAAAGAAAGGTTCCAGATTTGTACAGAGCTCCTTTCCCACTGTACACAATTAAAGTCGACCCCAAAACAGGGTTGGTCATCACAGCTGGAGGAGGTGGTGCCTCCAAAACAGGCATCAAAAATGCTTTGGTAAGTGAAGTAAAAAAAAAGAAAAAGAAAAATTTCCCTTTCAACTTAATTTTGATTTTTAAGAATGACACAATGACCTCTTAAAATAAAAATGTATACTGTATGGTCTCAGATATTCTCAAACTTAATTTAGTTTCTCCTTTACACCTGTCCACAGAAGATGTACTTATATTATACAAGTCACATTAGCATGCTTGTTATGCAGACTTCTTTTTTCTTCTTCTTCTTTGATATTACTTGTTATGTACCATCCTGAGCCAGCACATTTTTACAAAGAATTCAGTGGCAATGTGCACCTCAGCAAATTCTTTCTGACCGTGTCTCAATTTTTCCAATTGGAAGTCAAAGAGAAAATGTTGAGTGCGACACGCTGCGCCGTGTCAAACTAGCAGCAGCAGATTCATGGCTTTGTTTTTCAGCTGTTCCTGGACCTCCAGCTGATCAGAGGAGAGCATTACACTGCCAGCCTCGTCCATACGCATGATACTGACTTACGTGCCACGATGAACATGGCCGTAGGTAATGGGGTGATTGCTGCGGGGCAGGATGGATCCTGCTGTGTGATGAAATTTAAACGCTCTCAGCAAGAAGAAGAAACCAAAGCCACTGTTAAAGAAGGTGAGGCTTTGTACTGAATCTTTGCAAGTATTTGCATCCAAGTTCAAGCATTTTCTAATGTTGTTGCCGTTGCCATTTTATTGTTTTTTTTCTGCAGGGAACAGGGAGCAGAAAGCTGATGTCAGGCAACGTGTTAGAAAAGGGCAAAAAAGTGGAAAGGATGAAGGTGGCGGGTCTGATTTAAAGGAGGTTCGGGATGACGTCTCTGTTGCCAGCATGGCAGAAGTGTCATCAGACCTGAACCCTCAGGACCCTCTCCAGAAAGTGGTGCGGTTCAGTAGTGACATGAGTCTTCTACTGACTGGAGGCACAGATGGACACATCCGTGTCTGGGAGGTAAACATTGTCTTGTTGTGTTTCTTAGACCATTGGTGGTTTGTTGTGAACAATAATTTTGGTGATTCTAACGTCTACAAACGTCTGCGTTTTTGAAGAAGTAAGCAGTTGAACTGTTAAGATGACCTTTAGACCAGCCCGAGTTACAAATATTGTTGCCTGGGCCCAGGAAAGGTCCATTGGAATTGTTTTTCTTGATTGTTGATCTGCTTGATTTCAGTTTCCATCTCTGAAGAAAAAATATGACTTCAAAGCACATGAAGGAGAGATTGAAGATCTTGATTTTAGTCCAGAGAACAAGGTAAAACGCTGAAGGTTGTTTTATTTCTTTTAAGATTATTACGGATTAATTTATACCAATAATTGTATTTTCTCAAAGCACCTAGTCACTGTTGGCCGGGACTTTTCCTGCAGTGTCTGGAGTGGCAGCCAGTTGGCCATGGGACTTAATTGGCTTGAAACAAGGCCAGAAATACCCGCATCGACTTATCGATATATGGCTTGCCGGTAAAATAAAAAAAAAAGGAGGGGGGATGGCAGGGGTTCGGAGGGAAAGAGAAATTTCTTCATAATAAATGTTTCTGCTGTTCGTCACACCATCACTGTTCATACTTTTTCCAGTTTTGGGATGGTGGAGGACCAAAAAGATGCCCTGAGGCTTTACACAGTCCAGATTCCTCATAAACGAGAAAAGAAACCTTGTCTTTGCTACCTCACCAAGTGGGATGGCAAGAGTTTCCTGCCAATGCTGACGGCTTCCTGTGGCAATGAAGTCATCTCCACTCTAGCTATCAGGTAAATGCATGATATAACATGACAACCATGGATGCCTTGCGCACTTCCCCAAGTACTTGGCCTGGTTCTGGGGCCTCCCTGGGATTTGCTGTAGCTAGCACCCATCTCACAGGATGTTCTTGGATGGTTTGGGGTTGTTTTTATGTATTTTGTTCGATCAGTAGAGGACTTCTTGCTTTTTATTTAAGGCGTTTGATTGCAATGCAAATTGCAATTGCAAATGTCGGTTTAAAACACTTTGCGCTTAACCTGTGTGGTGTAATGTAACTATTGTTTTTTACCCACATACCTATTTGTGTGTTAATTAATCATGCTGTTGGACACGATGACTGTGATGAGAAGAATTCCATTCTGTTTCTTTTTTTGTTTTTTTCACAGTGAATCGGGTACATTTCTTGGCCTTGGGACTGTGACAGGATCAGTGGCTGTCTATGTCACATTTTCCTTACAGGTAAAAAACATTACGTACAAATACCTGAGTAGCCTTAACAACTCTGCTCCCTAACGGGTTAACCTTTTTTTTTTTTTAATGTGCAGAGGTTATACTATGTACACGAGTCCCACGGCATCGTTGTTACAGACCTCGCTTTCCTGCCTGACCGGCTGAGTGGGAAAAATATCAAGGGTAATCATGAAACGGCCATGCTAAGTGTAGCAGTGGACAGTCGGTGTCAAATGCACACCGTCCGGAATAGAAGTAAGCTGCGTCTCACCTTCTAGTGAACATGTTAGTGCACATGTTAATCTACGTATGCGCCTCTTATTCTTATTCCTCTTGTTTTTTTTGTCTGATTTCCTGTAGGATCCTTCCCCGTCTGGCTGATGCTGTTCCTTTCTTTTCTCCTGGTGGTGATGGCCGTCCTTTTCCTACAGTACCTTTTTCCAGGGTTGATCTAAATCACGCTTGTCTTTAGAAAAAAAAAAACGGGTTTAGTCTGTTCTTATTTTTTCCATGAGACACTTGATTGCAGCGTCGACATTTTTGTCGACCTCAAGTCGTGTTGTTTCGGCTGGATCTATGATGATCTTGTACTGTGGGAGAAAACTAGGATTCTTCACGATTGTTAATTTAAAAAAGGCATTGACATGCGCCCATGTTTTATAATGCTTTGGTCGATGTTTTTGTGCATAATCAAACGGTTGTTAATCATGCCGACATGAGTTTATTTGTATAAAAGAAATATTCTAGACAACCGAATTGTGGTGGTGCTCAGGGCATCCAGAAGCGAGAGAAATCTTGGAGTACGTCTCTAAATATTCATTAAAAAAAAATGAAAAAATGGTGGGAGTTTGGGCTTAAATTTACTCACAAGCAGCATCAGTTGTAATAGTAAGTAGTCATTTTTCAGCATTGGTTTGTTCATTCTATCTGATATTATTCTGATACATTTTGATAACTTAATGAAATGATGATAAATGGATATAACAAAGATATAATCATGCCTAATAGTGCGCTTCAACACAGGTGGAGCTTTATTGTCTCAGCCCTCGTCTTCACAGCCTGTGTGTATTGTTCCGACCAATTAACCCATGACTGGGCAAATATTGGTATAAAGACTTAATTCACATGAACAAGCCATGCGTGTTTCCTAATTGATGGTGAATGGTGTTGCATCCACAATCGAAGCTCAACAGTTTTGGTAATGTCGCAGTGCTTGAATAGTGGTGAAAATGTTGCTGTATTTTGAACGGTGGTTATTGGAGGAGATGGCAGAAGGTGTGTGTGACACTGTCAGCCAGCACAAGCCATCCGATCGTAGGACATCCTCCAGACAGCCTCTTCACTCTTTGGATCACCTGGAGAAGTCGGCCAGAGCTTCAGCCTCTTCAGGCCTGTGGCATAAATTCTGAGAGAACTGAGCTTGTCAAGTGTGACACAATGAGTACTGTACCCCCTTGAGCCCTCCCCCCAACAAAAAAAAATAATTAACAGCAAATCTATCTTCAAAAATCCTTATGACATCAAAACTCAACTGAGAAAAAAAATGCAAATGTTACAAACACCGAGTCATTCTGAAGATCTAATCTGATCAAAATTGGTGACAGAAATGAGAAGACTGAAAATTATAAATTGGCTGCTTATGCCAGATCCTTTTTATTTGCATCTTCCTAATATCATCAATCACCAACATACAAAGGAATCTGAGAAACTTGTGATTGGGTGTGGATGCATGTGTAGAAACAACAAGGAAATGACAATTTCCACAGCTGTGTGTTATTTCTAGTTTTGTGAGAAAAACAGCAAAAACAGACATGATATATATTTTTGAACATACAAAATACCTTAAAAAAAAAAAAAAAACAGGTCACCATACTCCACATTCTTCATGTTCTGCTTCTGCCTAGAGGCATCAAAACCAGAACACAGTCTTTTAGGTTGAGACAGATAGTGTCCGCATTTCTTATTCCAAACTACTTCCTCGATGGTGCATCTGCATCTTCAGTTTCTGAATCCTTGTCCCAGTCTTTCATGGTGGCTCCCATCATAAAGTCGTCATTGAGGACACTCCAGTTGGGTGTTCCTGGTCCTGACTCGGCCTGCAATAATCACAAGTACAGCATGAGTGCACACTTCAACTCTCTGCAATACATATTGATTGTTCACCTGATGGCTTCCCAGTTCTTGTGAAATACACAATTATTTAGATATAAAGCGCCGCTAGTAATCAAATCAGCGTAGGGCTAAGCATTGCCCGTTGCATTGTGGGACATGAAACTAAGCTTGCCCCATCCTTCACCCAAGACAGGAAGCCCAAGTTGCCAGGTCTTCTGCACTGCTTTAAAAGTTGCTCAGACCATCGTCAGAACTTTGCACCTCCAGCCCAGGTGCCCAAGGAGATAGAAATGGCAACTTGATACTCATGAAAATTGTATCAAATGTCTCAATCTTTCGGTTTACATAACAACTCGTGATTTTTTTAACCAAACATTGTCATCATGAAACCGTGACATGAACCCAACCATGAATTTTGTGAACTGTTACACACCAAAGTGTGAGTAAACATGTAAAAAAGACAAAAAGAAAAAAATATGAATACAGTGAAGTCTGTGCACTTCTAGATATTTAGTTGAATGATAGAAGAATGAACGACAACACAAAGCCATAAGTGGACTTACTGTGGACTTTACGTTATTGACAGAGCCTTTGCTGCCCCCTTCTGTCCTTCTCAACACGTCGATGAAGTCTTTCTTGGAGACAGAAGAGAGAAGCTTGGCCTTCTTCCTTTCTGAGGAGCCGCTTTCCTTCACAGAGTTATCAACTGTCTTCTGATGTGTTCTCACAGCATTGAACAGCTGCACCACACCCCTGAAAATTAAAAAAAAAGATGCTGTATTCACAATTCATGTGTGCAACTTGAAAATAAATTGTTCAAAGAGAAGCTACTGACAGACCTGGTGGCAATTCTCTGCAGAGCTCGTTCAGACTCGCGGTCTTTTACTACGCTCGGTTTCTCCCGGCACATCGTCTCCCACACTCGCTTCTTGTCAACCTATTGGACACACAGCAGTAAACATTTTTTTTTTAAAAGGCAAAAGAAAAATTATTACATATTTCACAAAGGGAAAAGAGGATGAGAACAAGGAACTGAAGATGAAAATAAATTAGTCCACTGTCATAATGGACCACTTTGATCAATTTTTCATGAAGTAAAAAAATAATAATTTACTTGGAATGTTAAAATTTTCAAAAAATAAAAAAAATCCCAGCACATATTGCTAAAACAAACAAGTTCCTTTGACTTATTTAAGGCATTTAAGGAAGCTTGCTTGACAGTAAGTTACATATTTTGGCCACTGTGTGGCAGGCTTCCTTAAAAAGTGGTGGTGCAAGATGGCAGCTAACTAGGAGCAAGACCCTTATTGTTTTGTATACAGTGTCTCACAAAGGTGAATACACCCCTCACATTTTTTCATAGGACAACACTAAAGAAATGACACTTAGACAAAATAATCAGTGCACAGCTTGAATAACAGTCCAAATGTACTGTCCAATCAAAATAACTCAACACACAACAATAACTGTCTAAACTGCTGGCAGATAAAGTCAATCCACCCATAAGTGATAACGTCCAAACTTGGACCAAAAATGTCAATATTTTGTCTGGCCACCATTATCTTCCAACTCTGTCTTCACAGGTTTCCACTAGAATCCTCTTCTGCTCCCCCATAACGACATCATGAAGATGGTGGATGTTAGAGACCTTAACCTCCACCTGACAAAGGTTTAAATAACAAGCTCACCTGTTTCTTTCTCTCCAGCAGCTCCTGCTTTGCCTTCTCTTTGATTTTGTCCAGTTCTTGGTTCTTCACCAGAATGCTGCTTGTGCTCACTGGCGTCTTCTTCCCCAGGATTTTTGCCATGGCCATCGCCCAGCCGCCATTACCGGTGCCACCATGACCATCTTCATCCCCTCCATCCTCATCCCCTCCGTCCTCATCCCCTTCGTTTTCATCCCCTCCATCTTCATCCCCTCCGTCCTCATCCCCTCCGTCTTCACCATCGCTGCTCCCTTCACAACCTTTGCCGTTTTCTACATCGTCTCTCAATGTATCGGAATGTTCGTCATCGCTCCCTTCTGCAGAGTCACTCTGGAGCAAAGCATCGTTTCCTAAAGAAAAAAAAAACAAAAACAAGAATTGTGTTAAACACACAAGAGCTGTGATGGTCAACATGGTCCAGTTCACACACATACAGACAGTAATGAAAAATCAGACACACTCATGTTTTGATGCCAGCAGATTTTTTTTTAACCTCTATTTTATAATAGGTCTGCTTGACTAAAAGGTTTGGATGCACAGAAACATATATAAACTCAGTGGCGGCACTGACCAGCTGCCTGTGGAGATGGCCAGTCCTGGGTTACAAACCTATGGCTGCAATTTTCATTTATTTTCGTTTGCAGTTCCTCTGCTCTTTCATATTGTCTACACCTAATAATAATTATAAATAGGGTGTCATTTGCGCATTGCAATCTGTGCAGATCACCAACATCAACAAACATGCAACATCTCACGACGACAGGTCAAAGAAAAAACAGCCCAATAATTTCACGCCAACTTCAATTGTCTGATAAAAAGGCGAAAATATCGGCGTTTTTATGGGCTATAAGAACACAAACAATCATATCATATCATTGACAACAAAAAAAACACAGTAAAACAGTCGTGACAGATACAGCACACTCTATGGCTAATATATAAAGTGCTTGACAAACAACAGATCTTACAAAACATAGTAGGTAAAAATTGAAATTCACTACCAAATCTGTTACTTGTTATCCATACATAACAATGAAATAAATCTTTCTACACGCTTACCCGATAATCGGACATGTGATTCCACCACGGTTTCCATCGTGGAGTGCACGTAAAACTGGTCCGTGGAGTACAAACGGCACGAGGACAAATGTTCCGCGAGGAATCCTGCTCGGTAACACCGCCTACTTCCTGGTTACGTCAAACCCCTACCCCTTACTTATGAATGCCGATGGATTCACCTGCATGATTAATGGTTTAAATGAGCAACTACCCCTTTTCCCTCGACGTAAAAACATTTTCCAACCGAGGGAATATGTCTGTCGGAAAGGTTGTTCAGAACATGGACATTAAAAAAACGTCCATTTCTCAAAAAGCTAAAAGTTGAAATACGAATTTTACACCTTTTTGTTTGTATTGAAATTTAATTCATGCGTCATAATTGATGAAGACAATGCGACGAACCTGTGCAGCACCATCCATCAACCTAACACTTTACAACTGATATAAATAGGAACGTGGACATTCAATTGTCTATTTTTGTCTGTAATGCAACGGTGTTCACTTGTTTTCTATTATTTTTCCAACTTCATTTCAATTCAACAAAATTACCAAACAAATGAAAATGATCAACAAATAGAACTTTGGATTCGGGGCAAGCAACTATTTTGATTTTGGAAGTGTTCCAAAATTTTCGGGACATTTTGCATGCCAAAATAAAAAACCAAGCAAAATTAATGTCATCAAGAATAAATGTATTTTAGAGTAGCATGAAACTTGCCACAACCTGACACGCAGGCATTGCAGAGGTGCCACCAAGAAACCAGGCTTGCCCAGCACCAAAGGTTAAGGTCAGAGGTCAGTGTTCATACCACATACCTCGTGACGCAATGAAAATAGTAGCACCACATGCATAGAAAAGGGTCCCAATATCACGTTGTTTTTTGAGGCCCTGGTTTAACAGCTGGTTTGCTGGCCTCTCCATCTTTGGTTAGGGTGGTTAGGGGTACAGCATACATACCAGTCGTGAACGTTGGTACCTACCATGCCAGACAAGATTGAGAAGCTGTTAAAGAACGCATTAATCAAAGAAAGGAGTTTGCGTCTGTGTCTTAATTACCAGCAACTCAATAGCATGACCTAGAAGGACGCGTTCCTGTTGCCACGCATGGAGAGTCATTGGAATTTCTGACAGGGGAACACTGGTTCTCTACCATGGATTTGGCTAGTGGGTAAACCCAGGTCCCGGTTGCTGAAGAGGATTGGTCTAACATGGCATTCTGTACTCAATTTAGTTTGTTCAAATGGAACTGAATGCCGTTTAGGCTTGCAATGCCCAAAGTATGTTTCTAAGACTGATGCAGAGAATCTTTCTCGGATCAGCGACATCAGTCAATGCTTTTCTATCTGGATGATATTGTTGTTTTCTCCATCAGTGTACAGCAGGACGTCCAACGGTGAGAGGTGGTACTTAGTCAGCTAAAACAGGTGGGCCTGAAGGCGAAGCCCTCCAAATGTGTATTCTTTTTTTAACCTGAGGCACGCTACCTTGGCCATGTTATTTCTGCTGAGGGTGTCTCCACAGATCCATGCAAGATTGAGGCTGTGGCCAAATGGCAGCCCCCTAAAGCAGTCCCTCAGCTCTGATCATTCTTGTGCTTTGCTAGCTGCTACCTCTGCCTTGTGGAAGGCTTTGCAAAGCTGGCTGCTCCCCTCCACTAACTTGTAGCTGTATGGGGAGGTGCCAAGTCCAGACCAAGGAACACACCTAGTGTCACAGAGTACTGTACAGAGGAGTGCCGGACAAGTTTTGAGGCTTGTAAATTGCATTCTTACAGAGGCTCAAGAAACAGATCAAGGATTGTTGATGTGGCTATAGTTTCATCCATTGAATCCATCCATCCACTAAGACCAATGATAGTGTTCAGTTCATCACTCATTGGTATTGATACCTTCTCACGTTGTGATTCAATCAGTATTTTCTGTTGGTAGACTGAAAGACGCAAACCTGACTGAGTTAACAAATCTGGAAAGCAGTTGGAATTAAACAAACAATTGTTGAGGTTCTGAGCATGTTTGCCAGCCAACTGCTGAAAATGAGTATAATGTAAGGTACAAAGGTACATAATGTAAGGTGAAAATCATTCTGCCTCGCACCGGCTTTACCAGAATTTCCCATTCCTCCAATGAGTGACACTCTTTACCAGTACTTCTCTACTCTTTATCAGTGATCTGACATGCTTCTGACAGGTACAATGTTTGCACCATCACCCATTGGCAATGGAGGGCAGATTGAGGCTGGAAGTGAACAGTTACATGGATGACTACAAATCCTGTCCCTGAATATGTGTTTCAGGTAGTCCCACTGCACTGTAAATAGAACAGATTTGAGACTCAGAGATGTTCCTGCATGTCTGGAGGACTTCCTTGCACTGATTTATTGGTGCCAGAACGGTTTCAAGGGAAACAGAGGTACATGGGAAGATGGCTCTGATTTTGATGTGGAAGAGTAAATTATGCACCATTAAAAAATTGAAGGGGAGGAGATTGCATCAATATATAACTTGCTTGGTTGGTGCATGGACAATTTACTTTGAATATACACGCTTGTAACATTTCTGTGACAAAAATAAATCAATAAAAATAAAATTGTTCTGCATATGTATTTATTATGTGTGTATTTGTTTGATAACCCCCACAAACATTTGAAGATCATTAATGTACTTCTCCACTTTTTTTTTTAAACATATAATAATAAAATAATAAAACGTTTCTGTCAACGAGATGCCTCTAGCATGTTGCATGAAATCCAGCGTCCTTGGGAAAATAATCAAAGTCCATTTCAATACTATGTTGTTGTTTGTGAAGCAAGTGTATGGCTCTCATCCTGTGATCCAAGCAACTGCTTGAAGCAATTCTTTGTACATCTCCCATTGTGTGTGGATAAAATCCTGTACTGCTTCATTCTGGACAGATATAAAACGCTGTAGCAACGTTTGCATTGTTTTTAACACACTTGACTTGTTTTGGATGTCTTTTCTCTTCTCACTCAGCAATACTTCGACTACATCTTGGATTCTCGTGCCACCTTACTTGTCTCATGGGAACCAAGTAACGAAGATTAAAGTGAAGGGTAATAAACAAAACAGTCCCAACAAAAACAGCAGAATGACACGGCGAGAACCTTTAACCCCAAAGTCTAAAAGGGGTGTCCAAAATGTCAATGCAAAACTGCAATCGAAATGCAGTCCCACGACGTGGGAACCAAAAATAATTATCTAGGCACTTTTTTTGGTTCACCTTACGGACGACTTGGTTCACACCCATCTCCACATTCTACAATCCAAACCTACCAGCAGTGGCAGAGCCAGAAATGTTTCCTTGGGGTGACCAGGGTGACTCACATAGGCAATAAGTAGATGCCTGAAATGTCTGCATGACTGTTTTTATTATTTCTAATTGTTACTGTAGTTGTTTGTGGGCTCATGACAGTCGGTCTATGAATTAGAGAGCAGGAAATCTTCACCACCTTTGACATTAATAATGAACCTATATCAGCTCATTCCTACTGTCCTAGGGTCAGGGTTACATTAAAGTTCCTCTTTTGACTTTCTTGTTTTCCCCAAGAACAAAATCCAGGACAATCATCAAGTCAGAAATACATGTGAAAAAAATAAAAATAAAAAAAGGTACTGTACATCAATCAACAAAGGCATGACTTGAGATGCTGCAGTGTGGAAGTGTAATAAGGCGTTTTGTGAAATTGCCCTCCCCCCATCGTCCCCCGACCGGCCGTGGGGGATGAGGGGTTAATTAACCACGTAGCTCCGCCCCTGCTTCTTCTCCTTTCCCACAAAACAATTGCCATCAGTGGTTTCTCTGCTCGTTCTGCGGCACAACTGGAACTTGTAGGTTCACTCGTCCCAGTCGAAGCAGTCATTTCCTTTCCCTTTGTCATTTGCCAGGATTGTTGCCATTGTTCTGGCACTCAGTATCCTTTTCTGATCTTGGTTTCCCCCGTTTTTAATCCCTCGTCTCACATTTATATGTTTTTACCTATTTGGGTCTGTATTTTTTTCCTTTGCCTGAGCCAAAGAAAAGTTCTGGATTTGCTTACACCCTGAATGTCAGACCTCTTGTGGGCGCCCTCTATGTCTTGATCACACATCTTTTTTTCTTTCTTTTTACTTAGAGCAACTGTTCACCCCAAATGACATTTCAGCTATTCACTACTCCCAGTTAGGTCAGCGGAACATCTGGCAACCTGACAATCTCTAAGCTACAGTCATTCATGAGTTTTGAGGAAATTAAATAACTAGCACACTGCTTGTGTGGGTTTCACCAAAGTGGCAAGAATAAGCAACAGTCAATTTTTTTTTCTTTTTTGGAAAACAGTATTTTTCAGAGAACCAGAACATCTAAACAATGCAAACCATGCGTGGATATTTTGTTGTCCGTTACTTTGGAGTCCTTGGACACAAAAAGGCTTACAATGGGTGGAATTAATTCCCTCTCTAAAAGTTTTGTTGATTGGAAAGTGTCAGCATGGCTTCTATAGATACATGGGGGAGTAGTGAATAAGTAAAATTGTTAATTGGAGTGAACTACCCCTAAAACGATCAATCAACTAACGTCTTTTTTTTCATTTAGGCCGTGGAACAGCCAACTGCGGTGCACAAATTCAATACAAACATTCTGTACATTTTAGAGCAATTTCTTTTGTTTTGTTTTTTTCATTTTATTACTGAACTTACTGGGCATTTCACATTTTCTTTAGCTTAATCTTCTGTGCTACAATGTGTCTAATAGGGGACACAAAGACATAACAGCACACGAGCATTGGAGCTTGCTGGATTGGTCGATGGTGGATCAGATCAACTGAAAGAAAAGTAGAGAGCTGATGGTTGTTTGACTTTGGTGTGCAAAAGTATATTCTTTATTTTTATTATATATCCAACTTCATTTTTGCCCCAACCCCTTCCCTCTACCCAGCCCTCTCAACCAGTGGCATTCCCATGACACTAGTCACCGTCACTGTTACAATAGCCAATGAGAGCTCACCTGCAAAAAAGAAGGCAACCAAACAAAGAAGAGCAAAAAGGGGTTACTTTCAGTTTCTTTTTTCATGTTAAATAGTAATAAATACATTAAGATGCAGTGGTTCTTATTTTGTCATTTTTCTCCTAAGCAGAAGGATTAAAAAGTTTCTTTTTTTAAAATTTGTTTTCTACTTTTTATTTCTTTATTGATCTGTGTTGGATCATTAGCAGCAATCCAGACAACTTGTCATCATGATTAGCAGCACAGAGAGGAGGAGCTGTTTGGAGGAGAAACACGACAACAGAAAGAGGAGGAGATGAAGAAAGGCACGGGGAGGCAGGGGAAGAAACAGGAGAGATCCCTACAGTGGCCACGGTGGCTTTAGTGTCCTGATCTTCTCCTCTTTCCTCATCCCTCCATCCCCTGTATTCTTACACAAGCATCTGGAGAACAACAGAGGAGGACACAAACACCAAAAACAGAGTTGAACACCTCAGGACAGATTCCGAGTCCTGTCTTAACCACACAAATATTTTGAAAACCTGTTACTGTATTCTTGATGCAGCAATATATATATACAGTATACGTGTGCATATCCCATGTACGTTTTTCTGCAATTGTTAAGACTGCTTTTCTGTGGAAGCTTTTAGTATAAATACACTAATGCAATGGCTAAAAACCGAACAGATGCTCTTCTTCTACAGCCACCACATAAAATAAGATGGAAAAGCATGTTCTTTTCTCTCACTGTCCTCCTCCTCTCCAGGCTTAACTTAATAACTAATTACAACACACAACTCATCAAACGCAAAAAAAAAATAATATTAAACAACAATAATATATTAAAATCAAAATTTTCACATTGTCTTCCTTTAAAAGTACAGTCGCAACAAACGACAAACTAAAACAAAGTAAAAGGAGAGCTTTCTCGGAATCCTCCTCCTCCTTACTCCTCCTCCTCCTCCTCCTCCTCTGCTCCTCCTCCTCCTCCTCCTGTGCAGTACGAACCATCTTCTTTCACAATCTCCTTTCAGCGCAAAGTCTACCTCTTTGTCTCTGAGCTCTGGCTGTACTCGTGTAGTTGTAGGTAAAATTGTATGGCTTTAGGGCATGTTTCAGGTTTTATCAAGAATTGGCTGGCCCCTCCTCTGAGTCTGGCCTCCCTCTGCTTGCAGGGTTATTGTTGTTGGAGGCAGGGTAGTAGTCCTCAGGAGGTGGGGCTTTTGGCCCTGGTGCGCTAGGGGCTGTACGAGTCCGGAAGGCAGACAATCCAATTGGCAAAGCAAGGGGCAGTGAAGCAGAACCAAACTGTGAGGCCTCCATGGAAGACACCGCCCCGAGGTGGTGTAGACCTAGAGACACACCAACATCCATGCTGTCACTCATCTGGGGTGGCGATCCTTGTTGACCCCCAACTCCACTGATGCCCGTTTGTCCACCCTGTCGCAGGCCACGCTCACCATTTCCATGGTGGGAGTAAGTAGGGTGGGGGTGGTGGGGCTGGTCCAGGAAGTGCCGTTGGTGTTGTTGGGAGGCAGCTGGCTTGTGAAGCAGCAACTGGGTGTATGCTGGGTCCTGACCCCCACCTCCACCTTCACTGCCTGGCCACATTCTCATCTGCTGCTGAGAAGGAGCCTACAGAATACAACCAACATTGAGACATTTTTTTAAAATATAGAACTGTGATTCTGTCCTAAAAAGGAAGAATGTTAAGTTTGCAGGTGAGCTGAAAATGAGAATTCCGATCACGGGGCAAACGCTGTTGCAAGATACATAAGTCAGTGTCCTCTTTGCGTCAGTCGAAAGTCTGGATAAATCCAGAGGGTTGCGTTAGGAGGGATTAAACCTATTCCAAAGTGAACACGCAAGTCAATCCTATGACTTTCACACGGGATTGGTTCAGACTTGGGTTAACAACATACAAGAGAGAGAAAGAGCGAGTAAAAGTCAAGAGTCGAGTCCTGAGAGGGGGACCTTGAACGTTGGGATGATGACTGAATGAGCCAGACAGCTAGATGACTTTGGTAGCTGGAAGCTGTGTGGAATACTATAAAGCATTTTGGCCCTGATGATACAACTGTGGAGGTATTAAAGAGTATAGGGGGAGTGGCAGTAGTGTTTGAAAAGGTTGTTGGCCATTAAAGAGAATGGGAGAAGAGTGGAGGCGGACTTTTAAGGACTAGGGAAAGCTGTTGCAACTACAAAGTAATAAATGAATAATGGTTAATTAGCCACACAATGAGGTTATGGGAAAGGAGTGGACGCTAGGCTAAGGGTAGTGGTTTGGAATCAGTATTTAGTTAGAGAATGTTGATAGAGAGGTAGAGAGAAGGTCACAGGTGCTGCACTGTGCCTTTGTAGACCTATGTAGAGAAATATTGACAGGAAATGACAGGGTGCTGAAAGAAGATGTGTGATATTGCATGAGGAAATCTGCAGTAGCAGTATGAACAACAGGACATCTTATGTTGGCCTTGAGTTCTTGGAAATGAGCTGAAGATGGATATGTATATAAATATATATGTCATTGTAATTGTAGAAAATCCGACATTCTGTTTGAGCATTGTGTGATAACAGCGTAGGATGAAATAAATAAAATAGCTAAAAGATATCTGCAAATCCGCTCACTAAGCCTTCCACAGCGTGACTGAGAGAAGGGAATGCTTTTTCTTGACGTCGCTGGAAAACAGTCATACGGATGCGGGTGGTTGCTTTTTTTTTTTTTGGTGGCGCTGTAGAGCGCTGTAGAACTGTCAAAACAGTGCAAGTCTGGAGTGATGAAGCCGCCCCAATGCTTCAAGACTTTTCACTTCTCTCTTTCTGCGTTTTCATTATTATTATTGGAAACTTGGCCATGTATAGAAGATGGATGGATGGATAATGCTATGTTTATATCTTGCATCTAGCAAATGTGTGTACATTGCCATTTGTTTATTGTTTAATAACACAATGTTGGAGGATGGGTCCAACAGCTCTAAAATGGAGTGAGGAAGAGCAGAGTTGCATGCATAACATGAACGCACAGCTGGCCCGGTTGATATGGAGTTGCAGACAACAAGGTCTGAAATCCTTACTTCATTCAACAGTCTGTTGAAAACTGAACTCAATATTCATTCATTAAATATTAAATAACATTTCTTGAAAAGCTTTAATGCTTGTACTTTGATTAAAGTTGACAGAGAAGCAGTTTGATGTGTACCTGAGGGCTGGTCATCTCATAGTCTGAATGCATAACAGCAGAGTTGTAGTAGCGATTACTGTAGCGATAGTTACGGTTGTCATTGGAAGAACCACTGGACCCACCTGGAAACAAAGAAAACAGGAATTACCATCACATTCACCTGTTGGTTGCAGTGATGAAGTCGTTGAAAAATAATTTCATCCTATGCTATCTGACAATCCTATCAAAAAAATCTGTCTGTTTTTTTTGTACAATGCTTTGACCACTTTGCCAGTTGTTCATCTGGTTTCTAAACCACATTTGTTACACAGTGTCACCTGCCATCCAGCAGAGATGGAGTCTCATCATTAGCATCTGGTACCCTGCATCTCATGCCTCAACTGCAGACCTACCAGAGCTAGAGACAGAGCTAGTAGTGGAGGTTGAATGGGAGTGGTCCATAGCAGGGGAGGTGGATGTAGATGAACTGGTGTTGGTTCCTTCATCTGTCGTTTTCTTGAAGAAATTGTGCTGCAGGGCGTAGAATGGTGTGATTCGGCTTTTCGGATCGTAGTCCAGCATGCGCAAGATCAAGTCTGGAAGAGGACAAACACCACAGTGGTTTTCATTACAGGTGCGACATGCATTGGTAGGGTGCGCAGTTGCAACTAACTATATTACATTATATATTGTATAGTATTGCATAACACTTCAAACACCTTTATCTATACTTGCCACTTTTTTAATCTTTTCAACTTTGTATCTTTGTAAAATTTATATTCAACTTGGCATGTTTTAATTTTTTTTTATTTTTTACACTTTCTTTATTCCTTGGATGCAGAATCACGTCGGGTTCTGCCACACTGACATTTCACTGCTGTGTAGCGTAACACGTGATAAATAAAAAATCTTTGAAACTTTGAATGTAACACAGTGTCTCCTACTACTACTACTACTACTACTGCAGGCTACTTCGACGTTTTACCTTTAAACTTTAGGTAGTCGCAAGGAGCATGTCCCGGCTCTCCTGACCTCCGACCCCCAGGGCCCCCAGTCTCAACGCCCAAAATCTCATGAAGACGGCGCGTTGCCGGGGGCTTGTACTCCTGCAAAACACAACACAGTCACACTCTGACGCACAACACACAAGACTGCTGTGCCGTCTCTCAGATGCTAACATAGCAGGACTTTAAGGAGTTAAAATCTGGACAAAAGATACAAGTTTTTTTTCACATGGTAAACTGTGTTCACGCGGTGTCACAAACCTTTTTCATATCCTTGTTCTTCTTGACTGTCCAGAGACCATCTGACAACTTGTCAAAATACTTTCTGGCTTTAGGAGCTGCATCCAGCATGTGACTGGGCGGGACCCCCAAAACCTCAACAATCTTATTCATTTGGTCAACCTGAAAAAGAGACGCACATAGGAACACACAAACAAACACACAAACCTCTGTAAGATTCTGGCATTGCTTTTATGTCACTGCAACCAACCGAAAGGGAAGTCACAAAAAAAAACAAAAAAAAAAACCTCTTTATAAGCAAAGACTTAAAAAATTATTTCAAAAAGAATCTTACCTCATTGGAGCCACTGAAAAGAGGCTCTCCTGTGTGCATCTCCACCAGAATGCAACCCAGGGACCACATGTCGATGGCCAAATCGTATGGCATTCCTAGCAGGACCTCAGGAGAACGGTAGAATCTGCTCTGAATGTACTGATAGATCTGAGATTGAGAAGAAAATGACGGCAGTGTGTTAAAAACTCTGCACTCATATATCACAGCACACGATTTTCTACACCCGCTTCCCCCTGCATTCAGGGGGGGTGTCTGCTGGAGCCTATGCACTCATATATGTGTGCATATGTGATGGTGTGATGTTTATATGTATGTATGTATTTGAAGGTATATATATGTGCACATATATGTATATATATGTGCATATATATATATATATGTGTGTGTGTGTGTGTGTGTATTGTGGGTGTTGCTCACCCTCTGTCCGAGCTGGCAGGAAGATCCAAAGTCAACGATCTTGATGGCTGATCTCTTGGGGTTACAGAGGAGGATGTTTTCGGGTTTCAGGTCACAGTGGATGATTGACAGCTCCGGAGTGGCCAAAAATAATAATGCTGTAAACAGCAATGACAAAAAAACAACAACTGTGTTTTAATCATCTGCTCCTTAAACTGCTTGATTTACCATAAACTTTTTTTCTGTTGTGTTTTAGCCCAGGTTATAATTTTGTAATTTCAGCTGTGCTGTTTGACTGTCCATCAAAACCCAATCATCAGGGTAAGATGCAGTTCATATAACCACAGCCACAGGCCCAGGGGTTGGTCTGTCTTTGTTTTGTTCCACTAGCATTATTTTTAATAAAATACTCAAACTGTTACAAAGTCAAAGCCAAAAATCGATTCTGAATTACTGATCATTTCAACTTAAATTTAAATTTGGATTGTGACTTCATGATTCACTGTCTTACAGACTAGTCCATCAGCTACATACCTATATACCTGTATATTATGTATGTAATGGTAAAGACAACACAAAAAACAATAACCACGCAACAAAGGAATATTTGCTACACAAGTCTGTTTGTGGGCATTAATACCGCCTCTGTCCCATACATCTAAACGTCGGACCCACCTGTACACAGCTGTTGTGCAAACTTCCTGGTGAGGTTGAGGGAGACGCCCCTGAAATTGGTGTTCCTCAGCAGATCGTACAAGTTGTAGCTCAGTAACTCAAACACCAAACAGAGGTGGTTCCTAAACATAAAGTGACGCTTCAGGTGTACTGCCGGGGAGACAAGAGAGACACAGACACGAAAGTGAGGCAGTTTTACTTCACAGTGTACACTTTTCAAGCCTTTTAACTTTGAGTGGTTTTCTACAAACTAACACCTGAGGACCTGTGCAGATAACAAGGTTGACTAATCTACCATGTAACAAAACCAATTATAAACGCAGATCCTGACGCTGAAAAATTAGAACTAGCAAGTTGCTGCAGTGCAGTCACCACAGAGTGAGCCCACACTCCATGTTCAAATCTCCAGATGTGTGATGCTATGATGATATTCCGTCTTTCATCATCTCCTCAACCACTTTACATTTCATAAAGATGCAATAAAACCTTTTTTCAGAAATCGTAAGCGGCAGATTTATTAAAAATCAAGGAGTTATTATAAACCAAGCTAAAATTGTCTCTCGGGTCACACAGGCTCGACCTTGGTGAGAGTAAATCTGTAAAGACATTCAGAGCAACTTCTGTTCGTCATTTCAGCCAAATGAACTAAACTAAAATTGAAAAAGTGACGGTCGCGCACCTGCAAAACGACTCGTGAGCTACAAATGGATGCACGTCCTCACCTGTGTCTGTGTGTGTCTGTGTGTGCGTGTGCATGCGTGTGCGGTTCACTGTACCTATGTAATATTTCATCTCGGTGTCATGCTTATTCATCAGCTCCAGGAGGCGGAGTTCAATCTGTGCCTGATTTAGAAATGCCTTTTTGTTCTTGATGATCTTGATGGCAATCCATTCTTGTTCATGATGGTCGTACGCCTTCACCACCTGTGATCCATTTTTAAAAAAAATCAAACGTTTGGCCTTTTTGAAATGAAAAGCAAGTTACTAATCATAAAACAACATGAATAAAAACAATAAGAAACACTCACAGTGCTAATTTTAAGAGCATCACAACAACATTTCTGACAAAAACAGTAAAAACAAAAACCCCTTGATTCAAGTCTGAATATTCAAATTGTGTCTTGTCACTTGTACCTGTCCAAAAGAGCCCTTCCCAATCAGCGAGTCAATCTCATAGCGGTCCAGCCATTTCTCTCCATTTTTAACAATGTAGTCGTAATTATCATCATCGTAGCCATCGTTGAAGACTTTTCTCTCCTTCTTGGTACTGCTGTCCTCGGGTGGGACTTGCTGCGCCCGCCGCTTCTTTTTAGTATAATACACCTGAGCAGGAGACAGAGAGAGAGAGAAAAATCCCAAACAAATGACAATTGTTTAGTTTCTAGGTGACAAAATGGAAAAGATTGCAGAAAAAACTGTTTATCCCGTGTTTTGCGTCTAGATCAGCGGTGCCCAACCCCAGGGCCGTGGACAGATACCGGCCCGTGGGTCAATTGGTACGCGGCCGCACAGAAAGAATAAATAACTTCAATTACTTCTGTTTCTTTTATTAGCTGTGTCTGAAGGAAGATACGTCACTGCTAGAACAAAATCCACGAGCTAGCTAGCTAGCGAGCAAAAAGAATGAAAAGAAGTTTCTTTGCGAAGGAGAAAAGGCCCAGAGAGGAGACGGAAGAAGAGCCTTCAACTTCCAAGAAAAAGAGAGCTGCATTTAACGGACAACACCAGGAGTCGTAGTTAAACTACAGATTTTATCTCGACAGAAGGTTACCACGCACCGAGCCCACTCGGCTCTCTATTGAGGCAATGGAGCCTTCAAAACGGCCTTTTTTTTTATGTTGTTGCCGCAATGTTAAGAAGACGCTGCTAATAAAGTCGCTAATGACTACAAAGTGGATTCTAGTTTGTCATTATATTTGGAAAATACCACAATTTTCAGTTTTACGATAATATCATGGTTTTTTTTTGTGTCATATCTATCCACCTTATACACCTTAAAGGCCGGTCCCTGAAAATATGGTTTGACATTAAACCAGAATCAAGAGCATCAAACGTCCCTAATAAGTCAGAAACAACAAGTAGACAATATCCAACATGAAAAGGACAAAAAAACCTTGGAAAAACAAGAAAGGATGTGTGGAAACAGACGGTCGCAGACGAAGCGCACCTCATTGATGTGCTTGTAAGTTTTGATGAGGTCGACAGAGAGTTTCCTCAGTGGAGCATTGACAGGGTCTCTGAAGCTCGGGGGGATCCTCCGCTGGAGTATGGTCATATCAGACAGCACCTGGGAAAGAAAAAAGGCACAACAACGCCGACGTTAGCAAGCAGCAAGTTCAGCGAATGGAAATAGCGAAATTTGGAAATCCTTAATATACACCTGATCAAATAGTCTGTTTATGAATCTTTGGGCTCTCTGACCACCAATGCTTGTCCTTAGCTTGTATCAAGATATAGTTTTGTTTTCATATAAATGATACTGGGGCAGTAGCTGGTCCAAAAAAAAGCATTGCTTTCTTCTTTTACGTGAAAAGGAATACAAAAATAGACTGGACAGACAGCCATATGTTGTGGCACTGGCAATTAAAGGAGGAGTCACTCGAGAGGGGAGGGCGGAGTTGCAGATTCACTGGAGCAACGGGTTTACCTGCTGCTCGGCCATGGAGTGGATGGAGCTGAAGGAGGGGTGTGTATGTGTGTGCTGGCTGGTCATGGCTGGCTCAGCGAGGGAGAAGCCCTGGGCAGTGAAGGAGGAGGAGGAGGAGGAGGAGGAGGAGAAGGAGGAGGAGTAGGAGGAGGAGGTGGGCGGACATCCTGAGCTGCTGATACCTGAGAAGGGAGAGAGAGAGAGAGAGAGAGAGAGAAATGATGGTCATAATTAGTGTTTGAAAACCCCCAACATTTCTATTTCAGTCTTTATAACAATATGTAAAAAATGATTCTGTTCTGGCTTTCTATCACAACCTGATTCCCAGAGTGCATGACTTGAAATTACATTTTCTATATATACACACACACACACACACACACACACACACACACACACACACACACACACACACACACACACACATTTATATCCTGAACATTTCCTGTTGGACAGCCAATAGAAAGAAGTCAAGTAAGACACACGTGCAAAGTCACCTCTCACACAAAGACACACTACTGCTCCACATTCTGCTGAAGAGATTGTGCGCCTGCTGAAGCCTCACAGTGCCACATAGTGGTCGAGGTGCAGATGTGAGAGGCAGCCAGACCCAGACCAAATGGATCAAAATGCAGCATGAATAACTCATAATAAAAATTCTTCTTCTTCTAAATAACTTCATATAACGTTCATGTATATAATTTTCATTTATACATAACTTTCATAGTAACAATTAGCAGACACTTTTCTAACAAAACTACAACGGTGACACGTAAAGTTCAAGTTGCACTGCAACAGTTTCTGAGCTACGACCAGATAATAATACACAGATTATGTACTAAGCAAAGAGTTCCAGTATACTCCAGTTCAAGATCAAGCACTTCCTGTCACTTCCTGTCACATAACACACACCTCACTGGTATCACCTGACAGGTTAGAAATATGAACATTTATTTGCATTTCTACTCAAAACCACTGGACAAGGCCAGCGTGCTATGTAGTGCACTGTACAAGGGTACTGTGCCCCATGACGCAAAATCTTTTTTTTTTTTAAACACAGATTTTTCTCCAAATTCCAGCTACTTCAATAAAATCTTGCACATAGACATTTCTATTGGATACATAGACATATATGACACCTCATTCTCATCTCAGCCCATTAATCACTTTCAAAGTATAATGAATTATGATTATTATGATGATGATTATTAATACTACTACTATTTTTAATATATCACATTGACCAACACTGTTGACCAATGAACCCAGAGAAATTTGTTTCAAAAGAAGTGTGTTAATGTCTAGGACCATCTGGTGGTGAGACAGCAGTACTGTGAATATCCATAACATGTCCGACTTGATCCCACACTGTTCTTATAGAAACAGTAAAGGGTTGCTGGCACAATACAGTGGCCTTCTTACAAGCTGACCCACTCTTGCTGTGTAGACAAATACTTATTACAGGTACGTGAAAGTACAACAATAATGCGTTCAGTGAATTTATAACCCTAACTGAAAACATACATGTGTATTTGTGTTCCCACAGATCTCTACTTGGCCTTTAAGTATTTAGGAAAAGAGAGAAATGATCTACAGATACATACTGAGCTGTCATTTCTATAAAGTACAACTTTGGTTAAGGGGAGGATGGGAATTTTTCCTTCCTTTCTTACTTTTGTAAATAGTTCATTTTATTTCTTTACTTCTTTTCAATTCAGAATCACAGAAAACAGAATCATTTTCTTCTCCATCGCTCTACATGTTGCTGTAATTATATAAATTTCGCCAATGTGGGATAAATAAAATCATTCTAAGTGTAATTCTAAACAGGGATCACGGATTGATAAAGAAAAAAAAAAGAAAGGAAGGAAGGAATGAACCAGGAGCAGGCTGAGATATAATGTATAATAATAATAATAATAATAATAATAAATAAAAAGCAGACTGGAAAAAGTGAGTTTTTGTTGCTAAGGGAGAAGAGTGAAGCTGCTGCTGCTGCTATTAGGAGCCACTTGCTTAGTAAGAACGAGGGAAAAGAAGAGAGGGGGAAGTAGCTAATGAGTATTGCAGGCTGGTTGCTGAGACAGCAGTGAGTTTATTTATAGAGCGCTGGCCAGAAAGGCCTTGGATACCAATGGCGAATCAGCTGACGGAAAAAGAAGTTGCCTCGACCAATGGCAGCGCGAGGAGGAGGTTGCCAGACGGAGGAAATGCTGTGTCTCTTTGGCTCTTAAAGAGACTCTTCTGATTTTACAGCATGAGGCTGAATCTTTTTTATTTATTTATTTTTGCTCTATACCGCAGTGTGTAAATATACTCGTAGAGCTAACACACTAACACATTCTCAGGTACAATGAAGAGACTTGATTTCCATTTCTTGGTCATATGAAACATAGGAGGACAAATGCAATTAAAAAAAAAAAAAAAAATCATCTGAAGGCCTCTGAAGGCAGCGAGTGTGACACATGATACGTGTGTGTATATCGGATTTGGGTGTGTGTGTCTGTGTGTGTCAGTGTGTATGTGGGGGGGTGGGGTGGGAGTGGGAGGGTTTGGCTCAGCAAACCCCTTCCCAAGAATGGCATCATTGCTGCTCAGCTGCTCCAGAGAAAAGAGAAAAAAAAATGTAGCGAACAAATTAAGATGTATGTGTAATTAGTGTTAAAGTAAGTATACAGTTAGTATGAAGTAAGAAGGCACCGATGCCATTTTTGTTTTGAAACAGAATGAGTAGAGTACGAGTACTTGCATTTCAGTACTCAAAGATACCGGGTACTTATTAAGGCCATTATACATTATAGAATGACTTTGATTTTGATTGTAATTATAGTTTTGTTTTTCACAGATGTTCTGTCGTTTGAACATTGTCTGAACATTCCTCAGCATGTTTTTCTAGAACATGTTTCCCTGCAGTACAAACACAAATGGAATAAAATTGTCATGTACACACAGATATGTCGGTGTTGTGGTATCGGCATGTATGTTTTACGAGTACTCGACCCCGGTATCCATACCCGATTGACGGTGCACTGCCAATTGAATCAGGGATACAAACTAATAATTACACTAGCTCCTATGGTTCTAAGAAAATTCAAACCAATTATTGCAATCATCTGTCCAAATGTAAGAAAGTGAGAAAAAACAAACAGTAAGGAATGTGGCTGTACATTTGTATTCATAAAATAATGTAAATTATGGCCAACTGAGGACCTACTACGTTTATAAAGCAATGCCCCCCCCCCACACACAACCCCTAACACACTGAAGACTCAGCATTGAGTATGACATTATTCCAATCAGAAGAGTTGAAACAGGGCCCAAAGTTAAGTTAAGTTAAGTTCAAGAAAGCAGAAAGTTGATTTAAGTCCGCGTTTCTCCACTTGCGGGTCGCAACCCAAAAGTGGGTCACGCATCTGTTTTGATTGGGTCATGACTCCCCTTTATTTTCTTTTTCTTTTCTTTAAAAAAAATAACTGTATATGTGTATGTATATATAGATAGATACCCACTCACACCCATTCATTGGTGTCTGAATGGGTGAATGAGAGGCCTTTGTAAAGCGCTTTGGGGTACCGTGAATGCATGATAGAAAGTAGGTTATCATTTTCAATTTTTGAGAAATACATTTGAGTGCTGTGGAATAAATTTGGGTCGTGACTTCATGATAAGAAAAAACATGTGGGTCCTGAGACTCCACCAGTTGAGAACCACTGATTTAAGTGACTCTGAATGTGATGTAGTTGTCAATGGCCCGACACAGAGTGTTTGAGAATTTTCATGCAAAGTTATATCCAACTTGTTGTTGATGTTGTTGTTATGAGAAAGGAGATTAGCTAGATTGGTTTGAGATAATAGAAAGGCAAAAAGCAACTTTAGAAGCAACTCAACCAACTTTAACCAAGAAATGAGTATGAAATGTTGCAGCAAAACTGGAATACAGAAAAATAACAAAAGAAAAAAAATTGCCTGGTCTGATGGGTCACAATTGCAACTGCAACAACCAGATGGTATAAATTTTGGTAAAAAATATTTTTTGTAGAATTTGTTCCCCAGGTGAGGCAAACTGATAACCAAGGCATTACTTCATGACGCAAGCAAAGGTTGAGGTTAAGGAAGGAAGGGACATAGCAAGGAAATAAATGAATGAATGAATGAATGAATGAATGAATGAATAATTGCAAGCCTCAGAAACTCTTATACGGCTTCATTTGAGTTGCCGTGTAGTGGGTGGAGTAGGTCATTGGACTAAGTCTAATCAAATTGCTCAACTTTAAAATGTAAAAAAATAAATAAATTCAGTAATGCAGAGGGATTGCATCCAATGTGTCTAGAAATCTGAAATCCTTTCGGTGATATTTGCTGTGTGCAGGACCCATTGTCCAAATTTGTCCACAGCAAAAGTACAAACCTTCATCATCATCTCACAGTGTACAGAGTCAGAGCAGAGCTGCTTGACCTCTATAATAAAATGCACACACACACACACACACACACACACACACACACACACACACACACACACACACACACACACACACAGTAATGTAGAATAGCTCACGCATGTTGTTGCATGTTCTCCCTGTGTCTGTGTGGGCTCTCTCTCTCATTTAGTAAAATTTGCTGACGTAAAACGTGAAGACTAAGTTTGTCAATCCAACATACTTTTATATAAATTATATAAAAAAAATAAATAGAAGCATGATACTGTAACATCTGATTCACTCGGTTTGGCTCTTGTCTGCAGTTACAAGTAACATGTAATGCGATCATTAAATTGAGTATTTTTTATTACAATTGAAAAGCTGTCCGTCCTAACTTTAAACCAGACGCCAGTACATGAACTCATATGAAAAGAGACACATTCAGTTGAGACCTCAATAATGATGACTGTAAATAATGCAACCGTTCCTAAAATGTAAATATCTTGTTTTTGCTTACTTACTCTATAAATATTTTTTTCTTTTTGTTTAATATAATTTTCCTTCTCTTTGCACTATTGTTGCTGTACTATGCAAATTTCCCTAATGTGGGATTAATAAAGGGTACGTTCTATTCTGTTCTATTAATACAGAGAGCAGGCTGAGAGCAGAATTAACTGTGTCTGGAGGCTGCAACATATCCCACTAACAGCAATAGAGTATAGTTATTCATCCATCAGTGACGGCTAATTGTTCCAAACATAAAAATGAAACTTTTATTTTTGATAAAGTGAATTATCCTACAATATTTACCCTGAACTCTCACAGTTTCCATGGTCGTATAATGAACAAAAGGGAATGTGGTTATCTTGACCCGTGAGAAATATGAAACAAATACATTAGACATGGATGAATTTGTTTAAGAAAAAATTGTCAAGACACTTAGAAAATTGTTGTTATGGATAGATAGATGGCATTCTTTTAACAGAATGACTCAGCAAACTTGACTGCTAAACAAATGACTTGTATTTGCTATTTGTTAAATAAAAAGGTTTATGTCCTACTGTGATTACAATATCATTATGGGTGTCACTGCAAATGCTGTAAAATACCATATTGCTGTAAAGTAAGTGAGACAGATGAATGTGTTCAGCGGGCAAAGCTGTTAGGATGTTTATAAAAGTATTTTAAGTAATTGATGATATAATTGCATGTAGTCCTGATTTAGTCATTTTCTTTGCACTCAATCGGCCTTGTGACTTGAACATGTGACTTGGGAAAAAGCCCAAAAAGGGTTATGTGGCAGGCATACACAAAAAAACAGTTGTTTAAAAATTTAAATAATTTCTTGTGTAATTTTTGTTGACTCATGGATTTGGCTATTTATTTACATGTAACAACTCAGAAATCTGAATCCGACAGAATCAGCGTACTGCTCGAAGTATAAAACCGTGCTATTGGAGAAAGAAAGAAGTAGTACTTGCACTGTTTTCAATCGTCAATCAGTTTGAAAATGTTTAAAAAATAAATTGTAAAGTCTTTAACTAACAACTGACTTAACTAACTGTTGACTTGTGAGTGGTGACCTCTAGCAGACGTTTTGTTTAATGCCCAACCAACCCAAAGCAAAGATCATTCTGAGAGAATAAGGACAATGACGTTTCCACAAACAAATTACCCTCATGTCTCTTGGCAAATGACTCACTGGCTCCTGTTCTACTCATTACAATGAAATACATTATTTGTCAACAATTCTTTTTCCCTGAAGAAGAAGAACAGGAGCTCAAAAATAGTTGTGTAAATAGGTTTTTGTTGTTGTTGTACATGGTTTTTCCAATTTTTTTCCCATCACAATTGAGATCATTGTTCAGAGCAGTGTTTCTCAACCTGTGGGTCGGAGTTGGAGCTGTTTTGATTGGGTTGTGGCTTCATGGGCAGTCCCCCCCCTTTTTTTTAAAGAGGCATTTCTAAATATATAAATATATTTACAGAGAAAATGCTGGGCATTTATTTTACGGGACAAACAATTCAATTCAGTCATCTCAATAATTTATCTACTAGACATGAAAGAAAGTGGGCTAGCATTTTTATTTTTGTGGAATAAATTTGGGTCACGACTTCATGATGAAGAAAATAGTTGGGTTCTAAGACTCTACCAGTTGAGAACCACTGCACTAATGTGATGTTTAGCAAATTCTGGGACATCATGTTGACTAAGAAACATGTTGATGGCCAACAATAAGACTTTGTAAATTCATGCTGACCTCCTCTACCCCTTTGCCTTGCAAAACTATTGGCGCATTCTCCCTCCAGACACTATGTCAATAAATACTTCATACAGCTCATCAGAACCTTATGACGAGAACTCCAAAAAATGTAGCTGATCAAAAAATTTCCACAGAATGCAATTAAACACACTAAAAGGATGCCTCCAGTGTGCAAAATACTGGTGGGGGTCGGACCCCCTGCAGAACCATGACACCGCCTGAAAGCAAAATTTTCTTTCTTCAAAAAAGTTTAAAAAAAAATTAGCTACATGTGCTGCGCAATCAGCCGATTGGTCAAGCATGCCGAGGGTTTAACATCTTCACAATTGTGGCATCTCTAGTATGTGACAATACAATACACAAAGCAAATACTAATAATAATTTTTTTGTTGCCTTTTAAGTGAAAGGCACTACTGAAGTAAAGACGCCAATTTCAGACTAAATTAAACTATTTTTCAGGCGAAAAAGAAAGAAAACAAGATTCGATGTTTCAAAAATTATTTCGAAGTGCAGATGGAAAATAAATTAGTGTCTCCCTAAATTTGGTTAACCATCTGCTCTGTTTCATGTAAATGATTACTGTAACTTGAACACTGTACTGGAAATAGCACTATATTTTACTTAAATATAAGTAAAATAACTTTTTGATGGATGTAAACAGATCACATGTGATAACTGCAGTAGCTACTATAGTAGATTACCGTAGTTACCAGTTCTGATTGTATGTAAACGGGATACATCAAGAAGTCTTGATTAGACATAATTCTACTGCAAAAAAACAAGGCAACTTAACAAAATCAACCAGTTAACAATAACAAAATTACACAGAACAAAACTTGAACTGGCTGCGTTAGCGATGCCCATCTCCATGGCGAATATTGGGCAGCTGCTAACAAATATAAGGAATAAGTAAATACCAAAATACATCATTAATCGTACTCATAAAATGCGTGCAGATACTGCTACACCGATAATAGACGTATATGTATGTATGTATATGACAATTTTGTTAAATTTGTGTTGCAGTGAAACTTGTTCTACGCTGAAGTACATGCTGATGAATGTTGTTCAAATAACAGAACATCTGTGGAAAAGAAAAATCAAAGAAATTCTATAATGTCTAATGGCCTTTTTAAGTACCCAGTATTGGTATTGTTGAGTACTAAAAAGCAAGTACTCGTACTCTATTCGTTCTGTAAAAAATTAGTATTGGTGCAACCCTAGTAAAATCTAACAAGCCCTTTCATCACTGGCATCTTAGCATCTTTAGTTAGCTGGATGAATGGAAGAGCTCTAACAAAGAAAACGTTGGCAATGTCTTGTTTAAATAATCTCAGGAATTGCACTGCTTGGGAGAAAATGTTTTTTGGGGGATCTGTTTTACTTTACTGACAACACATCCTTGTTCACACCATGTGAAGAATAAAATGCAGAAAACATAGCACTTTAACACTGTGCAAAGGTACAAAATTGCAGAGCCTCCAAAAATAACCCTTTGAGGTCACAGGTGCCAGAGACGACGCCACAACGTGCTTCCTTGTCAGCCGTATTATTTGTATTATCAATTTGGATTGGAAAATCAAAAACTACTGAATCTGCATGATCAAACCAGTAAAACACCATTTCCTACAAAAAAAAAAAAAACAGTTTAGCCCTTACAGATATTTGGTAATGCAGCTGCAATGTGCAGTGCACTTCATGTATTTTATGATTATTTGTTGATTTTTTTTCCTCATTATAAATTCCTCCCAGTTGGCACTGGAGAACGAAAAAAAAATGTTGAACTTGAACTTTCTTGCTAGACAGTATACATGAAGAAAATTTGTATTTAAAAATACCAACAGTGTCAGAGAAAATAATATTTAGTGAAAGCAAAATGAAAACCACAGTTCTCTGCAAATACCGTGTAAATAATTGTAAATAGTAATGTTTGGAGTATTTATTTGTTACCCCTTTGTAAATAAGACTTGGAAAAATAGTTCTAGAGTCAAAACAAAACTTCAAATATGTTCTAAAGGCAATCTATTATATTCTGTGTGCTTCCATAAAGGTCAATACTGGAACGTTGGATTCTGTTTTCTCTTTTGCATTGATGTTCATGTTACTTTCCATCCATCATCACTGCAGCATATGGTAGCCTGATTGGCCACGCTGTCCAAAGAGAAAAATAGATTTGTGACTGTAGCTAACCTGGTTGTGATGGTACAGGCATTAGTACAAAAGGAGAGCAAATGAGCCAAAAGTCAGGAAGTAGCAGTCAGGTGCACTTGCTGAATGATATTTGTATTATCAACCCTCCGTAAATTATGTTAGTTTTGTTGGAGGACATCAGTATACATAATGTGCAAAAAAGTAGAAGAAAAATTTGTCAATATTACAAATTTTGAAAGATCAACCACAACCAAAAAAAATGTCATTTGAAAATGAATAGCAAATAGCAAAACGCTGAAATAAAAGTTGACTGATTGATTAAATTATGTAACATTATTGCAACACACACAAAGCAAATACTAAGTACTTCTTTCTTATCTAAACCACTGGGTGGAGTGACAACTGTGAGTTAGAGACAAAATATAATAATGTTTTCTAGGTTAGAAATGAAATCATTATTGCTATCCACCACAAAGTCTTCCAATGAGCCACATTTTATTCATTAAGTCGCGACCCAAATTTATTCCACAAAAATAAAAAACCCTAACCAACTTTCCACCTCCATTTTGTTCAGGTGGTGTCACTGGACCCCCGTGTCTCTGAGCACAGTCTCTGCTCCCCAACTGTGGAACTCAATGCCATCGGACATCCGAAACATTGACTCATCTGATCAAGATAGCCTACTCGCTCCGACTGCGTTGTTCCATTTTCATGCATGCATCCATCCATTTTCAATATCCCCTTCTTCCTGAGCTCAGGGTCACAGGGGTTTGCCAGAGTCTATCCCAACTGTTATAGGGCGAAGGCAGGATTTGTTCCATTTTATTTTATTATTTATTTATTTATTTAAATCATTCATTCACAAATTAAGACTTGTGGGCCACAATGGGTTCTAAAATGTGACAGCGGGGGTGCCGGAGCAGGATCAGATGGATGGAATGTTTGGTGGCCCACCTCGTAGGAGAAAAAAAAATACATAATGGGATATGTACAAAAGATGCTTTAATGTCAATTGAAAATGAACAAAATCGAAGTTAAGGCAAAATATTTGTCTTTGAAGCCCCACGGTATTTAACTCTGTTTTGAAAGGACTCTTAAAACACTGAAAAATGGATGAAGCACAGCTATTTTATGACTTACTTACTATGAAAACATTTCCACAATTTGGAGTTAACTGTGTATCCAGTTCCAGATTCAGAGCTGCTTGAACAAGATTTGAACTAGTTCAATAAACTCTGGAGTATAAACGCCTTAAGTGACGCACGTGCACCAGGACGACACAAGAGCAAATACTATATGTTGCCATGTCAACCGTCAACGTTCTTTCAGCCGGCTGGAACAAGAAGTTTTCACATGCTCAAACTGTGAATTTGAAAAGACTGTTAGATGGAAAAAAAGAAAAAAAAAACACTGCTGCAGTAACAAAACAGAAAAGTATCATTGGGAGAAAATCACAAATGAGTAAATTTGCCACTTAAATCGTTCTTTAATTTTACATACACTTGAATCGTATTGACCGCAAAAGATAAATATATTTTTTGGCCCATCTCCACTTCCAAAAAATAGGTTTCGAAAACAGCTTTGAATAAAATATAAACAATAAAATCAAAACTTGCGATCCGTATTCTGCAGGAAAAGACAGAGGATTGACGTCAAGATTCAAATATAAGTATTATCAACTTGAGATAAAGCATGGTCGTCCTATGAAGCAGCAATTTGTGAATTCATCATTTTCACAGTGAATCTGAACTATCGCAAAGTAATGCAGCCTCCTTGCTACACGTTCCTCCACGATAGCACATGGCGGCAGGTCTGCCACAATCACACCAATGTTCATTTATTCCAACAGGGGGCAACACTTGGCAACAGGGCACAATTGCTGTGCTGATTTGGGGGATCTAATGAATAGTTAAAGAATTGTTTGATAGCAGTTAGGAAGAAGTGAAGACAAAAGAAAGTTTACACTCTGTTCATGGGTCACTCTTTCATTAATCTGTGTTTTCTTATGAATTTTGCTCCCTTAAATTTTCTTTCTGTATTATTTCATGTTAAGGAATTGTTTAAAAGCAGGTAGGAAGCCTTGTCAAATCTGCATATTCAAAATGAAATTGAAAAACATTTGGGGCGTAAACGAGTTTTCACTAAACCCGATTTCCTGGAAACACTCTGCAGAAGAGCACTGTTCGCTGTGTTTTGTTCGTTTATTTGTGCCCAAATGCACTGTGCTTAGGTCATCTCCTTGTTTAGTCCACTGGATGCTCCATTTGCTTTCACATTGACATGAATCACACCAGGGTTCATTTCAAATATACCAAAACCCAGTTTGCAAAATAGTGACTAATGGTCACAAAAATAAATAATAATTAGCATCAGCTTGTCTAATATTGATATTGAGAAATATATTATTCACAAAAGGGAAAAGGGAGCAGTGGGTTTACACCTGGCAGAAGAATGAATAAAAGCCGATGTTACTAGCTCTAATGCCAAAAAGTTGCATCCATGAAATATTTTGAGGATATTATAGGCCTCCTGCATGTTCAGGAAATTTAGATTGGTATTGAGAAACAATCAGGAGGATGGGGACCAAAGGGGGTCTTCCCGAATATTGACTAGTATTTTGCACACTGCCAAGACCCACCTTTTTTTCATTTTTTTTCTTCATTTAATCGGACCAGAGTTGTGCTTGTGTTGGTCTGTAACAAAGTCCATATGCGCTTTTACACTGAGCTAAGAGCAACTGAGGCAATAATGCAGCAAATTGCTATTTTGAAATATCAAACCTGTGGGACGTTTTTTTTTTCCCTTCAAAGTATGCTATTGTATCATCATATGTTTAGACCAGGCATGGACAAACTACGGCCCGGGGGCCATATGCGGCCCGTTAAGCTTTGTAATTTGGCCCTCCGAACTTGAAGAAATTGTATTAATAGTAAGTAAGTCACAAACCCTCCGGCCCTCCATTGTGAACCCATCATGGCCCACCAGGCAGAAAGTTATGGAACTTATGTAGGAACAGGTTCACAGGAAAAATCAAATTGGACAACTCCTCTTAGAACTCAGTTGTGCATGTCCAGACTAGAGTGGGTAAAAAAAAAAAGTGATGTAAAAGCAGCGTCAATATAAAAACAGCCACAGGAAACAAAACTCACATTGCACTGACCAGATATTGTCTCGGTACCAAGAGCAAAGACAGACCAGAACATCAGTTAGCCCTGCCAGGAAGGAACCATGTGCCAACTCAGACTTCGGAAGAGCCAAGACAAATTATGTTTAAAATCCCAGCAGAAGCAACACTAACGGGCACCACTGCTACAGCAAACAAGACCTTGTCATTATAAAACAACATATGCCCAACCAAAAAAAAATGACACCTAAATGAAACGCACAAGGGGAAACAATTCACGACGTGAACTTAAACTCCAAAATTCACCAGGACACATGAACCACTGAAGTGTGATTCCTCTGACGACAGTTTAAAAACACAGATGAAAAACACACATTTTAGTGAATCGACAAGAAGCCAAAGAGTTTATCGAGATTTGGATGCATGCGTGAGTGAGTGTGCGAGTACTGACTCTTGTTTTGGTGCAAAACTGCCGAGTTGATCCAGGGTTCTGATTGGGCTATCCTGCAAGAGGGCATGGTCTTGTCCTCCACAGACGATGAAGAAGTAATCACCATGGAAATGCTTTGCAAGTGTTTAATCCAATAGGAAAGTGCCGTCAATTTAAAAAACAAAACAGCAAAAAAATAAATATATGAAGTTTGTGTTGTTGTTTTTTTTAGTTAATCCAAGAGTTCACTTCAAACATTTACATCCAAATGTTGGGAAATGGTGGACAGACCATAAGGCCAAAAGGTAACATCTTGCGCGGCTAGCTTTTTTTTTCATAACTTTTCTTTTTCCGACATTGTTCTGTAAGGCAGTCAACTGGTGCTCAGGTCGCTTGTTTGTGAAAAAAACAAAACAAAACAAAAAAAACTTAAATATGGAGGATGCAAGGTGTTTTCTGTGGTGGAAAAACAATGTATTTCTCTCAAACACAATTGGATTTGCTTTGTGTTTTACAGAGAGGGAAAGTAAAATATGATTTAACAGTGTAATCTGTAGCAAACTCTTTGTTTAAAAATGATGATTACTCGTGGAGTAACCATACATAACGTTTATGGTTGAACTATAATAGCTTTTCATAGACTATTCATAAACTATGAAATATATATATATATATTTTTAAATATACAAGAAAATCTGCATATACCTTCTGGGTAATATGCAAACATATAGCGTATGTGCAGATCAGCTAGTATTTCTTTGCTGCAAGAAAGTTCATGATAATGCTAAAAAAGTAAATGTATTCTTGCTCTTTAAAGCTGCATGACGAGCACAATGAGCCGAGTGACGGTCAAGACTGTGCAAATCAAGATGATCCAGCGGTCTGCCAGGTGAGCTGAGCGAGGTAGTGCGATAGATGAAGTGAAGAAAAGGGAGGTGTTGGGGCGAGGGGGGTGGAAGGTGAGGGGGCAGTGTGGTTTCCCGTTGCCTGCTACCCCATTCCTTGGCACTAAAAATAGCTTTAAAAAAATAAATTAAAAAAAATTGGCACTTTTTCCAGAATATTCCACAACGGAAAGGTAAAAGGCGGGGAATCGACGGACCCTACGACTGAGGTGAATCCAGTCAGATGCACAGTTCTGTTGCAGTTCTGTCACAGAGCGGTTCAAAAACAGAACTGTGTCACAAATTTACTCCTCGGCCACATACCACCATACAAGGTGGTTCAGACTTCTCTCAGGACCAGGAGCCCTTTTAAAATATCCACCAAAGACCGTAATCTCCATGACATGCAAGATAGTTTTTGTGGACCCCCCCAAAAAACAAAACAAAACAAAACAAAGTGCAAATGAAAAAACAAACAAACAAACAAAAACCACCACAACACCACGTCAACAAGCGAGTGTGCAACTGCAGCTTGTTGACTTCACTCGATCCTGTCCAGCTCCAATCCCAGGTCACAACACTGTTGTGAGAACCAAAATAAAGAAAATAAGGTACCCTTACAAGCGGGCACACTGCACCAGAGCTGCATGTCTGTCAGGAGGAGAAGGGAAGGGAAAAAAACGCTATTATCCGAGTCCAGATGCATAATTTGTCCACGTGGTTAGAAACAGCGGGCGGGCCACGGACTTCCTTGTGCTTCTAAAATAATTTCCCCGAAACAGTCCATTCCACTGAACGAACTGAGGCTTTAAAGAATGAATCAAAATCAGTCCAATAATAGATCGTGGAAGATCTCCCTTTGCTACGCAAACGGCATCCAAAGTCAACTTCCTGGGGCTTGTTTTATGTTATTGCCTCGTCTGTCGTCGACTCCCTTCCTTCTTCCTTCTTCTTACGCGTTTCCACCGATTCCTCCTCTTTTGTTTTTTTTATTATAAGCGAGACATTCGATATACTGTAAATTAAAACAAATGTAAAAATAATCCAACACGCGGGCAGTTGCTACAGCCGCTTCTCGCCTGCTGCTCCATTTTCGAGGCTTTCCTCTACGACGGAGCTCATCCTCCCTCTCTCCCTCTCCCTCCCTCCCACATGGTTCCAGCACCTTGCAATACATGGGGACTGAACCATATAGTCGGGCAACAGGGGGCATTGTTGCTATGTCTGACTTTAGCATAGTGCAGTCCCCGTTCTCTGCTTTAAAAAACAAAAGACATTTGGACAGCCACCACGGGGTTAACGGGGTAATCCACGACTTGACGTCATCAATCATCAATTGTACGACACGTTTAACGTGTTGTTGATAAGCAGCCGACTTCAGTGGAACGATTTTTTTTGTTGTTGTTCTTGAGTTTGGGCAGCGTAGCAGTGTAACCTTTACATCGACGGAAATAGTCTGGTCCAAACGGACTTCTCGCGTTCGCTTTCTGTCCATTTATAGTATCACACGCATACAAACAGAAATCTTATGCGAGCGAGCGAGCACGCGCACGTACACACAGGGCGAGAGATAGTTGTGAGATAGTTCGCTACATATAAAGTAATCTGAAATGTGGATGTACATTTTTAAAAAATGTGGTTGAGGAGACAAAATATACGGTCAGAATTGAATGGCTCGAAAAAGGCTTTGTTTAAATGTAGTAAAAATTACTTCGGAAAAATGTCTTGTAAGTCGTAACCCCCCACACATCCCTCAATCTGTGGGACAGTACATTTAACACTTGGAAAGTTTATAAAATGCATCACGTTTTAACACTGAGCAAATCTCGAGAGAAGACAATGTTGTTGGTGTTTTAAACTAATGCAACTGCGTATGTCATCTTGCTTTGTCACTTGTTTAAACCGTGAAATTCTCGAATAAAATTGTTTGTGTGGCTCTGCGAAATACATACACACACACAAAAAAACCCGAATCAGTCTTCTCTCCCCCCACCAACCCACCCCCCCACTGACGGAGCTTCGCTGCTTCTTCACTCCGGTCCATGTAGCTTCCTTCCAGCAGCGCCGGGCTGAGCCCGCACGCCGCAGCCGCTGTTGCTACCCTTCGCTGTGGCAGCTGCAATATGATTGGCTAACACAACCACCCCTCCTCCTCCTCCCCCTCCCCCTCCCTCTCCCATGCGTTTGGCTGGGGTTGGGAGCTGACGACGGATCAGTGGGTGGGGCGTTGGGATTAGTTTCCCCCCTCCCCAAACGAAACGTCGTCTTCGGAGGACGGCGAAGGGAAGGGAAGGCAGGGAATGACACGGAAATACTTGAAAGATGGCAGGTAGAAAAAGAAGAAGCAAGTTTGGTGGTGGTGGGGGGAAGGGTGTTGCAAGTGGAAGACCCGCTGCTTTGTTTTGGTGTTTTCTAAAGCAAATAGTCAAGTTCCCAGACGATCCCAATTAGATGTATTCTTTCGAAAAAGCAAAAGAAAAGAAAAAATAACTACCATGTCAAAGCTACCAAAAGTTTTAACTGTTGCTCTGAGCAATTAGGCTAAATCGGGCACACGGCTGCCTGAAAACATCTGAGCACACAGACGCTATGATACGCCAGCTGACTGCTCCTTAAAGGGAAAGGCACACTGATTTGTGTTTGTTTATTTTTAGGTCATTTTTTTCCCTTTTCATAAAAGGTAATCTATCACAAATGTGACCGTGATTAGCCAAAGTCAAAATACAAATGTATATACAAGTGCAAAGTGTGCATTGAATCATAACGTGCACATAGCGTGGTGTCTAAAGTTCTATATCTAAGCTTCAGTAGGAGTGGATTTAATTAAAATAACACTGTGCATATATGTGTGTATATATATACACACACACACATATAATAACAATGGGAAATGTGTCTAAATTCAAAGACACACAAAAGCATTCAAAGCATGGCTATTGCATCTGAAGCTACAAAAACTCAAGTTAATCGCATATTCAAACACTGACTGCTGCATTAGATAGGATTGTCTTATAATATGATGTCATAAAGGGTCAGCCAGCCAAGTCAAAAGTAATAATACATATCTGTGGTAATTGCTCACATGCAGATGTGTCAATGCCAGTAACCTCAGAGTGTTTTACAAATGCGAAATCCCAGCATGTCAGGGTAGAAGCTATGATGAATATTCCTTTTAAAAAAAGACGAGGGAAAGTAGATAATGGAGGTAAAAACAAGCGTGGTGAAAAGGTTTTCTCAGGTCACATGATAAAAGAGTTGGAATCAACTAAGTAACAAACTGATCAGTCATTATCCAATGTTCAAAATCAAAGACAAAAAATAACTAATACTGGACAAGTTCCAGTACCTTGCACCCACCACCTCACGGCCCCCACATGATGGAGTCAGGCAGAGTTAAAACCCGACCACATCAGTAAGTTGAACTAAAAATGTAAATGTATGTTTTGCGGATGCTGTATCTTGAGTTCGGTCAAAATAACAATAGCATGAAATTGCTTTCACAATATGAATGTCTTCAGTTAATAACACATGTCACGTTGAAAGGTTTATCTTTATTAAAGTTAAAATGATATGTACTTTTAGTTAGTAAGTATGAGTTACACAGTCAGTATATGAAATTTAAAAATACAAATTTTGAATTACATTATACTGGACATGAAATATAGATCACAATACTATAGAATTTTTAAAGCTACCTAAAAATTAAATGGTACATGGTTTAATTGTTTTCACTCTAGTTGTATGTACCACTGTTGTAGTTCTGTTATGCTTGTGAAGTTAGCTAGTTACCATAAACGCTTCAACAATATTCGTTGCACAAGAGTAAGCATAATACACTAATAGCCTAAGGATTTTTCTCTTTTAAAATTGTATATTTTTTTACTTACAATGATAACAATTCAAAGACATCAGTGATTTGAAGGAATTATGAAAGAAGAGGTGCATGTAATAGTTCATTAATTGCTTTTGAAACTATTCACAGCATTATTGAGAATAATTAATGTAAACATCATTTACATTAAATGATAGAATCAAGTGTGTGCTTAAACATTTTACAACAGTTGTTATTCTGCGCTGTCTTCTGATATATAGTCATTTAAAAATGTATTTGAATAGTTTTCATTTAAAATATATGTAGATATATTTTGGTTCAGTATGTAAATGATTCAATATTATTTACTTCAATCAAAGTTAGTACAACACTATAGCATACTTGCTGAAAACAGGTTAAAAAAAAAAGGCCTGGTGAAATTAGATCAAACCATTCTTTGTTGGCTGCTTTCATACTCTGTAAAATGATTTGCAAAACCCCCAAAAATGTGCAATGGCTGCCGAAGTGTAAATATATAAATAAGCAACAGCAATTACCCACATGTAGCTCACCACTGACAAGCTTTCGCTCTGTTATGTTTAGCTTAACTAGCAACCAGAAGGGAGAAATCACAATTGCAGCGCAAGGAGTCAGGCAGACTCTCAGACTCACGTGCCTTGCAGCAAAATTCCACCCAGTAACTATACACTGTGCCATGGCAACAGCCCCGCCATTGGTCCCTGGTGCGTTTTCAAGTGACCAATAAGATGGCCAGTCATGAGTGATGCTTGTTGCTAGGTAAACATGATGCAGAGGAACGATTGAAGAGCAGAATTACCATGCTGTTACTGCAGGGCGCTTTTCAGCGAGGAGTGGAGCAGCGTTTCACATACCTTTGTCACTTGGCGGTGCCAAAGAGACAGAGAGACTAGGACACCGGAATGACGCAGGCAAATAAGTCATAACAGATATGCAAGTAATTCTGAAATGATAATAATAATAATAATAATAATAATAATAATGATAAAAATAAATTAAAAAACATAAAGTAGTAGTTAAAACAGCTGTAATTTCTACCAATGCTATGTCTGTGAATGTGTGAGTGTGAATACACACACACACACACATAGTAGGAGTACAATGGTTCGCAAAATCCACAGTTCGATTTCGCATGCCGGTTTTGAGGTCACAGTTTTTGGATCAGTTGGCAACAGAAATACCATGCATCAGCTAAGATATATTAAGATATATAGCCCCATAAAAATCCATTTATAGGTAAAAAACCAAAAAACGTAATCATGTAAAAATTGAAATAATGAGGCAGTCTGACATTTGATACAACACTGTCACAATATGACACTGCATGAGGGGAGACGTAGCTATTTTCAATGTGCTTTATCATTTAATCTTCTGTTTTTTTTTATTACATAAAATATATTTTTATAAGACACTATTATTATAAATTGCTGTGTGTTATTCGTGCAGAAATGAATGCGTGAAACACTGGTTTAACAGATTATGTAGGACTGTCAACATCAGTGTACAAACAGAAGTTTAATGGAGTATTTGACAATTAAAGTGGTGGCAATAATTGAGTTTAACCGCTAGAGTGTGCAGCTGAGCACAGCATGTAAAACCAAAACAAAGAGGCTTTGTGTTCATCTCCAGTCTCAAGGAAAAAATGTTGAGTGATGATGAAAACATACAATAAAAAATATTTAGTGAAAGTTTGTGAAATTCGAGTGAACGAGCTGGAAGTGCTGATACTATCGGAAAACTGTATGTTATATTGGCTATATCCAGTATCTATATATATATAAATAATTTTAAACAAACACTACCATTCATTCGGAGCGTGATTCATTGCCTATGAATGTGTTTCCTGACAGTATGATGCATATGCCCAACATAGGGTGTTCAAACTCCCACCTGAAAATTTAGAAAGTTTTTTTTCAAAAGGTTGCCGTTTTATTACTTTCATGCAGTTAACCGGTGAGTTGGCCACTAGCATGCAACAGCGGTCGCTACTGCAATGTGGGCCATGTGAGTCATTAGTATCCAAAAGTTGTGATCCATTTGTTTTACAGTCATCTAATGCGTTAAAGCGCTAACATTGGCAGCATTAGTACAATTCTAAACGCAAGAACAGCAACTCATAGTGCACATTTAAACCTATTGGCCGGTTTTGGCCATTTATCGATGATTTTTGCCTTTTCCTGGTCTTCTTTTGTGAAGATTCTCTATGTCTTAGGACTAGCTGGGCTATCAGACCATATGTTTGTTTCAGTGATCTTGGGTGAATGTATCAAACGTTGACCGTTAGCCCAAAAGAAAACAGAATCCAACATTTCACCGGACAAAACTTAAGTGAAACAAAGAATTTGAAGTTTTTTTTTTGACTCTCTAGAATTGTTTTCCAAGTCTTATTTACCATTGTGTAACAAATAAATACTCAATGAAAATGTTTTACACTGTTATAATTATACTAGAAAAAATGTGGTTGCCTTCTACACCTTCCAGAATGATCTGTTGAGCTTCTTACACTGAATAATTGGATTTTCATTAACACTGTTGCCATTTTTTGAACAAATACTAATTTTCTCAACCCCAAAAAACCCTAGAAAGTTCAATCATTTTATTTACAGTCTCCACTGCTACAACTTTCTTTCTTATATGGAATTTCGTTAGTCGACCAACTCTGACCAGTGTACCTAGAGACATTTAGCACAGACCTCTGAAGACTTATTGTGAAACATCCTGAAAAAATATGCACTTTGCAGCTGGATTAAAAAATATCTGAAAGGGCTAGAAAAACTTTGTAATGGTGTGATTGAGCTTTTTGAAATTAGTCTCTTAGACTCGCAGATAATATCAGTAAGAGCGTCATAAGCGATTTGGTGGTGCAAAAACGTGGAGAAAAGATAAGAAAAAAATTCAAATAAATAATAGAATCAAATTACCGAATATAATAAATCTTATAAAATATAATATAAATATTGTTAATCTTTATTATTAAATATAATCTATAATAATATATTATATGATTGCCTGCCAGTCAAAAATTTTGTTCTTAGCGTTTTGTGTGTGTGTGTGTCTGTGTGTGAGATAAACCAATGTAACAATTATTGAATAGCATATAACAGTAAGAGAAAGACTTTGTAAAAGTTGGTGGATTTATTTTTCTTTTTTCTTACATATTTTGTAACATATTCATTTTGGCTTGTGAAGGGGGCCCCTGGTCAGAAGCAAATGCTGTTTGGGGTGGAGGGCAGGCATGGCGTGTAAAAACTTCCCTGGTCTAGATCTGAATATCTGAACTGGTGGGTCGAGACACAAAAGTGAGTTGTGGAGCTTTTTTGATTGGGTCGCAGCTTAGTGGGCAGTGTCCCTCATGCCCTCCACCACCCCTCTTTTTTTTTTTTTTTTTTTTTTTTTTAAAAGGACATTTTTTTTGCAGCACAGACAATAATTTCAATAATTTATCTATTACACATTATAGAAAGTGGGCTAGCATTTTTATTTTTGTGGAATAAATTTGGGTCACGGCTTCATGATAAGGAAAAAAATGTGGTTCTAGAGACTCCACCAGTGGGGAACCACTAGTCTAGATCACACTAAAAGTGCAGTGCCGTCCTCCACAGGTTACCAAAAGTATTGCTTGCTCCATGCTTCCGATCGTTCCGTTGCCAAACAACTTCAAGCGCTGATAAACATCTTTAAGCGAGGGTATAAAATTCCATCCAGAACAACCATAACTACTTGCATAGAAATATGCAATATAAGGAAGAAGGCCGAGTTAAAAATGAAGAGTGCAATTTATTTATTTATTTTTCTTTTCAAAATATTCTATTGTTTTTAATAAAAAAATATTTTATTATGCTTTTAAAAACAGTACACTAATTTATTTTTATGTTAGAGTAGCCAACATATTTTATTCCGCTCTTCAGGAATACTTTGCTATGCCACTGCTATTACAGTTTCATTTTGTCACAGATAAAAGAATGCCCTATTTATTTCCACATTAAGTTGCCTACACAAAATTAACATTACCTATTCAAAATAAATTTTGTTATGCTACCAAAAAATATATATTCTATACCCAAGACTGTGTTCCAAATGGAGTAAGAAATCTTTTAGAAGAATATGACATGCCTTTTTCTGGACGTTACAAGGAAATACTTTTGTGTTTAGATAGAACCTGTTGATTTGTGGTGAAAATTTAGCAAGACACTGAATCCTACATTGCTCCTAATGGCTCTGGTAGTGGCTTACATGGTAGCAGCTGCACCATAGGACTGAATGTGTGCATGAGTGGGTGAATGAGAGGCCGTTGTAAAGCACTTTGGGCACCATTAAGGTGGAGAAATGCACTATATAATTGTAGTACATTTACCATTCAGAAGAAAGAGACAACAATACGATATGACATCATTAAAACCAAAATCAAAACAGCAGAAGTAAAATAAAAATACTGCGACAAAGAAGAGTAAGAATTTGAAAAAAATAAGAAAAAAGATTAAAGTCGATAGTAGAGAAAGTAGAGGTTCATAATAGAGGTTCGTAATAATGGCACACCATCGAGCACCTGCATGAGAACCTGTCTGAAACTGCGTATCTACAACACAACAGTAGTCCTCCATTGAGAAAACAATTGTTTTTTCCCTTTGCATTTGGATCTTGTGGCATATTATATTATATAACAAGTTACCGCATGTTTTTTTTAAAATAAGAATATGGACCTTTTCTCAGGTTTCCCCCCAGTGCATTACAGGGTGTATGCAACTTGCCAAGATTTCTGAAGCATTGCGTTTGTCATGCAATGAAGACATCCAGTGTGCGAAATACCCGTCAATATTAGGGGGTGGAGATTAAAGTTCTAGTGATTGTCACATCCCGAAGGATGCGAAATTTGTCCTCCGCATTTGACCCATCCCCTGAGGGAGCGGTGGGCAGCTGCAGTGCTGCGCCCGGGAATCATTGGGTGATCTAACCCCCTAATTCCAACCCCGAATACCGAGTACCATTTTTACAGTCTTTGGTATGACTCGGCCGGGGATGGAACCCACAACCTACCAGTCACAGGGCGGACACTCTACCACTAGACCACTGAGCTGGTCCCCTGAATATTGACAAGTATTGGAATATGTGAATAAAATGTGAATAATTCAGGGGTTTGGGGGGGATGCACCCCACCCCCAGTATTTCGCACACTAAACGCATCTTATGGTCAACATGTGAATGTACATAATTTAATCCTACACTTCCACCGCAAAATTAGTACCTACTTTGTAAGCGGGCTGTATCTCAGACAGCAGCGTGACTCACTAGTGGACCCGTTTACACGCAGTCAGAAACCCAAAAACTCAGAGTAATCGGACCTAATGTGTTTCCATCCATCGCCCTGACAGAACACTCACACTTGCCCATGCGTGTGTATAATAATCATATACAAGAAACAAGACGGTTGACCAGATTTACCAAGGTTTAGCTAATTTGTTTTACATCAATAGTCCTACATCATTTCCAAAACAACTGGTCCTGTCTGGTGCAATGGTCCAATGGCTGCAAATTTAGCCTTAGCTGTGCTAATGGCGAAGCTAACAGACCTTCAAAATCATTTTAGCAAGAAATCAATGCATTTACTCCAGTAGGGGCTCTTCTGCAACTTTCCTCCGCTGTATGCTGTTTGTTTATGTCCTATGCTCACTGGCAAAACATTTTTTTGTTCTTTTAAATAACTGTTGCCCACCAATAAACTGAATGCAGAATGCACATAAGTACAATGGAGGATATTCAACCCTTCATTTGTTTCAACTTGCTCATGTGCAGGGGATATAAACATGGTTGGAGCTGCGTTTACACGGTCCCACTAGTCTAACGAAAGCGATTCTCTGGACCAATCAGCTTGTTGTAGTGGATGTAGCTCCACCCTTTGGGTACTGTATGGTCAACTTGGAAGGGAAGGCTTATCAAAAATGTAAAGGTATGTATGACTCAAAGGGCACATCTGTGGTGGAAAAACAGCAAATACCACCATGTACTGAGCCAAACCACCCTGTCCCATAGGGCTCAGTGGAAACATGTTAGACTCCTGAATAAAGACAACTTGCAACATTATTCTTATCACCAGAAGCGATACAAACTATTGCCAAAAACAGAACGTTTCTCAGTCAGTTATCCCAGCACTAAAACTGAGAAAGCAGTGCAACTAAGTGGATATTATATGACATTAAAAGAATAGACAGGATAATAACTTTGTCATACCAATAGGAAAATGTGCTTTTCTAAGTATCTTTAGGCTAGCAGAGAAGGCCTTGCTGGCCCTGACGGCCCACCACAGGTACTGGGGAGCTCCTCCGAAATTTGGACCATGGCGTCACTGAGCGCCTGGACAGTCTGGGGAGCAACTTGGCAGTGCCAGAAACATAATGTCCCAGAAGTGTCCTTATTGGGTTTAGGTCAGGTGAACGTATGGGCCAGTCAATGGTATCAATTCAAGGATTTCATTCTGATACCTTATAGATGTTAGGATGTCATTACGTAAAACTGTAGAGGTCTGTGCATCCTTCCAGGGATAGGCCTCCCCAGAACATTACTGACACGCCACCAAAGCAGTTATGTTGAATGATATTGCAGTCAGCACAACATCCTCCAAGGCATCTTCAGACCCTTTCACATTTGTCCCATGTGCTTGGGTTGAACCTGCTCTCATTGGTGAAGAGCAGAGGGCATTAGCGGCGCACTTGGGAATTCTGGTGGTCCATGGCAAATGCCAATTGAGTTCTACGGTGCTCAGCGGTGAGAACAGGCCCCACAACAGGAAGTCAGGCCCTTAAGGTCACCTTTGTGGAGTCTGCTTCTGTTTGGTCACAAACATTTTCACCAATGGTCCGTTGGAGGATATTTTGTAGGGCCCCGGCAGTGCTCATCCTGTTCCTCCCTGCACAAAAGAGCAAGTACCAATCCTGCTATTGGTTTAAGGATCTTGTCTCCTGGAATCTCTGCCATGCTTTTGAGACTGTGCTGAAAGAGAGCAAATATTGCAATGGCACGTATTGATGTGCCATCCTGGAGGAGTTGGACAACTTTTGCAACCTCTGTAGCATCCAGGTAACGCCCAATGCCATCAATAGAGGTGTTGTACCAAGCCAAATGAAAGACTTTGTGTTTTGGTGGCCATCTCATTGTTGCCCCTCTAATGCATCAGTTATTTCATTCAAGGCAGCTGACACTGATTAAAAACACCCTGTACTACTTAACTGATCATATCAATATCCGAGAAGTTTAGCAGAAAGGGTGCTGTACTCTGACAATGTTTCTCTATTGTTTTTAGTAGTATTAATGTTGTATGTATAATTGTGGTTGACAGTGGAACTATAAGCAATGAACCCATTCATTTACTGGGACATTTAATGACAATATTCCAAATAGCTTTATAATCATCATTCAGCAGGTATTCGAATGAACCATACTCACAATGGTCACTTCGCTGACAGCTTTCCTCATGATAAAGGAGTTTAACAGCCATGGACTCCTTCATGTTGGCAGTCCACTGGATTATAAAACCAACCACAGCCAAAAACAATGGCAACATAATAAGACAATGTGATTAGTAGAAAAGGATAAGATCTCGATTTCATGAAATATGACCCACAATAACAAAAACAATCATGACACAGCAATTCTGTGATTACCGATAAGGCTGTGGACTCATTTTGGCAAAAGCAACTGGTATATTTACTTTCTGCAAACTACAGTTTGCCATTCCTTCTATTCCTTGTTCTACCATCAAGTACTTCTTATCTGGATAGTTAACATCCCTGTCAATGTTCCTCATTCATGTGTCAAGCACCCTAATGAGGTTCCACAAAGTGACGAGGCCGGGAGCAGCCCTCTTTGACCCAAAAATAGAGACACACTAACAACAGGTGGAGAGGCCATATGCAACAACTCCCTCTTTTAGATTAGAGAGAGAAACTGACAGATAAAACTCACAAACTGCTGCCAGACAAACAATTCCTTCGTCTGTAAACAAAAACACAAAGCTTAGTGTTCTGAATGATACAGACATCACTCTTACTGTAGTAGAAACAGGAATCCCTCCTGCAAAACAATACAGGGCAACCTACACAACTGACGTCTTCTGACTAAGCTGCAAAAGATCAACATCAACAAAGATTTTTTCTTTGAAGTTTATAAATCAGTTTTTTGCTTTCCATGGCACATCACAATCTACAATAAAGAGTTCCTACGTCTAGTTTTTACAAGTGTATTCGTCATGACAGAGTTGAACATGAAATTAATTTAGAGTAGGTGCGTAAATTATCAAAATTAAGTATTATTGGAAGTACTAAAGGGCCACAGATTCAAATTTTGCTATGGGCTCCATGGAAGCTTGGGCCAGCCCTGAAAGTGGTCACTGAAGACGTATGTTATGGACACCTACGTCTTGTTTCACATTATTGTCATCCTGTAAGAAATGTAACAAATTTGATTAGCAATGTTGCACGATTAATATGTCACTCAGGCAGCAGTGTGGAACATGCAGAGCGCTCTCTATGGGCGTGTTTCCACTAGCACTACTCGGCTCAGGTCGACTTGTGGGCGTTTCCACTATGTACTGTTCCCAACCGTTACCATTTTGGTCCCTGCTCAGCTGGTGTTCCAAGCGAGTTGAGAAGAGAACAAATTGTGACGTCAACAGAGAGCAGAGCACTGATTGGACAAGGTTTTTGAAGAAATGTGAGTGCGAGTCCTTCTGACTCGGATGTGGGAAAATCTGATTTGGGGAAATCCTATTGTTGGTGGCAAAATAAATGTTGCCACAATAAAAGGAAGAGTTTAAGGACGGCATGATTAAAGTATATGTAGTTGTTCGTTCAAACGTAAAAAACAAGCATTTTCAAATGCATATCCACGCAGAGATCCCGTTTCTGAACAGACAAGTGAACTGGCCACCAATCTGCAAAAAGCGCACACTGCCCTGTTGCCCATCTTGATATGTGTTATGGCGTCTGAACTATAAGTCACAAGTACTTTTGTGAATTAAAGCAATGCATGTCAACCACAGGGAAATACATACTTGAAGTGTCTAACTGTGTGAATGAAATAAAGTTGCCATAGGACAAACTAGTGGGACTGACGATTGATGAGGCAGCAGCAATGTGAGGTGAAAAGAGCAGATTAGTGAGGCAGGAATCTGGAAAAGATGCGGCAGGACAATTGCACAGTGACAAACTGCCACTGCATTCTACACCAAGGAATACTGTGTAGTAAAGCACCAAATCCAGAAAATTTGATGAGCACTGTGACACAGGCAGTTAACCCATCTAAGGTTTAAATCACCTAATCATCATCTAATTTTGAACTTTTCAGAAATTTGTTTGCAGTTGACATGGAGAGGGGCAGCAATGAATGCTTTGCTGAAGCTGTTGGATCTCCAATGTAATAAACACTTAGGCCGATGAATGACTCTAGGTTGCTGCACAGTTCCCACATTTGATGTCACAACTTTGCCTACTCTGCTTGAATGGTCGGCATGTTTGACAGCACATCCCAGTATGTGAGCAACAGTTGGATTATAGATGGACATAACATCAAACAGGAACGATCTCACAGATGCCCACCTCAACACAATCTTGAGAATTTCCACAGTTTTAGAACCTAACTCCCAAGTATAGACAAAATGGTTGTTAAAAATGGAAGCCAGACATCTGAATTGGGCTTATGTGCATTAGACCAAATTTTATTTAAACTTTGTGACCACATCTCCGTTTTCCAGTAGTTGGAGTTGCAACACCTCAACCTTCCAAGTTTGTTTTGGGGCAACTTACTGCCTCCTGTGTTGGCTACTTAAGCGGGTATGGAAAATGGATGGATAGAATTTGCAAAGGTTTTGAACAGTTAATTATTATAACAAAAAAAAAAACAGAAACTGTTAGGGAAAACATACTTCGAATTGAGTTAAGCACTAGCTCACAGATATGAATATCTCTATAAGCCATTTTACAAATTTGGGGGAAAAAAACTGATACAAACAAAAAAAGAAGTTTAGGCTAAGAAAGTGATACCATCACGTATGGGTATGAATTACCTGACTTTAAATAGGTCACATAGTTCAACTCTGATGTAAACTTTAAGTTGCCATCAGTGTTGTGTTGACTTCAAAATGTATTCAGTTTTATAAATGATTTTTCTTACTCAATACTTACTACTACAAGGACTTTTGTGTAAAAAAACAACAACAAATTATATGTATAAAAAAAGCAGCAAACAGGCTATAAATTTGTGAACACTACTTTAAACACCATTTGTAATCGTAGATGTATTTCAAGCCATTTTATCCATTTACAAAGTTGACAGCAAAATGTAAACAAATCTCAGAAATCTAGGGTAATTGTGACAGTCTGAATTAGCAATGTTGAAAGAGTACATCCTCCTGTTTAACACAGGTGCTTCACAACTTATTCCAAGTGGCCATCTAATTAAGTGGTGGGTTAAACTGAAACAGAATGTGATTAACAGCTATCAGTACCCTAGCAGGTACTCTCCCCAAGATGAATGTGTTCACTGTAAATGGTGCAACTGACACTTAGCATACCGACTGAACAAGCAAGGGTCTACGAACGTCATGCCACTGGCATCAGATTTTCCATGATAAATAACCAAACCTCACTCCAATCCTTCTAAATAAACAGTAGGATATATATATATATATATATATAAAAAAAAAAAAAAAAAAAGCTAACTGCCAGCATATGCATTTAATCCAGCGGAGTAAAGGGGCATTTTTGTTTCTTTCATTTTTTTTTTTTAAATTAATAACGTGGCCTAAAAAAAAATCCCACTTATGATACCATCATCATGCTGAGCCAAGATAATCACGATGTTTTTGAGGAAAGATCCCATGAAATGTATGAAAGCACCTTGAAAACAGCAACAATTTCAGGCCAAGCAATTGACGTTAGCCACTAATAATTGAGACTGTAACACGGTTACAGTCAAATGGTATGTTAAGCGATCGTTCTCTTGTGTAGCGGTTGGTATGTCAACAACGGAGGATCCCGTCCTGTTCCTCTATGGGAAAGTCTTTTCTCGGTCTAATACTGATTATGGTTAGCGGTCTTGGCGAATGAAATGCCACAGATGCGCCAACGATTGTCCACGTTTTGCCGATTAGCCATCGCTACTGACAGAAAACACACTCGAGTAAGCCCACTGTAAGCCAAACGCCGAGCCATAGTAACACGTTCTGATATTAACAGCGCCACATCCAATCCAATCATCTCCTCTCTCGCAACGCTCGATTTTTTTTTTTCCCCCTTCGTCCACGGGCATCTCCCTATCTTATTTGCTGTGCAGTACGTCCGTTTTTAGCCTGTGGCTAAACTAACTGTGTCATCTACACTCACCTCAACACGTTTACCCGCATCTATCAATTTGTTAGCCAACATTCAGGGGGGAGGTGACTAATCGGTTTGCAGTAACGTACGACTCCCATCGTGAAATTAACCAGAAATAACGGTTTCTAGGGATAAGACTTAACACCCGACACCCAAATGATTCGTCAATGTACGCCCATCACAATGAAGGACAACCTAATATACGTTTCAACGATGCCAACCAAACTGGTGCCCATTTTTTTGTTAAACCACCGACTCGTCTTATCTCAGAACACATAGGAAAAAAAGCCGTTCCTTGCTCATCTTTACATACAGCAGAGGCATGGTCACGAGGCCGACTAATGGGGATGACTAATTAGGGGATGGGCAAAAATAAATAAATAAATAAATAAAAATTAGACACTAATTCCACTGCCTTGGATGTCAGCACATTTTACAGTCACACGCGTTGGCGTTTAAGGGCAAATTGCCCGACGCCGATCCATTGATTTTAAAGCAGCGATGCCAACAAGGTATTTCTTACCTCAGGCGGTATGTCGAACCGAGTTCCGTGTAGCAGCCATGATCGGAAGTCTTTCCCCCCCTAATGTCCAAAAACGAACGAACCGAGCCCCCTCCCCTGGGTCAGTCGACTCTCTTCCACAGCAGAAATCCCAAGTATTTTCAGGGACTATCTCCCGAACGAGATCAATTTCCGGATGAGGTGGAAGAGTGTAAAAAAAAAAGAAAAAAGAGAAAAAAAAAGAGAAGCAGGTCGTCGATGGAAACAGATTGCCGGGGTGGCACAGCTAACCCGTGCCCTGCCTGCCTGCCTGCCTGCCTAAGGCGACGTGGGCAGCATTGCCGCCTAAACTACGAATGCCATAATGTCGTTAACAATTACGGCGAGCGCTTATGGCACTTTGCATTTGCCTTAGAATATTCCAGACAGAAGCCGTAAAAAAACATAGCGTCGTCGAGCCGAGTGCTGAATCAAGTAAGTCACTTTGGTCACATTAACGGCAAAAGCTAACGCCGGGCTAGTGCGCTATCAGCCGAGATTGCCAATTTAATGCAACACTCGGGAACGGGTTTAGACCGACCGCACACCGTCGGTCGCATGATGGCAACACCACCGGCTGGTGAGACGCCGGAAAATAGTCGGTCAATCACAGTGGGGGGAGAAAAAAAAACCAAAAAAAAAAACTAAGTATATGTTGGCATGTGCAGCTAACAGCTAGCGATGGTTAGCCACCCCGGCAGTTATGTTAGCGTCGCCAAGCAAAAATATTGGCCGCACTAAGGGGCGCACTCCCGGTATCAAGCTAAGTACACGACCTCACGCGCTCAAGAAAATCCCACAAAATGGCTGCCAAAATATAAGCATCCCAGACGCATGGTAGGTATACAGTAGCATCCCTGGCAAGCCCATAAGGAGGGCTGTGGTAAAGGTTTGGACACAAATCCGTTACGTAATGCAACAGCATATTAAACCACACACTACTAATACTACTACTTACTTGACTATCAAGATATATCGCACTATGTTCAAACATACTGTATATACAGAATGCGTTCGTGCGTGCATGATTACTGCATGATTAACGAGTGTAGATATACAGCTATGTTGACGGCAGACGATATTGTCCCTTTGATCATTTACAGGAGGGATCGTTTTGTTGCCACTCAGAACTTATTTCATTTCATCCTGTCTTTACAAAAGGTTTAGTCATAAAAGTATTACAATGTTTATTAAGTAAAACGTTTTGAACAGAAAAAGTAAAAATACAACAAAATACACTCTTTGAAACTTTGTTAACAGTTTATAGCACAAGAAAATTAAACAGAAAAACCAACAGAAGTATTCCATTGTACATGTATGGTGGTCCACAGATTCCAGGTGACTGCAATTTATTTCTTCTGCTTAGGAGGTGGTCTAAGGAGAGAAACAGACAATAGTTGAGCAATTTGCATTAAAGAAAATGTCTTTCCTCACAATAATTGCTGATTATGTTAAAGTACTCATAATTTTTGCGAGTTATTTCTGCAAACATTTTAAACATCCTAATGTATATAAAAACAAAACACAACCACCTAAGGAAATTTCTATTCAATTTAGAAGAGACTACTAGTGTTCACTGGAGCCAAAAATCGACATTACATTTCCCAACTAAAGTTACAGAATTCATCGCAGTCATCAGTCATACTACTTTGGTGAGCATGCTTAAATGGAATTTACAACTTTGACCTATACAAAGACGCCAAACTGTCAAGTACCTGTAGACACCCACTACCACAGCGTGGTCTCTTTCATAGGGCTCCAAAGTGAGTTGTTCTTGAGGCTTCATGTTTTCAGCGCTCATTTTCTTCACCTCTGCAGCAAACACTGCCTCAGGAGCTGCAGTTGAGTCTATGCAGTTAGCCTAAAGGTTTGAAAAATAGAGAAAAATATCAAAAATAAATAATAAAAAAAAAAATTGGCAAAAATGTCTTTCACCATCAACTCAGATTTCAGATCCACTTCTACAAATGCAATTTTCATAAATGCATGCAACTGACTCCATTCTGACGCTCAACGTACCTTTATTGAGATAACAAAGTGTCCTCCATTTTTCAGGAAGTTGTGAGCGTTCAAAGCAACAATTCTCGTCTGGTCAGGCTGGGCAACGTCAGCAAATATAACGTCCACCATGCCTAAAGAAAGTCAAATCCGTACAATAAATAAAAAAAATGAAACACCATCTGGAAATAAAGTTTGACACTAGAGGTGATCAGAGGACGGATCAGATCACAAAACTCTTAATGCATACAATTGCCTGGGAGTAAAACCGCACAATTAAACTTGGAAATGAATTCCAATACTCACTCTGCAGTCTCTTATAAAATGAAGCAATTTTTTTTGATCAATTGCATTTAAAGGAAGTTTCATTAGAATTATTACACACAACCCAAGATCAGCAGTGACATTTAATTGGCAAGTAGCAGTGTGAGAAATTTCACTGCAATTTTAGGAAATGGCACCACCTGGTGGAAAAATACAAAAATAGACCGCTTGTAGATATCCAAATGAAATGCATTATTTTATGCTAGGATGAATATGTGATCAAAACGGCTTTTGCAATCATTTCCAATTGGCGTTTTTTGTCATGAATTGAAGCCATTTTAAGCTAATTTAAGTTAATTCATAACATCATTAAAGGGAAATTTAAATCTTGCCAATATTAATTCAATACATTCAAACAAACAAATTAATAAAAATTTAAATAATTCAAGTGGACAGAGAAAAAATTAATACGGCCACTATTAATTTCTCTCGTATGGCGCAAGAATGCTCAGCCGCCCAGATCCTCCACATTCAGAAATATTGTTGCTTTAAGAATTAGTAAACTGGATTGAAAAGCCACTTTGTTGGTTGTGAATAACTTGACCATTAACTTATTATCCACTGGATTGTAACACAAGTAAAAGGACAATAGTGTTGTTTTTTTTGCACGTCAGTTTCTAGTCGTATTTGTGCCAGAGAGAAAACCTACCGACTAGCATGCGATACTTGTGCGGGTGCCGTGCGTCTTCGATGATGGGAATAATGTTGGTGCGCTTCTTTGCCACGTTGAGAAGATCTCGACCTGATCTGTGGGAAAACTCCACTGCATAGACCAACCCTTCCTGTGATAAGGAAAAAAAATGCATGCATGCAATTAAACACTCGTTTATGTCAATATTATGTACATAGCCTGTAATCCAGCTGTCCATATGATGAAAATGTCTTGTTTTTCCTTTCTTACTTTATAAATTTTTTTTTCTTTTTCTTTACTTCTTTATCATTAATTAATATGATTTTCCTTCTTTTCTATTACATTGCTGCTGCAATTATGTGAATTTCCCCAAGGTGGGATTGATAAAGGCTTCTACTTTTCTATTCTGTTTGTAAACATGATCATGTAATCATGACATAATTTTAACTCCAGTCAATACAAACTTACCGGTCCGACTATATCAGAAACGTGGGACACTGTTGTGCCCGAGGCAGCGCCCAGGTACATGACCTTTGTCCCCGGCTTGATGTGAATCTGGTCCACTCCCCCCAAGATGGCTGCGGCCAGCTTCGAGCGGAAGGGGTTCCAGGCTCTGTATTCAATTTTACTCTCACCTTCCTAACACGGGGTTGAAACAAAAGAGTTAAATTAATGTGAAAGTCCAACTCAACATATTTTGCAAAAAATAATTTAGAACTGACGGCTAATTTATGAAAAATTAAACACATTTGAAATGTACACATAATAGGGCTGCACGCGAAAATTGCAAAGTCAATTCAAACTGACGTGATCTAATTTCTAAATGTTTTCTGAACTCCAGGAGCTGCATAACAAATACTCCCAGTTCACTTGTCTGATTTTCTCAAGCGACCTCTAAAAGCAGCATTGCTGTCGCCTGCTAACTGCATCATTACAAAAGCAAAGTAACACCAAGTGGTTCAGTGAAAGAGGTGCTCCTGTTTTGGGGTGTTATCTTTTTTGTTGTTTTTTTTTTTAAACCATACGCATGACACACTATGGTTTCATACATCACCTGGCCATCTAATGCTATTCTTATAACCAGTGTGCAAAATACCTATTAATATTCTGATTGTCCATTCAGGAGGACAATCATCATTCTGATTGTTGCTCAATACCACTCTAAATTTCCTTAACATGCAGAATGCATTAAAATAATAATAATAATGATAATAATATTAGACGTAGACATTTAGGTACGATTAAAAAAATAATTAAAAAATATATATATATATATATATATGCATGCATGCATGCATACAGAATATAAACATTCTCACCTCCACACTGATCCTCTTTTCTCCATACACAGAATCTCCAACCACCATGTTTTTTGTCACCAAGGCATCTTCCTTACCCCTGGAAATGAACACTCCTGGGGACAGAGGACAAGATTTTCCCCATTGACTACATTTGACACTTATATTTGTCTTGAAAGTTTAAAATACTACAGATTACGTTTCTCATATTACTTCAGTTTGGTTTATAGCATTTAGCAGTAGCTCTGTATTTAGAGAAAACCTTGCTTAGGATCCATCCCTCATTAAGAATTATCAGCATCGATATCATGTCATACATCAGTCGGATCAGAACTGAATAAAAGCGGCTCTCTGACCAAAAACAAAAAACAAAAAACGGGAGCATCCAGCTGACACAATCTGCTGGCGCAACATCGATAAAAAAAACAAAAACACTCTTCATCATCTCATAATCTACAAACAACTGTGGCCAGGAGAAACATACCTTCATGTCTGTGTGGCTCCACCAAAACTTTCCTCCCTGCTCCGAACCCTCCTCTGCCTCCTCCCCTCCCCATTCGGCCCCCCCTTCCTCTGGGAGTGCCTCTTCCACCACCCCCACGTCCCCGGAATCCTCCACCATCTGGGGAACTAAATCCTCCTGAAAAAAAAAGAAAAAAGACCTACTCAAATGGACTTCATCATGTTTAATTAGTTGCAATCACTTTAATCAATTCTCTCTCAGATATATATCAATTACGATGTTAATGGAACATTTCGGCAGTGTGTAAGCCTTTGCAAAAGATAATTACGGTGTGTGCGCATGAAAAAAATTGCATGGCCGCCCCATGTTCATTAATAAATAAATCATTTGATCAATCAATCAATCAACTTAATGTGAAGCCAGCAGCTAAAAGAACCACTATAAAGAGATTTTGTTTCCTTGGTTTGAATTTATACTAAATAACAAAACTTGAAACTTGATTGTCATGATAAAATAAAATACAAAAAAATACATCTTGGATGTTTTGTTTGTTTTATCGGATCATTGGCTCAGTATTGGCAGATACTCAAAAAAAGAAATGACCAAGGGAAAAACGATCGTTGGGATGTCACTACTGATTGTGACCGTTTGTGAAAACACACTCGATTATCATCTCCAGTCTCACCTCTTCCTCCTCTGAATCCTCCTCGACCTCGATCACCGAATCCTCCTCGACCTCGATCACCGAATCCTCCTCGTCCTCCTCCTCCACCCCATCCACCTCGTCCCCCCCTGTCTCCACGAGGGCTGAAACCTGGAAGAGGAACATGGAAAAGAAAAATAAATAAATGGGAAGTCCTACAGACAGGACACAAAGGTGTGTTTGTACACACACATACATATGTAGACTTACATACATACACACACTTAAGTTTGGGGTCAGTGACTCATTTCTGCAATGAATTCCAATATCACCAGTTTTATTCTTAAATAATGATCTTGAACGCTCTGTGATCATTGGGAGTACACAAAAATCAGTCTAGATGTGCTGAACAAGTATGGGAAGATTTTAGTGTTTAAAGACAACCATTTCCAATGTCTAAATCAAGGTGACAGAGAGAATTCCAAGTATGTAAAAGTCTGTGTGAACAAACTAAAAGTCAGCTGTTTTAAAGAGTCTAAAAATTAACAATGATGCTGTGTTTACTTTTTGATGATTTAGCTCAACACAACTAAGTGAGATTAGAGCACAAAGCTGTTTATTTTTTGTCAACTTCTGAAAAGATGGCCGCATATATTGCACAGTTTAAATGGATTCTCTAAAGTCACATTCAATTAGACATTAAAGGCAACAGTCAAAGCCATCCCATAATGTGTTCACTAGCCCATTCTGACTGGTTTTCCTGCACGAGTAATGTTCTTACGGCATTCCAGTAGATTATTTCTTGAAGGTGGTTATAATGGAGTGAAAGGCAGAAATGAGTCAGTGACCCCCAAACTTCTGAACGGTAATGTATATAATGTAATGTAATGTATATAAGCGAGCACACACCCGTCTGGTACAACCAGAAAGCCAGGAATATATAAATGAAATTCCTGCTGCTGCAACATGCAATTTCACCACGCGGGATTCATAAATGTTTATTCCATTGGTCACAACAGCTTAAGTTGTCCATTTAGTTGACGTTGCGTCCTGCCCATTGGTCATTTGGGTCAAAATAAATTGGTGGGACAGAGCTCGGATTTGCTGATAACCGCTTCATTTTTTCAACATTTCGTTGTAACGCGCAACCACGCTAACTGGCGCATGCGCAAGATGGCCGCTAAGTGAATATGGTCCATTGCGCATGGTCGACTCGACACGTGTTGTTTTTTTTCACCCTCGTTTGTTTGCGTTCTTAAGAGCAGTCTCAGGGATTTCGATACTAATATGGCCAAACAACTACTTTTACGAACAACAGTGAGGGAAATCTATTCACATATGCCACCATCATATCGCACGTCCATTTTTAACGTTGGCGTACTAACCTTTCGCTTAATAAAATACCCCTTAACTTCCCACAACCCTAAACAACCTAATGAGTATAATAATGACACAAGTAAGACATTTACAGACACGTGGAGATGTTTTTTTTTTCCCCCTATCGATAACACATGTACATAGTCGATATACAGTGCGGAATCGGAGAACTACTCTGATAAATGTGGTGCGCAACACGTGGAGTGGATATGTGCAATCTGTATTAAGGGTAATCGCGTGACGCCTCCGGTGCGTTCACAATCCTAACATCACATCAGAGAAGTCGGAGAGCACAAATTGCAACGTTATTTTTAACTGTCGAAAAAAAATTGTGGACATTACCTGGCCTCATTTTAGTAAGAATGAGTCGTTAAGTCGGCGTTCCCAAGTTGAAGCGCTGCTTCCTCTTCTTCGTCGTCTGGGTTTTTTCTTCTTCTGCTGCTACCGCTGCTTCTTCTTCTACGGATTTTAACGGACTACAGCTAACCTTTACTGGTGCACACCGCCACCTACGGTGTCGGAGTATGTAGTGTCATGACATAAATCGTTCACTCACTACTACCACTACTACTGCTGCTACTACTAATAATACTATATTAATTAAACCAATTTTCCTACTGTGAGAGCCACTTTTTCATGTGCATGCCGCTAATAATGGCTTCAGTTGAGTTATTTGTTTTACCTGTGTACAGTAATAAAATAAAGTCAAATGTTATCTTTAATGATTTTTTATTGAGAAAATATCATAGTTCCCTGCAGTAAAAGAAACAACATCAAACCGCCTGCTGATCAGAAGAAGGTCAAACATTAGCACAGTACGTTCCATCTCCCCAAATGCATCAGTGCATCGCCTCCACTCACACAGCTGCCATCCAACAGCTATGACAAAGGATAAGAATCTCATCTTCTTTTCAGTTGGAGTACAACAGGACTTCATATGGCACCACATTTACAACGTTTACAACATGACTGTTCGGATGTGTTTGTATCCTGAGCTCATAGTCAGATATTATTGATCAGTCAACTGTCACAGTGTTTCCACATTTCAGCTTTGTGTGTTTGTTTGTGTGTACCATACCTAACTAGAGCGCTTGGCTTTCTCAGTTGACTTGTGAAGTATTTTCACATGTATTTACAGTTACAGTGGGTTGTAAACAAGGTGTGTAGATATGATAAAACTGTTTCAGCCCTGTAAACGTTACAATTTGTTTTTAGTGGTGGCGCCAGACCCAGCTGACTATGAGCTACATAGCATCATGTTCGCTGTTTATTAAAATCAGTATACTGTCCTGTAATTACAACACAACTTGTAAAATTCAACTTCTTCAAGTCTTGGTTCTCCCTTAGAGACTGGACGTGCTGGACAGGGTCCCCGTTCTGTTCACACCTAGCTCGCAAAAATTTGAGGGAGTCGCTGTCGCGTGACGTCATTTGACAATTTGAAACGGCGAGCTGGTTTTAAAAAAAAAATGAATGTAGAGGAAACACTGTGTCAGTTAACATCCTGAAAAACATGAACGTGTCTTTGAATTAGATTATTCGAATGAAGTTTTTAAACTCCAAATGAAATGCGCGGCTGACAAAATAAATTGGGGTTTCAAGGAAAAGAATCGCGACACAAGAAATTAAAAAATAACCGCACGGCAAAGCAACAGTGAAGAAAGTAGAAACTTTGCCCACTTTTGACTAATGGCTTTTTGTCTTGATCATTTTTTGTTAGAATTACAGCAGTGGACTGTCCCAGATACTCCAGACTTCACGAGGGTCATAAAGTGGAATTGGTGGCAGCACACGCAGCATGCTGAACGCCGATCTGATTGCATTCGACAAGCAGGTTTGTGGGAGCAGAGTGCACGGGGGGGTGGTCGGAGAGCTGAGGGGTCCGCTGTGCTTCAGTCGTTGATCAGAGCCAGGATCATGCTGGAGGAGAAGAGCAGGACATGACATGAGAAAAAAACAAAAAAACAAAACAAAAAAAAATTTCAGGCTGAACTTTTTTTTCCATGTGTTTCAATGCTCTCACCTGTACAAGTAAATGAAGAAGCAGAGCAGATGGTAGCCCAGTTTAATCATGGCCTCTTTCATATGAGACTTGAGCTGGCCTCGGTTATGGATCTCTGTGGGGTCAAACACGCCCATGTTCCCCATCGGAACCTTCAGGTACCTGCAGACACACACACCAGGGGGCAAGAACACAGAATAGAAAAACAAAACAAAAAAAACTTTAAAATGGCTGGAGGGTGAAGTGTGAAAATCACAGACCCAGATCCAAATAATGATAATTTGCTGCTCTGCAAACCAATAACAACCACAAAAAGGAAAAAGGGGAAAAATGTCGTGGTATCGGCACATATTTTCAGAGTATGAGTACTCAACCAATACTGGTATCTGTATCGGTGCATCCCAAATTTTTAGTCATCAATCTCTGGATTATCTTCAAAACCCCCACAGATAGATTTTGTGACTGTGGGCATATTTCAGAAAACGGGGAAATGTATCATCATGCATTGTGAGTTATACATGTGAGTGTTACCAACATACTGAACAAAAATAATAATTTTTTTTCATTTAGTTTCTAACTTTTTACCAATCCAAGATAGATGGTGCCAAATCCGTATTCTCAAAAGAAAGACAGTAGTTTGACAGTACCTATAAATGTTCCAGGCCGCAACAGGTAGGTTGAGCAGGAAGATGAACCAGTGCATGGAGACCAACATTAACATGGTGGACAGACACTGGCCGACCATCTCTGGAATTACCCACTAGAGAAATAAAAGCATTCCAATCATTGTAAATAGTAGCATTTTGATATTTAAGTTGCAAGAAATCTGTTTAAGGTATTTAACTGTGATAAACATTGCATATAATCTTTAAATTGTGATGTAATATAGCCATCATAATGTATGTTGAGATTGAATGTTAAGATTTAAGCAAGTTAGGTTAAACAGAAGTCCAAAAAAGATGCTTAAAAATAAACAAGTTCATTGTGACTAATCGAAAAAAATATTGATAGATTAGTTGACAACAAAAATAATTGTTAGTTTCTGATTTCATCACATATATCTTTAGTTACACAAAAGTAAAGCTGTATTTATGCTAAATTGTATTTGCCTTTGGGGAATATATATGCCTCTGTATTAAAGGGATTACAACTTGACTTTGAGTTATTTCCCCCTCCACACAGTGTAGTGGAATGATGCATCGTCTGTCGCCACAAATGTATTTCCCAGCAATGTGAGGAGATAAAAAACGAAGACAGACGGGTGAGAAAGAAACTTCAAACCAAATTGCAACAGTACAATTGGCCAGTGCAAGTGTTTGTATTGAAATAGTCAATAGAATTGGAGCAATCTGATCGGCAGGAATGAAACATTCACTTAAGGAGTTGACAGGTGTCACACTGGCACTGACCCTTAATATCCTCCAAAAATATTTTAATTTAGAGTGATTCCATTGGTTGGGCATTCATAAAACTGTGATCCTTTCTTGGCACAACAGGAGGCTAGGCTCGAACATACAGTGTGTCAAGTAAGGACATACTTTATTCAGCTTCGAGCAACAAGCTCTGGCGTTGATGTAGTCACATTCTAGATCAGATAGGGTGATGATCTGAAAACAAAGTCAAGGCACCATATGGACATTTTTTAATATGTTCACAAACGCACATGTACACGCACGTTCAGAGATTAATTATGAAAACCTTGTGAATTAATGTAAAACCTCCATGATGAATATGTGACTTCCATCGAGTCTCATGCAACGACGACTGCTCACTCCACAGCCGCAGAGGAGCCTCAGAATGTCTGGGCTCACGACTGCCCACTACCTGTAAGCAAGAGAACTGCTCTGCCTCAACCAGCTCCTCTCTTCACTGCCGCTGTCGGATCGCTGAGCACACGTAACAGGTTAAACACATTTATTAGATATACAACATCTGCTGAACTATGGAAAGTCGGTTTGAGGGGGGCATATATTAAAAGTGCTTCGAAAAGTTTGGTTGGCGACATACAGAGACGCTCTCATTGCATGGCACCGCCCAGTTTGTGTGCGGTTGCGCAATCCGAGGGAGACTGCCCACTGCTGCCTCACTGTGCTCCTCTCTCTTCCCTGGAATGCGGAAATGAGAAAATTTTGTTTTCATGCCAAATTGCTCAAGTTAATGGCGAATTAGCTCCACTTCAATTAGTCCAAACCTTTCATGAATATAAAAATTTCATATATTTGTTTGGTATTTCATTTTTTTGCCCCATGATGACGGGTGAGGCTCTGACGCCAGTGGCCGCACTTCGTCACTGATTTAAACCAATCAGTACCAAACAAACTCCCTTCCTGAGCCCAATACAAGTATTTCACAACCCGTAGTTTCTTAGAAAAGACACAGAAAGTATTTAAATTACCACTAGTCCAACATGATCGTAATTCTTTTTTGTGTGTGCCAATAACACTGAGGCTGGTGAGTTGATGAGACTTGTGAAATGTCTTGTCGTTCCGTTCCAGTACTAAACAAAACCAGTCTGGGTGGAATTGGGGTCGTTCCTTTCAATGACGCTAATGCAGTTTGAAACAGAAAAAAGCAACTTTACCGCGCCATTTTCTGTCACGGTAAATTTAGGTTTTTATAAGACAACGTACCGCTAGCTAATGCTAATTTCTCCTTGTGCGCATGTCTCACTTAATCGATATATGAACCGATTTACGTGCACAACGTGCTAAGATAATCGACGTTTCACCCGTTTGCAGACCAGCAGCACTTCATCAGAAAAGCTAGCCTCTTGGCTAACCAGAACCACAATAACTAAAACATGTCAGCGTTACTTAAAACAATATAACCTCTACTTGGAGAGTTACGATCCGAGCTTGCGAGACGATGGCATAAGCAAAAGGATACAAAAAAGACCGAGAGAAAAATCAGTCCACAACAGTCCACGAGCGAGAAGATAAACACCGCCGCTTCCATTTTCCTCCTCCGACAGTAGTTAGGCTTCACTTCCGACGGCCACCCACTCGGTGCAACCAAAAGCCCAGAGTGTTTGTGACTGCCCTCTCTCGGGCGGGAGAACCACTAAACGGCAACGTCATACGTTTTTTTAGAGGCGGTTTTACATACTACTATTACAAATACACAAGATTGTAAAATGACGGAATGGAACCCAATAAGTAACCTCGATGAAAGACGAAGTAATAAAAGTGTTGGACGTTTGCTACGACGCTATGGTCGATGTCTGTTTTGCATTTCATATTAGTGTTTTTCCTGAACACATACGAGCGCTCCAGCTCGGCGACTATTTGTATTTTCCATCAATAAACTAGCGCTGCAGCGTGTTTACTTCGTCACTTCGCCATTTCCACCGAAAGTTAGCTAGAGGTGCTTTAAATCCGGCCCTCCAAACTTGAAAAAATTATGTTTAAAGTCTGGAAGTCATAAAATAGCTGTATTTCATCCTTGTTTTCCAGTGTTTTAAAAGTAATTTCAACAAAGAGCTAAATACAGTGGGGCTTCAAGGACACATTTTGTTGTTAATTTTCAATTGACATTAACGCACACGTTTTCTCCATATCCCATGATATACTTTTTCCTCCTATGAGGTGGGTCACCAAAACACTCCATCCATCTCAAATTAGGACCCACTGTGGCCCACCAATCAAAAAGTTCTACCCCTGCTCTAGCCTGAAGGCTGTATTTAAAAGAATAGAATAAAAATCAAGCAAGGTTTCTCTCCAATTCAAGCTAGTTGCTGCACCTGTCAGGAAAGAGATAAAAACAAAACAAAAACAACAACTCACTGATGTCAGGTGTTGGTGGACTCAAATGCACGACAACCACTGATTCAGTTTAAGATGTTTATTGAAGCGGGGAGGTCGAGCAGTCCAGGGTCGAGAACCAGTGCAAGCGGTGGTAGAGGCAGGCAGGATCGGCGTCGGGGACAGGCGCAGGTCGATAACAGCGAAAGGATCCAGATGGGGCAGACGAGGGACGTAGTCAGAGTCAAGCAGGGTTGTTACTGGGGAATCAGTCCGAGGACGAGGCGAAGGCAGGGTCGAAGACAGGCTGTTGTCAACCGGGGGACGAAGGAGCAGAACAACAAGGAGACAGGCGCTGGATTACTGGCACAAGGCAAAACAGATAATCTGGCAACGGGTGAACACGGGAGACTGGTTAATAAAGGCAGTGCAGATCACAGGCGAAGATTGTTGGCTCTCAAGATCACAGGCGCAGATTGTTGGCTTGAAGACCGTGACAACTGACACCCCCAGCTCAGAAAGTAAGACCATACCGACCTTACCAGACATTAATATTTATTCTGAAATTATAGTTAATAGGGTGGACTGAAATGTTGGCATCAGTGGGCAGTACTTTGTACTTTCATATAATGTATATTTCCAACTATCAAGAATTTAGTTTTGTTAGTTTTCTTGTAGACCAGAAACAAAAAAACAAACAATTTGTGTCTGTTTATCCACAATTGTTCCATGACAATATTTGAGGGGTGTTTGAAAAACTTTTTTTCCATGCCTGCAGAACAGTGAGGTGTTGGTAACGCAGCAACAATTGATGGTTACTGCTGCTTCGAGGTTTAGAGTGACTCACCCTGCCGTCACTCACAAAGAAGTGGGCAGGGCTTCAGGGAAGAATTTGAGAATTGTAAAACCATAGGGGGGAAAAGGAGGGTTCTTTCTACTCTGTGATACTGGAAAGGGAGAGTATCACTCTGCTGCAGGCGTATAATCACAGAGAGGCAAACAACAAGGAAGGAAGGTGAGGGGAAAGAGAACCACCCAGAAGAAGAAGCAGTAACATGGCACATATTTCTCTGTGGATCCACGTCCATATCACACTTTTATTGACTAATCTGGATGTAGGATGCGCAGCTAAGCAGCAGGGCACCAAGGTTCAAGCTGTAACAGCCCCCGGGGATATTATTATTGGAGGAATATTTCCCATTCATGAATCCGTGTACGAGAATATATCATTCAATCCCTTTGGACAATGTAGCAGGTGAGAAGATTAATTTTGATGTATTAATGATACATATAATATATATACATGTATACATATATATTAATGAAGATGAAAGAGAAATATCTGTTTAACTATTAGTAACACAAACTTAATTTGAGATTTTACAAGTCTAAATTTCAAAATAATTATATTGTTTTAAACTTTTTTCTTTTTTTTTTTTTTACGTTACTTTAATGAAAAATTTTTATTTGATTTTTTTTAGGATTCAGGAAAGAGGTTTAACAGAGGCCCTGGCCATGATAAATGCCATCCAGCTGATGAATAAATCCCCTTTGCTGGCTGAAGTTAACGTTTCACTGGGCTACTGCATCGTGGACTCCTGCTCTGATGTCAGCGCGGCGCTGAGAGCCACGCAGGACTGGTCTCGGCAGGAGAACCAATGCAGCGGAAGCAGCCCCTCCGTCTGCAGTCAGCCAGTGATGGCTGTTGTTGGGCCCTATTACTCAGAAATATCCATTGCATTAGCACAGCATTTGACTTTACAGATGATCCCTATGGTAAGAACTTAGAATAAAGGAGAGGTGTGTTTTAATTGTGTAGTGTATGCATGAGAAGCAGAAGGGCAGCGTTGCATTGCTGGCTATATTCATATCAGATGGAGCATCATAATCATCGCCAGAAGTAGGACGTAACCAAGTAGAATTACTTTGTCACTGTACCTAAGATTTTTCAGATATCTGTTCTTCACTTGAGTATTACTTGAGTATTTCTTTTTCAGACAGCTTTTTACCTCTACTGACATTTGTACACAAATATCTGAACTTTCCACCTCCATCTGTTGAGGAAAACATACTGGTTACTTTTGTGTTTAAAAGTGTTTAAAAGGGTAAAAATTCTGTTAAAAAGTAAGTTGAGGTGGAGCTACTTTAACTCTGCTGTTGGGTAGTTGAATATAAAATTCAATATTTTAGAGAGAGATTATTTTACAGTTCATCCGCTTTGGGTCATTATGGTCAGTTCAGTCCAGAATCTTCAGTTTTTGCAAAATTATCAATGAATATAATGTTTCATTATTGTCAATTTTTTGGACATTTTTACTTTTTACTGATACATTTCACTTACTTTTACTTGAGTAAATGAGTTCAATCAGTATTTTACTAGAGTATTTTTTTATCCATACTTTTCCTTAAGTACAGAATGTAAAATAGAAAATATTGCCACCTCTGATCATTGCTTCCTCTCACAGGCAAAGATTGTTGATTCCTTAAAACTGTGTTGTTGTAATTGTTGAAGAGCACAATGCAGGATAAAGATGGCAGTCGCTCTATGTGGCTAATAAAGTGGGAGTTCATAATATGATCCTTTATTTACACTACAGTCACAGCCGTTGGTTTATCTGTCTGCACCTTTATTTTGAAAAATGTGGGTATATGTGGGTTCTAGTGCATGTTTGTAGAGGAAGGTAGATGGGGAATTTTCCTGGCAAAAAAAAAATGCCTCCCATAAAAAAAAGCTCCCTTGATGTAGATTCAACAGGCTCTTCCAGTGAGGTGGTTGACAGTAAAAGCCACCCGTGTTGTCAGCTCATTTAGACTATCCAATGAATTTGGGAGTTCATTGGAAACCAGCTTATCTTTGACATAGCTCCCCAGGCCAAGCAGGTAAGCATCACACTGGGCTTCGACGTGCTCTGACAAATTGCTCTGGCGGGCCTGAGTGCAAAAGTCTATTGAATAGTCATGCCATGTGGTTAATGCTGCTGCCTGCTGCTGGCCTGCAACAGCCTGATAGATCTTTGCAGTGGCGGAGGCAAGTCAAGCCTCATCATGATGATGGACACTCTAATAATAATATTAATAATAATAATAATAATAATAATAATAATAATAATAATAATAATAATAATAATAATAATAATAATTTTATATATTTTTTAATCAAGTCCCACCACTACATTAAATATTTCAGAAAACCACACACACATTCTCTTATCTCTTGTCTTAGATTCATTATATTTTAACTGATTCTTTCTAGAATCAGTTAAAGATCTGATAATTCTGATAAGAATTTTAACTTTTCAGATTTAAAATTCTTATCAAAAACTAAGTGTAACATTTTTTTGTGTTCCTGTTTTTCACAGATCGGTTATTCATCAACCGCTGTTATTTTAAGTGACAAGAGACGATTCCCCAATTTCATGAGGACAATCCCCAATGACAAGCACCAGATATCCGCCATGGTCAGTCTGCTCAGCCACTACGGCTGGAACTGGGTGGGGATAATTACCACAGATGGAAACTATGGACGCTCAGCTCTGGAAAACTTCTTATCCCAAGCCTCTGAACGGAGAATCTGTGTGGCGTTCAAATCCGTCCTTCCTGAATTTGTCGAAAGCGAGCGCATTCACTCCGCCATAAAGAAGACTGCTGAAACGGTGCACGCGAATCCGAAAGCGCAGGTGATTGTGTCATTTGTCCAACCAGTTCACATGAAGTACCTCTACCAGGAGCTCAAGAGTCAGACTCTGACAATGGGAGGAAGTGCCAGGTCAATGAGGAGATTGTGGTTGGCAAGTGACAGCTGGTCATCCTCCGCCTCCACTGCGAGTAGTAATCTTTCCATGGAGGACATTGGACACGTCGTGGGCTTTCAATTCAAAAGTAGACCCATGACGTCTTTCAATGAGTACCTGAACACATTGGATGCTGCGGGGGAAAATATCGAAGCCAGCAACCCTTTTGTGTGGCAGTACTACGTGCATCTCAATGCCAGTGAAAACACAGACGAGGCCAAACTGGCGCTAAAAGCGCTGCGCACTCTAAGCCAAAGTGCCCGCGTGGACATGATCTTCAGCATTGAGATGGCTGTAAGCGCCATCGCTCAAGCCGTGGCCACGATTTGCAAGAGTGAAGGCCGCAAAGCACTGCAAACGGAGGTACTGATGAACGTGTCGCTTGTATAGTGCAACCATGCACTGCGTATAGATGAGATAACTCATTGTCACATAGAACCATTGGTAGATTGAGCAAAAACTCAAGACTAGTCTCTTAAAATTTAGCTTAAAGGTTCAGGGCAACATGATGACAAAGTGTTTCACGCTGCTGCCTCACAGCAAGAAGGTTGTGGGTTCGATTCCGGGCCTGGGACCTTTCTGTGTGGGTTCTCTCCGGGTTCTCCAGCTTCCTCCCACAGTCCAAAAACGTGCATGAGAGGTGAATTGGAAACTCTAAATTGTCCATAGGTGTGTATATGAGTGTGAATGGTTGTTTGTCTCCATGTGGCCCTGTGATGAACTGCCGACTTGTCCAGGGTGTCACTCTGCCTTCGCCTTATGACAGCAGACCCCCGTAACCCTGAGCTCAGGAAGAGGCGGGTATTGAAAATGGATGGGTGGATGGATGGAAGGTAAAAGGTTCAGTCGCAGGGGTTCCAAACCTTTTTTGAACCAAGATCTAATTTTCAAGTAGCCAACCTCCAGAGATCTACCAGTCCAGTGTCCACATCGCAAACCCACACACCTTGTTTCCAGCCTGCAGTAACTAACCTTACAACATTTTTCCTTGCCACACAACCACTAGACATCCTACCTCAAAACATCCCTCTCTCAAACAAACACACAGGCGTACGCACACACACAAATTCCCCTCACACAGTTGCCAGTTTGCATAGTGCACTGTATGGGCATATTATTGTGGCAATATTATTTGCAAGTGCGTATCTCTCTATCTGTGCGTGTAATCAAGATCTACGTGTACTCTGTGTGTGCAGATCTCTGTGTGTGTGTAATCAGATTTGCGTGTGTCATCAATTACAGCTCAGACAGGAGCTCTCGATTTTATTTTTTGTGGTTTTAGACCAACTACAGCTTTTATTTTCAACAGTTTGAAGATTTTAGAATTTCATTAGTTCTAAATCTGAGGAATTTCAAGATTGTTTCCCCCAAATTGGGCTGAGCTACTACCAGCTGGCGTTTTCACAAAATATGATGCTCTACCAATATACACAATGAATGCTACAATATGACTGTTACAAAATGATCTCATGTCCTACAGATGCTAAAAACCCTGAGACTGCAGGAATTTAGCTTTAATGGAGTGCGGTATATGTTTGACACGAACGGAGATATGAACCTTGACTATGATGTCACCGTGTGGAGATGGGATGGAAAGAAAATTAATGAAAATATTGTCGCAGCGTACCATCCCGCCTTCAACAACTTCACGCACTACAGCGCAGCCACACATCTCCACGATCTGAAGGCAAGCCCTTTTACTTCTGCCCTGATGTAATTTTCTATCAACAGAAACCTTTTGATGTAAACAGAGAAATGTGTTCACTAAAAACATAAGATCTGACCCAAACAATTTTCATACGAGTTCAAACACAAAAAACCTAAAAGTAGTTTGTGTGAAACGTTCTATGAAGTGTGATAGAATGTCATAAAATAGTACATTTAAAAAATACATAGACAATACAAAAAATACTCATTGTCACTCTTTCCCTGCTTTCCTCAGCACATCGTCTCCAAATGCTCAGACAGCTGCGATCCTGGAGAGTTTAAGAAAACAGCTGAAGGGCAACACATCTGTTGTTATGAGTGCATCAACTGCACTGAGAATTACTATTCTAATATGACTGGTAAGACTCTCATATACATTCAGTGTTCACTGTGTACATGTTCTAATTTTCAAATTTCACGTTTGAATTGTACTGAATTGTCATTTGTCCCCCCCCCCCCACCACCACCACCACCATAGATATGGACCAGTGTCTGAGTTGTGACCCAGACACAGAGTGGTCTCCAAAGGGAAGCCACACATGTCACGCCAAGGAGCTACTCTTCTTCTCTTGGCAAGATAGCTTTGCTATTGTGCTACTAGCATTCTCTGTCCTTGGCATCCTCTTGACTTTGCTGGTTTCAGCTCTCTTTCTGCACCAACACGACACCCCTGTGGTCAAAGCTGCTGGAGGACCGCTGAGCCAGGTCATTTTGCTGTCTCTGGTCAGCAGTTACATCAGTTCTATGCTGTTTGTTGGTCGGCCCAACACTTTCCAGTGTAAAGCTCGGCAGGTGCTCTTTGGCATAAGCTTTACCCTCTGCGTATCCTGCATCTTGGTCAAGAGTCTCCAGATCTTACTAGCCTTCCAGTTTGACCCAGTGCTGCAGGAGGTCTTGAGAAAGTTCTACAAGCCTTATGGAATTATCATCACATGCGTGGCCTTACAGGTCATAACCTGCATCTGCTGGTTGGTCCTCCAGAGCCCATTCAATCACGTCAGCAGACAAACAACAAGTTTGCTGGAGTACTGTCACGAGGGCTCATATTTGGGCTTTGGGGTGATGCTAGGCTACATAACGATCTTAGCCTTTGTCTGCTTCATCTGTGCATTTAAGGGACGCAAACTGCCACAGAACTACAATGAAGCTAAGTTTATTACCTTTAGCATGCTGCTTTACCTTATCTCCTGGCTGCTTTTTATTCCTGTGTATGTTACCACTTCAGGGGTGTACCTCCCAGCTGTGGAGATGGTCGTCATTCTAATCTCCACCTATGGCATCCTCAGTTGTCATTTTTTCCCCAAGTGCTATATTATCATTTTTAAAAAGGAGCAAAACACAAAGAGTGTTTTTGAAAGAAAAGTGTATGAATATTCCAACAAAGGGATGGATTCTGTCTTTGTGTCTGGTCATTTGGGGTCCCTAAAACAATCCAGAGTTAAAAATGAAAAGATTTTGCCCTTTTCAGTACTTAAAGCCAATTCTCCAAAGGTTAGTGAATTTAAAACCTGCTATATCACTTATCTGAGAACTTCAGTCACACAACATTGCCACAGAAGAAGCAAAAGCCTATGAACTATAAACACTTTTCTATCACAACATCCCTTTTTAGTTCCTTAAAGCAGTCCAATCCAGTCTTTGTCACTGTTTGAATGTAAAAATAAAATATACAAACAAAAAAAACACTTTCTACTTTTTGACATATATTTATATGTAAAAAAAGAATTATATAATTGTAATACAGCCATATCATAACGTAAGCTGTTTTCATTGTTGCCAACAGCATTAATTTTTTGCTATTAAATCCAGCGGTTGTGCTAGGATTTTTTTATTGGTGTAGCTAAGGTGTTGCTGGTCATTCCAACAACCAAAAATGGGGCCTAAAAATTGGAACAATAGGAATTGTTATTCTTATTATTGATGTTGCGCATGGACGTTTCACGGATGTCACCGGTGGTTGAATGTACTGTATGTAAAGTGGTTCAATAAAAATACCCAGTGAACAAGGGCATGAAAACTCATCCGTCCAGTTTGTATAGTGAGCAGACAGAACAAACTGAAACATGGTGGCAACAGTGATCAGACTACAAAAAAATATACTAAACCACATTCTGAGAATAGAATCACATAGCAGCAATCTGGTGTGCTCCACTTACTACTGGCTGCCATGTGCGGGCTGGAACCTGATATCATCGGGGATCCTTGTAATACTTTCTCTGCCAAAATAGTTTTCTATCTGTGGACAGCTAAAAATAGAACTGACTGCGAATCTGCAGATGATTGATTTTTGCTGTTTGTATCTATGGAGTATCTAAAGAGGTTAAGATTAGGATTTCCAATTAAGCTGCATAGAAAACACTGTCATGTGAAAGTTTTCGGTGCAAATAAATAAAAGCTTCACTTTAGAGCAACATGGCAGAAGCACAGTTTAACCACAAGTTATTGCTCACAATTTATCGTCACATAGATTGGAGAAAGTTTAACTGAACGGCAAGAAGAGACAGTCTTAATGCAAATGTAAATTGGAGTACTTTGCTACAAAGCAGCAACGGAGAAGGAAAAAGTTTTTCAACCTTAAAAATATACTGAGAATAGCGGTAAAGGATTATTTGAGTTTTTACAGACTGCAGGTGATTGTTTTCTATTATTATTATTTATTATTATTATTGTTATTGTTCTTCTTATTATTATTATTATTATTGTCCTAAATCCGGCCGCTCGGTAGGTGGCGGTAATACTCCCGGAACTCTTTAGAAGAAGAACTTCGGTCTCTGTTAAACTCTTTGAGACAGAACGTCTAGGACGTCTTGAGAAGCACTTGGTGTCATTCCCACTTTGACGACTCATGGAGCCCCCAGATTTCGAGGCGATGAACTTCACGGTGGAGGACTCCGGGGCAACGCAGCCGATGTGTGAAGAGTGGAGGGCCGTCCCGGAGGGCGCCGTCTTCCACCTCGCCAATATCTTCGTCTTCCTCGGCTTGATGGGGGGCAGCGGCTTTTACGGACACCTCTACCTGTTCGCCTTCCTGACGTCGGGCTTCCTCTGCCTCACGGCGTGGGCCTGGTCGGACCCGTGCACCACCGACTCCTTCCTGTGGAACTTGGCGCTCCTCGGCGTGTGCTTCGGGCAGGTCGTGCTCGTCGCCCGCCGGCTGAGGAGGAGCGTCTCGTTCGAGAGCGAGTTCCACGACTTGTATCGCTGCCTGTTTCAGAAGCTCGGGGTTTCTCCCGCGCACTTCGGAAAGATAGTGGCTTGCTCCGACGGTGGCGTCATCCACACTTTGGAGAAGGAGCAGTACTTCGCCGTAGAGGGGAAGACGGCAATCGACAAGCTGTCGGTGCTGTTGGCCGGCAGGTGATCTGCTCGCTGTTCACACTCATGGACCCTGACAGTTTTGCTCAGTAATTTATAATCTAGATAAGCGTTTTTCACCCCTTTTTTGAGCCACGGGTTTTTTGTTTTGTTTTTTTGCATTAATAAATGGCACACCACCAACCAAAAACATTGTTAAATGACACTTTTTAGCCTAATAATGACGGTATAGTCTCTCAATTTATTTTTAGTCACTCGGTGTGAAACGTGGGTATGTTAAGATGCACAAAAAGCTGATATCCTGGGAGGTAAATAGGCTCACATTCATTATAAAGCACAGTCACTCCACAAAGCAATGTTATTATTATTTTAGACCAATTAAGTCAAATTGGATAGTTTCTCACATCAATCCTGACATTATCTCTAGTGTGGTTTAAAAACACTGATCTAGATAAGAGATGGTGTGTTTATCTTATTTATTTGATCAAACCTAGTTTGCTCACTGTTGTTCAACTGGATTTAGGAAGTAACAGTTCTTTGGAGTAAACAGTTCATTGAACTAAATGGAAACAAACATGTCAGAAATTGTATTTCATATTTTTCATGATAACTTTGATGCCCATTAGTCATAGTCATTACATGTGCAGGGAAATGAGAAACACCTCTTGAGGTACTTGTAGCATACCCATTCATTTTTCAAATTCATGCGTTTTTTTATTATTTAAACTGTTGTGTAAGTATTTGACATTTTCAATTAATTTTTGCTGATATCAACATTTCATTTGCCTGTTCACAGAGTCCGTGTAACTGTAAATGGAGAGTTTCTCCATTTCATCTACCCATTCCAGTTTCTGGATTCACCTGAGTGGGACTCTCTCAGACCATCTGAGGAGAGTGTATTTCAGGTTCATTCGACCATACAAGCATGTGCATGTGTGTTTTTGTTTTTTGTTTTTTTGTTGTTGTTTTTTTAATTGCAACCCTTTGCATTGTAGTTTGGCCTTTGCTTTATGTAACCATGATGTCCACCTAATTATGCAAAAATCTGAGAATGGGTTCCTGGTTATAATTTGTTGACGATGCAACAGAACACGAGGCATCCTAATCAGATGTCTGTCTTATCTTGCTACTCTCACTGTGGAGAAATAGTAACTCTACTGCAAGCCCCTCCGGAATGACCCACAACATCCAGAGACTTGAAGGTCTGGATAACAAGCTTTTTGGTCAAAATGAGATGCGCACATATCTCATTCTGAGCAACAATCTTGGCAGCAATAGCCCCAGTTATAACTTAGCCCCGAGACATCAGACTCTGCACTGCTTGCTCATTGGAAAATGTGTTGTTGAGAGTGAATTGATTGGTTGATTGATTGATTGATTGATTGATTGATTGATTGAAGGAAGTCTTCCTTCCACCGATCTGAAGTTGAGGTCACGTGATGGTGGTGGAGGTGATGGCTTGAGTTCGTGTTGCTCTCCCTTGCCTACTTCTTCCATCTGTGGGACTGGGGTGTTGATGTCCTGTAGGCTGTAGTGTGTGTGCTTCTGACCTGCTCTTGGACTCAAGTCGACTGACTCGTTTGTTACGGTTTTTGTTATTGTATATTCAGTAAGTCAGTTGTTTTTTTGTTTGTGTGTTTGTTTGTTTTTAAGAACGATCCAGAGCTAACACTGTGTAACTACATCCAAAAATATGTAGTTGGAACCTCTGAACTTCATGCAACAGCTCACCCAATGGTGCCTCTTGGCAGCTGCTGGCTGTTGTGGTGGGCAAATTACAGGCTAGTTGTTAGAATGTGTATTTTGTTTCATTTGTTGGGAGATTTTGAAAGAGGAAAAACTGCCAAAATCATGTGACAGTTTTTTGTACTTGTGGAAATATTCTATGCACTTGATGGTCGCTTGTGTTTTTGTACTTGACATTTTTTAGTTTGTATTTGAAAATATTTTTGTACTTTTATTTAAAAACATTTTTGTACAAGTAAAACGTATTGTTTTTATTTCTGAAGCATGATGTTAAATGAGTACATGTTTTATTTGCTAAACAAAAGGCATTAGTTTGTGAGTGATTTTTTTCTGTATTTGCAAACCACACTGAGCTTGTTTGAGAATTATAAGGCATGGGTAAAACATATTTTTTCTTTGTTTATGAGGTTTTGGCCAGATATGAATTCCATATGTGTGCTCATGTTTGTTGTCTTACCAAATGTTAGTGGTTTGAAAAAAACAACTAATGCATTCCAGAGCACCAAAGCACTTTTTCTGAAGTTCTAACTGAAAGATCTCATTCATCTTTAGTATGTGTCTTTCCAAAAAAGTCTCCTGTAAAACTGATTGGAGAGTAGCAGCAGACTAAACGAGTTGGATTTTTCACAGTACACAAATTAAGTGAATAAGTACACTGTACTTAATTACTCTTTTGTTAACTGTTGACATAATTTATTTACTTCAATTTCACATGTACAACCTGTAGGACATTATTGTTTGTTCTGCAATTATTTGTCTTTTTGGATCGTTTAGACAAACCAATACAATTTGGTTCGGAGTTGAAATGTACTGGATTCATCCATTTAATTACAGCCCATTAGTTTGATTGGCACTGTTCTCAAAATTATCGCCTTTGTCTCATTTTTTCTCATTTACTTCTTCACAGGTGTCTCTGCAAGCAGATCTCCCCTGTCGATTTGTGGCGTGGAGAAGAAAGAAACTTTATCTGTTTTTTGCCAAGCATAGATACATTGCCAGGATCTTTGCGCTCATCGTGCGCAATGACATTGCTGAGAAGCTGTACTCTCTCAACAACAACGTGTTTGACACGTCTGGGCACCACTACGACATCCGCTTACCAAATAACTTTCGTACCACAGCCACTATAGGAAAAACAGATACATTTCTGCAAGTGGGAGGAATGAAAGTACTGCCTGAACACACACACACATGTAAAAGAAGTTCTGATGATAATAACCATGAACAGGATAGAGAATGATTATTTTAGAGAATTTAATAAAGTTTATGAGGCTGGTAATATTTTATTCAGTACGCATCAGTTTATAATATAATTTTCACTTCATATACTGATTCTTTACTCCAGTGTGGAATCTGAAGAAAAAAAAGTGGGATATATAAAAAAAAAAAAAAAAACTAATAATAATCTTTTGTGTGCTTGCACAACTTTGAGTACATTTTTTTCTTGAGACAATCACCTCCAATATATTAAAATGATGCCAATATTTCTAGAATTTAAACTTATCCAACCAAGTAACAGTAACTACAATTACCGTTGGTGTTGATATGCAATGTATACTTATAGAATATAATTGTTTATCTATAAATGTATACACTATTGTCTATATAGCATTCAACAATAATAAGCCCTTGGAGCCCCTTGTTTCTATCTATGTAAAGTGCTCATCCTGCACAGGAACTCCCACCAGGCCAAGGTGGGAGGAGGCGGCTGGGTCGGCTCTAGACCAGTGGTTCTCAACTGGTGGAGTGTCAGGACCACCATTATTTTTCCTTGTCATGAAGTGATGGAGATGGAGGCCCAAAAAGTATTTCATGAAAAATAAAACGTTAGCCCACTTTCTATCATGTATCATTGAAATGAATTATGTGTTCTGCCAAATAAATGCACAATATTTTCTCTATTATTATCATTATTATTATTATTATCATTATTCTTATTCTTATTCTTCTTCTTATTATTATTATTATTATCGGGGCGACACGGTGGTGCAGTGGTTAGCGCTGCTGCCTCACGGGCCTGGGACCTTTCTGTGTGGAGTTTGCATGTTCTCCCTGTGTCTGCGTGGGTTCTCTCCGGGTTCTCCGGCTTCCTCCCACACTCCAAAAACATGAATGTGAAGTCAATTGAACACTCTAAATTGTCCGTAGGTGTGCATGTGCATGTGAGTGTGAATGGTTGTTTGTCTCTATGTGGACCTGCGATGAACTGGCGACTTGTCTAGGGTGTCACCCTGCCTTTGCCCTATGACAGCTGGGAGAGGCTCCAGCAGACCCCCGTGACCCTGAGCTCGGGAAGAAGCGGGTATAGAAAATGAATGAATGAATGAATTATTATTATCATCAAAAAAGGGAAACTGCCTATGAGGCTGTGACCTCATCAAAACAGCAATTCTATTATAGACGTGGTTTATCGCGTTCTGTCGCCCCCTGTTGGAGCTCCCGGTCACTGAAGATGCTCCGCGCTCTCCTTCTTGCCCATTTAAGTCTCTTTCCTGTCAGCTGCGAGGAATGTGCGACGCGCACTGTGACTGTGCAGCCTCTCAAGTTGATCGTCGGTGCCTTAAAATCTCTGATCGACACTTCCGTTAGTGTCGCACACAACCCGTTCCTGCCGCTTTAATCGGTGAGTAATGTTTGGCGTCTTCTTCATGCTGGAAAGTTTTTGAAGTTTTGAAGTTGATGAGGAACTTGGTTCGCGAACAGATGGAAACAACGTGCGTCCCCGCATCTATTTTTAACACCACTCTCCCAGTGCTTGAACTTAGGCTATGTGTAATTCTGTGTAAACACACTAAAAGTGGCCTGTAAATATAAACCATAACGCTTTGTTGACTCTGTTATGGTTTAGCACAACACAACCAAGTGTGATTATAAGACAAAGCTTTGTTTGAGCAATTGTAAAGCATTCAACTTCTGTAATGATGGCTGCATATTTGATACTGTCTAAAATATCATTCACTTAGACATTCAAGGCTACAACTGTCAGTCATCCCTTAATATGTTCACTAGCAGATCCTGACTGATTTTCCTGCCATTCTGCCATTCCAGAGATTGTCGGTAATTAGCAGCAGATTCAGATTCAATGAGAAAAATCATCTCCAAACATTACACATTTAATCTTTAAGACTCAAAATGTTCCATCAGATAATATATACACATATTTACACTGTACCAGACGTGTCATGCCACAAATTGCTTTAGTTTATAGCAGTTGACACTGCCCAATCTTCCTCCAGTGACCCTGCTGCAGGATGACCTCTGCTCCCCAGCTGCCCCCCCACCTCTTTCCCACAATACATTCCTTCCCCTCGGTTGCTCCCGGGGATTTGGCTATGGAGCTCAATGCCACCGCGTGCACAGCGTGGGAGCAGACCCACCACCTCCTCTTCCATTTAGGAAACCTGTCCTTGCTGCTCGGCCTGCTCATCCCCACCACCCTCGGCCTGCACATGATAGTACTCCGTCTCCTGCTCATGACGGGTCAGTACCTTGTCATCCCTGTTTTGTTTTGTTTTTTCCAATAACGGTATTACTACTTACTTCAACTGTTCCACTTAAACTGTTCCGTGATTTTATTCAATTCTACAATGACAACATCAAGATTTAGATCTTCTTCTCTCTCAAGATGATCCTTAAATTGTGCTTCAAACCCCAGAGCGCTGTTGCTCCAGCCAGAGCTTCCAGCATGTTTATCTTTTGCTTGGGCCTCAAGTGGAGACAGGATGTAACGGGATTTTTTTTTTTTGGACAATGAGGAATTCAGTTTATTTGACAGATCATTTACTCATTGCCCTCCAGTACAAGTCGTAAAGTCATATACCAGAATACAGAGAAACTGGAAACTTGCAGGAAATCAATCTGGGATGTAATGTTGCTTTACAAACTGCAGACCTCTGATCATATGAGGTTGACACATTTACTGTTCTCAGTATTCCCTAATAAGTAAAATATGCGACATTTATACTTGTGACATTGCAAGTATTTTGTGACAATATAAAAATAGTTAGGAGACAGGCGGGTCCGACCACAATTAATTTGTTGTGCAGAGGACACAGGTCAGTTCCTAAACACCCGCTACTGGTGCTATATATGCTGCTACATATACTTTCAGCCTTGTTTTTTTTTTTTATCTTAAATTTTAAAACCAACAGTTTTTGTGATTTTCAACTCTTGCTCTGTTTTGAGATGGAAATTTTGATTTCGTGACAGTTGTGCCCTCGTAAGTTGACTTTGCCCTGTTTCTGTCAGGATGCAGTTTCATGATTGGATGGGCGACCTTTTACAGATGCAACCTGGATGTGATGGTTTGGAATGTTGTCTTTCTTACGGTCAACCTTCTGCATTTGATCTTTCTCCTGTACAAACGCAGGCCGGTGAGTTTTTTCCATTCAGTGCCACTTTTACATTTTACATTCAAGTGTCCGTAACTCCTTAACTCATACAAAAAATTCATCAGTTCAAAAAAAAACATTATGATTGGACAAGCTACAGTGCTCATTTTTCATTTCATTTATTTTATCTATTCAAACAGGTTAGAAAGAAAAACACAAAATAAGCAAAATATGTAAACATGCTTAGGCAAGAAAAAAAAAAACAAATGTGAAAAGACAACTCTATAACAGCATAACTAACCACTCCATATTTGTAAGGATGTAGGATGAAGTCATTTTTCATTTTTCACTACATATAGTATATGAGCAAATAGACACACACTAAATAAGAGCTTGGAGATACTACCTATTTTTTTCCGCTTTCAACAGATTAAGATCGACAGGGAGCTGAGATCAGTCTACAAGCGGATGTTTGAGCCTCTCCATGTCCGGGAAGCCCTGTTTCAGAGACTGACGGGGCAGTTCTGCACCATACAGACGCTGAAGAAGGGTCAGGCCTACGCTGCTGAGGATAAGACCTCTGTGGATGAACGCCTCAGCATTCTCCTCAAAGGAAAGTACGTCCTGTGGGCTAACTAACGATTCTTTTCATCGCCATTTCTTAACGGGCGGTGGTCCCTACGTGCCTGTCTGACACATAATTAAATTTTTGAGCTAATCTACACGGTTCCAAAAAAAATAAGGGAACACTTAAAATCACCAGTAGGGGGCCGTCAAGGCAAACAAGGCTTCTCTCCTCTGCTGGCCTAAACATGCTTAGAAAAGTAACTTTCTCCCCATAAATATGATAATAACGATATTCTCCATAGTCTGGTCTTTTCACGACTTGGTTGCGTTGCTACCATTGTTGTATATCAAGGTAGAGATTTCATCCAATCATATTTTAGCTAGCTTGTGTTGTCAGGTTCTATGAAATCTGCCTTAGGCCAGCCTGTTTGCTGTCAGTGAACGCACCACCGTCAGTTCTTCAAGGGCCTTGACTTGTGACTTTTCTCTGTGACAGGATGAAGGTGTCGTACCGTGGCCACTTTCTCCATAACATCTATACCAATTCATTTATTGACTCTCCAGAGTTCAGATCCACAGAGATGCATCTAGGAGAGAAATTTCAGGTAATAGGAATAAGGAGTGTGTTTTAATGACTGAAAATGAATTAATGAATAAATAGTCTCATAAATGTCTCAATGTCACAATAATCTGATAAATGCTGGCAAATGTCTTGCAAATTTTCCCCGTTTGAAGTCAAATGTTGTGTTTCATTTTTTTCAGGTGACCATTGTGGCAGAGGAGAGCTGCAAGTATCTGTGTTGGTCTCGAGAGAGGCTCACCTACTTCTTGGAGGCAAATACTTTTCTCAGTGAGGTGTTCAGGTACCTCATTGGCAAGGACATCACCAACAAACTGTACTCTTTGAATGACCCAACACTCAGTGACAAGGTCAGTAGTAGTAGTGGTAGTAGAAGTGATGTAAAACCAGTTTTGACGTCGACCGAAAACACAGAATGAGACTGTGTATGTCGCCAGCAATATTTTTTAATAACTAATCCATTCATTCATTTTCTATCAACAATTGGCATGCAATTGGTGTCATGGAGTCTCACTCATGTGCACTCACATTCACACAAATGGACAATTAGGAATTAGCTTTTCGACTAATGTTGTGGTGTGATGTGGATGACGTGCAAACTCCAGGCAGTGGTAACTTCCCATACTGCACCACAGCGCTGCCCTTCTAATTGATGTTGCGGTTGACAATTAAGTTGGTTTTCTGTGTGTGTGTGTGTGTGTGTGTGTGTGTAGGCAGTGAAAAAGATGGACCGTCAGCCCAGCCTCTGCTCTCAGCTGTCGATGACGCACATGAGGAACAGCATGGCCAGCACCAGCGACACTGACGAGGTGCTCAACCAGATTCTGCGTGGAGGATCTGCTGGATCGTCTCTCCGTAAGTTGGATAATTCCGAGCCTGCTGTTTGTAGCGTTACTTTCCCTGTACCAGCTAAATTTCTCAGTCCTGCTGTATAGAAGTGCGGCGTTAAAAAAAATTCTGAATTTTTATAATGGTGACAGCAGCAGATGAGGCTGTGAGGCACCGTCAAGGGCACAGCCAAACTAAGAGGTGGGTTTTGTTCCATGTCTCTAGGACCTTCCTAGAGGGCACCAGGTCGATTGAAGTGCTATTAGGGGGCGCTATTGTGCAGAGTTGCACAGTTTTTTAATAGATTAAAATTCTCACCAGTTCTGACCTGTTTTCTTTTGTTTTGTTTTTTTTGTTTTTACAGAAAAATCACCTGTGACCAAGGCATCCTCTAAAATGAAACCGATTGAAGAGGGTATGGAGGACGATGTTTTTGAAAATTTTTCATCCTCGAAGCCCTGAAGTATGCAGAGCAATTTCACAGAGGAAGTGACCTGCAAGAACAAGACACACAAGTAAAAACCCACAACAGCTTATATCAAAACCACACAAATATCAGGGTTGTGACGTGACCTATGAGCCTGTACTGAACTGAACTGTACTGAAAAAGAAATTCCATATACGCTTTGAGCCATTGTGTATTGTACTGTCCTGGTATGTGGTCTGTACACTGTATGAATGTACATGTGATTATTGAAATGTTGAATGGTTACATCATTCTCTCACAAAAAAGTCACAGTTGAGCAGGTTTCTCTATAACAATGTAGAATGTCCTTTGTCTTTGGCTATAGATTGTGGATTGTCATTTTGGAGCACCTTTACTAGAAGAATAAGATCACGTTTAATAAGCACTATCTGAACATCTATTCATCAGTAAAAACAACTGTTTAAATATTTAAAGCTTAGATAGACACTTTTTGTTGAATTAAACATTTAGAGTGAAGAGTCTCTGTGTTTTAATCAATTCTAACTGACTCAAACTGCAGCGTTATAATTATTGCTATGTTGCAACCATCAGAGGGCCTTGGACCCCCACTGTCCTGGAGCAGCACGAGTTCAGGGTTTATCTGCAGTATCCTGTGAACTTGTTCCTTTGTTGACTGTCTTTGTTGGAGCTTTACATCGAGAAGTCTGCTACCTTCAGTTGTTTCCTGCTGCTGCTTCTCCTTCCTAGTCTGTATTCTTTCTCTTTTTGTTGACATTGTGCTGCAGGCATAATTAATGTGAATCTGCTTCTATGCCAGAATGCTGAAATGAGTAAAATTGAAATTAGTAAAATTAGTATTTATAATACGGCTGTCAGCGTTAACGCATTCATTGCGATTAGTTAAATACAATCCATAACGCGTTAATTTAACGATCAATGTTATGATCAAGTCATTTATTAGCTCTGAGCTTTAGATTGGTTACAGTGTGTGGGGGCTCCACTGGATTACTGGAGGTAAAAAACAAAAAAAACAAAACATTTTTGCAGCAGACGTTATGTTTTTAAAATACAATATTATAGAGCATATGTTTAAAGCAAAGATATTTATTAGTAACAAATCATTTTGGTCATTAAAAGCATTAATCCAACACACATTAAGGTTCAATAGATATAACATGTCACACAAAAAAATGTATATGTTCGAGTAAAACAAAATGAAAAGCAGAAAACCTTAGAAGAACAGAGTGCGAACATGATTAAACTCAGTAACCATTTTTTTTTCATCATTTGGATTAGTAATTCTGATTTAATCACACACAGTAAATCCAGGTACTTATACATAATAAGTTTGATGTCTTCTTAGTTAAATTTGTTTTTTTTTTTTGTCTAGAATTTTTACCCTTGAAACTCAAGAGTAAAAATAATTCTGATTCATGTTTTTTGTGATAAAGTGATAAAGTGTCTAGTTAACTTTTCAGTGTACCCAGTATTCAAGGAATTGAGAGGACGTGTTTTGCCCTCAGTCATCCTACAGTGATCCACTGGGCTCCGACGAGGAACAACTCGCACGCAGCAAAGCTCTGTCAGACTGAATGTCCTCCTCGTCGAGCTGCACCACCGGCTCCTTGTGATCCTCGCACACATCCTCCACGTCCTCACACTCAGCAGCAGGTGTGCAGCCGCTCTGGTCTACAGGAGTGGTGGGTAGACTCGACTGGAGGTCTGGTTCTGTTCAGAAAACACGAGAGATTTAGATAGAGAACATTTTCTCTATAAATATATATCTTTTAAAATCCGTTTAAAAAAACCCACTTACACAGGTATATATTTAGATAGAAAATGTTAGACACACAATTCAATTCAATAATTTATTTACTACACATGACAGAATGTAGGCTTGCGATTTATATTTTTGTGGAATAACTTTGAGTGCTGTGGAATAAGTCCTGAGACTCCACCAGTTGAGAATCACTGCTGTAAATGTTTAAGGTGAATTCTATCTGACCTTAGTTTCTCGTTCGCTTATATCTCTCAATAAATATTGCAATAACTCAATTTTATTACGTCAATAATACCTAAAGTGGGAGTACCTGACTGCAGTGACGATTCAGTAGTTGTGTCATCGGAGGAGTTGAGGAAATCATCCAAGGCCTCCTGGTCTGATAGGTCAGCAACTGTGATTTGGTCCAGGACATTCACGTCGAGTGCTGTCAGCTCTGCATTCAAAGCACAAGGATTTCTGGTTCTTAAAGATGTGTTGATTCTAGTTTGTTTGCCTTAACCTAAGAGTTAAAAACTACAAACATCACTTCCCCTCCGCTCCACAAGGTGGGTTCAAAATTTCAAGTTCAATATACTAAAACTAGCTATTCTAGAATTGTTTGACAATGTCTTTTAATTTGGCCCATTTAAGTTGTTTGAATATTTCATTCTAAAGATTTACCAAGAAGAAGAGAGAGGACAATTTTTTTTCCATCTAGCTAAAATGCAATTCAGTCATTTTCACTTCAAGCAAGTATTAAAGAATTTAATCATTAAATAAAAACACAAGATGATTGAAATGGCTGCTCACCCCTGTGCTCTACATGTCCAGTGGACATGTATTGCTTCATGTCTTGGTTGAACGCTTCCTCATATACTTTCTGTCTCTCTCTCAGTTTCTGCTGCATAGCCTGGTCCACCTCTGCCACCTTTTGGACATGCTGAGAACTCAATTCCACTACAGAGAAAATAACAGAGAGAATTATAATTTTTTAATGTAAATACATACATAAGAATGTGTTGGGGAAAAAAAGCACTGCTTACCATTTAACGCATCCAACTCCTTCCTGTAACAGATAAAAGATGAGCACATTTTCAGTTCATTTCTTCAAATGCACTCGTTCTGCATATGCTTTGGACTTATGTTTGCACTGTCTGCCCAGTTTTGATCTGATTGGCTCTTTTGCTGAAGTAATGAACATTTGAGCAAAGCATTCGCTGGATGTCCAGAGAACAGCAGGTCGTACCTCTTCTTTTTCCTGTAGGTCTCGAGGCTGCTGATGTTCTGCTGTTTAAACGCCTGTTCGTCACAATGAGAGCACAGAGTCTCCAGGTAGACCAGCCTGCTCTCCATTTCTTCAAACTCCCCCTCCAAAAGGGCTGAGAACACACACATGCACACACTTTTACATACAAATATATACACACAGGTAAAGTGCTTTACATTATGGTTACTAGGACAAATACAAAAAGTAAAAACAAAAAAAACAACATACCTATGTTGGCTGTGATGGCATAAAGTTCATTGAGAAAGGACGGCAGCACTTGCAGCTGTTGCTGCAGCTGCATCAGTGCTGTTCGTCTTCTCTCCCACTGGGCCGAAAGCATGACTATGTCCCCGTTTACCACCTGCCCACCACACACAGGGACAACAATAAAAGCTGCTGTTTATTTTGGCCAACGCAAAACAATCACCGGTAACTGTGATCCACACCCACAAACCCCACAACCCTGAGTGTAAGATATGCAGTGATAGCAACAAGACAGACCTTAATAATAATAATAAAAAAAAAATAATAGAAAAACATTTTAATCGAAAGTTTTCATTTCTACAACCAAACAAAGAAATATAGACCTTACCTGTGCAGCCTGAGCGCAGTCTTTGGTTCTTTTATGAAGTGGAAACCAATTTTCCTCATACCTACAAAAAAAAAATAAAAAATCACAGTCACACATGGCCACATAGTTTTTTGTATTTAAAACTTGTCCTAAGGTTTATCTTTGTGTAAGTGTGTGTGTTTGTCTGAACTGACCTGTTGAGAATTTCCAGCCCAGCGACGAAAACAGGAGGGAGGCCTTCTTCAAACCTGCCCAATCAACATTAAAGGAGTAACATTGAATAATATTAAGTAACAAAAGCTACCGCCATCCTCTATTGATATATAGCACGTATGTATAACCTGGAAATACCAAGTTTTGGTAACAAATTTGAAGAACTTGACCTTCCAGTGAGAAGGGGATAACCTCCAGCAGAGGGCGCAATTCACTGTCACTGAGGTGCCTGAGTTTGGGTCTGCATATTGTAGGGTAACATTAAGGGTGTGCTATGTTTTTGGAAATTTCAAACTTGAATTAATTAAAGTAGTTCTAGAGCCTCGACCTGTGCACCTGGCCGAAACCACAAAAAAACGAAAAATCCTTTTGGTGAAAAGGAAATATTGTATAAGAGGAAAAAAAACCACAAGTGTTGAATGTATTATATTTTTTTCATAAGAAAATATGATTTTGTCTTAAAAAAAAAGTATGTAGTGCCTTGTAGTACCTTGATCGCCTCTTGATTTTGGAGTCTTTAGATTTTTCTCCAAGGGTCTTAATGCTAATGGGATTCAAGAGAAGATAAAAAAAAATCAACAAGTTATAACTGTGATGTCATCATACACACATTATTTCACAGCATTTGTTGCATTTCACTTTAATAGGTTGAACCAAATGATGCAGAAATAAACATACGACCCCACACGTTATGCTTAGAACCTTTTATTGCCTCTTAAAGATTTTGAATACGTCTGAATTTGCCACTTGCCACTGCAAGACTATACTGCAAACGAATGTTAAAATAATTCCACATCCAAAGCATTAACAATTAGTGTCCTCAGTTCCCAAATGCTTATGGAGTGTTCTTAAAAGGGAAAGGTGACGTAACACTGTGGAAGACACGACCCTGTCCAAGCATTTTTTTGGAACGTGTTGCAGGCATTAAATTCAAAATTAGTGACTATTTGAAGAAGAAAAAATAATAATAATCATAGTTTGAAAATAACATGTTTTGTCTTTGTAGTATGATCAATTGAATAAATGTTGAAAATGATTTGCAAATGGACGGAGTAGGATTTGACAGCTGGGGGAGCAGCGCAGCTAAAACCGCCATTCACATGACACCAGTTTCAGAATAGCCAGACTGCGTCTGTGCGCCGCTACAGCTCACGCCGCGAATCGAATTCGATGCAATTCCAATGCAACTGTTACACCACAACTTCTTATTAACAATAGTATAGTAGTAGTAGACCAGCATTTTAAGTTCCCCACTTTAACTTCCCAACGATGCTACGAGCGTCATGCGACAAGGACACAAAACAAACCCCGTGGAGAAGTCCTGCTGCACCATGAAGAGTTTCTCTTTAAAATTCACGAACATGGCTCTTTTCTGGCGTTGTAAACAATTTCCCACTAATTCCGTAAACAGCGTAGTCTTCTTTTTATTCTTCTTCTTCTGCGTCTGCTTCTTCTTCTTCGTTTTCCAAGGGGTGGCAACCAACTGGATCGGTGCAATACCGCCACCCAGTGTGTTGGAGTGTGGAAGAACGTATGCCTCCCTTATGTATTCTTCCCCCCCCCCCAATTCTATTAGAATTCAATGTATAACGAGACAAGAACATTTATTTATAGACATATGCATGTTTATTTGAGAACTCATGGTAAACATTCCTTCACATAATCAGACCATATTAAAAAGCAAAAAAAAAAAGAAAAAAAAGAAGCATATGGGCAATCAGACAATACCACGGAGTTACTGATATTATATTGTCTTTATTTTATCTGGACAAAATTTTATTTCAGAATAAAGACCCCAAGACATTATTTCTGTGTGTGGGACTGTTTTTCCAGGCTACATGACCATAAACTTTCGTAGCAAACTGTAGTCAGCTTGCCAGCAGTGAGTGAGTGGGCACATGCTGCACTCTGCATGCTTTGTTGTTGTGTAAACACAAATAGACATACACACAACAACGAAACAGGACGACAAACACTATCGCCAGGGTTTACCAGCGCAGGAAAAAATCCCCCTCACTAATTGGATTGAACAATAAGGCTTTCAGGTATACGGTTTGTTTTGATTAATTTCTTATTTTTACACTCTGTCATTGTCGCTGCGTCTCTGCGTGTCACAATCGGAAATGGTCGAAGTACGTCAGTACGTCGGTACGTCGACCCTAACTCACGCTGCGTTCCATTCCCCACAGTCCCTTGCGTCTGACGTCATCACAACAGGAAATGGTGGAGTGGCTGGGGTGGGCTGGGGCTGAGCAATGCACCAGGGGGGAAGAGGGAGCGGAAAGAATCTCTGGACTGCACTGTAAATCAGTGTGTTGGTCTGGGACACACGCTCCCTCTCGCCGGTGCGCATGGACGACGCCCAACCGAGTAACACGGTCGAGCCGAGCCCTGTTGTTTTCGTCCAAGTGAAGCTTATTCACTTATGATGGAACGAGCAATGGAGCAGCTCAACGTACAGCTGAACCGGCTCACCCGTTCCCTCCGCCGGGCGAGGACCGTGGAACTGCCAGAAGGTCAGCAAATACGATTCAGAATTCTATTTATTCATTTATGTATTTCAGAAAAATACAGGAACTCACCTTTACCCGAGTTAATAGCAGAATGGTTTTCTTACGCCTCCTGCCTTCAACTACTAAAACCAACTCAGTATTCGGTCGCAGAAAGGGAAATAAAAATGAAAAAAAATCTGCGATTTTAATTCACGGAACTCAGCATGTGCGGTCATTTCCCCACTTTTAAAAAATTTTTTTTTTAGCATGTTGAAAAGGCTAAAGCCACTATTCTGTTAAAGTGGATCACTGTTGCTTTTCGCATGTTTTTTTCCTCAGAAATATGACTTAGACACTAGATATGTAAAAAATAATGTAATATGTATAGTGTATAGCAGGGATCACCAACTTTCTTGGCACTGAGTGCTACTTCATGGGTCCTGAGATCATATGAAGGGCTACCAGTTTTCCAGACTCTCCTGAAATAAACTCTCTGATAATAATAATGATAATAATGATAATAATAATAATAATTCATTCATTCATCTTCTATACCCGCTTATTCCAATTCAGGGTCACGGGGGTCTGCTGGAGCCTATCCCAGCCGTCTTAGGGCGAAGGCAGGGTACACCCTGGACAAGTCGCCAGTTCATCGCAGGAATAATAATAATAATAATAATAATAATAATAATAATAATGATAATAATGATAATAATGAGTAAGTCTTCATAAGTGTGAAGACACTTATCAAGTTAATGAGTTCTCATTAATTATCAACAATAACTTGCACAGAATAACACAGTTCAACACATTGGTGACCCCTGGTGTGTAGTAATGTAGTCAACACAACTGAGACAAGATACTACCAAGACATGGTGGTATCGAGGCAAATACAAGACTGAGACTGAGCTGAGAACAAAGACAGACAACAGGGTTCAGGACGATATAGTTGCATCGACTGTCAAACAAAAGCGTCATATACAGTGGTATGAAAAAGTTTGGGCACCCCTGGTGATTTTCAAGATTTTCCTTTATAAATCATTGGTTGTTCGGATTAGCAATTTCAGTTAAATATATCATATAGCAGACGAACACAGTGATATTTGAGAAGTGAAATGAAGTTGATAGGATTTACAGAAAGTGTGCAATAATTATTTAAACAAAATTAGGCAGGTGCATAAATTTGGGCACCCCAACAGAAAAATTACATCAATATTTAGTAGATCCTCCTTTTGCAGAAATAACAGCTTCGTAATGCTTCCTATAGCTTCCAATGAGGGTTTGGATTCTGGTTGAAGGTATTTTGGACCATTCTCCTTTACAAAACATCTCCAGTTCAGTCAGGTTTGATGGTTTCCGAGAATGGACAGCCCGCTTTAAATCACACCACAGATTTTCAATAATATTCAGGTCTGGGGACTGAGATGGCCATTCCAGAACGTTGTACTTGTTCCTCTGCGTGAATGCCTTAGTAGAGTTTGAGCAGTGTTGTTTAGGGTCGTTGTCTTTTTTCAAGTATCCAGCCCCAACTTTGTCACTGATTCTTTAACATTGTTTGCAAGAATCTGCTGATACTGACTGGAATCCATGCGACCTTCACCTTTAACCAGTTTGCCAGTACCTGCACTGGCCACACAGCCCCACAGCATGATGGAACCACCCCCAAATGTTACTATGGGTAGCAAGTGTTTGTCTTGGAATGCTGTGTTCTTCATCCGCCATGCATACCGCCCCTTGTTATGTCCAAATAACTAAATTTTAGTTTCATCAGTCCACAACACCTTATTCCAAAATGAAGCTGGCTTGTCCAAATGTGCTTTCGCAAACCTCAAGCGACTCTGTTTGTGGCATGTGCGCAGAAAAGGCTCCTTCCGCATTACTCTCCCATACAGCATCCCTGTGTGCAAAGTGCGCTGAATAGTTGAACGATGCACAGCGACACCATCTGCAGCGAGATCATGTTGTAGGTCTTTGGAGCTGGTCTGTGGGTTGAGTTTGACTGTTCTCACCATCCTTCGCCTCTGCTTATCTGAGATTTTCCTTGGCCTGTCACTCCAGGCCTTAACTAGAACTGTGCCTGTGGACTTCCATTTCCTCACTATGTTCCTCACAGTGGAAACTGACAGCTGAAATCTCTGAGTTAGCTTTTTGTATCCTTCCCCTAAACCATGATGTTGAACAGTCTTTGTTTTCAGGTCATTTGACAGTTGTTTTGAGGCTCCCATGTTGCCACTCTTCAGAGAAGATGCAAAGAGGAGAACAACTTGCAATTGGCCACTTTAAATATCCTTTCTCATGATTGACTTCACCTGTGTTTGTAGGTAAAGGGTCAATGAGCTTACCAAACTAATTTGGTGTTCCAATAATTAGTGCTAAAGACAGGGGTGCCCAAATTTATGCACCTGCCTAATTTTGTTTAAATAATTATTGCACACTTTTTTTCACGTACACACTAATGATTTGCGGAAACTTTGCTTATGAATTGATACAATTATGAACAATAATGTTAGTCATTTCAAATTTTAATTTCTAATGTTATATTTTTTTAATTTTGATTTTTTTTTCCTCTGCAGACAATGAAACTGCTGTGTACACGCTTATGCCAATGGTAATGGCTGATCAGCACAGGTGAGCATCAAACTAGACAAGTGTTGTATTAAATTTAAGTGAAAATAGTCATAGTCTGGGCTGTTGTTATGTTCTTGGTTTTTGTTAACTGTTTTCTGAACTTTATTATAACATTTTATGTATTATGAATCTGTATATTGTCCCCTTATGAAATAGTAATAACGTTTCCTTTTGTCTAAAGGTCTGTGTCAGAGTTGTTGCTGAATTCCAAGTTTGATGTGAACTACGCTTTTGGACGGGTGAAGAGAAGTTTGCTGCACATCGCTGCCAAGTAAATCAATTTCTTTCTTATTAATAACGAAAAGCCCAGAACGTAAAATAGTGACAAAACTTTGTGAGCTATAGTGTTGGACAACGACACAGTAAAATAGGTGGTATTTTAACTGGTATTTTATGTTGCATTCTTAAATGTGGCGGTAGATAGGGTAATAAAGAAAAAAAGTGCCCACACACATCCAAAATGCAGCCGGGTGCTATGTCTGAAGTAGTTAAAAGAGGCAGAAAGAGAACTTGCGACACTATATTTTCCGAGAGTAGAACAATAGTATTTATTTTAGTACTACGTGCACAAGAAGGCAGCGACGTTTTCAGCATGATGGGGTGTGTTTGTAGTTTGTCAGGAATCCACCCATGGGTGTGGTTAGAAAAATGGGTAATATATAAAATGATAATGGAACAAGGAAATCAATTTTGACGAGGATAGTCAATAATCACATCATAAAATTGAATCATAGAATCATAAACAAAGAGACATTCAAAGAAAAATGTTGTAAATATCAGAATAGTCTTATATCATTATATTCAATAAATGTAAGATCAATATAATTAATATTAAGAAGTACTTTGATGATAAGGTTACAATGAGAAGGTTGGAGTAAAACCACAAAAAACAACAAAAAACAAATTTGCACTCACAAATTCCTTTATTTTGCATGTCACAGCATGTTAACACAGTTGAGAGTTAACACTCACAGTGAGTCTTCAATTTGGTCCAACTGTCAAATTAAATTGTGACAACTCCGTTTTAGTTATTACGTTAATATATAGTCCGATTTGGTTGCTTGCATTGTATTGTCTGCTCGGAATAAAATGTTTTCAGTTCAGTCTTGTCTGCTACTCAGATAACATAAAATAACTCTGCCTTTGTCTTCACAGCTGCGGTTCAGTGGAGTGTTTGATTTTACTGCTCAAAAGAGGTGCAAACCCAAACTACCAGGACATCTCCGGCTGCACCCCCCTCCACCTTGCTGCCAGGAATGGGTATGACCACTATCATCCATCCATCCATCCATCCATCCATCCATCCAGCTTAAGTAGATGGAGTGTTTTGGTGACCCACCTCATAGGAGAAAAGCGTATCATGGGATATGTAGAGAACGTGTTTTAATGTCAATTGAAAATGAACAAAAGTGTTTCAACAAAATCAGTGTCTTTGAAGCCTGACGCTATTTAGCTCTTCATTGAAATGACTCTTAAAACACTGAAAAAATTGATGAAAGCTATTTTATGACTTACTTAGTACTAATACAATTTCTTCAAGTTTGACGGGCCACATATGGCCCCCGGTCTGTAGTTTGCCCACGCCTGTCCTACTTGACATTTACAATTTTTTTCTGCTCTGCTTTAGGCAAAAAAAATGCATGAGCAGACTCCTGGAATACAATGCCGACGTCAACATTTGCAACAATGAGGGACTGACTGCTGTGAGTAGAATATTTGTTTACTTAATAGGGATCCCCCATTAGTTTTCCCTGTCAGGTGAAGACGGAAAGAAATAGTTAATAATTACAAATTAAAATGGGTGAAAATATTCACCAATATTGAGTAGAATGTCTTCTCTGTAAAGATTTGTCCTAATGGTGATCTTAGTCCTGCAGGGGAAATAATGTCAATAACTTTTGCTGCAGATCCACTGGTTGGCAGTCAACGGGAGGACAGAGCTCCTTCATGACCTCGTCCAGCATGTGACCAACGTGGACGTGGAAGATGCCATGGGGCAGACAGCTCTTCATGTTGCCTGTCAGAATGGCCATAAAACTGTAAGTATATTACAAGATTACAAGTTTTGGGCGGCGGCTTCATGATAAGGGGAAAAAAAGAGGATATGGGTCCTGAGACTCCACCAGTTGAGAATCGCTGCTTTACACTCACATACACTCATAATAACTTTTAACACCGTCTCCTTAATTTTGCATGTCGCATGCAGACTGTGTTGTGTCTCCTCGACAGCGGAGCTGATATTAACCGACCGAACGTCTCTGGAGCGACACCGCTCTACTTTGCATGCAGGTAATATGGACAGAGTTGTTATTTCAAAAGTTGTTTTATTATTATAGTAAATCTTAAATATAAATATACTCATATTTTAAGTGAGCCTGCTCCAGGCCAGGCTAAATTCCAGGATCTATTTTGAGCTCATCCCTCACCACAAATGGAACAGTTATTCCACTGCCCACCACACATTGTTATCACATTCACAGTGTGATACACAGGATTTTTTTTGCAGACTTTGGCTGGCGGCAGACTTCTCTCATGACTTGCAAATCACTTTTAACTAATATACAATTGAACACATTAAAAAAACACATTAAAAAGATAGAAATCCAATAAAGCTGGGACAGGGGCAGCAAAGGACTGAGAAAGTTGAGGAATGCTAAAAAAAACCCACACCACTTATTGTAATTTATATTCTTGTGATGTTTTGTAGTCATGGACAAAGAGACACAGCACAGATCCTGCTGTCTCGAGGTGCCAAGTACGTGGCTGACAAAAATGGAATCACTCCTCTGGATTTATGTGTCCAGGTAATGTCTTTTTTTTTTTGCATCTCACATCCTGTTATTTATTTCATGCTGAGGCCTGGTGGTCACCACTTCTCCCTCTGTGTGGCGTTCAGGGTGGATACGGGGAAACCTGCGAGATCCTCATTCAACATCACACCAGGCTCTTCTTGACCCTCATCCAGATGACACAGAATGACGACATTAAAGAGAGCATGGTACCGCCATTTTTTTACTTATTTTTTTTTTAAATGCCTGTATTAATGAGTGAATATGTGCCAGTCTACTGATCCGTCTGTGTCTGTGTCTGTGTGTGTATGTATGTGTGTAGCTTCGGCAGGTCCTGGAGCATGTCTCTCAGCAGAGTGATATTCATTACCAGAAGATATTGACAAGCCTTGCTGAAGTGGCCACAACCAATGGACACAAACTTCTCAGGTATTGCTCTATATAGTCAATGAAGTACATATACATGAACTCCTCCGAGTGTTGTTTTAATTATTCTATTTTAGTCTTTTCCCCATTTTCAAGCTCCAAGAAATTCATTGTACACAGAACTTGACATTACAAGCATTCTGGGGTGATTCTGACTAGACCTGTTTTTTTATGTCCTCAGCCTGTCAAGCAGTTTTGAAGCTCAGATGAAAAGCCTCCTGAGAATAGTTCGTATTTTCTGCCATGTGTTCCGCCTGGGGCCCTCATCACCCAACAATGGCAATGATATGGGCTATAATGGCAACAAGACTCAACGCAGCCAAGTGTTCAAGGTGGGAATTAAGTGCTTGCTGTGCAACCTCTGATAATATTTCTGGGGATGTAGTCATGCACAATTAATATTTCTTGTAAACAGAAAAGACTTTGTTGCGATTTAAACATAGTGAGATGTCAATAATATCTACCATATATAGCTACTATTTAATTCCAATTTTGATGCAGTAAGTGTATATGCTAATTCTAGAACAGGAGTCACCAATGTTTTTTGAACCTGAGAGCTACTTCATGGTTACTGAGGCATACGAAGTACACGTAAACACATTTTCTCACTTGACCTTTAGTTATATGATATTATTAGTATATAATATTATTAATGACACTTATCTATGCGAAGAGACTGATCACATTAATTTTGCACAATAATTATCAACAACGACTCAACAGTGTTGGCTACAGATAATACCAATATTCAGCACTTCATTTCTATTCATCAGAGTTCACAGAGTTCACCTCCACTTCTCAAGACTTCATGTAGATAAATATGTTTTGTTCATTCTACTTTTAAGATATTCTCATTGTGCGAGCGTGACCATAAAAGAAGAGCAACAGAATAAAATTAAGTTTTAGATGCAGCTCACTGAGTTCTGCTATTTTTAGAACAGGCCTGTGGGGGGGCGACTCATGTGGTTATTGGGTGGGTGGATTGGGGGGGGTCCTGGTGCCATGTTGGTGACCCCTGTTCTAAAGTCTAGAAAAAACTTGCAATTCATTGCTTTGATTTTTTTTTTTAAAAGAGGTAACACTTTCTATGAAGGTCTATTGTATGATGAACTATGAGTGCCTCTATAAGGCAATATAATGCCTTTATAAGGCATTAATAAAACATGCCATAAATGTTCATAATCATGTATGACTACTTTGTGGTGGATTTAATGTGTTATAAGCCCATATTTCATAATGCTTTAATACCTCCTTGGCAAAATATAATGCCTTATAAAGGCAACAGTGTTTTCTAATAATAAAGACATTATTTCAGAAGTGCTTACACTTTACTTTAAGCTCACAAAGTCATCCTCTTGAACATTTTTTGCAACTGTTAGTTATAATATGGTATACCATGCAGGACTTTGCTCCCTAAAAAAATAGTAGTCCCTCCCCAACCCTCTCAAAGACTCCTTGTGTTTTGTTTTTTGTGCTCCTGCATGACTTCTACATTTTGTCCACATCTGTAGCCTTTGGAGTTGCTGTGGCATTCCCTTGATGAATGGCTGGTGCTCCTCTCCACAGAGCTGGAGAGGACCAGGAGGAACCCATCGTCCCCCCCGTCGTCCCCGAGCAGTGAGATAGCCAACCTGCTTCTCAAGCAGAGGGGGGAGGCCGAGGCCGCGCTGCCGCCCTCGCTGGACCCTCAGATCGTGATAGAGACTGAGGTGTATGCGGACGTGGAGGACGTCATCTCCATGACAGCCAATCGCCTCAGCGCTGTCATCCAGGCGTTCTACATGTGCTGCTCCTGTCAGATGCCACAGGGGTTTGTGTGTGTGATTCACCTCTAAAGCATTTAACTGTGGTTCAGCATTCAGGGAGACAGTTTTTACTGTAGTCATTCTGAAATTTATGGATTATTTCAAGGTTCAGTGTGTAATATTTAGCGATTTTGGAGGAGAAAACGGCGATCAAGTGGTTACATTTATCTAAACTTGCCAGTGGCCTCTGCAACCAAAGCTGGATACCTCGTCCACCTTATTCTTCTACGCTGGTTTATTTGTAGACGGCCACCGTTCACCCTAATTAAAAACGTGCTGTCAGGCCGCTGGATTGTCCACACCAGGCTTCCTTAGAAATACGGTGGTGCAAGATGGCAGCTAACTGGGAGCAAGACCCTTGATCTATGGATATTCTTATTTATGGGCTGGATGTTAAGCTTTGACCAATATTAAAATTGCATATCAAGCCAAATATTACACACTGTACCTTGATATCAGTAAATGGCAATAAAAACACAATTACTTATTGTATTCATATATTTATTTATTGTTTAATCTTAAGTATGTTGCTGCTGACCATCTCTTTGCTTTACTTTTTTGCTCTCTCTTCTGTCGCCCTCCAGAATGACGTCACCTCACTTCATTGAGTTTGTCTGCAGGCATGACGAGGTGCTCAAGTGTTTCGTAACCAGGTAGCTTTTTGGTTGCTCACTTTCATTTTTCAATCTGTCTGTTATTTTCTCCTCTTTTTCTTTTGTTTAATTTCACATTGTTGTGTTTTTTATTTTCCTAATCTCTTATCGTTTCTTTTCCAGAAATCCAAAGATCATCTTTAACCACTTCCACTTTCTCCTGGAGTGTCCAGAGTTGATGTCACGATTCATGCACATCATAAAGGGCCAGGTGAGGAGGCTATATGCTCTGGTCTCTGGTGGATTTCTACTGCATAACAATAATAACAATAATAATGGAGAGCAACAAACCAAATGATCCAGACACGGGCTGGGAGAAGATTGTTAGAGGAGGAGGTGTTTGTATCCGTCTGCATGATTGGACCCATCCTCCCTCCTTCTCTTATTGACCTACTGGCTCCGAGAGAAGAGTCAAACGAGGAAATCGATTTAGAGGATCTCTTCAGTGATGATGATGATGATGATGATGATGATGATGAGTAGCTCCGGTCAACTAGTTGGTATTCTTCTGAATACCAACTAGTATATGCATATGGAACGCATATGCAACGCATATGGCCCCCAGGCCATAGTTTGCCCATGCCTAGACTATAATTATTTATTTATTTATTTGTTTATTTGTTTGTTTGTTTGTTTGTTTGTTTGTTTCACTCAGCCCTTCAAGGATCGCTGTGAGTGGTTCTACGAGCACCTGTTGGCCGGCCAGCCAGACTCGGACATGGTTCATCGTCCCGTCAGTGAGAACGACATCCTCCTCATCCACAGAGGTCGGTGCTCGCCACCGAAAAAATCCTCATCTGACACGATGTGAAACTGCATATTTTCGTGTTCAAGTTAAAAATAATATAGTTTACCTAACATTTATTTTGTGCAAAATGTGTTAACATACCTTGCCAATAGTCAATATACGTGTTTGTCCTTTTTTTGGTGATTAAATCTTTTTTTGGATCCCTGACAGACTCCATATTCAGAAGCAGCTGTGAGATGGTTTCCAAATCCACCAACGAGAAACTCAAGCAAGGCATCGCTGTTCGTTTCCATGGCGAGGAGGGCATGGTGGGTCTCTGAACTGCTCCGTCACACCTCAGTTCAATCACCTCAGTATTACTTATTCTTTTAATGTGTGTAGTTTTTATCTGTTGTCTTATTACATTTGTTTTATCTTTATGAAGTGTTCATGAGTGTCGAGAAAGGCGCTTATAAATAAAATATATTATTATTAAAAACACTCAGTGGGAATTGAACCTTAAATTTCATTGTATGCTCTTTTTTTATTAGCTTGTGATTCTGATTCTGATGCTTGGTTTTGCTTGACCTTGTGCTTCAGGGTCAGGGTGTTGTTCGGGAGTGGTTTGACGTCTTGTCCAATGAGATCATCAATCCAGACTATGGGTTGTTTACTCAGTCGGCTGACGGTTCGTATCCTTTCCCCCCTTTTTCCCTTAATAACAGTAAAAGGACACGTAGACAATCATTACATTTGATGGTGTGTACTTGTGCTTTGTGTCGTTCCTCAGGTACCACTTTTCAACCCAACAGTAATTCGGCTGTGAACCCAGACCACCTCAACTACTTCCGGTTCGCTGGGCAGATCCTGGGTTTAGCTCTGTATCACCGACAGCTGGTCAACATCTACTTCACCCGCTCCTTCTACAAACACATTCTGGGTAAAAGAACACAGACACAGTGCGCGGCTTCAGGAACACTGACGTGTCTTTATGTCCTTCTCAATGAGCTGGTCCTGAACCAGATTCAAACTGGAACGAGACCTGCAGCTTGTACTTTGGAATTGTAATTTGGTTTGGATTAAAGCTGCGAGCAGTGATGGTCGGTGCCTGGACTGCTGCGATGACCCGTCTTTACTCTCACTGAGAGATTGTTTTTGTAGGTTTTATGGTATTAAAGAAAAAATATTTTATTTTGCTTTTTTTTTTGTTTATTTTATTTTGAAAGTGCATCGGCACAGCCTTAAAATCCACTGTGTGCCTTAAAGGACCACTGTGTAAAGTTTGGCTTGATTTATACTTGGAAAATCTTAACATATGGCCCATAAATACACTGCTCAAAGTGTATACTCGCAGTACAAAAATTGCCTTTGCATTTCCTAGGCATACCTGTGAATTATCAGGACGTGTCGTCCATTGATCCTGAGTATGCCAAGAACCTGCAGTGGATCCTGGACAACGACATCAGCGATCTGGGTCTGGAGCTCACCTTCTCCGTGGAGACGGATGTGTTTGGGGCCATGGCGGAAGTACCTCTCAAACCAGGAGGTACCACCATTTTGGTCACCCAAGACAACAAGGTCAGACATTGCAGACTTGTGCCCAGTGTTTTATATAATATTAGACTTTTTAAAAATTAGTTTTATTACCTACTTCCTCCTGCACTCGGGTTCTGGGGGGGGTCTGCTGGAGCCTCTCTCAGCTGTTATTGAGGGTGAAGGCAGGGTTAGAGTTCCCAGTTTGCCTCATGTGCATGTTGGAGGTCTTTGGATGGAAGCCAGAGAACCCTGTGTGTAGCGTTAAGCTTTTCTTGTTCCATATTCAGGTTGAAGCAAAACTTGTTTGGGTCCATATGAAAAGGTTCACTGTTATATCTGGAGGAAGATTTTTAAAAAAAATAAATATCAATGTTGTCCAGGTTTGAAGTTTCACCAGTGTTTCCATCACACCAATGTGAAATGTGTACGTCTCCTTCAGGCGGAGTACGTCCAGCTGGTGACGGAGCTGAGGATGACTCGCGCTATCCAGCCTCAGATCAACGCCTTCCTGCAGGGATTCCACACTTTCATTCCCGCTTCGCTCATTCAGCTTTTTGATGAATACGAACTGGTTGGTTTCATCTTTCATCTTTTCTCCGTTCAGCTTCGATGCAGCGACTGTGTCAATGTGCTCGCTTGAGACAAGAGTGATTAGGGTCACCTTGACTCCCCCACCATCTTTTCACTCCATTAAAAGGCTGTTTTTATTTTTTTTTAACCTGTTTGTGTCCTCACTCTGGCAAGGATCAATAGTGTGGCATGATGATTATCACCTAATGGATTTGCTGGACATCCCTTTGGTCAATGCTGTCATTGGAAAGCCAACAAATTAACTTTGAACAAAAACACACATTATATTCTATTTGGCTTCCTGACTCAACTTAAAGGTGGCTTTATTGGCATTTTGCACTTACGCAATAAAGTATGTGTGAGTAATTCCTTTTTGTGTGTACGTGTTTGCGTGCAGGAGCTCCTGCTGTCAGGGCTGCCAGAGATCGACGTCCAGGATTGGTGCAGGAACACCGAGTACACCAGTGGCTACGACCCTCAAGAACCTGTCATCCAGGTGAAGTTCTTCCTGAAATTGTTAGATTCCGAACGGATCCATTTTTTTTGCGTCAATCACTGTGAATTCTAGGTCATGTTTATTGTTTGTGAACATCGTTTGTGAACATCAGGTCTCAAACGATAAGTAAATAAATAAATAAATAAACGCATTTATTCATTTTTCTTTTATAACAGACATTTATGCTAAAAAAACACCAATAATAATAATAATAATAATAATATATTTAATATTAATATATCTTATCAAGGCATAAGGAACCTCATTCAATTACATTTGTTGCGTTTCCTGCGCTCATCATTGTGCTCATTCGGGTTACAACAAGAAAAAGTGAGCAAAAGCTGACTTTAAATACAAATAGGCTGAAATCTCATTAAATCAATGACATAACTACTGTCCACAGTCTACATACGTGTCAGTATCATCAGTGGTGTCTGCTTCTCTGCAGTGGTTCTGGCAGGTAGTGAAGAGTCTGAGCCAGGAGGAGCGTGTTCTTCTTCTTCAGTTTGTCACTGGCAGGTGTGTCTGCTGGATTTTCTTTTAATGACAATTATCATCTATTAAGATCCCTGTACTATGTAACTAAGTACTTCTCTCCGTTTCAGCTCCAGGGTTCCTCATGGGGGCTTCGCCTACTTAATGGGTGGCAGCGGTTTACAGAAGTTTACAGTTGCTGCCGTGCCGTACACCAACAACCTGCTGCCTACTTCTAGTACTTGGTAATTATTTATTCATTTTCATTGGAAAAAATTATGTGGATGTAAATTTGACCATAGTGGTTTTGAGTTCAACAGCAGAACCTCTCTGGTCTTCCAGAACGCTTCTCGTGGACGTTCTGAACCTTTACATTAGCTTCACACTCATCTGTAATTCCAGCGATGGTAACTGGCGTTGGTGGTTCTTTTTGAAACTCCCTCCTAAATTGTCTGAGCACTTCAACTGTGTTTTTTTTTTATACACTTCCAGTAGCATTTTAGAATGAATCTCCTTTCTTCGGAGTTTAGTGTGGCTGTCATCATTAATTCCAATGGGTTTAATCTGGCAAAAAGAAAAGAAAGAAAAAAAAAAATCTAACAATGTTGTTGTGTGTGTCCTCAGGTGCGTGTTGTGCGTGCGTAATAAGTATGGGTCACCTTTGGACAAATGTTGTAGAGTCAGTCACCAAGAGAAATGTTGGAATGTCAGTGAGCACTAGAGGGCAGTATTTCTTTTGTGTATGGCGCTGGGCAGTTCAAACTTTGCAGGGAACAACAGGAAGTCATCTGCATAACACAAAGTTCAACAGGTCGTTGTGATTGTTGCAGGTTTCTGGGAATTTTTTGACATCAGCACACACACACACACACACACACACACACACACACACACACACACACACACACACACACACACACACACGTCTTGGTTTTGACAGTGTTCACACAATATGTGTCAAATTCGAGGCCCGCGGACCAAATGTGGCCCGCCACATCAGATTATGTGGCCCACGAGAGACAGAAAAATTGTCTCTTAAAAAAAAAAAACAAGTCAATGTTGTGCGTTGACAAATAGCCTACATTTCCCACAATGCATGCTGATTACGTTGCCTGTGAAGTGACAGCGTCCTGCCACCAGACTGCAGTGTCCACACACTGTTGGACGTTGCTGCTGCTCATATGCATATGGATCAGCACAGTGTGTTCAAGGACAGGCAGCATTTCCTCATCAACTTCACCTAAAGACTTTACCAATATAGCTGTGAACTGAGACAACCCTTATTTTGTTATTTTGAATTTATTACATATAGAACTACTTATAGAATAGAATAGAAGTTTTATTAATCCCACATTGGGGAAATTTGCAAAATAACAGCAACAATATAGGGCAAAGAGAAGGAAAATAGAAATACAATATTAAAGAGTTAAAAAAAAGAAAAACAAGATATTTACATGTTATGAACAGTTTGATTATTTACACTTATCTACACAATGCTGATATAAATAAGAGTTTTATCGCACATTTTTGAAATGTGAAGTGGTTTATCAACATAATTTTCTGGAGTGCAGCTGTAAATCCCGATGACTGCAGGCTGTATCTGCTGTGTGTATGTGTTTGCGTGGATGGTTTGATCTTTGATTGATTGATTGATTGATTGATGGAGTGGCGTGTTTTTTTTTTTTGATTGCCTGACAAATTGAACAGATTTATAATGGAGCGACGAGCAAACACATTTTTCTACACCTATGCTTGAATGTTGAATGAGTAACAAATTAGCTTCAGAGATATGACATTAAATTAAGTAGCACTCACGTGTATTTTTCTTTATATTACATCTGGTTACATCTAGTTACATTTATGCTGTCTTACGGTTACACCCGGCCCTGGCCATCAGCAACCGTTGTTGCTGCTGTGGCCATCCAAGAAAACGAGTTTGACACCCCTGGTTTACCCCAATCATCCTATCCGCCTCCCTCCCCTCCTTTATTTTCACAGTATCAACATGCTGAAACTCCCTGAATACCCGAGCCAGGAGGTCCTGAAAGACCGGCTGCTGGTCGCCCTGCACTGTGGGAGCTACGGGTACACCATGGCATGAACATCGTCATCATTCCCTCCTGCCATCAGGGGAGCTGTTAAATTGCTACATTTTAATCACTTTTTAAATTCATTTCTCTTAAACCCTTTAAGTAAGATGCTGCATTTTCTGGACAAAAAAAGGGAAATCAAGACTGTTTAGTGACTGTACTGCTGATCAGACATGCTGTTTTTTTTATTTTCTTTCACTCCTGTGTTAAATATCTTTTTCATTAAAGGATGATTATTCATAGATCATCGAGTATGGCGTTATTGAATATTGTGCTGTTTAGATTTATTTTTGAATTAACCTGAATCCTCCAGTACGATACAATAGAGTAAGATGTAAGTGCATTGCATCTCTGGCTTGGGTTCTTGAATTAGGTTTTTTTTTTTAGAAGGCCTAAATCACTGAACCAAGCAGAACATTTTCATTTTTTCTGTCTTAAATTTACATTAGAAATATCCACCTCAAGACACGACTTGTAAAGGAGTCAGCCTTTTATTACAGCTATTTTATTGCTTACTTACTATTGAAATAATTTCTTCAAGTTCGGCGGGCCGGATTAAAAACTTAACGGGCCGCATATGGCCCCCCGGCCGTAGTTTGCCCATGCCTGCCCTAGCCCTAGTTACAAATGAGGAGAGGGTTGGCGGCAACACGGCGGTGCAGTGGGTAGCACTCACAACAAGAAGGTCACGCAATTTGACCCCTGGGGTCTTTCTGTGTGGAGTTTGTATGTTCTTCCTGTGTCTGTGTGGGTTCTCTCCGGGTTCTCAAGGTTTTTTTTAACCTGTCTTTCTGAGTGTGGCCCTGCGATAAACTGGCCACTTGTCTATGGTGTAACCCTGCTCAAGCGGACCCCCAAGACCCTAACCAGCGGGTATAGAAGATGGAAGGATGGATGGAGATGGAGAGGGTTGTAAAAACTTAAATTAAAGAAGAATACATAATCTAAAGAATAGAAAACTGAACAGAACCTTGATGAAAACTCAACTCGAGGCCGTTCAGAAAACGTTGTACACTATGCCGATGACCTCCTTATAAGGCACCATCAGTGCAGTCATATGCTAATGCGATCTCAATTTCTGCTCGTGCAACGCCCTGTCTACCTCCAGCGGCTCCATCAATCACATGTGGCAAGTCGATCTCCAACAGTGCTGATCAAGAGGGAATCAGCCTGTAATTTAACATAATATAATATCACAAGTTTCCAAACGATGCCACCTGGGGAGTTCTGCTCAAGAATTAGACCAGGAGATGCAGACTCAAACACATGTGGATCAAACACCATGCAAACATGTCATCAAACATGTATAAACATGTTTTCTACATATCCCATGATATATTTTTTCTCCTATGAGGTGGGTCACCAAAACACTCCATCCATCTGCTCCTGCTCCAGCCCCCTCTGTTACATTTTTTGTAGCCCACCTGTCAAAAAGTTTGCCCACCTCTGGGTTTGAGGTACCACGAATTAGTGTGAACTTCCTCCCCTTTTGCATGACATAGGATTTAATTTAAAAAAAAACAACCAAACAAACAAAAAGAATGAGCCTACTTACAGTTTCCTGACAATCTGTTCCCAACTTCTTTGCAGCGCTGTAGCTGGGCCTGGGGCTGTTAGGCCTGTAGGCCACTGACATTTTGTATTGATCTTACAGCTCTATTTTCCAGCTTCCTGTGAAAATGACCTGCAAGGGCAAATATTCTTCTTCCCTAGTGAGTGGCACTGGTCCAATGTAAATGTGATAAATGCTTTCTTTAAAAAAAAAAAAAAAAAAAAAAAACCTCTTTCAACAATCTGCCCTTTTCATGTTGTCCATTCTTTTCTTATTTCTCTCTAGGGTTTCAAATAAGAAAGACAAGGACTTCTTAATGGTGCCCAGTTAAAACAAAATGTCAGTTAAAACATTTTCAAGGTAAAATAGAAAATGTACATTCATGTCAAATGACCATTTTGTGAAACAGTGCAGTACTGCAAATAAATAATGATGTATTGGAGGAAAGACGTCAAATTAAAAAGTCATTGTACTCAAAGAACCGCAACGCACGTCACATCTCCACCTTGTCTTTTAAAGTGTTTTACGGGGTCGGAGACATCAACTGGAATATCAACTGTCTCAGAAATCACCCTAACTCTTATAGTTTCCAGTCATTGTGCAACAAATTACAATACTAACGTAAGCAATGAATGAGCTACAGTATCTAACCGGGTCTTGATAGATTCTGATGATTCTGATTGGATAACATGTTTTCAGGACAGTTACACTTTCATTACTGATGTGAACTTCCCAATAGGCTCATGTAGATAAGAGAATTTTTTTTTATTTACAAAAAAAATTAAAATAAATAAATATATATATATAATTAAAATAATTACGTTTTATTTAATTTAGTCCACAGAGAATTTCTAAGACTTCTCCGAAGACACAGAATGCCCAGAGGGCTCGCCACTGTTGTACAAGTTGTACAGCTGTCACAGTGTGAGTGTATCTGTGAGAAACATCCAGCAGGCTGAGCACATTGTCAGAGGTACTCACCTGGGAATGATCATTTGCTCCCGAGTCCCACACAGTTTGGTAAACAAAGTAAAATCAATAGAAATGCCGCGACTCCGCAACTGAGAGAAAAGGCCACTGAGGTCAGTTAAAAATAAACAAGACAAACAGACATTGAGCAGACGGTGGACATGTTGGACATCCTGGAATTCCCAATGAGAGTCACTACCTTGCTTTCAGCCAGTACAAGTCTACAAGTCTGACACGCACGCAAAAAAAAAAAAGGTATTCTGTGCATTTTTCCCATTTCCCGTTTAGAGATGAAGCCACCATCCTCATCATCGTCATCATCCACATAGAGACAAAAAACCATTTGCACTCACACACACCTCAGTTTAAAGTTTTCCAAATGGCCTCACATGGATGTTTTTGTACTGTGGGAGGAAGCCGCAGAACCTGGAGAGAACCCACGCAGACACAGAGTCGTTTGGGAACCCACAGGCAAACATAATTCAGCGCCTATGAGCCTGGGTAGTGCAAAATAGACAGATTTGTGACAAAGACCGAAGGAGCAGATAGCTGTGGTAAGCGCTGCTGCAACAAAACTTAAGAAGATATATATATATATATATATGTATATATATATATATATATATGAGGCAGCATACATTAAGTGTGGCAGACAGAAAAATGGCCATGATTATCAGCATGTTAGATGACAGTATTCTTATTCTACACAAATGTAGCAATTGTTGAATGGTAAATAAAAGCAAGAAAAAAACGTTCTAAAAATTGATGTTTCTTTGCATATTTGTAACACTGTCTGTTGGTTTGCGAAGGGGCCCCCTGGCCAGAAACTAATCAACCCTTGTTCTACAATATATTCTGTTCAATGTCTGTTTCCAGCCTGCTATTTCCACAGTAAGTAATGGACATAAAGCGGGAGAAACAAGCTCAAAGTTATTTGTAAGTTGTCCGCATGTGGCCAGTGTTTTGCACCAGTTAATAAATCAATCAATCAGTCAACTTGTGTTTGTAAAGCGCTAAATCACAACAGAGGGCGTCGTGAAGTGCTTTGCACAATCAAGGGAGAAAACCAAGTGAAATCCTCCAGAGCAAGCACGTGCGAGAGTGGCCAGGATGAACATCAGCGGAACATTGAGCTGCCTTTGTTGGGTTTTGTGTGAATAACAAAGGTGAGTTCTCGGCTGATCCCACTGATGCACTTCTTAGGCACCACTTGGGCACCTCTGCGTGTGAAAGTTTGTTCAAAACGGGCAGCAATGTCAAGGGCCTTTCCATATTCATCGTCTCCTCTCTGTGTCCTTCTCCGTTTCTCAGATTCTCTCGCTAGGCCGGCTAAAGCTTAAGGGTCTGTCAATAAGTGACTCGTGGAGCAATTAATGTGAATAGTTTAACCTTTCATTTCAGCTTCCTGGAGAAATAACTTTCACTTTATAACCTAGGTCATCAATACAGGCTCAGCTCATAAGCCATTTCAGAAAGGTTAATAAGTGTAACCTTTTTTTCCCACCCAACTCTCCGTGGTCGAAATCATGAGCCTGTTTGATCCCCAACACGCACTTCAGTGGGTCTCTATTTGTATTTTCATTAAACACATGCCCTTTATGTGCTTGCGAAAGTGATTGATCCTGTCTAACCGGATCAAATATGTTCTTTTTAATTAGGCTACAAGGGACTAAACAGGGGGACTGATTATCAGTGCTGTCTTCGCACGTCACTTATTTTCTTCCTCTGACAACATCGGAGCACAACTTATAAAGTTTTTGACTGAATCTGTGCAAAGACGTGCACTGGTATACGACACTGGTATAATCTCTTCCTAAAACTATGGTTCAGATAGTCGTTGAGGTGTCAATCCATTAGCAAGGATTCCATTCTGATACCAAGAGTACCTCTTTCTTGCTGACCACCAGCTGAAAGTTCTCACCTGCAAAATTTGATCTGAGGTCTCTGAATGGGTTCAGATAATTGTGAGCTAAAAAAATAGTTGAAAGTTATCAGATTTCATCTTCAAATCCTTATCAATTTTATCATTATGATCAGGGTTTATATCAGCATCTCAGGGACAGGCCTAAGGATACTGGCATTTCCCCCATTGGTAGTTTCACACTTTGTTGTTGCCCACTTAGTCCACACTAATAACCAGCAGCAGCTTTCAGCCCAGTTTATTCTAAAAAACCTGAGGAAAAACTTGCTGCTTGACTAACCTTTTTAAATGAGGAATCATTAAAACCAACATAGCGTCTTAGTTAATGGACAAAATATTATTACCAAGACAGGAAACGTCTTTTAAAGTACAAGAATTGAGTCCTACCTGAAGGATCTTGGCAGGAAAAATAAGAAAAAACATTAGTTGACTCTCCTGTTGCAACATGATATCAAACTGACAACCAGAGGTCGTGTCCTTGATTGCTTCCTGATGGGTGAGAGAAAGACACACAGACTAATCAGAACATGGTCTCCTGGCTCAATCATCCCCGTCAGAGGCAATAATTACTCCACCGTCATCTTAATCAAAACTCGGCCCCGTAATTAAGAGTCATTGTTTACCTCGCAGGGAAGGAAGGTATTGATAAGAGCGAATATTGATATGCACGTCATCAGTCACTATTACCCTTCCTTTCTCCTTCCCCCTCTTCCATTAGACTGTCACTCTTTTTGTCTCATTTATGATCTTTTTTCCAGCCACCAAAGGCACTCTGGGCTGGAGGGTGACTCCCAGCAACAAGCAATTAGCCCCCATATCTGCTGACTGCCCTCAGAATGACAATGGTAAAAAGACTTTAATGTTTGGGACACCTTCCCGGAAGCAAGGAAACAACGGAGAGGGAGAGAACATGAGCTGATGAACCAGTGATCACTGTGTCTGCGTGAGTTCTCTCCAGGTTCTCTGGCTTCCTTCCACTGTCCAAAAACATGCACGTGAGGCAAACTGGCGAACTCTGAAGTGACCGTGTGTGAGTGAGAATGGTGGTTTGTCTGTATGTGGCTCTGGGATAAATTGGCGACACTGCCTTCGCCCTGTGACAGCTGAGATAGGCTCCCTGTGACCCTGAGTGCAGGACAAAGCGGGTATTGAAAATGGATGGCTGGATGTTTGTTTGGTTCTTTTGCTTATAAAAGAAAAAAGGGCAAGTGGACACTTCTGTTGGTGGTGGTAGTGGTGTTGGTGTTAGCGGTGCTGGTGTTGTTGTTGTTGTTGGTGGAGGTGGTGGTAGGGCTCATTGGGTGCTTACCACTCCTAAAGCTCTGATCCTTGAATCGCCCCTGGAGTCCGGTGCATTAAGCTTTCACCAATATAATAATCATAAATCAGACCAAACATTAGTTGGAAATATGAAACTGTTTCTACATGAAGCACCGTATGATTTTCAGAATATAACCTACACGTTGCACATATTCAAAATGTTGCCCTCCCATTACAGGCAAACCTTGGGAACAAACAATGCGTGATTGCCATTTACTTCTGTTTGGGGAACCAAAAACAGATTTTCATCGGGAATGGCTTTCCCATTAGCATAGAAATGAATATGATGACAGATAATGAATATCTGCCTCTTGATGCTTTGAGGCCAGCCCAAAATGATAATAATAGCATGCTAAGGAAAAGACAGAGCGAGAGATTGCGGTTCAAATGAGTGCTGGCGAGTGGAGGACAAAGCCAAGGTTACCTACAACAGAACAGCCTTGTGTAACCTCTCTTTTTCCCTTCTCCCTTTCTCGCGCTCTCTCACTCACTCACACACACACACATGCATGTTATTATTTCTGTCATTTATCCCCAAGAATTATTTACGAGTCAGCAGCTGTGCATGCTTCTGCATGAAGTAACGTCAGTATCAAAACTGACCATTGTAGGCGTGGCGAAATAAAAAGAAAAATGTAGGTTAATAATTTGTGTGTCTGTGATGCTTGTACTCTGAACAGAAATATCATTAAGTACAATGCGTTCATGCTTTTATTTTGAGGGCAAAGACTAAACCCCGACAAAATGTAGCCGTATGTTGAACTAAAGGTTACGTGTGTAGTATTTGGAGATTTTGAAGAAGAAACAGCGACATCAAATGGTTACATTTGAGATTGCAACGTCTTTCACTCTCTCAACCCACAAACTACCATGGCCTGTGCAGCCAAACCTAGATACCTCGTCCACCTTCTTCGTTGGTTTATTTGAAGACGCCAGCGTTCACGGTAATTACGAAACAGGCTGTCAGGCAGCTGGATTGCTCACGGCTTTTCCTCCATGTACTCCCGCGATCACGTGTCATGATCAGCGAATATCACTTGGGCACATAGAAGCTGAGGTGAAGCGGCGGTATGGCTGCATGAGTAATACAGCCATAAATCTAAAAGCAGTTAAACATGAATAAATTCCCAGGTGATGACAGATATGGCACCTCCAGACTCGGACAGTTATTTTCCCAGAGAATCATCAGAACTGAAATTCCATTTGATCAGTCTGATAAGGCACAATTGATCGCAGATCACAATCTGTGTCAACACAAACAAAATTAACTTAAGAGCTGATAGTATCTCAAACCATAATGCATTTCATTCTGCCGTCGTTAGGTTTGACTTTAGAAGCAGCATTGGGGAGGTAAAAAAGAGCGGGCGACTGATGCTAGGTAGGATTAATTTACACGGACAGGAACCTCACTAATGATTTAGTGGTTATCGCAAAGATTTGATTTATACGTATTAGCTGATGTTACAGCTTAGTTACAGCTTTTCAGTCTAAATTTTGGAATTCTACAGTTTGTAATGCCTTTCTTTCAATGAAATCATAATATGAAGGTATGAAAATATAACATTAAAAGATCCTGAAGAGTAGTGATGTGCAGATGATGCATCATTAGTCTTTGAAGCTTTGAAGGCATTGAAGCAGGTCATCAGCCCTCCCTATATTTGGCTCCGACAGATACCGCTGAACTTCGATTGTGGCTTCAGCAGTCACGTTGTGCGTCATTCTAGATGTCATCACTTTGGCATCTAGATCACCCCCACAGCTTGTTTCCTGAGATGTATAAACATGTAAGTGAGGGTCATAATCACAGTGCTGGAACTCACTGCCAGCTCACGTCAGAAGCTGTCACAGCTACACCACCTTTAAAAAGACCCTTAAGCAGTGGTTAATAACAAGACCTGCTCTCATGAGTAATGTTATCTTTTCTATGTGAATTGGAACTAATTCTGTTTGTAAGATCTTTGCATGTTTTATCTATTTGTCAAATTGTTTTGTGTATATATAATGTATTGTTTCTATGTTTCTAAAAAATCTGCCTCAGGACAATGGATTAAAATGAGCATTTATGCCAATTTCGGCATATTTACATTGATGCGTTTGCTGACATGTCAATTGACGTGCATTGTCCGAATCAAATAAATAAATAAAATCACAAGAACGTGTTAACAAACTCAAATCAAGTCATAACGAGAAAGAGAGAGAGGAAAAAGACACAAATCCAGCACAATCTTACTCATCAGAGGGCTAAAAAGCTTCAAAAGAACATCTCGGAATATTATTGCCTTGGAGAACGCAGATTTATTCTGAAAATGATCTCCAACCCCTTTCTTCAATTTGTAAACATGCTGGAATCCGTGCTGTCAAAGGAGAAAGCCTCAAATCATCTTAGTGCGGAACAGCCCATTTCAGCAAAACTGGGTCATGTTCGTTAAATTACCTATCGCCGATGATTCATGTTTCTTTCTAGAGGCACATGCTCAAATGGCGCTTCTAAAACAGGAAATGAAATCTGGACAAGCAGCTTAACAGACTTTTGTACGCGTGACAATGTGGAGTGACATCAAAGACGTCAAAAATAATGCAGACACTCAGCATTTTTTTTTTTTTTCAAATCGACACAGGATTGTACAAACAAAAAACAACTCAAAAACAGATTGGATAAAATGTACAGGTCATTATCTGATAAAAAATAAAGCTCTACTGTAATTACTGCAGGTAATTCAGTACTGGGAAAACTGAACACATTTAATAACTATTTTCAAAATTAACTGCATCTACAAATTTTGTATGCATCCATTCAGCATTCATCTCTAAACGTTTAAACAATTAAACGTTTAATGTCTAAACTTGAACATTCAAAATTCTTCGCTGGGAGAAGAAACAGTGCAAGTAACAGCTATGAAAAAGGCTCCTGCTTTATTATTTAGGAAGCCACAATGATACTGAAAATACCATATAAACAATCATGCAAGACTAAAAGCTCTGATTTAGCTCTAATCGCTGAAAATTTCACATTGCTTTTTAAATGTTCCGACATTCACAAAAAAACAAAACAAAACTGTGAGATGTTTTCAGAGGAGCAAAGCTGTGACCTCTTACTTACTTAAAATTTAACTGTATGATAAATTATTGATAGAGGGAGTTGGGCTGCAAATCCCAAGTCTGGAAACAAGCCATACGACAGCAAAAGACAAACCATTTCCAGTCAATGTGGACTCTCATTGGACTATTTTTGGACCATATCGATTATCGATTATCTAGCAGCAATTGCATTTTTTAAAATTATATTTTAAGCTGTTTCTGACCCACTGCTACACATATTGTTTGTTTTTATTTGTACAATATGGGTGCAAGCAGGTTTTCCCACAGGAGAACAGCAACATTTCATTTTTCTAATCTCAATCTAGTACAAACACAAAAGCCGATGAGTGGAAGAGAAATTACGCAGCACCCAAAGAACCATGCCTGTCTTTAACTCCAAGCTAAATGTAGCATTGCATCCCCAAAATAAAAGAATTACACATATATAAGTTCTCCTTATACTACACCCTGGCCAGCTGGGGAGAAAATGACTGACTGTGTGAAATTCCATTAGGCTTCTAAAGGTAGTGTCAGCTGTATTTTTCATGTGTTATGTTGCTTACTAAGACAGCTTAAATATTGAATGCAGTGTAGAGACCTGTAAGTGCTCTCCAGCTGTCACAGGTAAGCACTATGGCATTAAAGCACTTTAGTGCTTTCATTTACGTACCAACTGCATTTAGTGAGGGTACCACACTATAGTGAGGGCATCTTAAGGAATGCAAAACCTCCTTATTTTTCCAGTGGCATCAACACCCTTTTGTGCGATCTCTTCAAATTCATTCAATCATAAGATGCTATGAAACTATACAATACATATAAAAACCTTTGCTTTACCACTTTAGTTAATGCCACTTTGTAGTTGCTACTTACAAAGTACAGGTAATACAGTACAGCAACTGCTTTACTGGCATTACAAGTCTGCAGCCCTATCTGAACCTTTACCAACTGATCAAAATATGCTACGACATATCAGCATGTGTTAAATTGTTGAGTAAATGAGCCCACTTGAAAGGGATTTCAGTCACGACCGCTTAGGTCAAAAATAAATTTTATTCCACTGGTCAATTCTTAATTTGGCTCTGGGTTCTGGGATCTCCCTGCCTGATTTATATGGCTAACATGTACCTAATGAGAATGTCAGACCACACCTACAGATGTACGGGTGCATCTGTGCTTTTATGGAAAATTTGAGTTTGCTCCATTTGTTTTAATTTTCCCTACAATCAGATCTTTGTAATTGCGGGTTACCTTTGTATGCATTTATTGCAAACTTAAATCAAATTTGAAGTTTCCTTGAACAACTGGAGTCTGGAAAAATATTAGCAGGAGGAATTCATAGAGAACACACAAAATCCCCTAATCCACCTTATCAGACCTTGTGTACATATAATTAAGATTAACGTTAAGGTCTCTTTGTGCCCAGGACACTCGAGGTCAAGCTAAAGAAGGTGGTCTACAGGACATACCCCAAGCTGGAGGCAGCTACCGGAGGACAAATCATTTCACAGCAGTGGCAGTTACGAGACAAAAACTTGGTTGTGGGAGGAGTTTGGTGAGGCCATGGAAAATGACCTTAGATGAGCCCCAAGGCGATTACGACTAACTGCCAGGCCCCTCAGGGCGGAAAGGGAGTGCAGTGTGCAGAAGTCGCTGGACTTCCGTACACTGTTTATTTGGGCTGCCAACATCAATTAGTCTGGCAGTTGAAGGAATACTTCCAGGATTGCCTCAATCCCACCATCACTTGTTCCATGCAGGAAGCAGACTCTGGGAGAAATCTCTGGGGACACCAGTCGCTGAAGCAGTTAAACACCACCAAAACGATGGAGCCCTGAGGGTGGATGAGATTCCACCTTGGTTACCTGGTTACCTAAAGGCTCTGGGATGTTGTAGGGCTGTCCTGGTTGACATGTCTTTGCGATATTGCGTGGATGTCAGGGGTGATACGACTGGAGTGGCAGACTTGGGTGGTGGTTCCCATCTTCAAGAAGGGGGACTAGAGGGTGTGTTCCAACTATCATGGGATCACACTCCTCGACTTCCCCCGTAAAGTCTATGCCAGGGTGGCAGAGAGGAGGGTCTGGTCGATTGTTGAACTTTGGATAGGGGAAGACCAATCATCCTAGTTATTGAACAGTGCACTTGCTCTTTACTCTTTTGAGGGTGGCGGAGGGTGCATGGGAGTTTGCCCAACCATTTTACATTTGTTTTGTGGACTTGCAGACTGGTTGTCTTCATATATATGAACAGAATTTCTAGTCGCAGCTGGGTGGGGGAGGGTCCAGTTTTGCTACCTGGGAATCACATCTCTACTTTTTGCAGATGATGTGGTCCTTTTTTGATCATGCATGGACCTGTAGTTCTGACTAGAGCAGTTGTCAACCAAGGGTCCTCATCCAGAAAAGAGTGGATTTAAGTCCTACCACAGGTGGAGGAGTTCAAGTATCGGTGTCATACTCACAATTGGGGGTCAAATAGAGCGTCACCAACACAAGCGGCCAAAATCAGTTTCCTCTGCTGGGTGGAAACCTATGTATCTCCCTTTGGGATAGGGTGAAAAGTTTGGTCATCTGCCAGGAGTAGGGTGCGACTTTCCATTGACCTCTGAATATCACGTTAACACCACAATAGTGTGCTGTTCTTTGTACTTTGCCTCGCATTAAAGGAATAGTTCAATATTTTTTGGTAAATTCGCCTTTTTTGCGTTATACCTGTAGTCTTCTAGTCATGGGTAAATTCATCCCCTTTAATTACCAGTGCCTGTTGTCTCAAGATCCGGGAGGCAGAGACGTGAGCTCCAGCGCAAACAAAATGGAGATGAATGGTACAAGCCTCCCTTCCTCTAAACTCATCAAATAAATGTGTTTAAATGTGGACTTCACAGTAAGAATTTTAGTTCTCCTCTTACCCTCCTCTTACCTTGCACACATTCCATCAGGAGAAAATTCCTAATTGTAAGCCAGAAAAGTTGTTACCACATTTCTTTGATGCATGCATGCATATTTAATAGATGATTCAGACAGATGATTTGTGTATTTTTTTTTATTATTTAATTTTGGTTTTTAACTTGTGCATCAACCTCAAAGGATAAACTATGTGCACGCCATCTTTATTTTTTACAACACATTTTTTCTTAAGTGTCCTTTCTTCTTTAACCCATTTTTCAAAACCATTTACATACAATGCTTAGTATTGGGCTCTAGCAGAGTATCAATAATCAACATAAAAACATTACGCTTCATCAGCAGTCTTCTTCTTCTTAACTTGGTGTGTAGACACAAAATATTTGCTTTAACCTGTATTAACATTGCTTTCTTCATGTGAAGTAAAAATATTGTTTTATTTAAATATGATTCTTTTACATGATAAAAATAGTTTTTTTTTCTTTTTCTTCTTCAAAACAACAATAAGTCACAAACGCTTACCAGAATGTTTTGTACTAATCATTGTATTAATAGTACTAATTAGTATGAATCACCTCCATAGGGAATGGGCGCACCCAGGCTGGACACACCCTCTTGGTGTGTGTGTGTGTGTGTGTGTGTGTGTGTGTAAAGTTTAGTGGGGTTTCTTAAAGGCCCTACCAGCCAGAAGAATTATCCTTCTTTAATGGACGGACAACACTCCCTGTTTTGTATATAGTATTGATAAAAATCCTTACAAAACTTTTGATTATTTAAGTACAAAAACACTTCATTGTAGAAATTGCATGTGTACTGTGTGTAGAACTTTGCTGCCAAAAAACAGAAAACAAACAAAAAACACAAAATGAAAAGTGATGAGTATGCAAAGATTAAGGGACTGTTTGTTTACCTTAAAAATTGTAGATGAGGAGCATTAACGGCAGTATGTGAAGTGGAGTTTGTACAGGCATAAATAAGTAGCTTCATATAAAAACAATAAATAAATTAAGTTGTACTCAAAAGTGTATTTTGTGATTGTTGTGCAAGGTTCTTTGTCATTGATGTAAAGGGTGTGCACCTCAAAAAAATTGTAAGTACAAGTTAATACATGAACATTAATATTGCCCCTACTGCCTTAAGTATTTAAGCATATAATCTGCATCTAAAGATCAATCCCTCACACACAAATAGTTAAGACTTAAAGTATTAGTACTCTGAAACACAAATAAATCAAATCACTTATTGCCTTGATGTAGATCAATACTCTATGTGACTAAGCAATGTCTTTCTATACAATGTGGGAGCACTTAATCTCCTAAAAATCATGTGGGCTTGGGTTTGAGTTTGGCTCGAGCCCATTCGCTCAATCTATTCACAAGTGCTAAAATAAACAGTCCTTAACTCCTGCTTGTCAAGTTCACATTTACATGGTCTCCCTTGTTTGTAAGCATCGGTTAAAGCTGTTCAGCTCGCTTCTTCACAAATGTGAAACTGTGTAGAGATGACTTACAGACAGCAGCTAAAAGTGGTAGGTCCATTCATCCCCCCCTTTTTTTTTCTTTTTAAATATCAGGCTCTGTCTTTGACTCCTGGATTTTCAAAGTCCCAGGCCTCTAGGTTTCTGCCTTGCCAAGGTGGTAAGAGTAATGAGGTAACTTGCTGAATTTTCACCTTGGGTTAAGTTATTTCCACAGGAAATATTGTTGAACCTCTTATGCACAGGTTATTCATAAAAAAACCAAACGATATATTTAATCACTACACCCACAAACCTCTGCTTTTATTCAAAGCAGCTCAATTATCAATGATTGAAACCCTGTGACAACTCTGTTCACCATTTCCCCCCGCCATTTTCCCCTGTGTCTCTGCAAACCTCCTCGCTGCAAGAGAGAGGGTGATAACATGGTCGAGATTCCCATTTCAGGCCATGGTCTCTTTCCCTGGCAGTCTGCGGTCGTTGAAAGTGTGCATGTTGATGACCTCCTCCGTTTTCACCATAGCGGGTGGCTGGGGCTTGTGTTTGAGCCTGCGTTGGCACTTCAGGGACACCTGCAGCTCCTCCACCATGGCACTGCAGAAGGACCGCTACAGGGAACAATAGGAAAAGCAGAATTGACTGGATGTAGACAAAAAAGTAGGGACATGAAGACAGAAGTCTTGGAAAGATGTAAAAAAAAAAAAAAATAAAACTGCTTTCAAAATTTTACAAGGTAAATATGTTTTGTTAACAAAATAATAATCACTACATGGACTTCAGACACACATACACATATAAAATTTCCCACACACATACCCCCCTTATTTGTTTTTGCTGTTACAAATTTTAATTTGCAGCACAGATGGACCCTTGGTATACAAGGATTATTTTTGTTTTTGTTTCTTTGACTTCCCTTCCTATATTTTTGTTCAGCTTACATTTGTTTTAAATGCAAATCATTGAATCACTGGAGATTTGGTTTAAACTCAAAGCAAAGCATTTTATCCAAGTACTCTGCATGACAAATTGTTAAAAATTATTTATTCTTGTGAATATTTCAAATAGTGACTACATCTCTTCAAGTCAGTGGGTACTATTAAGCTTAGCAAAGGCTGTATGTTTAACAAGTTTTGTTTTCTACAATTGCATACAAAATAAACTGTCAGTATTTTTTTGAAACAATTGGAGTTTCTCCAAAAATGTCCTTTAAGTTCACTGTAACGGAAAGGCAATGTGTGTAACTATGGATCCTTGAGTGAAGAAGCTGATTCTCCACTTGGAACCAATGATCTGTACTTGGTATGGAGGTGATTTCACCAAGGCCCAGATAATTCTTTTTGTCATGGTCTAAGAGTCCTTCAGGTGCCTTTTGGCAAGCTTCAGATGGGCTGCCATTTGCCTTTTCACCAGTGACAGTTCCTTTTACTTTATTTTTGGGTTATTCTCTGACATGCGCTGTCAAATGTGATGCCTTATAGACAGACCAATCAACTTAATTTCTCACAGGTGAACCCTAACTAAACTGCAGATACATCTTTAGGATGATCAGCGTAAACTGGAAGCACCTGAGGATGGTGGATTTCAGAAATTTTGGAATAAGGCTGTAACATTAAAAAATGTGGAAAAAAAATGAAGCGCTGTGAGTGCTTTTTGCATGCACTGTACAAAACAACTAACACCACCACCACGGCCCTGTAAGGTGCTAGGGCTAAACAATGTGTCTAGGTTCCAATTATCAATTAATCCTGTCACGTCCTAGACAAGTTGCCAGTTCATCACAGGGCTACATAGAAAGACAAACAAACATACGCCAATTCACAGCTATAGAAAATTTAGAGTTCCCAATTTTCCTCACATGCATGTTTTTTGACTGTGGGAGGAAGCCCGAAGTACCTGGAAAACCCATGCAGACACAGGGAGAACATACAAACTCCTACAGAAAGGCCCAGGATTGAACCTGCAACCTTCTTGCTGTGAGGCAACAAGGCTAACCACTGTATCACTGTGTCGCCCACCTTCAAACATGATGAGGAAAAACCTAAAAAAGGATAGGTATACATGCAGCAGAGCATATATATGTTGGGGTGGTATACGGCCCCAACCGCCGTTGATACCACCACCTTTGTGGACTACATCTCATTCATCTGTGTTTGGATGCATCCGTTTATACCATACAGCATATGGTTGTATTGGCTGGGACTCTCAAGATCTAAGGATGTGTCTGTGTTGACGATATATCACTGGCCCCAAGGGACTGCCAAACGTTGCTTAGCTGGGACTCTCCACCACCTGAGAGCCCCAAAGGGACCTCTTCACCATCACCCTTGAATGCCAGGATTCCTGTGGGCTAAGGCCCAAGGACAGCATGTGTCACAGCACTGTGTTCGGAAAGGCAATGGTTGCAAACCAGTCCACTGCATTGATGGCCTGCCTCACTCTTACATCTTGCATCTTTGGAAACAAAAAGTAGCGGGAGAAAAGTCTCTCTGATGATTTCTTGGGCTCCATCTCCGCTATGGCTTCCTTAACAGAGTTGGAGCCCAGGCATAGCTTTCTTTTTCAGGAGAGAGGATAACCCACTCCACAGGACCCCTGCCTGCAGAGCATCTGCTACTGTCAAAAAAGATGTCACAGAAGGCCTGGGAGTACATTTCACAGAGTACCCCTTAGTCATGGTGGACACAGCCCAAGGATCCTCTCCCAAGTAAAACAGGCCTTGTGATAGGCCATTGAGACCTGAGGAATAACAAGGCTTTGTGTATTAAAGACTTGTTTGAGCTGGTTTCAGAGATCACCCTGTCCACAATACACCTGTTCTGCAGATGGCATACTTCACACCCTGTCGCCTACTCCTATCACTTGAGAACCTTGTTGACAATTCTCTTGCCCATTTACAGTTATCCTGAGCCTTTCTTACCAGCTGTACTGCAGTCGGCCTAAACATGGCTGTGGGCCTCACCGGCAACTCCAGTAGCACCTCACAGGTGGAATTGGCATGTGACTGAATAATCTGTATCTCTTACTCCTATTACAAGAACTTCTTTCCAGTTTCTAATTGTGACTCGAAATGTCACTCTGGGCAAACCACTGGCTGCTTTTCACCAGTCTGTGGACCTTAACACCCTGTGGAATAGGACTCACCAGCTGCATGCACTGGGGAAAGCAGCCCAAGATCTGGTCCTGCTGAAACCCTACTACACATCCTTAAAATTGTACTCAATGGACCTTTAACACCATGTTGGACCTGGAGAGGACCAAGTTCATCATCAACAAAAGCAGTCAAATTGGAGCAGCATATTAAATGGAAATAGGGATATCAGACAGGACGTGGAACCTGACGTGATGAAAGGAAGATGGCCAAGTCGAAGTTGCTGAAGCAATCAAGAGCCTGAAAAAAAAACCAAGACTCACCTTCCTGTTTAATTTCATGTGGCACTTAAAATGTTTCTGCTGACTGGAGACATGAGGTCATTGTGATGCTACCCAGAAAAGGAATCCTCGGTGATTGTAACAATGGGGAATTGGAAATCACACTGCTGTTTAACCCTGGCAAGGTATTCTGTAGTGTAATACTCCAACACCTGAAAACCGAGGTGGGTAATATCCCTAGAGAAGAGCATGCGGGATTCCGGAAGGGAAGGTCCTGCTCCGACCAAATTTTCACTTGTCGAAATGTCGTTGAACAATGCCAAGAACTTCAGACATTCCTTGTAATCAGTTACATTGATTTCAAGAAGTTTTTTGACAGCATCCACCGGGAATCAATGTGGCAGATTGTTTAACTGTACGCATGCCATCCAAGTATGTGAACATCTTCAGGGCCCTGTACCTTAACTCCACTTGCAGAGTCGGAACCAACAGTGGCATTACAGAGGACTGACATTGTGACTGGCATGAGACAGGGTTGAATTGTGGCTCCCTTACTCAGGATCGGGTGGACTGACCAACTTAGAGTTTGCAGATGGCCTGGCACTGATGAATCACACCCACAATGCACTCTAAGAGATGACCAATAGTCTCCATGAGCATGGACGGAATGTTTGTCTTTGGATCAGCCATAAGAAGACCATGGCCATGACTTCTGGGCAGGACCAACATCACCCACCAATCTCTCTCTAGATGTACATAACATTGAGGTGTGTTGAAAACTTTACCTACCTCTGCAGCAATGTCTCGAGCTTTGGAGATGCATAAAAGGATGTCCGGACAAGAATTTGCAAAGCTGCAGAAGTATTCCACCAGCTCTGCAACATGTGGTCGTATAAGGACATAACGATGGCCATCAAGCATGTCTGTGGTCATTCTAACAGCGACCTACATATGTGAGACATGCCACCATCACTAATATCTTGGTTGTCTTTCACCAACAGTGCCTCAGAACCGTCTTTAGGATCTCATGGTAAGACCACACCACCAACGAAAAGGTGATGAAAAGAACAGGTGTGCCGCTCCTGGCTAAAAGGGTTCTGTCAGGAGAAGGAGACTGGCTGTCCACATACTATGTCTGCGGCAATGAACTGGCTGCCTTCTGGCAGCCAGTTCATTGCCGCAGGCGTTTAAATGGGAGTTTAAATGGGTTAGACTCCCAATCGTCCCAAATTGACACATCCTTAAGGATGTGAAAATTCTTATCCGCATTTGACCCAACTGGGTACCATTGTCAAAGTCTTTTGAATGACCTCCCGGCTACCCATGGGGATCGCCATATCGGCGATCCCATTTTCCCTGATGCAGACAGACACAAAAGTGATCTATGGCAAAATGTATATTGTAAATTTGGCGATGAGATGAAATGAGAGGAGACAAGACAAGATGAAAATGTAAGTTTCAATAAGAGAGTAATTTTAATATCCTGTTTAAATAACAAGACACTCAAAAATCTAGTGCTTTGTTTTCTTAACTGTGGATCCTGAATTGGTCTTTGATTGACATGTCATGCCCGTGCATGTGACATGCATTTGCTCACGCACACTCCCTCCCCATAAAGAAAATAAGTCATCCATGAGTGCACTTCAAAAACTCGTCAACTGAACGAAAAATATTTGTTACTGAGACCCTTGTTGGCTGCCAAAATTAACATGGCCTATAAAGAGTACTCTACTTAAAGATTTGTTGGTAAAAGCTGTACTGCCCACACATATATTTGTGTAAGTGTATAATTGCTGTAAAATAGAAGCCATTTGGTTCACCCAAACTGAACTGAACTGAAGTGCCAAGTGTGATGCTCTGTGACGTGGTTGAAAAAACAAAAACAAACACTGTGGACTTATTTGATGCAACGGACAAAACAATCAACAACTTCTCTGAAGACTTGTTCTATAGCAAGTTTCTGCACACTGATTCGACACACACACACACACACACATACTCTGAACACTCCTACTCTGGGAGGAAGATTTTAAGAGTTTAGATCTTGGCAATCCAATATTGATTGGCCATAGAGAGTTAGCAAAAAAAACATACTGTCATTGCTATACCTTAAAAAAGCGGTGACATGCAGTGCTGATCCAAACAATCATAAAATAAGTGAATGATGGATGGATGGTGACTGATTAAAACATCATTATTTAAACTCTTGGCTCAAAGCCGCTTGTTACCTGCGTAAAACAAATCACTTGACACCCTCCATCAGGAATAATAGACTAAGCAGAGGTCTCAATGTGAAGTCAGACTGCGTGTGCATCCAAATTGCATGCAGGTGTGTGTGTATTTATCTGCCTGAGTGCTATAGCATGATGAGATGGGGTTCCTCACAAACAGCTGAAGGTCTCTGCACTCTCGAGTCAGGTTAGTCTGTTGCAGCCCAGCAGCCTCAGCAGCAGGAAGGAAGAAAGACAAAAAAGCAAGACGAGAAAAAGCAGTGTGTGTCCATATGTTGTGTGTTATATGTATGTATAAATATATATATATATATATGTATGTATAATATATATATATATATATATATATATATATATATATATATATATATACACACACACACACACACTGAGAGGGAGTAAAATGTGTGCATTTGAGTACATTTGCCTGTGTTTACTGCTCTTGTTAACAACATCTATCTGAGAAAACTACAGAAAAACATGTAGACGTTAGACAATATTGTCTATATAGTGTTTTAATTACATTACAAACAGACCAAGTGGCGGTTAGTCAGTAGTGTAAGTCATACCTGTCACTCAGTGTGGTTACTGAAAGGGGGTGCTGTATTTATTTGCAATCTCTTGTGTAACGCTTGCATTGTAAGGCGCCTCTCTTTCTCTGGCCACAACAGCGAGGCAACTTCACACATCTATTCTTCTTGATGTAGCTAGCTGGAAAATCCAGTCTTCCGAGAATAAAGGAATGCACAACTCCCATGGTGGATGGATGAGAAATTAAAAAAAGACAGTGCCTTTACAAGTTTAATTCCTTGACCTTTGCAGGGTCTCGTGAAATGAACTTGTTAAATATAGCTAAGGTAGTGAAATACAGTAAGTTACATGAAAAAAAAAATACAACAAAAATGGAATGAACAGTGAACAGTTGTTATTTTAGTGGAATAATCAAAGGTATGAGGACAATTTGATAGAATGTTTCACAATACTTTTTTCTTTAGCAAGTGTACTTTTTTATCAGTGATCCCTATGAGCGATTTGCAGTTAATTAATGCATTGTTTTCAAAACAAACCCTTTAACTCAAAATATATGTATTAAAAGTGAAAAAAAAAACAAAAAAACCTTGGATATTAGAAGTGCCACTATATGTGTGTATATTTGTGTGGGCAGTTTGCAGCTGAGTGTGACGCAACTGGGGTGAGGAATAGCACTTACAAATCTGAGGCCGTGGTCCTCAGCCGGAAAAGGGTGGATTGCTCACTCCAGGTTGGGAGGACAGGCCTAAACTTCCCAAGTGAAGGACTTCAAGTACTTAGGGTTCTTATTCACGTGAGGGTACGAATAGAGAGGTAGATTGACAGAGAGATTGGAGTAGTGTCAGCAGTGATGTGGACGCTAAACCAATCCATCGTGTTAAGACGGTTTACCGGTCAATCTACCTCCCGACTCTCACCTATGGTCATGAGCTTTGGGTCATGACCAAGAATTAAGGTTGAAATTAGTTTCCTCTGCAGGAAGGCCGGCATCTCCCTTATAGAGTGAGAAGTTCTCTCATTAAATTTGCTTCCTCATTGACTACTACCCTTTAATGACTAGTTTGTGTGCACAAAACACTTATGGCCATAAAGCGATTGCCCAGCTTTTGTGGCAGAAAACCAGTGCAAGCAGATTTTTTTTTTTAAATAGTGTCTTTTCCACAGACTTAATGTTAAGTGCATTAAAAAGCATTCACATTTTCTACCACTTAAAAGGTTAAAGTCCCACTGATTGTCACCTCCCGAAGGATGTTAAATTTGTCCATCGTTTTTGACCCATACCCTGAGGGGGCGGCAGTGGGCAGAAGCGGTGCTGCCCTCAGGAATCGTTGGGTGATCTAAGTTAAACCGCAAATACTGAGCGCCAAGCAGGGAGCCAACGGGTACCATTTTTATAGTCTTTGGTTTGACCCAGCCGAACCCGCAACCTCCCAGTCCAATCATTAGCACAAAAAACTTTGTGGATACGACGTTGTGCAAAGACTTCAGGACACAGAGTACACAACACAGAATACATGAGTAATTACAGCCTTTGCTCAATACTAGGTTCATAGACCTTTGGCAGCAATTACAGCCCCAAGACTTTTTGAATATGGTGGCATATGATGGGCTTTGGACAGTTGCACCCCTTCCTCTTTGCACCACCTCTCAAGTGTCGGTGCACAGGCATTGTCATATCCCTCCAAAGATGTTCAATGAGATTCCAGTCAGGGCTCCGGCTGGGCCACTCAAGGACGTTGACAGAATTGTCCTGAAGCCACTCCTTTGATATCTTGGCTGTGTGCTGATGTTTTTTTGGTCCTGCTGAAAGATGAAATGTCACCTCAGTCTGAGATCCATAGCGCTCGGGAGCAGGTTTTCATCCAGGATGTGTCTGTTCATTGCTACTGTCATCTTTCCCATCATCCTGACTAGTCTCTCAGTTACTGCTGCTGAAAGAACATCCCCACAGCATGATGCTGCCACCATGCATACGTGATGCCTCGGAATCACACCAAAGAGTGCTCTCAGTTATCTTATCAGACCGGAGATTTTGTTTCTCATGGTCTGAGAGTCCTTCAGGTGCCTTTTGGCAAACTTCAGACGGGCTGCCTTGTGCCTTTAACTAAGGACTGACTTCTGCTTTGCCTCTCTACCATACACGCCTGAGTGTGCCTTGAGACAATCCTGTCTCGGAGGTTTACAGATAATTCCATCGACTTCATTCTTGGTTTGTGCTCAGACATGTACTGTCAACTGAGACACCTTGTATAGACATGTATGTGGCTTTCTCAATCACGTCCAATTAACTGAATTTGCCAATAGTAAATACTTAAGCTGCAAAAACATATCAAGGATACATATACATACATATATCATTTATGTAAATAGTTATGTAAGGAGTGATAAATCCTCCATGCATAACAACCCTGTGACTATATTAAGAAATTAAAGGCTTCTTGTTAGCTTACCCTGGTTTATATATCTAAAAAGACAGGTTAAAGAAACCGCATTTATTGGACACTAATTCCCCTTTCTCACCAAAATTAGTGGGTGGATGTGTTTTTTTTTTTTTTTTTTAAATATGGCTCAACTTGCTAAACATAATCGGTATATCGCTCTTTGCTTAATAGCCAAAAATCCCAAGTGTAGCTGCATTACTATACCTCCCCACTGTGACCACAGCAACATATATATATATATAAAAAACTTTGTGAACAATGGGAAAAAGCATGAAAGCAAGTTAGTAAGTGAGCAAGTGATGTTTCTATTTTGCACATTTGCCCCTATTCAATTTAATGAAAATGCAGTGCAGATTGAACTCTTTTCAAGCACTGATGGAATGGAATTTGTCAACAAGATGGAAGATAGAAGACAAACGTGAAAAAAGAGACAAGGCCTTTATCTCATATAGCCTAAATTCGCAAGTCAATCTGATTTTCCCACTGGGTGCCAATTAGATGTAAGCTAATAAAAATCCATGCCATGGGTCCATGTCTGTGACCCTTTCCCAATGGACTCGGGAGCCAGCTTGGTAACATTGTTTAAATGGGATTTTTGCCCGGTAGGCTGGGCAAGCTTTGGTGCATCCTTGTTGAGTTGGTTGAGAACATGAAACAAAAAAAGATGCTTTTAGGGAAAGTACTAAGTGGCCTACAAGTGCACTCGTGGGTGAAGAAACTACAAAAAACTATCAAGTATCAAGTGCAAAATGTAATGTGACTGATTAAACAAACAAACAAACAAACACACACACACACACACACACAACCATACACACGTCTGACTTTCAAAAAGGTCAACAAGATATGTTGTGACTATGTGCATACTGACTTTAAACCTGTGTATTGATTTTATGTTTTTACTATTCAAAATAGGTATTGTATTTGATATGCTGTAATAGAGGTTGATTTACACGGACAAATCAAGAAGATCTTATAGGTATCCAAGTTCTGCATTTTAAACCTATTTTTCTTCTATAAAATATATCAAAATGGGTTTTTTTTTCAATCATCTGATTAAGTGTTAAAAAAGTAAAAATGCAAACATAAAAATGCTCTTATGTAGAGTAGCATAGCTTTTGTATCTACAAATTTATGTTTGCTTATTTTGTCAGCAGCACTCAACTCTACATTTATTTCAATCTCATATAATAACTGTTTAGGAACATTTGATTACTTTAACTGTATCATATAGTGCATTTCCACAATATTTTTTGTCTGCTTTTAAAAGAAATAAGACATTTTCTAAGAACTTCCTTCAAATTTTGCTTGAAATGTCAATTTGAGCTAATCCACAATCCACTAATTCACTGTATTTTATGGAAAAAGGTTTACCGAATGAACACTGATGCAGCGAACAATCAGCTCATGTGACTTGTTTGTATTTTTCCACGTGAGCAAGAACAAGTGGAGAAACTTGACCATCAGCACGACTGGGGTCTCATTTATAACTGTTGTGTACACAATTAAACTGGGACTGAAGGTGACGTATGCCACTTCCAATGCAAAAGTTGTAATTTATAAAAACAAACTCTTAATAGGAGAATGTGCAGTTCTCAATGCTCATTTTGGAGGCAGGGAAAACCGGCAGCACAGATGGTGAAGGTGATGAATTGAAGCCAAGCGGCATTATGATTCTGCCACACATTTAACTCCATATCAAATGTTTATTATCCATCTACCTTATTATAAGCACTCAAAATAGAAGTGTTATTTGTGCTGCGCTAGTGAGGCAAAACTATAGATAGGAAATGTAGCCAACTCAAGTTTTAAGTTTCATCAAATCAACCCCACCAAGGCAGGGCCACCCGATGAGTACCACAGATTGACATGTTAATTGTGACAAGGTGTGAGGCAATCACTTGATTGCTGTAAACATATAAACACCTTGGCAGAGATTAGGAGGGAATCACTAATACTTCCTGGCCTATGATGATGATTGGCTAATATGCTAATTTAGACGCCTTAGAGCAGCGCTCCAGAGACCCACCCGCTATAACCATTCTATCCCTGTTCAGGTACGAGTATCATCTACTGTGAGGTTTCTGGCACCAGGCTTCTACCAGTGTAAATTAGCCAAGAGGTATGCGTTCAATTTTGTCAACAATATATTATAACTCTCTGCCCAAAGCCACTTTTGGAGGACAAAAGAATTCTGTGAAATAATTGATAGGTCTAAGATATTGCGGCCAGCACTAAGTGGAATAATGCCTGCCATCTCGTAGGTAGGGCATCGCTAATATAAGCAATCAGATTTTCCCGCATTGTGTGAGAACAGGCAACAATACAAGGTCATCTACAGTTATCGTATGCGATTCCAACGTGCACCTGACAAATTTGGTAGCACGGTGGCTCGGCTTAACACGACTCTTACATGTTGGCACATGGCTGCGCGGGGGAATAGACAGCAGGGACTCTTGTAACACTCAAGGAAAGTGCAAGATCATCAGCGTGCGTGGTGTGCTGCGTGACCTGACACAGACATGACACGGGGCTCCTCTCCCTCCTGGCCTCTCCTCGGCTCAACGATGATGTCCCTGCCCCCCACTCCTCCACCCCGACCCTCCAACCCGACAAAAGGAATTTCAATGCGAATGGAGACTCCCTGAGAATGCCATGAGGCATTTAAAAACACAGCAAGAAGGTTCACATCTTAAAAAGTTATTTTTATGTGTTTGCTATGTCAGAACAAATGATTTAAAAAAAATGCTATCATTTCTCCCAGAGCATCAATTGCTCACTGAACCCTCCTTGCCACGTGGTGACTCAAGAGGTATCTCGGACAGGAAGACAACACATTATCCCACCGTGCCATTACATCTTACTGATTTATGCATTTTATAAAAATCAAACAATGCTTCACCTGGTTTATCTGTCATCCCAGCCAAATCCGTCTCCCTCCTTATCTGACACAATGCCACACATGCTTGTTTATCCTAGTATGGAGGCAATGATCATTTCAAAAGGTGTTAATTTGGGTGTGTCCTCAACATTGTGTTGTTACCACTTGCTTTTATACGTCACACCATTACTGTGACCATCAAACAAGATGTTTTTCTTCTCTTCACCTCTCTCACTAACACCTAATTTTCAGACATGAAATTGCGTTTCCTCTCTCTTTTCTCTGTGGTTGCCATGATTGACCATAACATGCTATCGATGTAACGTTCACTATAAATGATACATTAGACAGGTACTTCCCATTGACCATCTGTAGTTGAATGTGTAGAGAACAGTGGGCTGTGATTTATGAAGGGGAAATAGTATTGCTATAGGATTTATTTATTTATCTTATTTTTTGTACGCCATTTTTGGCTTTTGGATGTATGTACACCTTCAGTACGGATGCAATATGGTGTTTTGTTATGCACTCCAATCAACACAGCTTTTTATAAATGAGACCCTAGATCTGTCTGGATGGCTGACAAAATCAAAATGTTCCTCACTCTCATTCTTGAGAATATTGGCTGAAATTCTCTCTCCATTGGTCTGCTGGTTTTCGTGACCTCTCCCTCTTCCAGCAGACACATAGCTATATTTTATGTAGCTTAATTAATTGTCATTAAATAATTTAATTAAAATGTAGCATTTATATTCTTCAGTTTTTTTTTTTCCAGTTGTTGGCTTTAAATTAGCCCCAATCCATTCAAATTCACATTCTATGGAAATGCACCAAATGTGAAATGTATCTATTTAAACTGTATATTATGATGGCACTGGCTCAGGAAAATGTCATCAGTGCCCAGCCTTTGATAGCTTAAATCCCAACTTCTACCTTGTAGATACCTCTGAAAATATTACAGCTAATGAAAACACATAATACAAAACACAAAAAAAAAAAAAATATTCTGGAGTTTTTCTTGAGGTCATTTGTGATGGTGGTTAAAGTCTAGCTTGGATCCATGGTGACAGCAGAATTCCTCACGTTTCTTATCTCGTTGTCGCCATTGGGCCTATGTGAATAAATGCAAAGAAACCAACCCTTATCCCGCTGCATGTGATATAGAACTGTAATGATAGAGTTTCCTCAATTAAAGTGCTCAATAAATTGAATTATGAAAGATGAGAAATACAATTTGTTAAACTCTCTTAGCTTTAAAGACGTATCTTTGAATAAAGAGTTTGTTTCAAGGCATGTGCAATTACTGTAAGAAATTCTGCTATCTTTTTTTTATTTCTTACAAAAGCGCAAAAATCAAGAGTACAACTTTTTAAATTACCTTTTCGAGCTGTGCGTTCTGTTTGGACTTATAAACGAACTCTCCAACAGCCACGAACACAGAGAGGACGAGTCCAGCGGCCAAGACGATGAAGATCCCACCAATGTTCTGGACTCCGAGGGCACTGGCATCTTTACTCTCTTCCTCCGGACAGCCGTTTCCCCGCCACCATTTTTCCTTCATCATGTGAAGCTTCCCCTCCTCCTGAAGCTGAAGGATGGCTATGGTGATCTTATCTCTGTATGGAGAACCTGAAGTAAGAGAAGTTCAAATAGACAACTATCTTAGATACATAGAATTCATGTTTTCTTTGATTTTTATAGGGCCCTGCGATGAACTGGCGACTTGTCCAGGGTGTCACCCTGCCTTCGCCCTAAGACAGCTGGGATAGGCTCCAGCAGACCCCCGTCACCCTGAATAGGAATAAGCGGGCATGAAGATGAATGAATGAATGAATAATTTTTATAGATTGTATGTTTATTTATTTATTTATCTTAGTGTTCCTTTTTTTTTTTGTCATTTTTATCTAATATAATCTTAAACACTGAGCAATGACAAAAATATTCATCATTCTTAATTTGTTTACAATTTTTGTAGCTATTTACTTGATACACTGTATATCATTATGTTTAGACAGAAAATATGGAAATAATTAGGCACCTATGTTGAATTTAATTCAATATAATAAAGAACTAAAATAACCAAGCCTCATTCAAAATGGCACCTGTCAGAGAAAGAAAATAATTCATTGTGTTATTCCAAGTATGTAGACTATACTGCTTTTATTGTTACAAGGTACAGTGTGTCAACTGTGAAAAACTGAAAAAAAAACAAAAACGTTTGCGACATCTATAGTGATCAGATTTTAGACTGCAGTGCTCATTCGCTCACCATCTTTCTTCTAAGCTTGCCAGTGAAGTACAGTAGGCTTCACACATCAAAAAGGATGTCTCCATCGAACAATGTTGTTCCCACAAATGCCTATTTTAACCATTTGTCTTCCTGTTTTGCAAAACGTATCGTCACTGTCACGCAAGACAGCCAGTATTACCATGTCTTTTTTCTTATCTTAATTTCTTCCTCAAGCTATGATCAAATTTAAGAAGTTGGACAATACAAGTTTAGCAGATACATTGAGACAAAGAGCGCGGCAGGGTTAGCAGCATACACATTTGTATGGCCATTTGCAGAATAACTGAACACTTGAGGAAGGGACAAAGGTAAAGGATAAGCATTGATATATAGCCAGTTATATGCAAGTACGTTCTTTTACTTATTTGTTCGGCAAATAGAACAGCGAGCGTTCAATTTCATTGTCGTCTATGATGCTGAAATACATATTGCATTCCATTCGGTCTAGTTCTCTCTGATATTTACAAACTATTACTCCAGAAATTTGACATGATTTCCTTTAGGATACCTGTAAAATCCTGGTTGACATGCCCGTGTTAATGAAATGGAAGTGAGAGCTTGCTAGGCATAGCAACAGGCATAGCAACAGTAACCATGGGAAACTGGCCTTTGAAACAGGTGAATTATAAATGTCGGTTATATAGTTCATTCAGAGCAATATTTATGAACAAGAGATAAGTGACAGTCAATCACCACTTGCTCTAAGCATTTTGGTTTATCCAAGGACAATGCCAGCCTCCAGCCACTCTCAAGCTGAAATGTTCAAACCTTACAAATACGGCAAGGTGGCAACTTCCTGTGAGCAAGGCCCTTGCTAGATTTTTTTTAAATTTTTTTTAAAACATACACTGTTCAAGGGAAGGAACGCCAAACAGTTTTAAAAGAATTGACAGTGAACACTTACACCTAAATATTTATGGATAGAATGTTAAGCCATTAAATCTAGCTAAATTCTAAAAACTGCTTTGCAAACCTTTAACATCACTTTACATTGCAGAACCTCTCAGAAAAGCAAACATTTAAATCCTTTCAGTAATTGCATGTAAGTCTTTATCTTTTTTTTTTTTTTTTTTATCTCCCCTTCATGATCCTGTAAAGCTGAAAACCGGTATCTAAGGCAGATTGTTTGTCTGAAAATGAGATGCAGCAAGAAGTCTGCAACAACCAGGAGACTTATTAGGACTTATTAAGTTATAATATATTAGTACAAGTCATGAGGAAATATTTATTACAGGACAGCACAGGTCGTGGTTTTACAACAAAGAACAAAGCACTTGTTTGCTTATCATTTTCAATTGAGGTGTTTATTTTTTTTTTCATCCTCTACTATCTGTTGAAATCCGGTCATGGTCAATCCGGTTAAGGATTAATGTGTATTAATGTTTTACTCCAAATCCAATAACAAATACTCCCAAAAGCACCTCTCTTGCTGCTTTCAAAGGCAATTGAATTAGGCTTGAAAATGTGGAGGTCACTATTTCCACTTTTCCATTAAATTTCTTTAGTAATAACAAAAACAAAAAAATACGAAAGAAACATCCAACAAAACCTGGATGAGTTGCAGGGACAAGCGGAGATACTTGCTTGTTGTGTAAACTAGTGTATGTTAGAAGCAGTCAATTAAAAACCGGACCGATCAAATGGAGTTCACAGAATTCAACACAGATGTTGTCATGCAGTGAACAAGACGTTGACATTGATCAGAGGTGAGAAGAAACGACGCACGGATACTTAATTACTGTACTTTTATACTGTACTATTTTTCAGGGATTTTTACTTAAGTATTTCTTTTTCGGACGACTTCCTACATTTGTACACAAATATCTTTCTGATTCTTACATTGGACATTTTTTTTTACTAAAAACTAAAAACTACTTTTTACTGAAATACATTTCAGAACCAACACTTTCTTACATTTACTTAGTAAACTTAAGAAATGAAGGAGAGAGGTGAATCAGTACATCTACTTTTACCAGAGTAGCTTATTACACAAGTATCGCTGCATTTACTTCAGCACAGAATGTGAATACTTTTGCCACCTCTGACGCTGATGAGTAGCCGAGAGGAGAAACAAGTCTCTCAGCAAGGTGGCAGGTCCTGTGTGTTTTGTCTGCTAATGCGTGCCGACACCTACTCTCGTTTCAACTCCACAACACATATATGCTAAATGACCAGGGTGCTTTTGGTAAAAGGGTTCTAAAAGTGTAGGATTAGATTAGCACTATAAATATCTTTTTTCCAAGTGCATGCAAATGGAAAAAAATGCAGCTCTAACACCTTCCTGTCTTCAGAATAAACAAACAATCTGCATGTGGCATAAAGTCACCCTCCGTTTTTACCTTACCTTCTTTAGTTTTTGTATTTATTCACACACTTTCATGCACGCATGCACTTTCACGCACACACACACACACGCAACTTGAAACATGTTGGCTTGCATTACACAAAAAAGGAATACGCACACACACACACGTATGTATGAATACAAAAATGTAACTTATCAGTCATAAAATAGAGCAAAAACATTTCCAAAAGAATATCACACACACACACACACACGCACACACACACCGCGTCATAAGGAGAACATCAGTCAGGAAATGCAATCACCTAAAGCAAATACAGCCTCCCTCCACGGTTTTCACACACAGCACAACAGTCACTCAAATCACGCTCTGCAGTCGACCAGTAGAACACACACACACACACACACACACACACACACACACACACAAACTGCTGCAAATGACCTTGGCAACACTTACAGAGCCCAGAGGACATTCCTCTCGTTTGTCAGGAGGATGCAGCGACGGGATATCATCTGTTTCGCAGACTGAGTCACTGGCATTCTGTTTGGTGCCACTCGTCTCTGATTACTTTTTGCATAATTAAAGAAGTTTCTTGGATGAGGGTTATGTGCTTCTTTTCTTGAGCTATACCATCAGCTGCAACTACCTTAGTTTGTCATTAACTTTTGAACATGAGCTCTGTCAGTAAAGCAGCTGGTTTTCCTCAGTGCATGCCCCCCCCTCAACCCCCCAAAATCTCAACAGACCAAACTTCAGAAAATTTTGAACAAATGTGTTTAAAGGATAATTTTGCAGAATAAACACTGAATCGGATTGAATTGAATTGCTATCTCAGACTGTTAGTTGGATTAAGCACTTAAACAAGTGTCCCATCTCTTCATACTGTCTGTATAAACATCCCCCGCATATAGTCAGGACATGACGGACTCTCATGAAAATATGTTTTCGTTTGCTTACCCATTGGGGTGCCAACTCCGTATGCTTTAGAATCAATCAGGCCTCCAATTTGGGTGAGATTGCAGTTTCGCTGTGTGGCAAACTCAATGGTGGTGGACTCCATCAAGAAAGCGTAGTCTGAAGTGAGCACGCGATGAATCCCTTCCTCATTGTCCTTCACCATCACCGAGTGCCGCCGGCTGCTCATGAACTCCCACATCTTATCATATGTAGAGATCTTGGTTTTCTGGGTGAAGACACACACATACAACCACAATGAAACTTGCACTGTCGTGTAAAAAGAGCAAGAATGTTTTTGTTCCAACAATAGGAAGAATTAAAAAGAAAAGAAAAGAAGTCAGCTCTTGTTCAAAGTTCTTTCAAAATTAACATTTTATCACCACCCTTTCTGGATGACTTCCTGTCGATGCAAAAAGCGTCCGGCCTTGAGCACGTGAACACGGAAAACAACGATTCTGAAAATATTTGTGTCGCCAACCACCTTGATGGCAAACCCGCTCTCAAATTAGGTTTGCGTTAAATAAACAAATTGAGTTTAGTGCTATTTTATCTTTCAATAAGCAAGTAGAATGTGTGCATCCACACATTGTGGAGGCACCTGACAGTCTAAACCAGGGGTGTGTAAACTACGACCTGGCCCTTGTCTATGTATATCCTTATAGATATACTACTACTGGCAGAAAAACCAAATGACTTTAATCGTACTGCGAGTATCCACTTTTATTAATATATTGGCAGTGTAGGCAGTATATTTTATATTAAGTATATTAAGCTTTTACCAATATAAAAATCATAAATCGGGCCATTCTACACACTGGACCTTTAAATGAGGAACAAATAAGCTGCCTTTTTTTTTTTTTTTTTAGAAAACATGTCATTTGAAGTAGCAGAGCCTTTCCAAGCTTTTAGCAACACGTTCTGTGCCTGAATCAGTAGTATGGGCGTGCAAACACTCACACTCAAGCACAACAGTGGCTGCAGCTCTGGCTGAACGTCCCTCCTAATAGAAGTGGGACACCAGCGGCATTGTTAGTAGCAGTGGACTTAAATGTCTTCACCTGTGATCACTGACAAAAACCCAAGAGTGCATTCCTCTCTGGGGAAACAAATTTGACGGCATTTCTGAAGTCGTTTGAAATCTAATTAAGTAATGTAACGTCTTCAAGGTGCTGCCCGCCATTATTGCGTGTTAATGACTTTTTGTGGCTGGTCGATATTTTAGATCAACTGGGTGATTTGCGACCCGCCTATCAGAATCTTTCGAAGTCACCCCTGACAAATCAGGCGATTGAGCGTGCAAGCCTCAGACTGCTGATAAGGTGAGAGCGGTGGCTGTGAATACACAGTGAATCAGATAACTGCCTGCATTCACAGTCCTGCACAGAGCCAAGGTGGGCTTCCCAGAACCTAAACATGGGGTTGCAGAGATTGATTGTGCTCAACCACATGAGAGATATTGGAAAATGCAAATGGGTACACTGGTGGAATAGCTGTCATGCTAACATAGAAAATACATACAAAACATATAAAACATAATATTTTTTTCTGTTATCCAAAATCTTTTTGCACACCATGATCAATTCAAAATGTTCAAGCCTCAGTAATTTAACAAAAACAATCTGCCCCCTGATGTTTTGTTCCCTCATGACCTTACCTGTTGTTAATAAGGTTTTAATTTATTTACTTTTATTTAAGCTTTTGGTGCACTACAGTGTTTTTGTGTCTGGGTTAACACATCTGCAAATTGAGACGTTTTTTGTTGTTGCAAGGCCTATTATTATTAGTATTATCAGTCCTTTAAGACTCTACTATTAAGTTTGAACTTGCATTGTAGATTTTAGTTGAGTGTATTTAAATTTAATGAAATCAAATTTCATAATAAACATGCCAAAAACCAGACAGTATTTTTCTGCAGAGCTTATGGGGTGTGAATTATAGTGAAATATATTGGATGATGTGATGTGGCAAAAAAGAAAAAAAAAAGTATATCTGACAACCAAATAAACCTAAAACCTATTTGTAACCCATACGATCAGATGGGCTACAAAACAGTTACAAATTGCACTCAGGTGTTATGAGGTGGTTGCTAAGACAGTTAAACAACTACGTGGCAGTGGAGCCACGGGGGTGGATGAAATCCGTCCTGGTTACCTCAAGGCTCTGGATATTCTAGGGCTGTCCTGGTTGACATGTCTCTCCAACATTGCGTGGACATTGGGGACATTACCACTGTAGTGGTAAACCGGGGTGGTGGTTCTTATCCCTAAGAAGGGGGACCGGGGGATGAGTTCCAGCTATTTGAGGGATAGTCCATCTAACTGTCCATTGTTGGAGGAACTATGTGGTTTTTGTCCTGCCCATGGAAAAGTAGACACGCTTTCTATACTCTTCAGGTTGCTGGAGGGTGGATGGGAGATTGCCCAACTAGTCCACATGTAAATTGTGCACTTGGACAAGGATTAAGACCATGTGCCCCAAGGGACCCCCTGGGTGGCACTACAGGAGTACAGAGGGAATTACCTCCTCTTAGCTGCAATTCGTGTGGCCAGTAGTGAGTCAGACTAGTTTCCAGTGGGAGTTGGGACGCTGTTAAGGACACTGGCTCTACCGACTGTCACTGGTTCTTTCTAGCCGTAGCCAGTGGCCGCAGAGGATCCAATTTTGGGATCACAGAATTTCACCTCTGCTCTTTGCAGATGATGTTCTGTTGGCTCCCTCAAGTCAAGACATGCACTGTGCAGTGGGGGGGGGGGCTCGCATCTAAGTGAGAAGCGGCTGGTATGAGGATCAGCCCCTCCAAATTCAAGGTCATGGTTCTTGAAAAGAGACATGTTGCTTGCTCTCTTCAGGTTGGAGGGGAGATCCTACCTCAAGTGGAGGAGTTTGAGTATCTCGGAGTCTTGGTCACGAATGGGTGGGACCATGGTGCTTGAGATGGACAGACAAATTAGTGCAGCGGTTGCAGTAACTTAGTCATTGTCTCAGTCAGTTGCAGTGGAGAGGGAGCAGAGCCGAGAGCTCTCCATTTACTGGTCCATCTAAGTTCCAACTCTCACCTATGTTTTTTGAACCTTTGAGTCTTGACTGAAAGGTCAACATACAGGAATAATAATATTTTATTTCTTCCTTAATGATGATACTGAGATGCAATGGCCTTGTGGCATCTGGCAATTCCCTCTTAATCTGACACGTCTCCTTGTGTTCCTTAATTTGTGTGTGAAACAAACTGAAACAAAAAAAAAATACTGGATGGATAGAAAAATATTGAAGTGTTACCCACCTTAAAGAAGGTCATGGTGGCACCGTCCTCTACCACCCCATATTCTATCTTCGTCTGCTTAGACAGGTCATCAGCAGAGTCAATGGGTGACTCCATTCTCTCTACAGTGAGGAAGGCAGCCAGGTTTGCCGTATAGGAGGAGATGATGATAAGTGTGAAAAACCACCAAATCCCCCCCACAATTCTGGTGGAGAGGGCTTTCGGCATGAGCTCAGATCCTGAATGAGAGGAACAGAGGAGGGAGTGAGGCCTGATACGTCACTACAGTCAATAGGGGGCAGCACCCAGGCCAGACCAGGCCTCTGCATCTGCTGCATGGACCCAGAAATTTACTCAAAGAGCAGGCAGGGTGGACAGCAGCCTGTTTAGTCCTGCTAGTTTTTATATTTTTTATTTGTTTATTTTAAATGTATTTTTTTTATTGTATGACTGTGGTAAATCAAAGTCTAATTAGTTAACTTGGCAAAATGTGCATGGTTGACAGTGCTGAGTTACAGAAAACATACATAGCATAAGTATGTAGTAAGTAAGTATTATTTGTATAAACTGATGCTTTTATTTTTGCAGCGATCATTCTTATTGGCATGTGGTTTTTCAGGCTATTTTGGATTTGTTTTTTTAAATAAACATTATTTTTCCCTCAAAATATTTTCAGACATTGAAGTTAGACTAAGTAACCCTTGACGATCATTACAGCTTTTGTTTTTTTCTATGTGGCCTTTTCTGACTTAAAAAAAAAAAAAAAGTATTATTATCAAGTCCAGTGTTTTCTCTTGAAGTGACATGCAGAACATATGCAATAGTTGGAGGAATTGGAGGAATGTATTGCACACGTGGGGGTAGATGTAGAGCTAGAATGGAGGAGGGAGGTTTGTTGTCGGGTGGCGGGCGGAAGGTGGGCCTGGCTTGTATCAGGGCTTTTCTACCCAGGAGGCTTAAGGAACTGAAAGCATGGATTTTGAACATTCACTCCGATGGGGAAAAGGCTGATAAAGAGCCAGAGAGATAGGCGGTTAAGAACTCTGTGCTTTGGGTCCCTTTTTGTTAGAGACTCAATCTGCACTCTCACTCTCACTTTTCATCAAACCTCTCCTCTCTGACAATCCCTTGAGTGAGACATCAAGTCACAGGAGCATGCTGGGGATGAGGGTGGGGTGGGGGGAGACATGACGGACGACTGCAGGTCAAACCCGCTGCAAGAGATATAGCGGGTGGGGGAGAGAGGGGGAGGGGAACTATAGGCTTGCAGTACCACGAGCCTTCTATGATCCGTGTTCACAGGTTAATGTTGGCACATCATCTGTCTTTCGAGGACAGTTGATAGAGTTCACTGATTACTCCTTCAACCATAAACCTGTAAGACCATACTGCATTCACTCTGCTAAATGTACTTGTACGTGTAGTTTCTCCATTTTGGGATCAATAAAGTACATCTATTACGGCTGCATACTAAGAAACTTACGAGACTGAAGAGTTCCAGCTATATAAGGTAATGTTGAAGGACAGGGCTGGCTGACGCTAGCTTGCTAGCATAGCACTGCACAGACAACTCTGCAACACAATACATACAGTCCCCTCCAAAAGTATTGGAACGGCAAGGTCAATTCCTTTGTTTTTGTTGTATACTGAAGACATTTGGGTTTCAGATCAAAAGATGAATATGAGACGAAAGTTCAGAATTCCAGCTTTCATTTCATAGTATTTACATCGAGATGCGTTAAACAACTCAGGACGGAGCACCTTTTCTTTGAACCCACGCACTTTTCAAGTGAGCAAAAGTATTGGAACAGACATTATTTAATTAACTTAAAGTGAATAACATTTCATATTTGGTGCCATAACCCTTCCTTGCAATAACTGCATCTAGCCTGCGACCCATTGACTTCACCAGGCTGTTGCGTTCTTCATTTGAAATGCTCTTCAAGGCCTTTACTGCAGCCTCTTTCTGTTGTTCAATACTTCTGGGGGTTTCTCCCTTCAGTCTCCTCTTCAGGAGGTAAAATGCATGTTCTATTGGGTTACGGTCCAATGGTTGACTTGGCCAGTCCAAGACCTTCCACTGTTTCCCCCTGGTGAAGTCCTTTGTTGTGTTGGCAATGGGTTTTGGGTCAGCAGCAGAATGAATTCTGAAGTCTACAAAACCATTTTGTCTGGCAATTTACAGAAAAATTCATCCAAACTAATCGGGAGAACCTCCATCATGCAACAAGACAATGACCCAAAACACACTGCCAACACAACAAAGGATCTGTCCTGAGTTGTTTAACGCATCTCGATGTAAATACCATGAAATGAAAGCTGGAATTCTGAACTTTCGTCTCATATTCATCTTTTGATCCAAAGCCCAAATGTCTTCAGTATACAACAAAAACAAAGGGATTGACCTTGCCGTTCCAATATTTTTGGAGGAGACTGTACATGTCTTTCATCTTGCTTTCAAGTGTGATGCTTTTCCCCAACATTTCTTGACAACAAAGTTAAAGCTATTTTGAGCTTAAATCATGGTTATGTCCTTGAATATGACAGAATAGAGGCCTTTATTAATCCCACATTGGGGAAATTTGCATGATTACAGCAACAATATACTGCAAAAGAGGGAAAATTATTTTCATTAAAAAGAAATAATGAATTGAATTGAAGGTATCTTCATTAATTTACTTTTATGATGCTAAGACTATCAAAGTTAAACACAGATTCTCTTTTAAACCTAAGTATTATAAGTATCTAACATAGTATAAGGCTGATTATTTTCTAATTGTTGTCAGGGACAAGCCTCATCATCATACATGGTGGTTGTATTTAGACCTGGAGCAAGATTTTGCTGAAATCAACATGCTAATTTGGGCACTTTCACAATAATTTTAACTAATAATGACTGTAAAATCAATAATTACATCGATAGATGAAATATGTTATCAACTAATAGGTTCACAAGCGTGAAATCAACATAAGAAAAACAGTTGACCCGACTCAAAGAGAGAAATTGACCCCAACAGAGCCTGGTTGGGGCTGACTGTCATGTACCCAAGGTAACGTCATAACCATACAGCATATCCCACAGTTTTCTGGGGGGCAGGGGGCGCCACTTAGCACAGGAGCCTCTCAGCATCATCAACATCAGCATGGTGCCAATCAGACACCGTTTGCTCAGTTGGATCTCAGTGTGACGACTCTCAGCCACATCTTCTCAACTGGTTAACCCTATAACATACCTGATTTATTGATTATATTTATCCTGTTATTTTTTTAATCTATTATCAACATTTTATGCTGCCTGCAAAACATCTTTTTTATCTTGTTGTATACCCTAGTGATGTATCAGACATAATGTAGTCATTTCCTGCTGGGTGACCCTAGAGTAGTTATTTCACAGTATTTCTTAAACATAATTTTGTTGAAAGCTGAGAAATACCAGCCAACAGCAATAAGACATCAATGAGATAATGGGTCAAAAAAAAAGAAGAAAAAAAGACTGGTATGTCTAAAATGAAGTGACAACCTCACAACAGCTAAGAGGTGACGTGTTTCTTGAAACATTCAACAAATGTTTTGCGGAAAAGGAAAAATTTCATGACACTGAAGAACACCAGTGAATCACGAAGGTGCTGAACACAATGTTAGACAACATGTAACAATGGCATATCTCAGCTTTTTGTCATCAACTATGTCTCTTTTTTGAAAAGACCAATTTTTTTTTCATTTACACACGATGAACTGTATGAATACACTTTTAGAAAATATAATACATTAGATTTTTTTTTAGTAACCCTTGAAGTATCAATCTGTGACCTGAAGTCTTTTTCTTGCTGACTTTACATTATTACATCAGTGACTCCAATAAAGTTGCACTTGTTTGCTCGTATAATAATTCAAAGGTACAGTGTGTGTCCACAGATGATTTACAGTGCTTCACTTTCCCCCCATTTTTGTTCTGTTACAGCCTTTTTCCAAAATTGATTCAATTAATTCATTAATTCCTCAAAATTCTACACAAGACAACCCATAACCCAAGGTTGTTTTTTTTTGCAAATGTATTAAAAATAATATATAAAATAAGAAATTACATTTGAAAATGTCTGGCGAGATCTGGAAGTGGCTGTGCAACCACAGCTCCAGTCCAACCTGATGGAGCTTGAGAGGTAGTGTAAAGAAAAAAAAAGGCAAAACTGCCCAAAGCTACGAGTGCCGAGCTCGTCACATTATATTCAAAAAGTCCTGCCGCTGTAAACTGCTGCCAAAGGTGCGCCAACAAAGTAGTGAGTATTGTACATGAAAACTCATGTACATGTGATTTCTTAGTTTTTTCTTTATTTCTAATAAATGTGCAAACAGTAAAAAACAATATGTTTTTCCTTATAGAGTGCTGTGCATAGAATTTTGAGGATTTTTTTCTTCCAATTTTGGAAACGAGGCTGTAACTTAACAAAATGTGGAGAATAGTCAAGCGTTGTGAATACTTTTTGGATGCACTGTATGCAGTGTGCGAAATATCTGTCAATATTTGGGGTGTGGGGAGAGGGGGTTGGTCCCCATCATCCTGATTGTCACTCAGTACCAATCAAAACTTCCTTAACATGTACAGTAGGAGGCCTATAATAACCTTGCAATATTTCATGGATGCAACTTAGCGATTTGGCATCATCAATATTTAGAAAAATTGAATATTAGATGGGGGTGATCTTAATTATTATGTATGTTAGTGGCAATTAGTGAACATTAGTTTATATTAGTGACAGTAAAGTGTCTGTGTATATACAGTATATATAAAGATTTTTGAGAGACCCCCTAAAAATTTTACTTTGAGGTTTCCAGGGAGTCACGTGGGTTAGTCGGGGGATTCAACCCCTCCTTCCCCACGGACCCCCTCCTGTATTTCGCACACTGACTGTATGTTAAAAAAGGAGGCGGTGAGGAGACGTAATGGTTGAGACCAGGGAAGCATGCAGTCGTAGCTCCTCCAAGTCATTTGCACTACTGCAATCCTGCCTCTGGACTGTACTCAGTGTGAAGTATCTAGCATCATGCACAAGAGGCCCCCATGCAAAGTCAAATCATCGCAAAAATTACCCAAAACTAAACAGAAAAAACAAGTTGATCCCCCCCAGCAAAAATGTGGGACTTGTGCCAGAGAAAAAGAGGGGGCAGGCAGGGGCGTCTACCTTGCTGCATGAGAGCTCCAACTCCGAACCAGAAACTATTAAGCAGGGTGAAATTGTTTTCCACTACATCCGAGTCGGGGTTGCAAGGGTGGGGGTTATACCACTCGTAGGGACTAAACCTGTGACAGTTGACAGAGAGCACACGCACACGCACGCACACGTTCACACACACACACACACACACACACACAGACAAACACACAGTTTACTATGTTTTCTTGATGACTGGAACTGGGGATAAAAAAAATACAGGACCAAGTGTGGTTGTCCTTCCTGAGGAGACATGAGAGAGAAGACAAAGGTTAGACAATAATGTGATGTGGTATGTCTGCAAATCCCAACTGGTAGGTGTTTAAGGGCCCTGTCGAAAAATAAAAAAAGAAAGCCACGGTATATTCTGACGATGGGAACAACGTTGGCCCATTTACCCCGCATTGTCTCGCCTGATTTCTACGTTATCAAACTCACTGCAGCTAAAGGGGGGAGGAGTCTGTAGTTCAGCTCTGGAGTTAAAACCTGGTGGAAATATTCACAGACGACAACACAGAAAACACAAAACGAGGGATGCACCGATACCACTTTACGAGTAGAGTAACTAATACTTGCATTTTGGTACTCACCGATACCGATACCGAGTACTTAATAAGGTCATTACAGATTATAGAATTACTATAATTATTTTTTCATTTTCCACAGATGTTACTTGTTATTTGAACAACATTGGTGTCAGAGTATTGGCACATACTTTACAAGTACGAGTAGAGGTATCGGTATCGGTGCCGATACCCAATACTGGTATCGGTATCGGTGCATCCCTACACAAAACTAAACAACAATAAACTACATTAAATGATAACAGGAACTGAGCTAAAACAGAAACACACTAGTGGCAGGGGCTTGCAGACATTTCCACACACACCCTGGTCGAGTCTGCTTTCGTTCACATCAAGGACAATTAAAGGACAGTGACGTTTCCTATCTTTCTTTTTCACTTCCTTGCTGAGAATATTTCACGAAAACAACAAATCAGTCATTATTGTATCACAAAGCCGTAAGGATATCGGTGAATGATCACATCTATGTGCGCATGTTTATAAGATGTGAAAATAGTCCGTCCTTGTTCGTCCATCCTAGTCCGTCGTTGTGTCCTTGGGCAAGACATTTAACCCTAAATTGCTCCCAATGGGGCTAGGCAGCGGCTTGCATGGCAGCAACCACCCATTGGTGTATGAATGTGTCCGTGAATGGGTTAATGAGAGGCCTTTGTAAAGCGCTTTGGGGTACAGTGAAGGTGCTGGAAAAAGCGCTAGATAACTGCAGTCCAATTTACCATTATAAAAAAATGATCTATAACATACAAAATAAACAAGGCATTACATTTGACCGCGGGACTGTCTAAGCACTGGAGAAACAAGTTTTATTTTTTAAATCTTTGTCAGGTCCTGCTGCTGCTAAGCTTGTTCTATTGGTTTTCTTTTTTAACAGTTTATTATTGTTCTAAATAATTCTACAGACACATAAAGACTTTTCACATAATTATCACACATATTTATTAATATTAGCATTCACACTGGGTTTGAATAACTATATTATCAAGAAATCTTTTTTTATTTTTAATGGTTTAAGTACAAATTTTCTCACTATCTTGAACCACTAATGAGGAGTTGAAGATACATTTTATGCTCACTTTCAGATGTTGGTCCACTTACACTCAGCATAGAGGCCATGCAGTGAAGAGTGCCCTCATGTGATTGGATGTAAGATTGGCTCTCGGATAGCGTGAGGCTACAACGGTGGATTTAGATGTGCCTTGAATACTTATTAACAATAAAAAGATCAAGCTTCACCTTGATGAGGCTGTCACAGGGTGCTACTTACAGGGCAATACTTATTGTGTTATCTTGCCACACAGTATACTGAGCAGTAACTAATGTTAAGAGTTTATTTGCATATTAAGAATCAGCCAGAATTTAAAAAAAAAGAAAAGAAAAAAGAAAATATAAAAACTAACAATTTAATCACTTAATGAACAATGACTCCACACTCGTGTGGCTAAAGTGACCAGTTGTATAGACTTGCTCATATCAAAGGCAATTAGCTCGGAAATTTAATCCATGGTGTCAACTGAGAGAATAAGTAATAATCCTAATATGAGCATTAATATTCAGCAGATCAAACAGTTAATTCCCATGATGCTTCCCTTGCGGGCTCCGGCATCAGCCTCGCCCCCAACCCACTGCACACTTTTCAACTTGAGAGATTTCTCATTTATTCGTATTAAATAAAAAGTGACATTACATTAGTAAAGGTTGATTGGTCGACAATTAAGCAGAGCTGACCTGATTCAGGGCCTGTTTCCACTGGCTCCACTAACTCAGCTTGACTCAGCTCGGTTTGTGGTCCTTTCCCAGTAGTTACTAATCGGTATGAACCAATATACCAACATTGTGTGGACTCAAGTTGTGCATTTGTTCTCGTTCAATAACAAACGATTTTGGGACTTAAGTGATTGTTTCACTTTGTGTATTTTGTCTGCTAGGACAGTGTTTTCTGTTTTTTTTTTTTTTTTACACCAGTATCTGTACTTATACTTAAGTATCGAATGTAAATATGTTTGCCATCTCTGATATATTTACATGATATGTCCCTATGCAAGTTGTTTTTCCAGTGCTGACAGTAAGTGGAGTAACCTCGAGTTGAGAGTCCTAATTAATGACTCTTAAAATTTTAAGAGTCATTTCAATCAAGAGCTAAATATCATGGGACTTCAAAGATAGATATTTTGCTGTCATAATATTTGTTATTATGAATATTTTGACATTTATTGTGTTTTTGTGGATTTTTTTAAAGCTCCTTGTGAAATTATTCTTATTTTTAAGTCAATGAATGAAATAGACATTTAAATAAATAAAAATAAATTGTAACACGTTTTCTACATATCCCACAATATATTTGTTCCTCCGATGAGGTGGGTCATCAAAACAACCTAAAATAGATAATAAAAGATCATCGTAGAGAAGAAATAAAAATGGGGCTGCAATCTGCTCTTCTCAAAGTTCTGATCTTTTGTCCTCTAAAACTGAAAGTGTCAAATTCTACTGTTCCAAAGCACTGTGTGAAGAGGTTTAGCTGGATGAACCTAATAACTCCCCCTGTCCCCAACCCCCCACTGTCTCCTGGCACTGACTGCTGGACTTTGCAATTATAATCTGTTTAGCTGCGTTGTTCCTTTTCACCTCTAACTCAGAACGGGATATTGTTTGATGTCGTTCAAGGGCCTCTGAGCGTTTCTGCTTCAAGAGAATCCTCGGCCTTAAAATCAATCTGCCCCTGCTCGCTCAACGTGCCTTAGATTTTGCTTGCTTGTCAATTTGCTAAAAGCCAAATTGAGTTCAGCTGAACTGCGACCTCGCCCGTGGTACGTCGATGACGATGTGATCTAATCACTCGGACAGAACTGCGCGGGTGCCTTTCCTCCAATCATTTCATGAAAAGCCAATTACTGCTGGCCGTGAACATGGATGAGGGTAGTTGTCAGCAAGCGCGCTAGTTACTGGGAGTGACTGATTGAGCTGCCGCGACTGTGAGAAAAAGGGAACTGAAACACGTTGACAGTGGGCGACGCAGCTTCATCACTCAGCCAGTTGTAGTTTCTGTCTGAGCCCACTGCCACTGCTCACGCAGCATCTGAGGTCATCAAATTGGTCTTAAGGAAACAAAATCACAGATGATAACATTCACAACATAGCAAAAACACCCTACAGATTCAAATTACAATTTGAAACCTGTTGTTTTTCAGTATACTCACAGAATTTAAACTATACGTTAAGAGAATTGCCTACAGTATGAGTGAAACATTAATTACCTTCAGCAAAGGATGTTGGTCTTACGTGTGTAATTTGGAGGAAACTTTATTCTAACAAGGTAAAAGGATGCCAGGCTAGTGTTTTTTTGTTTTTGTTTTTTTTGTTGCTGTTTTCACCACCCTGAGCAACAACAATAATGGTGCTATTATATATAATATAGTTTTTTTTTTTTAGGGGCACATGAAAACACCAATACCCAGTGAAATGATTGTCAGCATATTTTTGCTGTGAATCAATGTGGTTTGTGCCTGCACTTGGCAAAGAGAAGCCGCTCTAACTGCCATGCTGTGTACATCAGACCTGTTACTGGCTTTCAGCAGTGTGCGAAATACCTGTCAGTTTTCTGTGGGTAGGGCATCCTTCTGTCCTGATAGTTACTCAATACCAAATGCTCTATATATGATGGTCTGACATTCAGTACATTAATATTTGAATATATTAAATGAAACCCCAAATATATTGAATATATTCAAGGTTCATCCAATATATTCGGGGTCAATATATTCAAATACTATTTTCCTGAATGGCATGACATTATACATACATACATATATATATATATATATATATATATATATATATATATATATATATATACATATATACATATATATATATATATATATATATATATGTGTATATATATATATATATATATATATATTTACATTTTTTGAGGCTTTCAGTGGGTCTCATGGGTTAATCGGGGGGTGGGGGGGACCCACGCTGTATTTCGCACACTGGCTTTCAGGCTTTCACTTAACAGTCACATTGTGCAGAATAAGCTCAGGCACACATAAAAAAATGCATAGACACATAAGAAGCATTATAGGAAAGCACACAAGACCTTGTAGCACTGAGGACAGCTTGTCATATGAGTGCTGGAAGAATTGGTCTCACAAAACACACTGACACACACATTTTCCTAAAATGAGATTGCCATGGCTTTAGTTTGATTTTTATTTTAGTGTGTTGTCTGTTTACTTTCTCTGCTATTGGATTTTTTATTATTATTAGTAGTATTTTGATGGTGCAATGGGTATGTCCTTTCACTCCATTTGTTTTTGTCTCTGTTGTTTAATTTTGTTTTTCTTACATTGTTAGTTTTTGTTCTGAATTGATTTGCATGTAAGAATGTTTTGAAATCATTTCATTAAGGCAACCTTGCTAGGTCCCCATATTCCACATATTCCAATAGTCCTTTCTCATCATTTCTTACTCTAATAAAAAGTAAAAAAAAAACCCAAAAACAACAAAAGATAATTTAACTGTAAAAAGTCGAGAAACAAATACATTACTACAACATTAAAGAGGAGGGTAGAAAATGAAAAGTGACTCTGCCCTCAATGAGTTTTTATGCATTATCACTAATATACTATTGTACATTTAAGCCCTACTATAACAACTAGAAAAATATAATATATCTGTTACATATATCAAGGTGATAGTTCAATTGCAGATCATAATATTAAAATATAGCATTAAAAAGATGAGATCATGCATAGTTCTGGTCGATTCACTGCAATGAGACTTCTCTTTTTTTTTTCTTGTTTTACAAGTTTTGAGAGATTGACATGCTGAACTCTAATGTGGACACATGCAACTACAGCCCAGCATGCATTTGTGAAACAGAAAAAAACAGGAAAAAAAGGAATATAGTTTGGGGGGGAGAGGACTTACACACTTACCCGAAAGCTTATCTACTGTGTATAAATACATTAAAGGTGCATATTCTGAGCCAACTTAGATGACAGTTGCTGCTTTACTCTCTTTGTGCGATCATATTGCCAGTAACATCAGGAAACACATGTGCGTTAACTATAAAACTGTTAGGCTGCGGCTTCATAAGCCAATTCCTCCTCAAAGTTTTAAAGTTAACGTGTACATTTCTTCCTCTTCATTTTTTTTTCACTATGCTTCAAAGGGCAGTTGTCACTCAAGACTGAAAAGGTAAAAAAAGAAGAAGAAAAAAGTAAGCCTCCAAAAATACTGTAACTCCAACTGTCATGGCTAGTGTGAAGACAAGAGAAGACTACCAGGTTAAAAATGTGTTGTATAAGAGTTTTGAATTTTGATGTATTTACAAAGACGAGTATATAAAAAAGTATATTGACACACAAGACGGGCAAAAACAATTAAAAAAAGAAAAATCAGAACAGAAAATCTCAGAAGAAGAAAAGCTTTCGACCATCAAAGGAATTTAAATTACGGTATATTTGAGATGCCGCACTCCACATGTTGTATACAACACGCGCTGCACAACGTGTACTCTAAAAGTTTCTGTCCAATAAGTTTGTGTGGCGGAAATGAATGGCAGTGACAGAGGTGAATCCACGGTCAAAGCCCCACTGATGGAAGTCATTCTAAGTGAAATAAATCATTTAAAAAAATGAAGAAAAAGTATGTCAGTCTTAACGTGGAATGAAGGAAATTACAGTCGCTCATGTGAAATCCAACTGGACTAATAATGAGCTGCAGTAAACATGTAAGAGGTAGGAGGGGGGCCCTGAATATTGACAAATATTGTATTATATGAATATTGGCAAAAAAAAATTGTGGATAATATTTTTTGGAAATGGAATATTAGACAGGGTGATCTTCAAGACATTTTAGTGATGAGCGTAGGTACCTAATAGAACAAGTGCTTAAAAAAATATTGTATTGTATACTGTTGATTTGTGAAACATACACAATCAAACAAAGAGACTCAACCTGAACGAACTGCAATGTGTTTGAAGCAAGGTGAGAAAAAAAAGAACTGCACAAACTCTGAGACAATGGGGGGGAGGGGGGGAGTAAATCGGGGGGCGGGGGGTGGGGGGCAGCAGGTTTTGTGTCTATTACATTGTTAACATACGGCTGTGCACACGCAGGTACATGAATAGACGTCACCTTTGCCAACACTTGCAGACACACACACACACACAGCCCCTAAAAACTGATCCATCCATCTACAGGTTACATCTCTGTAACTGTTTTCTGTTTCGAAGAACCAACCAAGGAGCAGGCCTGCAAGGTTTCACCTAGGTAACAAAATCCACTCCTGTTTTTTTTTATTATTATTTTTTGGACATGTAAGAATGAGCACATGCACAGGGATTTAGAGTAGTTACTCCTGAATGGGGGCGCTTGAGTGAATGAGGACTATGAACTTAGTAAATAAAGTTTATATTTGTTTGTGTCATTAGATGTTCTTTAACGGTCGAGTGTGTAAAATTTGGCCAGAATTATGGCTTTCACATTGGTAAAAGCTTAATATACAGTCCATAAATACATTAATGAAAGTGGATACTTGCAGTACAATAAAAGTAATTTGGTTATATATATATATATATGTGTGTGCGTGTGTGTGTTTAAGAATATACATAGATCAAGGGTCTTGCTCTCAGTTAACTGCCATAAACCAATGAACAAGAAGATGGTGGACAAAGTATTAAGGTTCGTGTGAACAGGGCCACTGCAGCTCACTGGCAAGCTTGGGAGAGGGAGGGTGAGTGAAAGAGCGCTGCAATGTAAAATGTAACCACTTGATGTCACTGTTTCTTCTTAAAAATCTTCAAATATTACGCACTTGACCTTTGAATATGTTTAACAAACTGGGAAAAAATGCATTTCATTCCGTATATAAGGACTTTTTCCATCTGTTGCTAATACATGTCTGACAAACAATCCCTTGATCCAAGTATTAGTGTCAGCACTGTGGGTGGTCAGCTGCTGTGTTCAGTAAACTAACGTTCTCGGCGCGTGGATTCTGCAATCAGAGGTTAGTCGGTTGTTGGAGAGAGCAGAGGTACAATGACAACTGAGCATGTTTCTGACTGTGTGAGACTGAGGTGATCACTGGGAGTAACGTGTTACCTGGCTATGACAAACAGCACACAACTGACACCCAAGTAAGCCAGCAGAATATACATCCAGATATCGGCCGACAGAGGGTTGAGGAAGGAGAAGACCCCGGGGTTGGTCCCGTTTGGCTTGCGGTACAGTATACTTATACCCAGTGTCATGAAGGGCTTGGAGAAGTCGATAACCTTCTCACGGACATATGTGATGGCAAGTGGAGCCACTGCCAGATCAGCTTTCTGTCGACAACACACATGAGAACAAAGGCGGACAGGGCATGAGTGACGAGCACAATAAAAAAAAGTGTTTAGGAACAATCACATGATCAAATTTCATATATTTTTTACATTGTTTCCTGTTTAGAAAGACATTCTTGACCGGGCAAATGTCTTGGTCAGGTGAATTAGATTTACTACCTCTTCATTTGCAAGGGTTACTTTTCGAAAATATTAGTATTTCACAACTGAATAAGGTTCATTGTGTCGTCATAATGTCGATACATATACTGTGTCCGTCTTCCTCACCAACCAAGGTGACCTTCTGAAGAAGACGGAAGGTACCGACCAAACATGTCAAGGTACGAAAATAGCATCTATTTACATTGCCATGTGTCCGTTATGAAAGAAAAACGCTAATAATTGTATGTATACATACAGTATATATCAATGAACCTCATACAGTTGTGAAATAATATTTTCAAAAAGTAACCTAACATATAAAAAAAGCTATACATTGTTAGTTAATGTGTCTCTTGTAAAAGAAAAATGCTAGTAATCGCCTATATTTGTATTTTAACTGCAAATCACAAATTCACGTTTGTGATACCAATTTACATTCACTGGAAAATCAATGAAGACAATACTTTTGTGGGAATGTCACAATGTGGTTTGACTACCACGTCTCTTTGAAATGAGAGAGAAACAGAATGGGGCAATGTGTTTTTGAAGATATGCAAAAACAGACGTGTGCATCCTGGCCGCGGTCATTACACCTTATCTGGAGTGAGAACCCTGTTTGGCGGTGACACTTAATAAATCTCAAGCTGCTTGTGTGTGACTGCAAACGCTAAACATTTGCAGGCAAGGTCGACTACTTCATTTCTCAAACATATATTCTCTTTATCTTATGAAGGTTGTCATACATTACTTGGAAAAAAAATGACTGAGCTCATTGCTCATTGCTGTGATGAATAAAAAAGTGCTGAGTGATGGTTATCTCTGAATTTGATTTAAGCCCTCCGATGCAAGGCTGGACAGTAAAAACAAGATGCACTTTCTTCCACTTGGGAAAGATAATTTTGCCCAATTTCTTTGGCAGTATTATTATTATTATTATTATTATTATTTTTACTGAAATAGACTGAAAAAAGCACATATCCCAAGACATAATTTTTTTTTAATGTCCAATACACTTTCCTAAATCCCATCTGTGCAATAAATGTTTCTTTAATTTCCAACTGTGAAAAACACGCATAAATATACACAAGTATTAATCCACGATTCAAGATTAAAAGATTTTATTTGACACGCCACGTTGCATGGCAGTGAAATGTTGGTGTGGCAGAACCCGACGTGATTGTGCACGCAAGGAATAAATAAAGTTTAAAAAAAAAGAGTATAAAAAGCGGTAAGTACAGATAAGATGAAGTGTTATGCAACAAATCATACAATAATATGATTAGTTGCAACCAATGGAATGCATAGGATAACACTATATCATTTAGTATGTAATAATACTATTACATACATTACATATGTAATAATAGTATTATTACATTTAGTATGTCCTACAAAGGGTTGTAGGAAGGCAACAGACATCATGCAGAGAAACAATGGCAAAGAGTACACTGAATGAATGAATGAATGGATGATGATGAAGTAATGACATCAGTGACATGATTCATTTACAGGCATTTTTTTTTAAATGTATTTTGCATTTGAGCAACTTTGTATGAATAATATAGTTGTAAACATATATATCAGACTCACGTGGTCCATTAGCTCCTTGACCATCCCATTCCACTGGCCTGTGTTCTCATCCTGGGAACCGTACCTTCCGTCTTCTACTAGCCGTACCTCATAAGTGAAACCGAGTATGTTGGCCAGCTCCCTCAGAAGGTCAATGCAGTAGCCCTCAAAACGGTCGTTTCCATACAGTGGCTTGTCAGATTTCTTGAACATCACATACGGCTCTTCCTGTAAGAGGAAATAGCAGAAAAAAAGGTCTGATTCCTCACAGCACTGATAAGGCCTGTGAGAGCCTGAGAGAGTTTCTGATGTATGAGATGTGCATTTGAGATAATCAAACATTCCTTGGCTGTAGGTAGAGATGTGTGTCTTGGCGTGTGATCCAGCATTCCTAACGCTGTGATGTGAGCTGAGGCGAGGTAGGTGTCAAGAAAAGCGTGACTTTAATGGGAGATAATCCCTGTGTACCAATGTGTCTTTGTTTCAATGGACTGCGGACCTCACTTTCAGGCCACCACACTTTTTGTTACTTTGAAAGGGGGGACGCACATAAAGCAGCTTGTATTATTGGAAGCAGGAGGACCATTGAAATTGCAATAATAAAACCCATTGTCTTAGGGCTTTTAGGTCATTTTATTTTATTGTATTGTCTTATCTCTTATATGTATTTTTATTCCAGTGTTTTATAGCTTCACAATCTCTCTTTACTCCATTGTCTTTTAGCTGAGATATTTAGTTTTTAGGTCCAGTGCCTCCTCAATGGGGGGGCAGGTAGGGAGGCTGCACACTGGGTGGGGTGTCATCATCCTGGGGACCCTTCTCAGTGTGAATGATCCCCCTGGTGGCTGTTTCCTCTTATGGTTTCTCAGTGCCCTGTGGGTGGGTGTTTACCTGTGTGCGTTTGGGAGGAGGGGGGGAGGGCTTTTGATTGGCTGCTGCACCTCTGTTGAGCTGCTAGCTAGCCAGTAAACTTGTCTCTCGCGTTGAGTCATTCACAAACGTCTATGCTCCGACGTGAACGTGCGAACGCTCGCCTTCTCTGAATATAATGAGTCTAACAAAATCGTTCGGTCGTGTGTCACTTCAGGGAATAAGCGAGGGCGCACTGCACAGTCACGGCTCCTACCAAACACTGACCGACAAATCTTTTTAGTAAACTAATTGTAGTGATTCGGTGCTCTCTATCAGAGAACGCTCTGCACGCTCCACACTCTGCGATTCGCGGCTTGAGTGACGTCATAATATCGCGACACAACGAATGTATAATGAAATTCGTTGCAAAGGAATATAGTGATATGAAAAACGATATGTCGACCAATACTGATAGGATTCAGCGTGTTTTGATTATGTACTTTATTTCAGGCTGTTTGCAAAAACAAAATTTCACCAGTGGAGTAGTGCCAAAAATGGAAATTATGTTCAGCTGGTTATGATTCCAATCTTATTCCAAATCAAATGTGTCTATGCCTAACTAAATATGTAACAAATAACAATAATTTCAATTTGTGAATGGTGTCAATTAGTAAATATCTCCCACGCCACATCTCTCTCTCTTTTACTCCAGCTGTGATGTTTTCCACTACAACATGTGCAAATTCATCATAGGTGCACATTTGAATTATCTACTTCCACCTGGCAAAAATCTGCAGACTTTCTATTGTCCACAGTTGCCATGGTGACTCATAGAATGGGGGCTCCATTAATGTGGATTTTTTTTTTTTTTGTTATAGTCGTGGTGCACATGCATAACTTAAAATGAACAAACTCGAGAGTTCATTGACCCAACTAGAATCCGCTGGGAAGAAACCAGAAACTCTTGAGTTTTAATACCCAAAGTATGTCACCTCAGTGTTAATGGTTAAACTCTGAGTTTATTAAACCTCCTAAAATAGGTCTGTTACTTCACTCAACTTTAGTTTGTTTTTTGTTGTTTTTAAGGAAGACAGAGAGAACATTTAATGTGCCATTCTTTTTGTATAAAGCTGAGAGAAAGTGAATTACTCTTAATTATTCATTCACAAAGATGCATATATTAAAATAATTTCATTGAATGCAAAGGTATTTGGGTAGATTGGGCTTTGGGCTGTTTTATACTTTTGATCATTTTATAAAGTAGTTTTTGTACTTTAATACATTTTGTGCATGTCGGTTTTCCAAAAACAGGTTGTGCACAGACTGGAGGCAATTTAAGGGGCATGTCAAAGTGTCAATAAAGATGAATGTAGTGGAGAAAACATAAAACAAGTAATTTAGGATTCTGTTTATCGGGGGAGATGTAAAAATAACTGTATCAAATTTACTGCAGGATGTCATTCATTGTGAGCCTTCTTTCCTTCTGTGCATGCTGTGAAGTGATTGCAACGCAGTTATTAGTCAAGAGTTCACTGTGACTGTAATTGCTGTATCAGGACTGAGTTGTGGGGAGTGAGGAAAAAAAAAGATGGCTGACAAGAATTGGGTTTGTTATATTTGGATCACCGCTCGAGAATAATATGTACTGCAGGTGTAGGTGATATCAAAAAACTATCAGCCACTTTGTATCCCTTTATACTCACCTTGAAAGTTAGAATCCAGAGCTAGGAATGATGTCAGTGGGTGTGTTTCCATGGTCATTTTTTTATATATAACAAATGATGTATTTTGTTAAACCAAAACTTAATTAAGTTGAAATATACTGTACCAGTATGGTGGAGACAATAAGAGAGCGGTTAGACAGCGAATCTGACACATTGGTTGTCTTCCCCTTCTGATTGTCCGTCATGTTCAGGCCACTTTGAGGGTCCCATGTGCCAATCTATGTCGTGAAAAAACACAATTATTTGGTACAAAACACCCCAAAACAAATACACATGCAAGATATATCTTGGAAATCACATTTACTTATCCCATCTTAAAACTAATTCAGCGCTTAGTAGCTTTCTTTGTTATTGGTGCATGGAGTCGTCCTTGACAACAACAGCGATGAACTTGTCCTTCTCATGACCAATAAAAGAAGAGGAAATTGTGGGTTTATCCCATTCTTCAAGCCAGGGACAGAGAAAATGAGTTTCACCCTTAGACAAGAACTCAAATGGTACCATTACCGGTTCCAGACGTACTTTTGGATGTCAGCAGGACAATTTGAGGACCTTTTGCGTATCATTAGACAAGGAGGAAAAAAAGCAATATTAACTGAACAGTATCTGGCAGTTTGCCTGATGTAAATTGCAGACATATTATTCCTTGTATCTGTCAGTGGTGGGCCTTGCATTTCACGCTTCATCCATCAATGATGTCATTCTTAGTCCTATTAGTCCTCAGGGAATAATATCAGAGGTGATCTGGGATCAGCGCTGGTCCCGAAGTTCATTCGGTGTGTCAGCGGGGCACAACCATGTGGAAGAGGAGCGGCTGGAAAACCTAAAGTATCAAACCCAAACGCTCCTCTTGTCATCACTCTGCTCTCCCTCAAGAAACCTCAACACTGAGCTCCCCGTCGGCACCACCCCCCGGCCCCCTCCTTCTCGAGCCAAGTCGAACCCCCGATACTCCCCCCTCAGCATCACTCCAAGGGACCACAAACACTCAAACGCACCCCTCTCCCGCCCCGGCCACGCTCAGAGCTCCTCCGATAGCCCCGTGCGAGCACAGTGCGATAGGCTTTGTAATTGCAAATCAACTCTTTAATTCAGACTTCATGAGGCTGGAGGGCTTCTGGAGGGGTTTTTTTTTTTTTTTTTTTATTAATCGAGTAAATTATTCATGGAGGTGCAGCTGCACAGTGCACACAGAGGCAGAGGTCAGGAGCCAGTGAGAGGCCAGCGCCAGCGTCAGCGTCGAGCGTCAGCGAGGGGCGAAGCTGCTGTGTGAAGTGTTTGCGTTTGAGAATATGACTTTGTATCTGCAATATTAGCCGCTTCTCTTCCCACTAATAATCTCATGAATCTTAAACGGATGGCGGAGGAGCAGCGGGGGAATCGATTCTCTGGAACAAAATAAAAAGTTGCAATACACCCGTCTGTGCGAGCAAACGCAACGCGTGTGTCATGGATTGTTGGGAAGACTCTGACCAAATACTTTTTTTTGTTTACATTAGTTAACAACTTAACATGTTATGCTGCCCAGCCCTTAAATCACCTGTGAACTAAAAAGCTGCGCAACACGATACCCCCCTATATATTCAAATGTAGCTATTATACGAGTAAATAGAGAAACACAACTCACTAATGCATTAACATTGGTGTCCACAGGGGGGTCCATTTCATTTTTATCTCTCTTATTTTGCTATCGTCATTGCTTTGTTTCTAACCCTAACCCTCTAAGTAACTATTTGAATATTGCAGCCATTCTTTGTTGATGTACACACTGAAAGTTAAACTAAGCTGTGACAAATATATAAATATATATTGAAAACCAATAAAGATTGTTAAAGATATATATTTTTGTCATCAATGAAACAAATGGTATTCGGCTACGTCTGCAACACACAACTTGATATTTCTATTGATTAATACCAATACAATAGAATAGTTAATACTATTTTTTCTTATGCAGAATTACAGGACAAAGCGTCTGAAAGGGGCAAGTCCCTTTTGTAAATAATGTACTTGATCTATGTTCCCATTCAACCTGAACTTTCAGTAGGCAAATGCACAAACCTTATCGAGTCCCTCCTCCTTTAGACTGATGACGTCGAGGTCAAAATCTGTCCTCAAGCCATTGGTCCGGTTAAAAGTGATTCTACCAGTGAGGCCGTCCCAGTGGGCCTGAGGAGAGATGTGGAGGGGTTGGGGAGAGCGGGAGGTAAAAAAATCATCTCAGCAGGCACAGATTGCTATTACGCACAATGATTCCTCAATCGCGCAATCCTTGTTTCTGGCACTGTAATTTGCACTCGTATCCAGGTGTCGGCACTCACAGTGACAACAGCAGGGTGTGAATGACCCAACACTGTTACTGCTCTTCAGGGCTGCGATTGGATACAATGTAGCATGAAATCGGGTGCGAAGTAGAAAATACTTTTTTCCTTCGCACACAAATCATCACAGTGCAATACTGAAGGGAAACAAGGGACAAAGATTCCATCATTCATTAGACTGAGTGGCAATTACAGATGTAGGAGTTTGGCACGCAGAATAGAGATGACTCCTAAAAAAATGATCTTGATAAGACTGAAACTACGTACAAAAGAAATTCAATTACTAAAAGAATACAAATGTATGTGCATATAGTTTTTTTCCCAAAAGGGTAATTTAATAAATCCAGTTTATGTTATACAATTTCCTACAGTATTGATTGAAAAAGTGCCCATCAACTGATTTTTGTTTTCACTCAAGAAAGTCATGATATATATTTTCAATTCGGATTTGCCATTTTGACTTTCTTTTCATAAATCCAAATGTGCATTGTCTAAATCAAAGTTTAGATTAATAATTTCCTGGTCACACCAGGTCTGATCAGAAATTGCCAAACTGTCATTAAAAATACTATGCACGAGTCATTTAAGAGAAACCTACACGAGCTAATGCCGACTGATTTAATTTAAATCCCTGTAAACATGTAGATCATTTTGAATCAAAGTAGTTTGTCATGTTTTCTTCAACACAAGGACAAAAAAAATACGGGCCCCCAAACCAGGACACAATATATTGGAATTGAAAGAGGGAACGTGGGTTTGGAATGGAAAAGAGATTCAGATTGGCACAGTGTGAAACTATGGGCTTACTGTTCTCATAAGAAAAAAAAAAATTGGCCATACAGTTAAATTCTTTGGAGTCTATTTGCAAACAAGAGAGGAAACAGAGGGTTAGTGGGCCAAAATATAGGCTGCTTAAATCTGGTGTCTGTGCAGACCGAAAACTGAGGATTAACAGTCCCAGTTTGGCAAAAGCTGCGAACGTTGGAGCAATTACCAATTATTTAGACGCCTTGATGCTTGTGTGTGTGTGTGTGTGTGTGTGTGTGCCTTGTTTATTAAAAAAAGAATCACAGTGCAACCTTAAGATGGCCTTTCTCAACAAGGAAGCTGCACTTGGTATTGATATGTTCATGCACGTTTTTCTTTTCCTGATGTACAGTATATATTATTTTGTCTGACTGTATATACTGGTATATATGTGTATTTGTTTGTGTTTCTATTTCCTACTCATACTATCTGACCTTTAGCGACATTCTCCTCCTATCTGGGGTGTTGAGGGTGTTGAAGGTGTGAAGGTGCCTTGTCTCCATGCGAGGGAAAGGGGAGGGAAGCACCAACCTCTTTGATGAGGGCCATGAAGCGGTTCCCAAAGCGCCAGGGCTTGTGTCGGTTGCACTGTAATGAGCTGACAGTGATCTGCTGAGACTGCTGCACAGCCACGGCCACCATGTGCACGGCATCGTACATGAGTGCGGCGTCCGTCTGCAAGCCAGTGAGCAGGGGAGAAGAGAAGAAGCGGGCGTTAATGTGGACAGCTGAACGGGGCACGTCACCGTGCACCGGCAGGATGGATCAGCTCACGGCCCAGGGCGCAGAGATGAAGGACTGTCGGGCTGCGGCCAAAACCAAAGACTGCCTGCCATCAAAATTCAGGCGTGTGCACCAGCTGATCTGCATCTTTTTCTAATTTTCACACAATTGCTATGAATATCTAATGACTGCTTCATCAACATATTATGCACTGATAAAAGACTGCTCACTGTGGCAATAGTAATTACATTCTGTAGTGGGAGTGGGAGGGGCTGCTGGGGAGAAAGAAAGATAATATGGGAATTACGAGGACAAATCTGGAATGTGCAATAATCATACAATACAGGCTGGTTCGACCCATTTTAATAAGAATGTGACAACGATAAGAGACAACTGAGAATACATTTCTAATATGTTAATGTATGGAGAGAAAGAGGAAAAAAAAGTCTCCCTATGTCAAGCAAACTTTTCAATATACATATATATGACACACGCACACACACACACACACACACACACACATATATATGTATATCTATATATATATAAAATATGGGATAGTACACATATTATAATAAATACAGTCAGAAGATGTTTAGAACTGGAACAGCAGCAGATGAAAACAATCTGGCTGCTTCAGTATGTTTAAAGAAAATTCAGAAACGTAGTTCCCTGCCATTTTATTTGCATAGATGCCGTCAGAAGGTCATAATATCACTCATACCCTCGGTTAAAGTATTCAACGAACTAAAATGAAACATTGATATATCAACTCACTGCGCTGTTTAACTGCTACGTGATCAATGCGAGTGCACTCGAACTTATGTAGCCATAAGTAGGCCCTCAAAACGTGTGCTAACGAGCTAGTGAATGTTCTCACCTCCATTTTTAACTTTTCCCGCAGCGATACCAAGCATTGTTCCTGCGTGTTTCCATCGTCCCTCTTCCCAAGAAGAAGACTACAGGCCAAAAGGCCTCCCTCAATTACGTGGTGTTGGCTCACATTCGGCGAAGTTTACCGGACACACCTTAGACCCCCGGGCTGTACACCTGCTGGTCCACCTCAGACACTGTTCCCACATATCTCCTGAAAAACAAACTCTTCCATGAGAATGTTCTTTGTAGACTACAGCTCTGCCTTCAATGGTCATTGGTCATTCCTAACAAACTCACCCTCAAAACATTAACACTTGGTCTGCACCCCACACTCTCTAACTGGCTCCCAGACTTCGGGCCTGGTAGACCTCGGTCTCTCAGGATTGGCGACAGTCTCTTCAGCCTCCATCATCACAGACACTGGCACCCCACAAGGGTGCGTCCACAGCCCCATCCTCTACGCCCCGTTCACCCACGACTGTGTTGCCTCCCACAAAGACAACAACATCATTAAGTTTGCGGATGACACAGTAATAATCAGACGCATTACTGGAAGGGATGAATTGGCCTCCAGAAGGAAAGTGGTCAGTTTGGTGTCACGACAGTGATGAGAACAACCTCACCCTCAACACAGGCTGAACAAAGGATGTGATAGACCAGTGGTTCTCAAGTGGTGGAGTCTCAGGACCCACATTTTTTTCCTTATCATGAAGTCACGATCCAAAATTTATTCCACGAAAATAAAAATGCTAACCGACTTGTCTAGTCATTAAATTATTGAAATTATGAAATTGAATTGTGTCCTGTAACATAAATGCCCCGAATTCTCTCTCTCTCTCTCTCTCTCTCTCTCTCTCGCTCTCTTTCCCTTGACTATATATATATATTTTTTATTTTTTTTATTTTTTTTACAGCTGCACTGAACATTCAAGAGCAGCTGAATCACTGTCTGGTACAACGGAGGCACAACTGCAGTGGAGTGCAAACGCCAGCAGAGAGTGGTGAAGACTGCTGCACATAGCTTCACTGCAGAGTCCGCAGGAGAACTGCCTACATCCTCGAGGACCAGTACCCCACCCATCCCCAGCACAACCTGTTCACCAGCGTGTGAAATACCCGTCAATTTGGGGGTGGGGGGGTCCTGTCCTCCTGATTCTTACTCAATACCAATCTAAATTTCCTTAACATGTAGCAGGCCTATAATAACCTTACAATACTGTGTGCAATATGTGTAATAATGTGTACTATTATGCCACAGTTGCATCAATGGTGATGCATTCACTTCTGACGCAATCTCAGAGGTGTGACTTTTACTCTGATACCAATTGCGGTGCTTTTTATTTGGAGCGTGCCAATTTTTCGCGACGAGGCCTTGAAAAGGGGCGTCAGAAAAAGAGGTGGAAGAAAGCATTGTCCTGCTAAGTCACGTTTCTCATCAGAGGCCTGATTGAGATTCTTGCTTGAAATGCCGGAAACATTGGCTGGAAACGTCCTAGCGGATACTGAACATCTTTGAGTGCAAGCGCACGCATAAGCAATGGACATATTCAGGAAACACTTGGAGTCACTCTCACTCAGAAAGCCTGCCGTGTTGAAATTCCAACTGGCTTCAAGTGTTTGCCGGTGGGAGCGTAAGGTATTCATAGGCCCTTTGAGAAGAGGGTGTCGGGGAAGTGGGGGATTTGTTCTTGTGTACGCATGACTTGCAGGTGGACAAAAATAATTGACAGGTCTAGGTATACCAATAATCTGTACCATTATACAAGTAAAAAGGCACAGCAATAATGATGGGATGGGAAAAAATTGTGAACAGTTACCCTAAGATGACAATAGTATAAAAAAAAATATCTCTCCAATATTATATCAAATATCACACAAAAGATACAGTGAGTAGGAGTGGTTCGGTGTGGGTTCATTTATAAAACAGATTGTATCCACATTTATCAATGCAAGAATAGATTTCTACGAACAATATTTTAATAGTTCTTTTTTCATGAATAAACTTAAAAACGAGCATGCGCGCCTCGTGAAGATGATCTACTGGCTGACTCCTGGCAGCCGCAGATTTGTGTGCCTCTTTGTCTGCCTGCGCCGCAAAACTCACAAGTGGCTGTTGGGCAGAATTAGAAGCACTTCACTCAATAAACATCTCATTAAAAATCAATTACGTCGCTCTGGAATAAAAATTGAAGGTAAATGCTCTAAAAAAAGCTACTTTTCCCTCGTGTCTGCCAATGGGAGTGTGACGCTGATTATTTTTCCACATCTTCGTCCCCACTCCCACTTTCTGTGCACCTCCCCCACCCCCTCCCCCTGTGCTCATCTGATGGAGACAGTGGGAGAGATTTATTAAATCTCCCCCAGCTTGGATTGATTTCAACAGTTTTATGAATTGTTCAAACGCTCGGCTCTGACTTGGGGGGCTGCAGCAAGCCCCCCACCCCACCTGTCCCCTCTTCCCCCGCCCTCCTCTCATCAACATTTCCATGGAAACAAAGTGGCAGGAAATAGATTTCATCTCACCATACATAGGCTGGAGTGAATTGAGGGGGGGTTCAGGCTGAAACCAATTCATTGTAAAAGGAGTCTCGAGAAGGTATGGAAGCACATTAGATGCTGCCACACTGGAAATAAAAAGGGCTCAGTGTCATGTAGTTCCGTGAAAAGTTTCACGTTTTATGTGATAATTTTTTCACGTTTTTACATGAAAACTATCACGTTATTTCGTGAAAGTTTAATGTTTTTTCAGGTTGATACTGACACCAGTATCGGTACCGATAGCAGGGTTGAGTACTCTATTTGTACTTGCAAAATACGTGCCGATACCACAACACCAGAACCAGTTATATATGCATGTATATGACAGTTTTATTTGTTAAATTTGTGTTTGTACTGCAGCGAAACTAGTGACAGTCACCCCATGTTCTAGCAAAACATGCTGAGAAATGTTGTTGAAATGACTCAGTTCTCTGTATCAGTATTGGGGAGTACTGAAATGCAAGAACTCACACTCTACTCATTCTGTGAAGTGTTATCGCTGCATCCCTAATCAGTATAAGATTTTGCTTAAAATACGGTCCCAGTGATGAAGTAATTCTTAGGGAGCCTTTCCGAAAAATGGGACACAGGTCTAATTAGCGGACTTCCAAAGTAACAGCTAGTCATAGTACAAAAAAAGTCAAGAATGAGGAAAGTGGTGAGAAGGCATTTTTTTTTTTTTTTTTAAGGCAGATTGCTGCAGTGGTGAAGGGTAGCTGCAGCTCTACCGGTCACGCATAAAGCCTTGGTCACGGCGCTCTGGCTCTTTTGATTGAAACATAAACACCTTGAGAGAGAAGTGGACTCCTGGGAACAAGAGGCTGGGAAGGAAGGTATTGGAGAAGTTGGGGTGCGTGTGTGGCGGGGTGGCGAAGGAGATTTAGTACTCGACCAAGTGCCCAAAGCAGCTCAGTGGCCGCCGGCCCCCACCCCACACACACACTCACACACTCACTGATCTGTGGCTACTTTGGCTCTGGCCTGGGTGCCTCTTGAAGGGATTAAAAATTGAGCGTATTTTGTGCTCTTATGGAATCTCTCAAAGGTCCTTCGTCATGACTAGGTCACTCCCTGCCATCAGCTATTCCTGCTTTTCTCAGCACCACACTCACACACGCGTGCACACAACTGCACTCATGAATTCTTTAATCTCGAGCATATTCAGCATATTCCACGGAGTCAAGCAGATGGCAACGCTAAACAGCAGTCGTTCATAGACAGAGTGAGTCTTTTCAATGAAAATCCTTCAAATTTCCTCCAGTGACATCCATCGCATGGGTAGAGAGACGGATCCTGATTTGTATTCAGCACCAGGGTCTGGACAGCTCCTGAGTGTAAAATGGCCCCAAATACTTGTCAGGATACTGGTCAATTTGCAGCAAGATCATCTCATTATCTCAGATGAGCTGACCTCAAACTTCTCAGCATACATCTATATTTTTAATGCCATCTTTTATTTAATTTGTTCATAGTAAAGTGCAGCTGCCTTAATCAAGAGACTAATAAAATAGCTCATAAAAAAATAATAGATCTGGTGGTTCACAAGCAAAAGTGGTCAAAATCAGCAGTGCACCGTGGCTTCAAACACCCTTACAGAAAAAGTGAAACAGTAATACGACAGCAAATACCTTAGGATTGCTTTCTAAGTAATACAACTCTGTGTTCTCTGAGCTCTGAATATACACCATCCAGCTGTACCTCTTACAGCTACCAACAACTACATACATGTGTAGGCAGGTACAGAGCACAAGTGAGCTGTGGTGTTTTAACACATTCGCGCGTGTCCCCACTCTCTCTTTGCACATGAGCCCCTGGTTTCAAAGCGGATGCTCTACCAACAAGCCATGAGTATGTTTTCAACTTAAGATGTTTAAGATTAATTTATGCATGATAATTATCTATTTATTATTTCTGCTGGATGATTCTCATCTATTTTATATTACTTGCTAAATTCATTTCTTCTTCCAGGCTCAACACCAGCATGAAGCAACACAGGGACTTTTCTTTCTTACCGACAGTATCAGCGCTGTCATTTAAAACCAATAGTCATGCGAGAGTGCGGGATGGAGAGCAGAAAGAGCGTGTCACTTATTTTCTCCATTAGCTTTATTAGTGCAGGAGGATGAGGCCGATTAAGACTGCTGGGGTTGGATGATGATGCTATTTGGCAGGGTTATCTGTTATTTCAGGCCTGGCCATTTTGGTGCCTACATTTGGACTGGGATATAATGCGATGTGATGCCCAGAACCCCTCGGGGACCTAGCCGCTGTTGCTACCAGTCTTCCTGATTAAAATCTGCTCTCACTAGCCAGCCGGAGTGTGGATGCCCTCACGCTCCTCTTTCATTTGCATCCAGCACCGTAATGCTTTCACTTCCCATCCCACATGGTGGTTTCAATGTGATGCAGAGGAGTTAAACAGGCAATTCAGACCAGACACTTTGCAGCGCTCCCACCTGTCTGCACATCATAAACGTTACGAAAGGGAACAAATAAGACAGTCAAAGTAGAGCTGACAGATGCATCTGCCATTAGCTCAAAAATGCCCATAATTGTCTGTTGTCAAAGGAAATCTAATCTTTCCAGTCAGGACTTCTGTTTGCTGCATTCACTTGGTGTTTCATATTTTGCACTTAGTGTCAAAAATACTTTCCGATTTGCAAATGGGTTTTACGTAATGGTTCTTTGCTTCAGCTGATGGGCTGTCATGTAACTTTGTACACAGACTCCAGTCTTTGTATACAGAAGTCAGTCATGTATTTATCCTAAACACGTGCACCCATTTTGTTCTAAATTGTCTTCAAAGGTCCAGTGTGTAATATTTGACTTGATTTACAAATTTTATTTCAGTAAAATCTTAAAGCTTAATATACTACCCATAAATACTTTAATAAACATGTATAATAGCAGTATGACAAAAGTAATTAGTTTTTCTATCCTTAGAATGTGTGTATATATATATATGTATGTGTGTGTGTATATATGTATGTATATGTTATGTCTTTCTGATGGCTCAATGTCAGTCCCTTTAAGGATATACTGGCCACAGTACAACCCCAGAACAACAGACTTGTATTTATTTTTTTCAGGTCTTCTTGGACACCAGGATGATGGTGGAGCATTTAAAGCAGCGGTTCTCAACTTGTGGAGTCTCAGGACGCAAATTTATTTGACAGCACTCAAATTCATTCCACTAAAATAAAAATGCTATCCCACTGTAAACTTCGCACAAACCAGTCAAATCAGTTGGAGTTTATTTTGAAAAAAGGGAATGGACAAAATACTCTAATCTTGTACCACACAAAAAAGATCTACTTAGAGCACATTTAGAATCAAAATAAAACCCAAATAGAAGCCTGTGAATCAGAACAGCGTATGGAAAAGTATTATCTGTTATTGACTGTGTCTTTTCTATCATAACGGAGAGACTGATACGAATCTTTGGTGCCACTGTTATATCAATATGCCTGTAAAATGAAAATAAATAAATAAATAAAATAATCAATGTGACCCCTACCTTGACAGCACTTCCATCCAAGTGAACTATCTATGTTTTATTTATTTATTCAAATTGAATAAGAGATAACACATTTTCCACCTGAACTGTGTCACGGTGTCAAGGATAACAGCTTTTCCACTACACCTCGTCAGTCAGCGTGGCTCAGGTAGCTGAGATGAATTCTGGGATCAGCGCAGGCAAGAAGCACAGGTGGGTGTTGAGCTGCGCGGGGATCTCCCTCAGGAGTCTCTCCAGATAATGAGACAAGACTAATGCCACTAATTGCTGCTTAAATTAATGTTGTTTGCTCAACGGGAAACTTCATACATTATGGACTAGACCAGGGTTCTCACTGTGGCCACTTAAACTCGTTACTTTTTATCAGCAGATATAATGCTACCACAAAAAAGAGAGAGAAAAAAAAGTCTGTTTAATATGTGTTCAAGCTCGAGGGCAATGGCAAGAGGTTCTAAATGTGCAGTTCAGTGGCTGTAATGGATCAGACGCTCATCTCTGAATGTAGGATGATGCTCCGTGCCTCACGGGAGTTCAACACACAGCATCTCAGAGTTCAGTCAGCTCAGAATGCCTTTTTTGATGAGAGAGGTCAGAGAAGAATGGCGAGATAGCTCAGCGGGATGTGCAGCAGCTGCCCGCAAGCTGGCTTCTATTGTTTGGACCATGAATCAACTCAGCAGATGATACCAAAAACTGGATAAATGAACCCAGTGTTTGTGTGTGTGTTTTTTGCTGAATTAAAACATGATTTAAATCATGTTCCACTTGTTTTTTTGTTTTTTTTGAATGAACTATTTAAAACCTGACCTGTCTACTTCTTAAAGGGGGAAAATGCATTTTATTTTTTTATGCGGGTATATTGTCTTTCACGAATCACAGCTTCATGACACATTCAATGTGCATGGAAAACAAATACAATCTTTATGAAGTAAAAGCAGATAGATTTGGAGATGACAGGGGGAATAGTTCCTTCTGGACTTTTTTTGCAGCTCTGGTAGCATCCCATAATTTAGATTTTATGCTGTTTCCATTTACAGAAACAATTCTTTTCTCCAATGGCAGCCACTCTCTGCTCTAACCGTTTTTTCCTGATCAATTGCCCAATTTATTGAGAGCTTTGTTGAGTTAACAGAAGGTACAAAACAAAACAAAAAAAAATTGTAAGATGAAATGCTGAGTCAAAAATGGGAGAACTTTCAGTACTAAATGGGTAAGAGTGGCAGCTCCTCACCATTTATGCTGTAAAACTACAACAATGATGTGCCTCAATAAGAGAGGAAATTGACTGTGTGAAACCAAATCATTACCGTGGCTGGCTTTCCTTTGTAATGACAATATGTGTCTCTCCACATCCCATCAGCGTACATGCCCCTAAATGATGCCAGGAAATGAGTCCTGAAGCTGACTGCAGGCTGCCAATAAGAGTGATAGGGATAACAGTGAGTGTTGCTTCAAGCCATTAACACACAGCAGAGGCGCGTTTGGGCATTGTATTGAGATAGTCAACAAGAGTTGAAACACAAAAGCAAGTGCTCATGGGATTAAAAGCCTCGTACCTCATTGTCTGGGTCCGGGTCAAGAGCCCAGTGTCCTTAACAGGGAATCAAACCCAAACCACCCTCTGACCTACCACTTCCACTAGCTATTCCGGGGCATAGCCGCCTCCAGCTTGTCCTAGGTCTGCCCTGGGGCCTCCTTCTGATTGGGCATGCCTGGAACATCACCCAGAGAGGCGTCCAGGAGGCATCCTAGCCAGATGCCTGAGCCACCTCAGCTGGTTCCTCTCGATGCAGAGGAGCAGCAGTTTAACTCCAAGCTCCTCTTGGATGACCGAACTTCTCACTCCTTCCCTGAGGGAGAGCCCAGCCACTCTATGAAGGAAACTTATTCTTTTGGTTATGACCCAAAGCTCATGAGCATAGACCTGCACCCCAGTGATCCTCCGAGCAGGGTACTCTGGGTCCTCTTTTGTACATTCATGTGGGTCCTGTGAGATGCTCTTTGTCTGGTCCTTCACCTAGGACCAAATTTCCATGGGAAACCCTACCAGGGGCAAAATGCCTAGCTAGCTCTCAGGATCCCCAGGGCACTCAAACCCCTCCACCATGGTAAGGTGGCAGTTCTGGGTGGGTTGAAGATTAAAAGCATGACAGAAAATATGGAGAATGAAACTAGCAAGACGCAATTAGTCACAAATATCCAACAGATCTCTATTAGACAAGATTAAACATCAACAGTCTAAGTTTGAAAGATATCATGGTACTGGCTTTGGTTAGACTTCAACTTCAACTCCTGTAAAATGTTCTTTGTCCTGATCATTCAAACTTGACCGTGACCAAAAGATGAGCAAGATAAAACTAGCATCAAACATCCTCTCTGATATTACCTGCTGATCCTAAGTAAACAGAATGGCAATGCCCGCCCAGGAATGCTCATTTTCACATCCACCGTGTAATTCCATGTGGAGGAAATAGCCCTAAATGGAAACAAAATCCACAGTCGCAATGTCCAGTAAATTTAAAATACAACACAATGGTAAATGGACTGCACTTCTATACAGTTTTCAAGCACCTTCCCGGCACCCCAAAGCATTTTACAAAATCTCTCATTCAACCTTTCACGCACGCATTCATTCACCAATGGGTTGCATTGGGAGCAATTTAGGGTTCAGTGTCTTGCCCAAGGATGCTTTGACATGTCGACAGTTGGAGACAGGATTAGAACCGCCCTACCAATTAAGCCACAGCATACAATGCACTATTAAAAAAACAACTGTTAGATGTTATTTATAAGTATAAAAATCATGTTTGCCGGCAACACAATTTTACATTTGGATAGTTCAGGCACTTAATGTGTCCATAATAAAATAGAAATGCCAATATCATCTTCACAACAAATTGAATAAACTCAACAAACCATGAAGAACATACACAATGTCAATACATAGACGCATTTACAGTCACCTCAGGTGATGTCACATGTGTTGTCATTGTTTCATCCCTTGAAGTTGAAAAAATTGAACCTTGCTCAGTCAAAACTCCAATTTCTTTCATTTACATCGCAGTTGTCACGTTTTAACCATTAAATAATCAATGTGTGTTGAATGAGGTAGTGCTGAATTTAAAAAAAAAAACCTAAATTGATAATTGTAATTGCTGTGGTAACACTTTCGACGAAGGTGTAATGCAATGTACAGAATATATAGTATAGTACATTCAAATATATATAAAAAAGCTTATAACGAATTGTGGATATGCTATGTTATAAACTCATAAATTTTTATACCCATGGCAATAATAATACATGTTTTTTATTATAGAAATTTAGCATTTGTTATCTCCTACAATTGAGGTTAAAAAAATACATTATAAATGTATTGCCATTACTAATTCTTAGTTTACCTTGCTATAAGTTGACATATGTGACTGTCAACAGTCTGTTCATGTTTTAAAAAGCATTACGAATGCATTATAATGTCTTATGCATGTGCTCAATGTGTTGGGATGTGATCACAACAAACAGCAAGCTGTGAGAAAAGGCAGGGGAGACGATCAGGCACCTATATCACCAATAACATCCATCCATGCCTAATTACTGCTCATCAACCACACAGAGAGACAAACCACCGTTGGCACTCTCACTCACACTCATGGAGAATTTGAAGTTGCCAATCAGCAAAATAAGCTTTGTCTTTGCATTGTGGGGAGGGGTACCTGCTGAGAAGAAACGCAGACAGATGCAGAAAATGAGAAGATACAACTCCACACAGAGGACTTTTAAAGACTCAAAGTAACTGAGGAGGCAGGAGAGCTGGAACAGCAACGCAAGAATTGGTCAGGCCAAATGGTGTTCACATGTTGTACATTTTGCACAATTTCCGCAGTGGGTATGCAATAATGAGTATTTCACCCAAAGTAAGATAGAATATAAAAAAGATAAAGTACATGAAAAAAGTGGTGCATCAGTGTTATTCAAAGTAATTTCTTATACGCATGTCGTTAAAATATGTAGGTTATACCCACCAATATTCTCCATACAGAGGTTTTAATTGTATGTTGTTTCTTAGTTTTATTTCTGTGGCTTACACTTGGAAGTCTAGTGCACAGGTTTGGAAAACTGTGTTTTTTGAATCGTCTGCAGGCACGCAAAAAAAGAAAAAATTGTGTCCTGGTGATTTGGATCAAATTTCATGCATGGACCTTTTACAAATAAAATAGAAATTCTAAATAAGGCAAATGTTTGCATCGGCGGATATAGGGATGTGCGACTGCAAGATCCAGTGGAAATCCAAATGCATCCGATTTTCCACGCGCAGTCCTTGAAATGGTGATTTATCGAGGAGGCGTAGCCATGGGGGTGACACTGACTCGGGCCTCGCCTTCAATGTCAGCGCGGCACTTCATCAAGGCGAGCCTTTCTTTCAGTGTCAAAGGCACATTTCATCACACGAACCCACATCTACTTCCAGCCGCACGTAATTAAAGAGGCTTTTAATTAGAACTCGGCTGAATGATTGCGTGTTGTCCATCATGAATGCATTCCGGGCGGCCCTGCGTGAGCGGCGCGGGGACTCAATGAACTTGTGTGATGAAGCTTAAAGAAACGGATGAGCTTTCATGCATCGAGGGGCAAGGTACGATGAGTGTGGAATCGCTTGAGGAAGCTGTTTCTGAAATGGTTTCGCAACAACTACTTGATTTACAAGTAGTGTCTGCATCCAATGTACCCAGTAAACAATACTCCTCCCTGTGAAACAATGCAGAAGTATATATATATATATATATATATATATATATATATATATATATATATATAATGAACGTTCCCCCATCCCACAACGGGAAGTCAGTGGCAGCATCATACCACCTGATTACCTGTATTGCTCTCTTTTGCAATCACATCTGCTCACAGAACCATAACGTGCACCTTCATCCTCAGAGGAGAAGGTTGATTAAAAATTTAATGTCAGTTAAACATGTCCTGAAAGCAGTGTGCGAAATATCTGTCAATATTCATGGTGGTGGAGGTGGTGGTGGAAGCAGGGGGAGACCCTACTGATGGTTACTCAATACCAATCATCTAAATTTCCTTAAAATGGAGGAGGCCTATAATAACCTTACAAAATGTTATTGATGCAAGCCATTACAGTGTACATAACAACACACACACACACACACACGCTCTGCTTGGCTATAAAAAAAAAAGTCAGAAAAAGTTTTACTCTCAGAACAGGTCACGACTGCTGCTGCTTCTGCCTCTCACTGCAGACACCTGGAAACAGTGTCCAACCGTCTCCCAGTCTGACTCACCACATCCGTCCTTATCGCTTCCTCTCTAATCCCAGACACTCCCGCAGCTGCTTTGCTGTTTTGGGGATTTTCCTTACTTGGATGATAAAAATATCTATCTAATGAGCGGAAAAGGCTTCACGCCATATGTCGCCAATATGATTAGAGCTTCTGATATGATCAAGTATTATAACATAATTACCAGCAGCTCTGTTTTTTTTTTCTGTTTAAGCAATTTTCAGCCATTACATTAATAAAATTAGTACTTTTTTCCTGTAGCATCTAGCAAGTCTCCTAATTACCCATTTTAGATATATTTCATTTTAAAATTATTACAATTAATTAATTACAAAGGCCATAGTTAATTAGTCTAACCACTCATAAGTCCAACCGCCAATACACACACACACGTATGTGTGTGTATGTTCTCATCAAGAAGTTCTAATTATTACATTTTGTTCTCATCAATAATTCTAATCAGGTGAATTTTAAGCAAACTTGAAAATTCACTTTTAAAATAAAAAATGGATGCACATTAATGAGGCTCTGAGCTTCTGACAGGTCGATTATTCTATTTTGTCAGGTCTTCAGGGTTTCCAATAATATTGCAGGACACTTCTGATCTTGTCGTCGGTCTAAGTGGACAATCAAAACCTGTCTTAACATGCTATTCAAGTTGGATGCTTCAAATAAGAACAGTTTTATTTTTTTATTTTTTTTTTAGAGTTTTGTGTGAACCTTTTCCAGTAACCGTGAAAAAAAACACCCCCACTTTTCTGTCTTGAGGCAATATGTGTGTGTGTGTGTGTGTGTGTGTGTGTGTGTATATATATATATATATATATATATATATATATATATATATATATATATATATATATATATATATATATATATATATATATATATATATATATATATTATATTAAATGAAAAAATAAAGCCATCTGTTGACAGCACCTCCCATTGAGTCCATTGTGGTCCATTACTGCAGCTATTGAGAGGCGTGGGTGGTAAATTGTTGTTGTTGTTTTTTTGGGACTCCATCCACCTGGCCCTCAACTCTATTTCAACACCCCCATCAGCATCCTGCGCACTGCCTAATAACATCACAGAGGCCTTTATGGTGTAGATATTGAGGTGTACAGTAGATGAACAAGGGGAGGATTTGACTCTGTGTGTGTGTGTGTGTTTGTGAGAGAGAGAGAGATAGAGAGATAGTGATGGTGAATGGTTTGAGGGTCGTTATTGTGAAACAACGTGGTTTTAGTGCCAGGCAGAACTCAGGGTAACGGGGAACTCAATGGAGTGTTAAATAGAAAATCATCTGTTTTCAGCCACAGTTTTAATGTCACTGTTACCCCCATTGTGCTGCAACTCTGCCATTTCATTTGCTGCTGCTGCTGCCTTCCTGCCCTGCATCTGCTCCGTGCCTTCCTCTGCACCAACTCTGCACAAACCAAAAAACAAATAAAAAAATCTCACACTTTCCTCCCGTTGGTTTCTTCTGAGGCCTGTCCAGACATTTTATCTGCTTCTCTCGGGTAGCATTATTCAGTGTATTACACTGTTTTGCCTTGCGTTAACAGTAGAGCATTTGCACAACTGCATTAAGATGATAGAAGTGTAATTTGCCACTGACAAAAACAAAATGACTAATACTGAGTTATTTTCATCATTTCATTTATCTTTCCGGAAGAACTCAGTCTGGAAATTGATGTTTCTTGCTTTAGACAGCTAACCTGGCCTCACTTAGCTCTATATAAAATTCCATCTGATTTCACAGTTTCATTTTGTTAAAGAAGGGTAAAAGGGTATCACAAAATAAAAAGAGCAAGTTGCAAAATGGTTCCCCGCTACGATTCACAATCCTTTAATAACTTCAACTGGTACAGTTATAATTATCTCTCAGTGATTTGTGATTACTCCAAGTCTTGTAAATTCTCATTACTATCTGTTATGACAGAATTAATTGTTGAACATGGGGCCTGAGTAGGTCCCAGCAGAGATTTTATTGCTAATAGTATGTAATCAAAGCACAAGTGACAATTGTGAGGAAAAAAAAAATTTGTCAATCTTCAATTACAACTCAATTCAATTACAATCTTCAAAACAGGCTGATACTGGTAATAGACACAGCTGATTTTTTTTTTTTAATTACTTGTTATGGGGGTTCAGTGTCACATTTTTTTTGTGAAAGTTTTACTTATCTACATGATAATTTTCATGTTTTTAAGTGAAACTATTGCATTATTTGGTGATTGTTTCACTTAAAAACGTCAAACTTTCACCAAATAATGCAATAGTTTCATGTTAAAATGGGAAACATTCAGGTTTTTACTTTTCAAAATCCTCCTCAAAGTATGCATTCTAATATCACTGTCATTGACAGTGCTCAATAAGTTCAGGATCTCACCATGTCTCACCAAGTAAATCTTTGTGCCTGGTGTGGACAATTCAACAAACCAAATCAAATCAAACCAACGAAGAAGAAGGTGGACAAGGTTTCCAGGTTTGCGTGCTAAGGCCAGTGTAGCTTATTGGCAAGCTTGGGAGAGGAAGGGTGAGAGGGGGAGTGCTGAAATCTACAACGTAACCACTTGATGTTGTTGTTTCCCTGTAGGGACATCTACAAAATAAAAAAGGATCAAGTTTCCTACAAGCAAAACACACTTAAAGTGACATCATGGAAAGAAACGACTGCATTCAGGGCCGTCAGGATACTGGAGCCTGTTTCAGAAGTCTTTGGACAAGTTGGCAGTTCATTGGAAAAAATTAAACAACTCCCCCCCAAAAAAAAAATACCTGAAAGGCCTTGACACTTGTAATCATATTCAGTATCCAATTCAGGAATGCACACTGTTTAGGTTATTGAGCTATCAGTCATGTATTGTTGTTAATAAATGAAAATATGACGTTCAACAGCTACATTCAGTCAGTGTGACTCTGTTATATTTTCATACTTATTTCTGCAGTGACACCCTCCTATTGTTAAGATATTTCTCCGCTGCCAGTAAAGCACGCATTCTTTTTTTCTTTCTTGTTTTTGCAAGAGGGTGGAAGATGAATGAGGAAATGTAATTAAATCTAAACACAAAAGATCAGTGATAGCAATATGACAATGCTGAGATAAACCTGATGGTAATTGTTCATATTTAACCACAGCAGAGAGTGTGCAGAGGTTGCCATGAATACATTCGCAGCTAAGGGACTTGGTGGGTTTGTCACTATATTTTGATAAGGGCAGAGTGTTCAACCAATCAATTTGGTAGTTTTAGATATCTTATCTCGTCTTATCTATGTCTTCATATTAAAAACCCAACTGCAATATTTGGTACACACAGGGATTTTTAAACACTATCCTAGGAGTTTATATGCCAGAACAAACCCACTGTACACTGGGAAAAATTACTCACAGTCAGTCATTACCTGTTGCATTGGTAATATTTTTGTTAGTGTCCAATTGTTTTGTTTTAACTAAATGAATGAACAATAAAATTTAAATGAAAAAAACAAAACACATTCAATTCTGTGGCAGCTCTGTGGCTAGTTATGATGCGCCTAAAGAGTCAGAATTACAAGACAAGGCCAAGTGTTACAGCCTTTTACGAAGAGCTAGTTAATGCGGCCGAAGTTATTTTACATTCATTTCGAGAAATGAAGATTAAAACATGATGTCCGATTAAATACGTAAAAAAAAAAAAGAAAAAGTCACTGTTTGAGTTTCATCGCATTGCCTCATTTCTACATCAAACATTTGATCAGACCACTCTCTCAATTCCCTTGAGCAAACTAATCACGGTGAATAAACTTCTAGGGATTCAGTGTCAAACTCAGTCCACAATAGAGAACTACATCCACATACATACTGTATATTCAACAACAGCCCTTCAAAAAAAAAAGAAAAGAAAGAAAAAGTCTGAGGCTCCTTTTCACATCACGTCTGGTTTGAATTTCTCTAATTCACTGTGCGTTATGTTGGGTCTCAATTGTGAGAGTAGTGAAAACAAGCAGACACACAGAAAAAAGTGCCTCAAGTGTTTCATTTTATCTGGCTTAAGACAACACAAAGAGGTTTTAAGTCTTTCAGTGAAGCTTTGCTAATTAAAAAAGATTCCTACTCTATCAGGCATACTAATGCCTCGGCCATGAATGGACCGCAGACGTGCACTGCCATATTGCTTAAGTGGCAAAATCCACCGTCCCGTGACTAAGACACACAGTCAGGAAGACTAATAGTCTTAACACTCAAGTGAATCTGATGAGTTTTTCACAGCGAGCAGATAATGAGCAGAGAAAGGGATCTGCTGTAAGGAGCCTCCCGACACTACTTTGTACATGCACAAACTTTTCCAGGAGAGGTTGCCAACAGTGACATTCAGCAAGTGAAAAAACACGGTTTTAGTGGAAACAGCAACTCTTTATGTGTTTTCAAAGCTCCTCAAGGGTTTTTTTTGAACTTGCAGATTTAAGTTTAGTTCATTGAGTGATCATCTGCTTGCCATGAAAAAAGAAATCCTCTTGGTATGCTCAAAAGTCCAGTGTGTAAGATTCAGCTTCATTTATGGTTTTTACATTTGTAATAGGTAAAGCCCATAAATACATATAGTATAGTATAGTAGTTAAAGGTTAAATGTGTAATATTTGGAGATTTTGAGAGGAAACAGCGACATCAAGTGGCGACATTTTAGATTGCAGTGAACTTTCGCTCATGCTCCCTCGCCCGAGCTTGCCAGTTAACTACAGTGGCCTGCTCACACCAAGCTGGATACCTCGTCCATGTAAAATTTGGCCTGATTTCTGATTTTTATACTGGTAAAAGCGTAATATACTGCCAATGAATACATTATTGAATACATTAATAAGTATATGATGGCAGTACAATAAAAGTAATATGTTTTCCTAACCATTGAACGGGTGTGTGTGTGTGTATAATATGTATAAATGTTTGTATGCTATGACGTTTCCTCAGAATTCAGAATTGACATAAAACATAAGCCCAGTCAAAAAGTCAAAGACTCAGCAGCTCTTTGGGTGAAGTCTTCTGGACTGGAGTCTCTGCTCTCTCCCTCTCTGTTGCTGCCAATTCCTTCTAGTCTGCAAGCCCACTTCCTGGAATCATGTCCCAACCACGTCACAGCTAAATTCTTCCTTGCCGAAAGACAATAGCACAGCCCCATCCAACTCTGTGAACCCTGAGAGGGATTGGCATCGTGATGGAGAGAAATAGATGAGATAAACTAAGCAGAGTTAAGGCCCCATCTAAAAGGACCCAGTCAAACACGTCATCTCGGCGCAGCCAGATGGTGGAATAACCAAATATTTGTCTCCCCCTAATGACAACTCCTCCAAACAGCTTGAGCCCCAGACAGAAAAAGAGCAGAAAGCATTTCAAAGCAATGGCGTCTGCCTCATCGACGCATGTCTCTCAAGGAAAAGGCAAAAAAAAGAAAAGAAATGGGGACGAAAAATCCCTCAATGTCCCTGCCAGTCGAGTCGTATCCTGGTTCAAGCGTTTCTTTCTTTTTTTCTGCCAAGTGAACAACCGCAGCACAACTGCAGCGCACAAATCACCAAAATACAAAAGCAAACGCAAAAGCCTTTTGGAGAATGGACAGAACAGCAACAAAACAAGTCCAACAATATGTGCAGATAGATTCAGCAGGCTGCTGCACTTGGCAGAGTGGGGGAAGCAGTTCAACAAAAAGAAAGAAAGAAAGAAAAACAGCTTGGTGTAGGACACTCAGTGATGAGAAGATAAATAGAATAGAGAAAGCAAGTATAAATAAAACAGGCAAAAACAGAAATTCAGATTATTATCTTGAGTATTTCTTGAGGGACTTTTAGTCCTGTTTTTAGAGCAAATGTTTCATTATATGGGTGTTAGACTGAAACCACAACAACATTTTATCACAACTTAAAGTAAATCTTTCATGTAACGTGAAAAATTTGAAATGTAATAAAATTCAATTTTCTTTCATCCACAATGTGGGGAGCTAATAATGGTTAGACGGGTCTAAAAGAGATGTGTATGAGATAAAAAAAATAAAATGAACATAAACATGTTTGAGGCTGAAAATGTTCTGATTTAATTCACCATATTCCTGGAATCAACCATCTACACTTGAGGAATGCTTTGATAGCATGAATACAGGAATATGTTTGATACCAATAGCGGCAATCGTGACATTTTTAGGAATCCGATTGAACCAGAAAAGCAAGGCAATAATTGAAAGAGCTTTCAGTTGCCACCTCAAATAATTTACTAACTGTATTGCCTAAATCAAACTATTTTTGATTTCGATCGTGTGCCGTTTTGATGTGATTTGCTCTGATGACATTAAACTCGTGTCTTAGTCTCGCAATTCGTGACAGACGGTGGTAACAATTTATAATTATAACTAAACACTTGTTGCATTAGTAAAGCCTTAATTAACATTTCACTAATCAGTAGTAATGCACTGTGCCAGTGTTATTACACACCAGTCAGTAATTTATAAACGCAGGTGCTTATTTTCCCAACTTGATGATTGATGATTTCTGAGCACATCCATTATGTGTTTATTGACTGCGCACTCGTACTTTGCAAATGATGGATTAAGGTTAAAGTCGGCTAACCTTCTCTCTAAATATGAACACAATCGATGGACATTAATACGCGTAATAGATGCGCTTGCAGATCAAGTCGCAAAAAACATCCGTTCATTTTCATATTTTGCTATTCCAACCAGAATAGATTCTACAGAGCACACGATCAATCAGACTTCAGCTGAAACTTTCACACTGAGAAACACTGAGGTAATGAGCTCATGGAGCTTGTAAGGTCACTCTCGTCGGGCATGTAAAGTGAAGACGAGGCCGGGGTTCTACACTGTCACATTAATTGAAGGCTGCAAAAAAAGAGATGAGGTGAAGAATTCATTTACCTTGTTTTATACTCAGGCATATTACATTCTCTCTCTTTATCTCTGTTCCACATTTCTGCAGTTAATTTCCACAATATTATAAAGTGACAAGGGTCAGAAAATGTGAGTCAAACATCACCTGAGAAAAATTATTATAGATGTTTGTTTTTTTTTTTATCCCAATGGGAATTTACCACTTTTAATTTAATTTAGAAAGGATTGTTTTTAGTAAAACATATAATAACAGCCATCATTAAAAAAAAAAAGGTGTTAGGTGCTGTATCCTCAAATGCTAAGAGAGCACATTGCAAACAAGTAGTGTTAAGTTGCACATTACAAACACCTCCTGAGAAGTGGACTTTTTGTCAACACATGCCTGTAGTTACAAAAATAATGCAACGACATGCAACATTATTCACGAAAAATATAAATATCTATTATTCTGTTCCATTCCACTGCATTAGATACTGTCAAATGTTACATGCAGGGGTTTCAGAAAACTCTATCAAATATCTGGTTCTAGATTGTCTAGATGATCCAGATCATCTATAGACAAAGTTCTCCTCATTTTTCTTTTTGTCCAATGACTTCAAATGAATAGGGGTCCATTTCATAAGAGACCAAAGAAGCAAAAAGCACAGTTAAAAATGTCATTAAGTCTCTCTCTCTCACGCACGCACTTAACAATTTCAAGACTAATACAGGGAACCTCTCCTTATCTGAGCCTGTGGATCCAGCAAATTACTCATGCATTGCTTCCTTAATGTCACAGGAGGCAGCTGCATTAAAATCTTCTCTAAGCCAACAGTGCACAGTGCCAACCCACCATTATGATGCATGAATTAAGAGCTAAGAGACTCCCAATACATTTGAACATTCCTGTACATGGAAGCAGTCATGTTTCCAAGAGGGACTGCCACCGCAGCAAAAGTAAGGCATCTTCAGGAAACCTTGCTAAACTCCATCTCATTTTACTTGATGTATGTTATAATGATTTGTGGGTGCAAGTGACAAAAAGAAGAATAGGTGAAACATGCAAGGAAAAAGAAATAGAGTTGTGATTATACCATTGTTAAAACCAGTGAGCCTGTAGGAAGTTAATGCAAGCTAGCAGTGTAAATATTATCATGTTACTTGTAAGTTAACGTTAAACTTACTAGTGAACATTACAAGTGAATTTATTGAAACGCTTCACTATTTAAAAACCATTTTCATTCTGAAAACAAATCATTGACCTAATATTCTATGTTTGTCACATTATTTTAGACATAATTTGTAAAAAAAAATAATTAAGACAGCCTGCAGCTAAATTATTTTACAAGAAACAGCCGTGCATCCCAGCCGAGTCCTCAGATGAGTTCATCATTTCAGTATTTTTTTTAATAGTTCAATTATGATAAATTATGTGAAAATGATAATAGGTTGAATCATCATTTTCTGTTTGCCAACTCTAGCTAATTTACCTGAGAACTTCAATGTATCACTTGGTCGCTCTCATTGACATGCATGCATCCTGTCTAGCTGCGGCTAATCTTCATAGCAGGACATACCGCCACATCTGGAGATTTCCCTCAGCTTGCTCTCTGCTCTTACTTGACATTACAATGTCATCTGCAAACATCACAGTTCATGAAGATTCCCCATCTGATCTCATCTTCCACATGAACATTTTTGGAAACATACCTTAGTTAACCGTAGCTCAAGAACATGTCAGTGGTCTGGCTATAATTAGTATGAACCAAGATCATGGTGACCTGTTTTCATACAAGGATCAGATTGATGAGACTATAAACATACGCCAGAAAAGGGTAGAATGTAGGCTAACCTGAGGCATCAAGTATTTTACAGTGATTATTTAATACACTGTGTTAATTAAATTTTACTCTATATAATTTAATCAATATTGTATTGTTTATGATTATCTTATCATTTTTATTTTGATTTAAGCAGCCTGCATTAGCCACTTGTTGTGTGCCTGAGTAGTACATTTCACTACGCAGGCACGCAAAACTGTAAATACACCACACAAATTAAGCTCTTAATCAATCACTTACGGAACCTTTTCGAATGTCAATATGCATTAGACGCTGACTGATAACCATTTGTCTAATGAATCAATCCCCACCTTCAAGCTCATATGCCATTAATTCACTGATGAGCAGGGTCACTGCACACTCCTCTATGCGCATTAATCTTCACCTGTCATGGATGCAAAAATAACCATCTGCGCTGTCTACTTGATAAATAGATAAAGCAGATCGAGAACAGAGTAAAATACAATTTGTCTAATTTGAGATACATTAAAATCAAATCATCTGTTAATAATAATAAAACAATAAACTGTTGACCCAGCGAAACTATACTTCAACACAATGCCATATATTTCCTACTGTATTACAACCTGCGCGCTGGCATGTAAGTCCAAGCTGAAGCAGTTTAACTGCACATCAAACAAGCGTTCGACAGAAAATCTACCACATACCGTCACTGAAAAAAAAAAAAAAAAACATAACATGAGCAGCTCAGTTGGGAAAATCGAATAAAATATGCAGATGACACTTGATTCTAAAATATGATCCATAAACCTGTCCCAATTTCTTGCAAAGACTAAGATAAATTTGAATAGGTCAACTAGAGGTGACAGTCTGGTCCCATTTAGGAGAAGTGTTTTTGGGCAACCAATTGTATTGATGTATGGTAATGTAAGTAATTTATCTGTTTGTTGTGTGCAGGCTTGTTTGCTGGTATGAAAACTGGGACTGTTAGTGCTAATAGACGAGTCTTTTGACCTTGTATACTTACATAGATGTAATGTATGTATGCAAACACTGTGCAATAGGGCCATGTGTGATTCACACAAACACTTGTGTGGAATTGGGAGACGGGCAATACAATTAGCACTCTGAAATGGGCAACGTGCAAATTTTGTGTAAACCTCAGCACTCAAGCACTTTAGCACTCAAGCACTCTAGCACTTAAGCACTTTAGCTCTCAAAAATATAAACTTGCACAGTCACTTAATTCTTTTCTGTCACGAGTAACTTGGTTCAATGTTTTATTATTCATCATTTTATTGTCTGTTAGTCTGGTTATTGTTTTTATACGCTACCTGGGACTAAAGATGACAATTACAGCCATCTGGCTACAATCTTACATGTTTTGTACATGCAAATGTTCATTGCCATGTTCTGCTCCCAGTTTTACAAATAGAAAGAATGCCAAATATCAGTACCGAATAATTACAGAGACAAGTCAAATTAATTTAGGTAATTGTGATTATTACGGTTCCTGACTTGGTTTTCTTTTCCCATTAATCACAACAATCAGGCTTGGCTCTTACTGTAGGTTCAATATGGCAGCTGACCGAGTAGTTTTAAAGGTGCTGTCGCGGCCTTTTGTTCGGTGAAGGTACAGTTATTACACACACACAGGCCATTTCAGGTCTCATGTGGGAAACTGTATTGATTGAGCCACAAACCCCAACAAAAAGGGCTTAAAGTGAGTAACACCCCACTGGACGATATCAATCCAGAAACACGACTCAGCAACTTCTGCCTCTTTAAAGGAAAGAAAAGAAAAGGGGGAATCAGTTCCCCAGAGGTAAGCTACTCTTTTTCAATCAGCAGTCAACGTGTTACTGGAGTTGCCTCTAGTGCTTCCCATCTGGAATCAGACCAAACAGCTGCATCTGCCACATGTTCAACATCTTGACAATCTCTGGACAATCCTGCCCTCTTTCATCTGTTCATCTGTTCATCCGTTCACCCATTCGCCCCTGTCCCTTCCATACATCCACACACATCTAAATCTGCCTCCCAGTGCTTTGACTTTATTTCATTTCATTTTTTCCCCCTTTTCTGTCTCGGGTGGGATGACATTTTTGGCAGGGTTCCTAGATAACACTGCTGTGTTGGGACCAGTGTTGGAGGAAAAGTTCTTAGAGGCGGTGTGCTATGATCAGAGAAGTTTCAGATCAGAGTGACAGAGACCTGAGGCCTACAACTCAAGGGCACCAGTAGCTTTTATGTACGACACCCTCAGGATAACTGGGGATCACTGAGAGAGTCTAGTGCAAATCCTCGCAGAAATATCCATTCTGTCTTAAATGGTAAAATGTTTAAATATATATGTATGTATGAAATGTAAAAATTAAAACATTTGTCGAATGGATAAGCCTCTGTTCTCACAGACAAAGAAAACCTTAAGATTCATCCCTCACAGCATGAGGTTGAAACAACCAGAGAGGCAACTTAGACGATAATTCCAGATCAATTTGTTAAATTGCACACTGATGTTTAGCCATTCTGGTGAGAGGACTCACAGTCATGAAGCCGTCCAGTAGACCAGAGTCAGGTTTGGGTGGAGCCTGAAGTCTTTCCATCGACCACTTTTCAATAATAGAAGCCACTTGACTGTTTTCGGTGTTCAGGATCCTAAAGCCAGTCATGTTCACACCACTGTATCTGTATGGCTCAACATCCAACGCAAACAGATCCTGGAAAGAAAAGAACAACAAATGCATATAATGCAAATGATCAACCATGTTGTCTATTACAGCTCTGCTGTTAAAGTTGCTAAGAGAAGAATACTGATTCTAGATTATGATTCGATAGATTTATGGTATATCAGCTTACAGCTGACGAGGACAAAATCAAACTACGTATAAAATTCTGGAGCTATGTTGCAGAGTGTTTGGCGGATTATTGCAGTATGTATATTTTATATTAATTGACGAATTAACCTGCATCACGGTATCAAATTTAATTTGGCTGCTCTGTAATAGCTGCTGTACACAATGACAGAAGTGAACACGTGTTTCTATCAGATAAACCAAATGGCCGCACAATTTTTGGATGGAGAGATTCACACAGTGTTTGGGAGCGAGTAAAGAAAAGTCTGGCAGCAAACTGGCCGCCATATGTGCGCACAGTATGGTGAGGTTGTTGGTTCTGCTGGGAGAAATAGGCTGTCACCACTGGACTCTCTCTTTGCCAAACACAACAGTGGCACACGACAAAACACCCTCTGCCTATTCTAGTGGCATGACGCTTCAGACTGCTTTTTTATTTTGGGGTTTTAAATGTGTTTCACCAAAAGGGAGAAGAAAGGAAAGGATAAACCAACTAAAGATTCCCTTTTGGACATGAAAATCTAAGGCACATAATAAATACAAGCAGATAAACTATACTATAGAAAGTCATCATAGAACTTCAGGCAAGAGAGCTTCAGTAAAGGTTCGAGTTTGAAGAAATATCTATTGTTACAAACTTAGGTCATGATAACGCATTCTACAGTGTGTGATAACTGGACCTTTATAACATCAAACTGAACAAGATCCTGGTAGTATTTTCAATTCTATATAATAATACAAAAAAAAATAGGAACATGCATTCCTTTCAGAGAGTAAGGAATAATGTTTTAGTCTTTTTTTTCCAATGGAGTGACGCTGTGACTAATCCTAATGACAGAGGTTCAGGAAACAAAACGTAATAATAATAATAATAATAATAATAATAATAATAATAATAATAATAATAATAATATTTTTAAAACTATGTTTGATTCTTTCTGTGCGCTTCTGTGTTTAGTTTATTTGCTGCTGCAACACTGCTAATTTGCCATTGTGGGAAATTGCTATTATTCTTTTTCATTAAACCAAATTGGTGACTTTATCCCTGTGGAAATCCAATTGGAAATTCCTTCAACTGAAAAATCTGCTTTCAAAAGATAATATATTGAATATTGTTACAGCTTCCATACACCTACTCCACTCTGTAATTTAACTTCCATGATTATTTCTTTACATTTTGCCAAACCGAGTCAATTCATTTCATTCCAATGTGTTTGAGGGTTTTGAGTTTGTAAATGAGAAACACATTATACTAGACTAGACTACACCAGAATGTTGACAATTTCACGTCAAAGTGACAAAAATGCAAAAATACTTGTTTCTACTTACCAGTGTGGTGAAGATGTAATGATAATACTCTGTCATCATTCCCATGGCGAGAGCCTAAGAGAGAAAGTGACAAAGTGGAAGATTCAGTGAGGAGGGATGTGGAGATGAACGGAAAGACAGATATATTCTTTTCAACCTTTTACACACATACAGAATCTCTCTTTCATTCTCTCTCCTGCACTCACTTACACAGATGTACTTCTGTTAAGGTATCACCATTTATTGTTAATAGGCATGTATTTTGTTGAACGATAGAAAATAACCTTAAAAAAAACAGCTAAATAAAACAAAATACAGAACAGATGTCACTCTTTGGGAAATGTCGGAAAAACAGAAAAAATTGAAAGGATGGTGCATGACTCTATAAATGAATGGCACCTAAGAAGATGTCTGAAACACATTTGAGGTCCACAATTGAGACAGCATGTCTGAAAGCTGTTGGGTATTTTGGCCATTAAAAAAAATTGCAGATTGTGAGGTGTTGTGCTGGTGATATTAGAAGTGTGAAAACACAGCCATGTTATCTAACATGTACAGATTTTCCTCAGTTTTCAGGTTATTTTTGCAAAATAAGCTCCAGGAAAACATCGAGCTGGCTCGTATGAAAATCAAATCAAGCAAGTCAAGGGGGAATTGTTAGACCACCACCAGCACACTGGCAAGGAACCTATTCCAAGTGTATCAGAGAAGCCTGTGAAGAGTCTTGGTCGCTGGTATGATGGCTCTCTCAAAGACAAAGAGCAGACAAGCTCTTGTAGTCAGTGGCCTGGACAACACTGACAAATCCTCCATCACTGAAACAAATCTCGGTAGGCTGCAAGACTATAAGCATCCACCTCCATCACCCACCTCCAGCATATACAAACATCCTTCCTCACCATCATCTGCAAGCCAGTCTCTGAATGGGCCAGTCAGGTACCAAATTTCCAAGACACTTTTTTTGCCCAAGTCAGTCCCTGCCGCAGGTTCAGATTGGGCAGGCTGCGCTTTCCAAATCCCCCCTCAAGGTCACACTGTCATTGCCCACGTAGCCATTGAAGTCCCTCAGCAGGACTAGTCAAGGCACTAGCGTCTGTTTCAAGGACTCCAAAAAGGGTGGGTATTGAGCTGACTATTTCTAGCCGGTATCACTCAACCTTTTCCATCAGCTCTAGCTCCTTGAGAGAGGTTTCCCAAAAGCCAGCTATCATAACCAGGGATTAGGGTGTCCCTGCACTCGCCTCGGCCCACTGACCAATCCACAATGCACTGGACCCATGACGGTTCCAGTGGTGAACCCACAAGGTGTGCATGCTGTCCCATATTTATTACTATATGCCAAATGTACAGTATATGTGGTGTGTGTGTGAGTGTCATTCCTTCTGATTACATATTTTTTTAATATGATTTTTCATTTGGTCACTTTAGAATACACTTTAGAATGTAGCATTGCATTACCACTACATCAACCCCAGGAACCTCTCTTCCTTAGACTGTTCTATAAAGTATGTGACAGAAAAACTGATTTCCACAGTGGGTTAAATGCTTTGACACTTCCAGTTCAGCTGATTCCTCTGGATTTATTCTCTACCTGTTTTCTCATGAGTGTGACAGTGTATAATGTATGTCACGGAAAAAATATTCTCCAAGACAAAGGTGTCAGTCACACAATTGTTATATTTTTATATTTAGGTATTGTTGTTATTGTATTATATTAGCAAAGCGCCACCTTACCATGGTAAAGGGGTTTGAGTGCCATAAGGATCCTGGGAACTAGGTTGCTGGGGGCATTTCGCCCCTGGTAGGGTCCCCCATGGAAAATTGGTCCTAGGTGAAGGGCCAAACAAAGTGTGGTTCACAAGACATGAACGTGTGCTTTCCTGTGTGTTCACCACCCACAGAAAGAATCGTAGGGGTCTATTGCTTTGTGGATTGTTTAGTGGACTAAGGCAGGGGCATTGGCACCCTGCTCCGTGGTTACAAAAGCTGGCTTTTGGGACATGGAATATCACATCTCTGGCAGGGAAGGAACTGGAGCTGGTTTCAAGAGGTTGAGCGATACCAGCCTCTATGTTGGACTACACTGGACTCTTTGCTATGCTGGAGTTGCTCATGAGGAGAGACAGAGGGCGAGTGAGGGCTCCCTGGCTCTCTGCCACTGGATTGGGATTCTCAAGGGTGGACGAAAGGTTTGTATTCCTGCGCCTTCAGGTTGAGAATCAGGTCCTGTTTGTGTGTACGCACATAATGGCAGTTACAGTACCCACCCTTATTGTAGTCCTTAGGATGGACACTGGACAGTATTCCAATTGGAGACACCATAGTGCTCATGTGGGACTACAAAACCCACGTGGGCAACCTGGAGGAGCATGATTAGTAGGAAAGGCTTGCCCGATCTGAACCCGAGCAGTGTTCAGTTATTAAGCCGCAGTTTGTCCATAATGATGAAGTGCCCACTCTTGGTCAGGAGGGAAGTCCTACCCCAGATGGAGTAGTTCAAGTATCTCCGTTACTCATTATTCACGAGTGGGGGTTGAATAAAGAGGGAGATTGACAGACAGATTGGAGCAGCGTTGGCAGTGATGTGGATACTAAATCAATCAATTGTGTTGAAGAGAGCTGAGCTGCAAGGCAAAGTTCTAGATTTACTGGTCAATCTACCTTCCAACTCTCACCTATGGTCATGAGTTTTGGGTCATGACCGAAAGAATAAGGTCGCAGATACAAGCGGCCAAAGGGAGTTTCCTTCACAGGGTGGCTGGGCTCTCCCTTTGGGATAGGGTGAGAAGTTTAGTCATCTGCAAGGAGCTTGAGTAGTAACCAGTTGAGGCGTATAGGGCATCTGGTTTAGAAGCCTCCCTGGGGAGGTGTCCAGGAGGATGGCCAACCAGGGGAGGCCCCAGGGCAGACCTGGGACACACTGGAGAAACTATGCCTCCTTGCACTTTGGGAACATCTTGGGGTGTCCTCTGAAGAGCTGGTGGAAGTGGCAGGGCAGCGGTCTGCTGAGTAGAGGGTGAATCCGTGTGACCCAAACCCAGATAAGCGGTAGACAATGAGGTATATTAGGATTCTTCTGCATTTTCTAGATATTTTTGGACACCGCAGCCACATTCAGCTTGTGTGAAATTTGGTCAAGTAAGAAAGTAATATTAGTAATATTAATAGTAGCTAGTAATATTATGCAATATAAGAATAACCAGGATTCTGATCATTGCCTGCCTTGTCCCTATTAAAGAAATTGAGATCCAGATAAGATAGCTCTTTAATAAAAAAAGAAGATAAAATCCAGATTATACTCAAGATGTTTTATCCATGCATCTTCTATACTCGCTTCCTCCTGCACCGTAGTTTTGCGTCTGCTGGAGCCCGTCCCAGCTGTCACCGGGTGAAGGCAGAGTTCAGGGTCCAGTCGCTAGTTCATCTCAGGGCCACAGACGATTTAGAATTTCCAATTCACCTCACGTGCATGTTTCGGAGTACCGGGAGGGATCCCACGCAGACAAAGGGAGATAAAAACCCCAGAGGAGTGGCATTTTTGAGGTTAATATTGTGACAGGTGTAGTATGGACCTAAATGTAGTTCAATGAGGCACATGATAAATGAGAGGCTCACTTGTGTAAAAAAGTTAAAAAAAAAACTTGGTCAGAACAGAGAAAGTTTAGTAATGGATGGAGCAGACAAAGCAATCTGGTGAAGAGCAGGCAGCAGGGGTGAAAAATCCAGGAAAAACCAATCCTGAAGCAAGCGATGCTGAAGCTCCACTCAAAGCACAAAAAAGTCTAACAGTAGCAGGCAACCTGAAATAAAAAGGACACAGGCAAATCTCTTAGTCAAGTATGGAAAACGGAGGCGATTTGCTGCGAGGCCTTCAAAGGAGGGGTGTCGGAGACCGGCTGGGCCAGTACCAGGAAGTCAGGCAGAGTACTGCTGGAAAGATTTTCATGGCAAAGAACAATCTGGCAAAGGAGTGAGTGTGGTGGTGGTAAATATATCCATTATGGCTGTTTGCAGGGGAAGAGCAATTGGTGTGCTGATTAAAAAAGTGAGACCAGGTGTGGTATGAGCAGTGGAAAAGGGACAGTGGCAAACTATTTAAGACTTACATCATACATTTGTCTTTAATAACCCAAATCATTTTTAGAACTACATCTACTAAGATGTGCACGTTGAGACACACACTCACCTGTTTTAGGATCCCAGCAGCCATCTCATGGTTACAGTCAAAAATGATATGGAACTCCTTCCCCCTCTTCATTTCCTTCAACAGCGGTTTTGCATCCTTGGAGTCCGCAGGTAGTTGCCGGATCTTTAAGCGGATGTTGTACCGTGAGGGGGCTTTTATAAGTTCTTGCAACCTAATCAGACCTGTGTGGAAGAAAATATGACAGTATTAATGTTTCCAGATGTTTCCTAATGTATCCCATTTGTCCCAGTGTGTCACTTTCTAACAATGGTATTTTGGCACGTTTCAGCCAGTCACAAAACTTTATTAAAACTCTATCAAAACCCTGTTTTTTTTTTTTATTATTATTTTTTATTAATGAGTGTAATTGTATATCCATAAAAACTGATTTATGCATACCGAACCGTAGGATAACTGGATAGTCATGTATTCATAGGCATATTGTTGTTGTTGTGTTTTTGTTTTTTTAATAAAGTGTTGAAAACATCCTGGTTTTCATTGTTTTTCATTTGGCCATTACATTGACTGGCACAAGGGCCCTCTGCACCTGTGGTGCTGAATGTGTCACAAGCCCGTCACACAAAAGTCTGTGAGAGGCATTTTTGTTAGATATAGATTTGCTAACATAATAGCATAGGTATTATATACACACACACACTTACGCACTCGCACTCACACACACACAAAAACAAGTGACGTAATTAAAAAATTAGAGAATTAGAGGGAACGCAAGGGTACATGAGACTATAAAACAGGATGTGCTAAGGCAACAGATCAAGAAATCTATTCTTTCTCTTTCTGAAATCTATTTCTTTCTTTAAGCGTCCTCCTCCTCTTCTTCGCCTATTATTGTCCAAAATCCAAGACGGTGTAGTTCAGGCGTGTACAGAACGGGACAACATTTCTAATTTCCTTTCCCGATCCATCTATGCAGCCTCCCTGTCCAGGCTGTATAATATGTCTCGTCTTACAGCCGCAGCATGGGCATTGATCCCAACACAAGAACACCCTTAAAAAACAGAACAAATGAGAGAATGCACAACACTCTCACCACCTAAGCCATGCTAACCTCATTATAGACACAATATTTATTAGGGACTGAGCCAGTGGAAGACCAGTTCGAAACGAACTGGTCTTTCGCAATAATAAAGACCCTATTGTATTTGCTATGTTTATTAGGGACTGAGCCAGCGGAAGACCAGTTCGAAGCGAACTGGTCTTTCGCATAATGAAAGACCCTATTGTATTTGCTATGTTTATTAGGGACTGAGCCAGTGAAAGACCAGTTCGAAGCGAACTGGTCTTTTCATAATGGCGAAAGACCCTATTGTATTTGCTATGTTTATTAGGGACTGAGCCAGCGGAAGACCAGTTCGAACGAACTGGTCTTTTCGCAATAATGAACCCTATTGTATTTGCTATGTTTATTAGGGACTGAGCCAGTGAAAGACCAGTTCGAACGAACTGGTCTTTTCGCAATGGCTAAAGACCCTATTGTATTTGCTATGTTTATTCTTATTATTATTAGGGACTGAGCCAGCGGAAGACCAGTTCGAACGAACTGGTCTTTCATAATGGTAAAGACCCTATAATATTGCTATGTTTATTCTTATTATTATTATTTACAAAACATGCTCCAAAACTCACCAAATTCGGCACGGAGGTAGAAACTGGTACACAATGAAAGAAAATGAAGACAAAAAGGCAAAATTCCACTTCTAGCGCCCCCTAGAGGCATCCAACTACAATTGTCCAAAAACTACAAATGGCCCTAGCTTCCACTAGGAAGGTCGAAAAAAGATGGGGGAAACACCCACGCGTTCGTCTCTTCAAGCCCGACATTTCGTACGCTCTAACCTATATCGCCCAAAAAACAGGGAGTGAGTTATTCCCACTTTTCGTTTTCACGTTAAAAGCATAAGGCTCAGAAAGCGCAAGTCCGACGGGCTTGAAAATTCAGTATGACATAGACTGGACCTTCATTACAAAGAATCATCAAAAAAAAAAGGGATTTTTCCAACCGTTTTCGTGCGCCCCCAAGAGGCGTCCAACTACAATTGACCACAAATTACAAATGGCCCTAGCGTCCACTAGGAAGGTCCAAAAATGATGGGGAAAACACCCACGCGTTCGTCTCTTCAAGCCCGGCATTTTGCACCTCTAACCTTTGTCCCCCGACAAACAGGGAGTGACTTATTCCCACTTGTTTGGTTTTCACATTAAAATCATAAGACTCAGAAAGCGCAAGTCCAACGGGCTTGAAAATTCAGTAAGACATAGTCTGGACCTTCATTACAAAGAATCATCAAAAACATTTTTGCTTTTTCCAACCGTTTTCGTGCAACGGCCCCCAACCAGACTCTAAGCCATAACTCTTCATATTTGTGGATATAGTTAGAACGTTGGATCGGCTTTGACAATGCAAGATCCACTATAAAGGACACTGACTGCATAACATTCTTTTCCTTTTTTTTCCTCAACTGGCAGGCAGAACATGCTCAAAGGCTATTAAAAAATGTCAGTCATAAATGCTGGCTTGTGATTGAACAACGCCCCATAACAACAGACATTTAACTGCAGCACAGCCTAGCTAAAAGATGAGTGGAGCTAACTCATTCAAATATCCACGTGTTTATTATTAATACGCAATTGTTCAGTATTCATATTCTTGAAATCTTGTGTGTGTGTGTGTGTGTGTGTGTGTGTGTGTGTAAATAGAAACACGCACTCAGGTGTCCATCTCAAGACCTCTTTCATAATGACCGGCATCTCAAGGATCAAACACAGATGAGTGTGAACCGGGCGTTAGACTTATATACTGGTTTAGACATCTTTTCTGAAAGTGCTGCGTCGGCCACGAAGCATGCCTACAATTAATGAAGCACACCATCACTGACAAGTGCACCAACGTAGCTTCAGGACCTAGCATGAGATTTAGTGTAGGAACATGAAGTGTATGTAAACTTCTGACCACAACTGTAACTAACCAGTCAGATCAAAGCGGGCAAGAAGAATGGAGTCACTTTGCTGATGGGCTGGATCAAAGACTTAAGGTGGGGAACAGAATGTCCACATCAGAATGTCCAAATTGTGACATATAAATATCCTGTCAGACAAAGGCTCTTAGAATTGTCCCCTCTTACGGTGAGCAACTCGACGGACAGCCATTGTCTAACCTCTGCAAGGTAAGTGCACTGAATTCCTTCTTGTACCTATAAACTGTCAGGAAAATAATTATTTCCACTACACTTGTCAATGTGTGTTAACGTGTAAGCTAATGCTTTTCAACAGTGTAAAGCTGATTTTACATGATTCAATAAATGCGTAACACCTCTACGATCAGGTTAGGGCCTGAACCTTTTTTCAGCCTCACTGTTATGCTGAAGTAACTTTTCAGCAAAGCTACCAGAGCATCCTCCGCACTAACTCGTGCCACTAATGTTTTTATGTGGATTTGTGAGCCTGTGTGTATTAATTTTGCTTTTTCCAACCGTTGCGTGCAACGGCCCTCCAACCAGACTCTAACTCATAACTCTTCATATTTATGGATATAGTTAGAACGTTGGATCGGCTTTGACAATGCAAGATCCACTATAAAGGACACTGACTGCATAACATTCTTTTTCTTTTTTTTTGCCTCAACTGGCAGGCAGAACGTGCTCAAAGGCTATTAAAACATGTCAGTCATAAATGCTGGCTTGTGATTGAACAACGCCCCATAACAACAGACATTTAACTGCAGCACAGCCTAGCTAAAAGATGATACCAGTATCTTTCATGTAGACGCCGAAATGGCTGAGTTCCAAGCTTAGGTTGCTCCTGCTCGGTTGGAGCCCTAACGCCTTTCTCTATCTCTCCCTCTTTTTTAACACACATAAATGGCTGCAGTTTCCTTTAGGGAAGTCGTACAGACGTCATTCAAACATCCACGTATTTGTCTCATCAGTCGCCGGGCGTTGGCAGAGGTCGGGGTCATCGGGGGTCGCGTCGGCCGTGGCGGCTCAGTCCCGTTTAATCCTGCTTGCAGGGCTAGTTATTATTATTATTTACAAAACATGCTCCAAAACTCACCAAATTCGGCACGGAGGTAGAAACTGGTACACAATGAAAGAAAATGAAGACAAAAGGCAAAATTCCACTTCTAGCGCCCCTAGAGGCGTCCAACTACAATTGTCCAAAACCTACAAATGGCCCTAGCTTCCACTAGGAAGGTCGAAAAAGATGGGGAAACACCCACGCTGTTCGTCTCTTCAAGCCCGACATTTCGTGACGCTCTAACCTATATCGCCCGACAAACAGGGAGTGAATTATTCCCACTTTTCGTTTTCACGTTAAAAGCATAAGGCTCAGAAAGCGCAAGTCCGGACGGGCTTGAAAATTCAGTATGACATAGACTGGACCTTCATTACAAAGAATCATCAAAAAAAAAAAGGATGCTTCCAACTGTTTTCGTGCACCCCAAGAGGCGTACAACCACAATTGACCACAAATTACAAATGGCCCTAGCTTCCACTAGGAAGGTCGAAAAAAGATGGGGAGAACACCCAGGCGTTCGTCTCTTCAAGCCCGACATTTCGTACGCTCTAACCTTTGTCCCCGACAAACAGGAAGTGAGTTATTCCCACTTGTTTGGTTTTCAAATTAAAATCATAAGGCTCAGAAAGCGCAAGTCCAACGGGCTTGAAAATTCAGTAAGACATAGTCTGGACCTTCATTACAAAGAATCATCAAAAACATTTTTGCTTTTTCCAACCGTTTTCGTGCAACAGCCCTCCAACCAGACTCTAACTCATAACTCTTCATATTTATGGATATAGTTAGAACGTTGGATCGGCTTTGACAATGCAAGATCCACTATAAAGGACACTGATTGCGTAACATTCTTTTTCCTCTTTTTTTCCTCAACTGGCAGGCAGAACATGCTCAAAGGCTATGAAAACATGTCAGTCATAAATGCTGGCTTGTGATTGAACAACAGAGATTAAACTGCAGCACAGCCTAGCTAAAAGATGATACCAGTATCTTTCATGTAGACGCCGAAATGGCTGAGTTCTAAGCTTAGGTTGCTCCTGCTCGGTTGGAGCCCGAACGCCTTCTCTATCTCTCCTCTTTTTAACACACATAAATGGCTGCAGTTTCCTTTAGGGAAGTCGTACAGACGTCATTCAAACATCCACATGTTTGTCTCATCAGTCGCCGGGCGTCGGCAGAGGACGGGGGCAATTGCAGGCGGTCGGGGTCATCGGGGTCGCGTCGGCCGTGGCGGCTCAGTCCCGCTCAATCCTGCTTGCAGGGCTAGTTCTTATTATTATTATTTACAAAACATGCTCCAAAACTCACCAAATTCGGCACGGAGGTAGAAACTGGTACACAATGAAAGAAAATGAAGACAAAAGGCAAAATTCCACTTCTAGCGCCCCTAGAGGCATCCAACTACAATTGTCCAAAAACTACAAATGGCCCTAGCTTCCACTAGGAAGGTCGAAAAAAGATGGGGGAAACACCCACGCGTTCGTCTCTTCAAGCCCGACATTTCGTACGCTCTAACCTATATCGCCCAAAAAACAGGGAGTGAATTATTCCCACTTTTCGTTTTCACGTTAAAAGCATAAGGCTCAGAAAGCGCAAGTCCGACGGGCTTGAAAATTCAGTATGACATAGACTGGACCTTCATTACAAAGAATCATCAAAAAAAAAAGGGATTTTTCCAACCGTTTTCGTGCGCCCCCTAGAGGCATCCAACTACAATTGTCCAAAAACTACAAATGGCCCTAGCTTCCACTAGGAAGGTCCAAAAAAGATGGGGAAAACACCCACGCGTTCGTCTCTTCAAGCCCGGCATTTTGCACCTCTAACCTTTGTCCCCCGACAAACAGGGAGTGAGTTATTCCCACTTGTTTGGTTTTCACATTAAAATCATAAGGCTCAGAAAGCGCAAGTCCAACGGGCTTGAAAATTCAGTAAGACATAGTCTGGACCTTCATTACAAAGAATCATCAAAAACATTTTTGCTTTTTCCAACCGTTTCGTGCAACGGCCCCAACCAGACTCTAACTCATAACTCTTCATATTTATGGATATAGTTAGAACATTGGATCGGCTTTGACAATGCAAGATCCACTATAAAGGACACTGACTGCATAACATTCTTTTCCTTTTTTTTTCCTCAACTGGCAGGCAGAACATGCTCAAAGGCTATTAAAAATGTCAGTCATAAATGCTGGCTTGTGATTGAACAACGCCCCATAACAACAGACATTTAACTGCAGCACAGCCTAGCTAAAAGATGAGTGGAGCTCTGGTGTGAACTACTACATTGATTAACATGGGCGCCGAATGGAAGCGCTGGCGCCCGCGCGGCACTTCCGCGTCCAGTGTGAACCGGCGTTAGACTTATATACTGGTTTAGACATCTTTTCTGAAAGTGCTGCGTCGGCCACGAAGCATGCCTACAATTAATGAAGCACACCATCACTGACAAGTGCACCAACGTAGCTTCAGGACCTAGCATGAGATTTAGTGTAGGAACATGAAGTGTATGTAAACTTCTGACCACAACTGTAACTAACCAGTCAGATCAAAGCGGGCAAGAAGAATGGAGTCACTTTGCTGATGGGCTGGATCGTAAAGACTTAAGGTGGGGAACAGAATGTCCACATCAGAATGTCCAAATTGTGACATATAAATATCCTGTCAGACAAAGGCTCTTAGAATTGTCCCCCTCTTACGGTGAGCAACTCGACGGACAGCCATTGTCTAACCTCTGCAAGGTAAGTGCACTGAATTCCTTCTTGTACCTATAAACTGTCAGGAAAATAATTATTTCCACTACACTTGTCAATGTGTGTTAACGTGTAAGCTAATGCTTTTCAACAGTGTAAAGCTGATTTTTACATGATTCAATAAATGCGTAACACCTCTACGATCAGGTTAGGGCCTGAACCTTTTTCAGCCTCACTGTTATGCTGAAGTAACTTTTCAGCAAAGCTACCAGAGCATCCTCCGCACTAACTCGTGCCACTAATGTTTTTATGTGGATTTGTGAGCCTGTGTGTATTAATTTTGCTTTTTCCAACCGTTTTCGTGCAACGCCCTCCAACCAGACTCTAACTCATAACTCTTCATATTTATGGATATAGTTAGAACGTTGGATCGGCTTTGACAATGCAAGATCCACTATAAAGGACACTGACTGCATAACATTCTTTTTCTTTTTTTTTGCCTCAACTGGCAGGCAGAACGTGCTCAAAGGCTATTAAAACATGTCAGTCATAAATGCTGGCTTGTGATTGAACAACGCCCATAACAACAGACATTTAACTGCAGCACAGCCTAGCTAAAAGATGATACCAGTATCTTTCATGTAGACGCCGAAATGGCTGAGTTCCAAGCTTAGGTTGCTCCTGCTCGGTTGGAGCCCTAACGCCTTTCTCTATCTCTCCCTCTTTTTTAACACACATAAATGGCTGCAGTTTCCTTTAGGGAAGTCGTACAGACGTCATTCAAACATCCACGTATTTGTCTCATCAGTCGCCGGGCGTTGGCAGAGGTCGGGGGTCATCGGGGGTCGCGTCGGCCGTGGCGGCTCAGTCCCGTTTAATCCTGCTTGCAGGGCTAGTTCTTATTATTATTATTATTATTATTTACAAAACATGCTCCAAAACCCACCAAATTCGGCACGGAGGTAGAAACTGGTACACAATGAAAGAAAATGAAGACAAAAAGGCAAAATTCCACTTCTAGCGCCCCCTAGAGGGGTCCAACTACAATTGTCCAAAAACTACAAATGGCCCTAGCTTCCACTAGGAAGGTCGAAAAAAGATGGGGGAAACACCCACGCGTTCGTCTCTTCAAGCCCGACATTTCGTACGCTCTAACCTATGTCGCCCGACAAACAGGGAGTGAATTATTCCCACTTTTCGTTTTCACGTTAAAAGCATACAGCTCAGAAAGCGCAAGTCCGACGGGCTTGAAAATTCAGTATGACATAGACTGGACCTTCATTACAAAGAATCATCAAAAAAAAGGGATGCTTCCAACCATTTTCGTGCGCCCCAAAAAGGCGTCCAACTACAATTGACCACAAATTACAAATGGCCCTAGCTTCCACTAGGAAGGTCCAAAAAGATGGGGAAAACACCCACGCTGTTCGTCTCTTCAAGCCCGACATTTTGCACCTCTAACCTTTGTCCCCGACAAACAGGAAGTGAGTTATTCCCACGTTTTTGGTTTTCAAATTAAAATCATAACGCTCAGAAAGCGCAAGTCCAACGGGCTTGAAAATTCAGTAAGACATAGTCTGGACCTTCATTACAAAGAATCATCAAAAACATTTTTGCTTTTTCCAACCGTTTGCGTGCAACGGCCCCCAACCAGACTCTAAGCCATAACTCTTCATATTTGTGGATATAGTTAGAACGTTGGATCGGCTTTGACAATGCAAGATCCACTATAAAGGACACTGATTTGTAACATTCTTTTTCTTTTTTTTTTTTTTTCCTCAACTGGCAGGCAGAACATGATCGAAGGCTATTAAAACATGTCAGTCATAAATGCTGGCTTGTGATTGAACAACGCCCCATAACAACAGACATTTAACTGCAGCACAGCCTAGCTAAAAGATGATACCAGTATCTTTCATGTAGACGCCGAAATGGCTGAGTTCTAAGCTTAGGTTGCTCCTGCTCGTTTGGAGCCCTAACGCCTTTCTATCTCTCCTCTTTTTAACACACATAAATGGCTGCAGTTTCCTCTAGGGAAATCGTACAGACGTCATTCAAACATCCACGTGTTTGTCTCATCAGTCGCCGGGCGCCGGCAGAGGACGGGGCAATTGCAGGCGGTCGGGGTCATCGGGGTCGCGTCGGTCGCGGCGGCTCAGTCCCGCTCAATCCTGCTTGCAGGGCTAGTTCTTATTATTAGGGACTGAGCCAGTGAAAGACCAGTTCGAACGAACTGGTCTTTTCGCAATGGCTAAAGACCCTATTGTATTTGCTATGTTTATTCTTATTATTATTATTATTATTATTTACAAAACATGCTCCAAAACTCACCAAATTCGCACGGAGGTAGAAACTGGTACACAATGAAAGAAAATGAAGACAAAAAGGCAAAATTCCACTTCTAGCGCCCCTAGAGGCGTCCAACTACAATTGTCCAAAAACTACAAATGGCCCTAGCTTCCACTAGGAAGGTCGAAAAAGATGGGGAAACACCACGCGCTCGTCTCTTCAAGCCCGACATTTCGTGACGCTCTAACCTATGTCGCCCGACAAACAGGGAGTGAATTATTCCCACTTTTCGTTTTCACGTTAAAAGCATACAGCTCAGAAAGCGCAAGTCCGACGGGCTTGAAAATTCAGTATGACATAGACTGGACCTTCATTACAAAGAATCATCAAAAAAAGGGATGCTTCCAACCGTTTCGTGCGCCCCAAGAGGTGTACAACTACAATTGACCACAAATTACAAATGGCCCTAGCTTCCACTAGGAAGGTCGAAAAAGATGGGAGAACACCCAGGCGTTCGTCTCTTCAAGCCCGACATTTCAGACGCTTCTAACCTTTGTCCCCTGACAAACAGGAAGTGAGTTATTCCCACTTGTTTGGTTTTCAAATTAAAATCATAAGGCTCAGAAAGCGCCAAGTCCAACGGGCTTGAAAATTCAGTAAGACATAGTCTGGACCTTCATTACAAAGAATCATCAAAACATTTTTGCTTTTTCCAACCGTTTTCGTGCAACAGCCCTCCAACCAGACTCTAACTCATAACTCTTCATATTTATGGATATAGTTAGAACGTTGGATCGGCTTTGACAATGCAAGATCCACTATAAAGGACACTGATTGCGTAACATTCTTTTTCCTCTTTTTTTTTCCTCAACTGGCAGGCAGAACATGCTCAAAGGCTATGAAAACATGTCAGTCATAAATGCTGGCTTGTGATTGAACAACAGAGATTTAACTGCAGCACAGCCTAGCTAAAAGATGATACCAGTATCTTTCATGTAGACGCCCGAAATGGCTGAGTTCTAAGCTTAGGTTACTCCTGCTCGGTTGGAGCCCGAACGCCTTTCTCTATCTCTCCTCTTTTTAACACACATAAATGGCTGCAGTTTCCTTTAGGGAAGTCGTACAGACGTCATTCAAACATCCACATGTTTGTCTCATCAGTCGCCGGGCGCCGGCAGAGGACGGGGGCAATTGCAGGCGGTCGGGGGTCATCGGGGTCGCGTCGGCCGTGGCGGCTCAGTCCCGCTCAATCCTGCTTGCAGGGCTAGTTATTATTATTATTATTTACAAAACATGCTCCAAAACTCACCAAATTCGCACGGAGGTAGAAACTGGTACACAATGAAAGAAAATGAAGACAAAAAGGCAAAATTCCACTTCTAGCGCCCCCTAGAGGCGTCCAACTACAATTGTCCAAAAACTACAAATGGCCCTAGCTTCCACTAGGAAGGTCGAAAAAGATGGGGAAACACCCGCGTTCGTCTCTTCAAGCCCGACATTTCAGACGCTTCTAACCTATGTCGCCCGACAAACAGGGAGTGAATTATTCCCACTTTTCGTTTTCACGTTAAAAGCATACAGCTCAGAAAGCGCAAGTCCGACGGGCTTGAAAATTCAGTATGACATAGACTGGACCTTCATTACAAAGAATCATCAAAAAAAAAAAAAAGGATGCTTCCAACTGTTTTTGTGCGCCCCCAAGAGGCGTACAACTACAATTGACCACAAATTACAAATGGCCCTAGCTTCCACTAGGAAGGTCGAAAAAAGATGGGGAGAACACCCAGGCGTTCGTCTCTTCAAGCCCGACATTTCGTACGCTCTAACCTTTGTCCCCCGACAAACAGGAAGTGAGTTATTCCCACTTGTTTGGTTTTCAAATTAAAATCATAAGGCTCAGAAAGCGCAAGTCCAACGGGCTTGAAAATTCAGTAAGACATAGTCTGGACCTTCATTACAAAGAATCATCAAAACATTTTTGCTTTTTCCAACCGTTTTCGTGCAACAGCCCTCCAACCAGACTCTAACTCATAACTCTTCATATTTATGGATATAGTTAGAACGTTGGATCGGCTTTGACAATGCAAGATCCACTATAAAGGACACTGATTGCGTAACATTCTTTTTCCCTTTTTTTCCTCAACTGGCAGGCAGAACATGCTCAAAGGCTATGAAAACATGTCAGTCATAAATGCTGGCTTGTGATTGAACAACAGAGATTTAACTGCAGCACAGCCTAGCTAAAAGATGATACCAGTATCTTTCATGTAGACGCCGAAATGGCTGAGTTCTAAGCTTAGGTTGCTCCTGCTCGGTTGGAGCCCGAACGCCTTTTCTATCTCTCCTCTTTTTAACACATAAATGGCTGCAGTTTCCTTTAGGGAAGTCGTACAGACGTCATTCAAACATCCACATGTTTGTCTCATCAGTCGCCGGGCGCCGGCAGAGGACGGGGGCAATTGCAGGCGGTCGGGGTCATCCGGGGTCGCGTCGGCCGTGGCGGCTCAGTCCCGCTCAATCCTGCTTGCAGGGCTAGTTCTTATTATTATTTACAAAACTTGCTCCAAAACTCACCAAATTCGGCACGGAGGTAGAAACTGGTACACAATGAAAGAAAATGAAGACAAAAAGGCAAAATTCCACTTCTAGCGCCCCTACAGGGGTCCAACTACAATTGTCCAGAAATTACAACTGGCCCTAGCTTCCACTAGGAAGGTCGAAAAAGATGGGGAAACACCCGCGTTCGTCTCTTCAAGCCCGACATTTCAGACGCTCTAACCTATGTCCCCGAAAAACAGGGAGAGAGTTATTCCACTTTTCGTTTTCACGTTAAAATCATAAGGCTCAGAAAGCGCAAGTCCGACGGGATTGAAAATTCAGTATGACATAGACTGGACGTTCATTACAAAGAATCATCAAAAAACAGGGATTTTTCCAACTGTTTTGTATGCCCCAAGAGGCGCCCAACTACAACCACACAAATTACAAATGGCCCTAGCTTCCACTAGGAAGGTCGAAAAAAGATGGGGAAAACACCCACGCGTTCGACTCTTCAAGCCCGACATTTTGGACCTCTAACCTTTGTCCCCCGACAAACAGGAAGTGAGTTATTCCCACGTTTTTGGTTTTCACATTAAAATCATAAGGCTCAGAAAGCGCAAGTCCAACGGGCTTGAAAATTCAGTAAGACATAGTCTGGACCTTCATTACAAAGAATCATCAAAAACATTTTTGCTTTTTCCAACCGTTTTCGTGCAACGGCCCTCCAACCAGACTCTAACTCATAACTCTTCATATACTTAGAACGTTGGATCGGCTTTGACAATGCAAGATCCACTATAAAGGACACTGACTGCATAACATTCTTTTTCCTTTTTTTTGCCTCAACTGGCAGGCAGAACATGATCAAAGGCTATTAAAACATGTCAGTCATAAATGCTGGCTTGTGATTGAACAACGCCCCATAACAACAGACATTTAACTGCAGCACAGCCTAGCCAAAAGATGATACCAGTATCTTTCATGTAGACCCCGAAATGGCTGAGTTCTAAGCTTAGGTTGCTCCTGCTCGTTTGGAGCCCTGACGCCTTTCTCTATCTCTCCCTCTTTTTTAACACACATAAATGGCTGCAGTTTCCTTTAGGGAAGTCGTACAGACATCATTCAAACATCCACATGTTTGTCTCATCAGTCACTGGGCATCGGCAGAGGTCGGGGGTCACCGGGGGTCGCGTCGGCCGTGGCGGCTCAGTCCCGCTCAATCCTGCTTGCAGGGCTAGTTAGGGACTGAGCCAGTGAAAGACCAGTTCGAAACGAACTGGTCTTTCGCAATGGCGAAAGACCCTATTGTATTTGCTATGTTTATTCTTATTATTATTTACAAAACTTGCTCCAAAACTCACCAAATTCGGCACGGAGGTAGAAACTGGTACACAATGAAATAAAATGAAGACAAAAGGCAAAATTCCACTTCTAGCGCCCCTACAGGGTCCAACTACAATTGTCCAAAAATTACAAATGGCCCTAGCTTCCACTAGGAAGGTCGAAAAAGATGGGGAAACACCCACGCTGTTCGTCTCTTCAAGCCCGACATTTCATGACGCTCTAACCTGTGTCCCCGAAAAACAGGGAGAGAGTTATTCCCACTTTTCGTTTTCACGTTAAAATCACAAGGCTCAGAAAGCGCAAGTCCGACGGGCTTGAAAATTCAGTATGACATAGACTGGACCTTCATTACAAAGAATCATCAAAAAAGAGGATTTTTCCAACCGTTTTCGCACACTTCAAGAGGCGTCCAACTACAATTGGCCACAAATTACAAATGGCCCTAGCTTCCACTAGGAAGGTCGAAAAAGATGGGGAAGACACCCACGCGTTCGTCTCTTCAAGCCCGACATTTTGGACCTCTAACCTTTGTCCCCGACATACAGGGAGTGAGTTATTCCCATGTTTTTGGTTTTCACATTAAAATCATAAGGCTCAGAAAGCATAAGTCCAACGGGCTTGAAAATTCAGTAAGACATAGTCTGGACCTTCATTACAAAGAATCATCAAAAACATTTTTGCTTTTTCCAACCGTTTCTGTGCAACGGCCCTCCAACCAGACTCTAAGTCATAACTCTTCATATTTGTGGATATAGTTAGAACGTTGGATCGGCTTTGACAATGCAAGATCCACTATAAAGGACACTGACTGCATAACATTCTTTTTCCTTTTTTTTCCTCAAACTGGCAGGCAGAACATGCTCAAAGGCTATTAAAAATGTCAGTCATAAATGCTGGCTTGTGATTGAACAACGCCCATAACAACAGACATTTAACTGCAGCACAGCCTAGCTAAAAGATGAGTGGAGCTCTGGTGTGAACTACTACATTGATTAACATGGGCGCCGAATGGAAGCGCTCGGCGCTTGGCGGCACTTCCGCGTCCAGTGTGAACCGGGCGTTAGACTTATATACTGGTTTAGACATCTTTTCTGAAAGTGCTGCGTCGGCCACGAAGCATGCCTACAATTAATGAAGCACACCATCACTGACAAGTGCACCAACGTAGCTTCAGGACCTAGCATGAGATTTAGTGTAGGAACATGAAGTGTATGTAAACTTCTGACCACAACTGTAACTAACCAGTCAGATCAAAGCGGGCAAGAAGAATGGAGTCACTTTGCTGATGGGCTGGATCAGAAGACTTAAGGTGGGGAACAGAATGTCCACATCAGAATGTCCAAATTGTGACATATAAATATCCTGTCAGACAAAGGCTCTTAGAATTGTCCCCTCTTACGGTGAGCAACTCGACGGACAGCCATTGTCTAACCTCTGCAAGGTAAGTGCACTGAATTCTTCTTGTACCTATAAACTGTCAGGAAAATAATTATTTCCACTACACTTGTCAATGTGTGTTAACGTGTAAGCTAATGCTTTTCAACAGTGTAAAGCTGATTTTTACATGATTCAATAAATGCGTAACACCTCTACGATCAGGTTAGGGCCTGAACCTTTTTCAGCCTCACTGTTATGCTGAAGTAACTTTTCAGCAAAGCTACCAGAGCATCCTCCGCACTAACTCGTGCCACTAATGTTTTATGTGGATTTGTGAGCCTGTGTGTATTAATTTTGCTTTTTCCAACCGTTTTCGTGCAACGGCCCTCCAACCAGACTCTAACTCATAACTCTTCATATTTATGGATATAGTTAGAACGTTGGATCGGCTTTGACAATGCAAGATCCACTATAAAGGACACTGACTGCATAACATTCTTTTTTCTTTTTTTTGCCTCAACTGGCAGGCAGAACGTGCTCAAAGGCTATTAAAACATGTCAGTCATAAATGCTGGCTTGTGATTGAACAACGCCCCATAACAACAGACATTTAACTGCAGCACAGCCTAGCCAAAAGATGATACCAGTATCTTTCATGTAGACGCCGAAATGGCTGAGTTCCAAGCTTAGGTTGCTCCTGCTCGGTTGGAGCCCTAACGCCTTTCTCTATCTCTCCTCTTTTAACACACATAAATGGCTGCAGTTTCCTTTAGGGAAGTCGTACAGACGTCATTCAAACATCCACGTATTTGTCTCATCAGTCGCCGGGCGTTGGCAGAGGTCGGGGGTCATCGGGGGTCGCGTCGGCCGTGGCGGCTCAGTCCCGTTTAATCCTGCTTGCAGGGCTAGTTTTTTTTTGTTCTCACTATGGATTACGTTCTTCTGTTTCAGGCCACTCTCTGTTGAACTAAGACTGTTCATGCAGTCGAGCTTATGGAGTAAAAGGCCTTATGGTAAACATCTCAAGGTGACATTACGTTAACGTTTATTTGATTTTTGTTGTCGTTTCATCTGGGTTTTCATGATTTCGGTCTCCATATCAGACCATCTTAACAAATACATATAAATAAATTGATGAATTAATATAATTTAATTGTATTTTACAAACATATACACTTTTCACACATTTTCAACTCAGTGCCAAGTCAATGTTACATCCAGGTATATCTGGAAATAAATATTTAAAAAAAGAGAAGTTTCTTGGAGTAGCGAATCAAACCTGCGCATCACCAATGTGTCCCACCGACTGAGAGCCACATTTTCAGCACTGGTCTCAATCACTTTTCACACCTGCAGTTTGAGTCCCTGCTTCCTTGCCTCCAGCCCACCGTCGCCAGCTGTTTGGCCCGCGGCATTGTTTGTTTACTTCCTGCTTTCCAGATGATTGCACTGCACTCTTGGAAACCAGCTCCCAGTCTGCAGCCAGTCATTGGATTTCATTCAATCAAACAGTGAGTCCCGCCACTGAGGAGGCTGTCCCTGGGGTGCTGACCTATGGGACACCGGCGGTGTACTGTTTAACTATCACACAGCAAAGTAAGTCCTCACACGCTGCTTCATAACTGCTCAGAGACACTGGCGGCTAGAATGGAGACAAACCACAGGGTGGTACTAAAGTATTAACTGTGAACAACAGTTAATACTGTATAGATTAGAAAATAGCGTCACCCTTAATGTACCTAAATAGCCAAATGGTGAATGTTAGTCAGTTTACAAATAGTTAAGAATAGCTGTTATATATGCATTGTAAACATCTTCACAAGCTTGAATTGTCTTAAGGCTGGACCCATGCATTCACAAACCCTGAAATTGTTATGAGAGGAAACAAGTGAAGCAGCTGAGAAGACGGGTGTCGGCCGACGCTTATCAGCACTGACGCTATTTAACGCGCGGCCACTGCTCTAGGATCCATATTTAACTCAGCATGAATATTTCATTTCCCTTGTAAGTGTTTATTAGCGAGCTGTCTGGGAGCCTCCTGAGCGTAAAAAACGCATCAGCCTGCCTACGATAAATATCCTTTGCGAGGGCACAGACAGGCGACGTCCACTTCCTCCGTGACTTCATCGCAGTTTTCCACCGACCTGCTCGATCACTACCAGCTGCTTGGATACCAAAATGATTTCCTGATGTGGCCGAACAGCAGCACTGCATGATGGGGGGGTTGTTCAATATAGAATAGAATATAACGCCTTTTATTAATCCCACATTGGGGAAATTTGCAGAATTACAGCAATAGTACTGTGCAAAAAGAAGGAAAATAATATTCATTAACAATAAATAAAGAATTACAAAAATAAAATGAAATATTTATCGAGTAAGAAAGGAAAAAAAAGATATTTACGTCTTAAGAACAGTTGGATTATTTACAGTTATCTACAAACTGACATATAAATAAGTCTTTTATTGCACCTTTGTGAAAAGTAATGTGGTTAAGAGGATGAATTTTATTGAGTGCAGTTGAGCAGCCTAATGACTGCAGGGAGAAATGACCTGCGTTGTGTTTAAAAGATTCAAATACTGTTCACAGCAATTTCATTTATTTGTTATTATAATTGTTGTTGCTTGAAGTGGAGCTACAGTATTTGAACTCTGCTGTTGTGTAGTTCAATATTATAGTGGATGATATTTTATAGGGAGATTATTTTAGAGGTCCTCGGCTTTGTGGTCACCGTTAAGTACATTTTCTGTACAGCAAAAAATAAAATCATAGAAAACAAACTTGGTTATTGATATTAAAAGTGCAAACATCAAATAATGGCTCAACCGGTCATAACTATTAGTGATTACAATAGGTTGCAATTGAAAAACAATTAAAAGTACCAAATCTTAAAAATGAAAAATGTGTGAAAAATCATCCAGAGGCTCGTGCAAGACCTCCAAGTCAGTTCAGTCCAGACTGTTCTGTCAATGAGTCTGTAATGAGTCGCTGAGATGCAGACACCGGTGGTCAAAGGTCAATGTGTCCCCTAGGCCCATGTTGGCTGACTTACAGCAGGATTACTGCAGGCCGGCAGGCAGGCTTGTGGTCAGGCTTTCACAGTTCTGCAGGATTGTGGAGACTGAACATGAACTGCTGCAAGGCCCTGGCAATTAATACACCCTGTGGCTGTACGTGTGGGCCCCTTGTGGGACTAAAAAAAACTCTGAAAACACTACATCATTTTCATGAAAGTCATATGTTTCCTGAGCCCGCTCTGGATTTTTCCTGCTGTCAACTCTGTCCTTGACCTACTGAATGCGAATGCAGCAGCGATAAAGAAAAAAAGTCCTTATTCTACTGTGTGGAGGTTGCATGTTCTCCATTGTGTCTGCACGAGTTCTCTCCAGCTACTCTGACTTCTTCCAAAAGTCCAAAAGCATGCAAATGAGGCAAATTAAGAACTTTAAATTGTCTGTAGGTGTGATTGAGAGTCTCTATGTGGCCCAACAATGAACTGGCGACTCGTGCATGGTTTAACCCTGCCTTTGGCCAATGTCAGCTGGGATAGGCTCCAGCACCCCTGTCCCCAACCACCGCGACCCTGAGTGCAGGAGAAGCGGTAGAAGATGGATGGATGGAATTATGCAACATGAACGTTAGAACAATATAAGATCAAAGCAGTGCGACTGCCATTAGCATTCCGTCCCAGCAAAACTGGGATTCGCGTGGTAAACAGTGAGGAGTGAGCACGTCCTTCAAAACCCTAAACAGCTTTTGAGTGGTAGTGGAGCGTATGATGGCAGTGGGACTGCTGGTGTGGAGAGGTGTGCACATGAAATTGAAACAGATTACTGGAGGGGGTCCTGGGACTCACTGTGAACAGACGACTCTCACTTGAATGTATTTACTCTCGATGGAAGATCAAACGCGAGTCACCACTTCACGCAGGCTGTAATCTCAAAAATCAGCCATGCATAGAACTTTTTAATCTATTTGATTTAAATATATTTTTTAAAATATCTCACAGAATAATAAATAGATAATGATATAGAAATTTTTGTCAAGAAAATTCATTGCCGGAAATACATCCCAAGCAGGGTGGTCGGACAGACTTAATGGTTAGTTCGTTAAAGATTGGATGCTGTCAGTTATAGTGTTAAATAATGTCCATTCCCTTTTCCTTCTTTTCCTTTCGTTTGTAGCGAGCACGGTGCCGTGTTGAAATTTCAAAGAGACAGGACACGTATAAAGTGAGATTAGTTCTGAAGGTAAATCATTCCAAGTGGAAGCAATACAGGAAAAAAGTGGATTTTGCGTAGCTTTATTTTGGGTTTTGCCGTCTGAGCTTTGAAAGCAGTTCCTGGGGCTAACAGTGATCCGAAATAGTGCAAAAATATTTTAGAACTGACTCGAGTCACAGTAAATGGAGATGTGATTTGCCAAAGATAAAACTGCAACTACTTCTTTTCTCTGCCACCTCAGGCATAGCCTCAGGATGCTGCCATAGCAACCTTCTGAATAACTAAAAGGGATTGACTAGTCTTACAATAAAACCAATGTTTTTGCACTGCTTGCTTCGGAGCCAACCGATTCATTCCAGCAGTCTCTCTACCCTTTCAAGTAATATGTGTGTTTTTTTTTAATTGTAATCCTTTATTTTCATCCGCATGGGCAGAATCATCTAATGAACGCCACTTGCCAGATTTCCTAGAGTAGGAAAAATGTGTGTGCGAGTGATAAAAAAAAAAAAAATCCATACATGGCAACTCAAGGTGCTAAAAGTATGAGAATAGTTTTTAAAATCTGAATTTGTATGTCCTGTTGGTTTCCACTAGGTTGACCAGCTTTGGACAGCGACCACAAGAGCAAATGTTAGAGCGTTTGAGCCGTCTGTGAAAAAGGAAAATCTGTGCAGTCAGTAAAACAAAACCAACAGGCAAAAGGTTGAAAGGGTGCGTGCATAAGCACATATTTTATTCATTTATTTAACCAGGTCTGATGGTCTGGTCTGAATAAAAATCTCTTTTTAAGAGAGACCTGGCCAAGACGGTCAGCAGCAAAAAACATATAATTGTAGACAGAGATAACAAAGGGTACCAGTGACAACATCAACAGCCTGACCCACTGCATCACAGACTGAAAACGCTGCTCCGTCCAGATTCATGTAAATGCCAAAGCCACCGAAAACTGTATAATTTCGAAAATGATGATGTCATAGGCCCGTCCAGCCTCACAGCCCAAACCGCCCGTGAGACAACTACTCATAACAACAACAACAACGGACAAAGGATTTGTGTTACTGCTACAAAAGATGATCAGCCTGACGTCTTCTCCTCTAAAAAAAATAGTAGACAAGAACACACGGTGCTCTTGGATCGGCACTTGGATTGTGTGCCAAGTGAAAATGAACACAACAAAAGTGATTTGCCAAACCTCTTTTTTTTTTTTTTTTTTTAAAAGTTATTTTCTTATTCTGGTTATACTGACTAGGATATTGAGCCAGAAAACCTAAATGACCAAATTGACAGTGAACTTTGATTGGCACGTGTGTTCTTTGTCATCTTCATGGAGCTATACTGGAGGTGGCCATATCAGTCCGAAAATTTTGATAGTATCGATCACAAGTTGGTGTGGTATTGGATCGATACCAGCCTGTTGAGATGGATACTTTAGTTTCAGTTTGGTCCTTGTACACGTGGCTGTGGTTTTGTCGAAGAGGCGACAGCAGGCACCAACCCCACCTCCCCATTTCAGAAAATGGTCAGTTTCAAAAAATAATGTCTTTGTGAGAATGGGCACTTGGTTCTTTGCCATTGGAAAAGCAAACAGGTTCTTAGGAGGTGTGAATGCTGAACCGACTAAACACCGGCCGGCTCAAGCACCAGCATCAAACTAGCTTGCAGTTCATTTGATGGCAAAGAGGAAACTGTGGAGACCCTAAACACTCCTGAACAGACTAGTGCACCCTCAGCAAGCAAGGAGTGCTACCTCAGGTAATTTCTGCCTGCAAACATCAGCCTGTACAACTGCAGTCTGTGAATACCTAATCATCGGTTCATAACAGTGCAATGTCTGCTCTACTTCTTCTTCTTCTTTTTTAAGTACCAAAAAAGCATCAGGTCAAAGAGAAGAGTCCAATTATACCAGGTGAACTACAATCAAAGACATTCTATGGTGCTTGATTGTCTGTCCGTCATTTTCCATCTAAAAACATCCAGGATACACAGGACATGCACAGGTACAACAACAAGGTACAAGCGTTCGACATCACTCAGTAAATAAGACAAAGAAACGAGTGAACAAAGGAGGTACTTCGGACAAGACCGCTTTCTGTTGGGTGTATGTGAAGGTGAGTGTGTGCAAGTATATAAGGGAAATACATTTCAAAGGGGGAATAGAAAGGAGTCAGGCGTTTTTTGTTTTGTTTTGGGTTTTTTTTTAAATCAAACTTTTTCCATCCAATTTTAATTTGGTTCTGGGTGATCCATCCTACTTTCTTTCCCCTCCTCAGTTCAGATTAGACCTAGCTCAATGTAATGAGGAGCAATGAGTTTACCTTCCAGGCCCTCTGGTGGAAACTGAGTGTCACCCATATATATACTGTATATATGGAACTGGAAGGGTATGGGGTTGTCTTTGTATTGGATAATATATGACAAAATGTGAGGGTTTTTATTTCATTTTTTGTGTGCCAGACATGAACTGAGACATAACAGAGAAGCTGGAACAAAAAAAAAAAAAATCAAATCAGGAGAGACTCCTAACATTCTGAATGTAACAGATTGGTAGGGACAACGTGATGCACCAAGTGTCCCCTTACACACTACTAGGAACTGCTGTGTACTGGTGCCAACAGACTTGACTAGCAGTTCAGTCCCCACCTCTAATACATTCCTTTACTGTGTTTTGTGGGTTTTTTATTATTATTTTTTACTGTGTGTGTGTGTGTGTGTGTAGTAGTGGGGGGATGAGGAGGGCGGGGGGGGGGGTCTTCATCGAAGCTTTTCATGTCAGTTTCATGCTATGTTTGAGGATCATGCAACGGCAACTGTTTCCTAAGCAGGTCTGTATTGTGAACGGCAGCACTCCCTCTCGTGTGATATTGCTTAAACAGCTTTCCTCTCCCACTCTTTAAGAGCTTTTTATCTTTCTTTCTTTTCGGGGACTGCATTGAATCACCCTCTTCCCAAAAATAACTGCCGTCTTCAAGAGTCAACAGCAGATGTTAGTGTGACGGAAAAATCCGAGTTGCCAGTGAATGCTGCTATATATGTGGGCTCTAAGCGACAGGGCATTTTTTTTTTTTTATTGTATTGTAGCTTGTTTTCCCTCATGACCTAATCAAACTTTGCAGCAGCAGCAACAGCAGCGGCAGGCAGAGGTGGCCGTGTTCCCTCTGTGGTTGTGTGGCTGTGCATGGCTTGCTGAAGGAGCTATAAAACATACTGCTGCCATCTCCATTTTGCCATTTTGCAAATTTAGCAGCGAAAGGGTTCCCGTTATAATTATGGATGGACTCGTTTGCTTCCCGGTTGGTGTAAGAAAAAAAATAAAAATAAATAAAAGACCAACAAAGCGAAAGATTGTTTCTTGGTTGCTTCTCTTTTTTTTTTTATATCCAATTCCTAGAGCGGCGAGATGGTTTGAACTGACAGTTTGCTTGCTAAGGAATGAATTATGAGTGAGAATTATGCGATGACGATACTGTTCTACAACATTAACTCCAGCGCTTCAGTGTTCAAGCACAGCAAGGAATGTATTTCTCCCTCTGAAAGTGGTTCAAGGGGGCAAAATAAATTAATAAACAATCAAATGATCACCTGATCACTTGGAGGTCCCCACTGTGTCCTAATGCAGTGTTTCACAACGGGTGGGCGGCGACCACAAAATTTTCTTCTTATTATTTTTTTAAATAAAAAAATGGATTAAAAATATATATGTACGTATATGTATATGTATACACACATAAATATATATGTAGAAATTGTTGGGCATTTCTTTTGCAGGATACACTACTCAGTTCAATAATTCCAACAGTTTATTTACTAGACGATGATGGAAAGTGGGGCTAGTGTTACGTTTGTGGAATAAATTTGGGTGGCGACTTCATGGTGAGGAAAATAATGTGGGTCCTGAGACTCCACCAGTTGAGAACTAGTGTCCGTGTGGTACCTGAAGACCTGCCAAAAATACTCACGCCTTCTTCCCCACCCCCGTCTCCACACGCTATCCCGTTGTGTCGGCGTAAATGGCATCTAAGAGGTTGAACCTGTTTTCTTTTTTTCTTTTTTTAGATTCCATTTCCAATCACCAGGACAGAAAAATCAAGCCACTATTAACCCCCTTGTGAACCAGCAATGTCCACTTTACAACTTAATTAACGGAGGTGGCAGGATCACGGCAATCAATCCTTACAGCTGCCTGCAAGACCTGCAGGGCAAAGAGTGGCCCCGGCACATTTCTCTCACACACGCACCCACACACACTTGTTATTTGAAAGCACAGAAGTATTGACTACAACAGAAGCTTTAAAAGGCCAATAAGCACTTTTTGTCATTGTCAGATACGAGGTAATAAAACCTGCTGTGTGTGTGTGTGTGTGTGTGTGTGTGTGTGTGTGTGTGTGTGTGTGTGTGTGTGTGTGTGCTGTCGTGGTCTCGTGGTGTTTTTCATCCGGAGCAGCGCGCCACTTCACATCGCACGCCCTCTCTGGCTCTTGATTTCCAGCTGAGTTAAAAGGTTGCACCATTTTAGTGCGTCAAGATCATTCACTCGACATTCACATGATGCACTTACATCGTCGCTCAACACTTTTACATGCTCAAAGGAACCTTGTAGCAGGGAATAAAAATCGCCAAACTCTAAAATATTCAGGGCCAGATTTAAAAAAGGTTTGCGCACAGACAAAAACCGAGCAAACACGTCATTACATGCGATGATTCATGACGGAGCTGACCGTCCCTCACATGGGCAAAATAAGTCCATTTAGTGCTTTTGGCTCAATGAATACGTAGACACACAGGCTTTTTTGGCCGAATGTGCAAAAGGTGTATTTGGCGGAGAGGATGCAAATAAAGCATTAAGTGGGCAAACTGTGATTTACCAAAACTGAAACTGACTGTATCAATTAGTTTAGTGTTTGTTTTTTGTATTTGGCAGCTTTGAATGGTGTTAAATTTGCACAACACACTGGTTCCACCCAGGACCGACCTTGAAGACACCAGCAGTCTGATGCAATGCAACTTGTGATGAGTCCTACGATAGTTGGATAGTGAAAGCATTTTTTTTGGTATGTTTTCTGGGGTTAAAAAATGAAAGACACCTTGACAAACGAACAGCAATTTGTCAAAGTGTGTGTGTGTGTGTGTGTGTACATACATACATATATATGTTGGCAATTATCCATGCAGTCTTAATAGATCACCTGCAACAAAAAAACTAGCAAGACCTGCACAGCTCTATAAGTATATGCAAGGTGAGCAGTGCCCTTTCTTTTGGATCTTAGTCAATGTTTTACAGCTTAAACAGGTTGATTAGTTGCCTTTATGTTGTTCAAAATTTACCCAGCCAAGAAAAAAAAACAGCAGCACTTAACCCTCAACAAAACAAAATCATTAAAAATTGATATTCAAACCAAACGAAAGCAGCTTATTGACGAGACTAACAAATGATTCTCACTGGGAAGGTTTGTTTGTGGACTGCAGCATTTTTCTGCTTCCACGTTTTATTGTTTCTAAAACAATCTAAAAATGTAGTCTGTTTGTAGTTATTGCATTTAACAGAGAATATATATGCAGTTAATCTGCCCTGAAAATCACACACAGTACACTGCGAAGCAGCACTTTGATCCAGGGAAAAGTGTTCCCAGTGTGTGCCTTGGATCTAGCTCCAGGCTGGCACTCCCTGACCCCTGGCATATGGTCAGTGTGGCCAGTCTGCTGCATTATTTGTTGCCCGCTGACCTGGCTACACTCATGTTTAGGTTTTCGCTCATGGCTGCTACTCTGACAAACACGTCCCCGTGGCTTCCAACATCTTATGTGGTAACTAATTATAATTTCTAAATGTTTTTTGTGTTTTTTGTGCATTGGGTGTTTGCAAATACTTTTATCAGACTGGGCCGTATTTACTCACAGAAAATCTGACACAAATGCACTAATTAACGACGACTGATGATGATCTACTAAAGGGACTCTACTAAACGACTAATTCGCCAAAATATTGCACTTTCCTTTTGACGGCCATATTGTTGAGTTATCCCCTCCACTGTGGGTATCTCATTTAAGGTGTAGACCTGTGCCTCTGTATCTCCAATTGGTTTAATCCTCTCTAAATCCCACAGCCCACATCTATTAGAGTGTCACAAGTAATGCTTGATTCAATACATGTTACTTATTTTAGGCAATAACTACCCCTCCCCCAAACCACACCCCATTTTCCTTTCTTTATCCCTTCTCTATGGACAAATCAGGTCTCGCTGCCTCTTCCTACAGTCATACAGGCCTTCCTATGCTGTATGCTGTATTGATCTCCCACTGTAAGCAGCTCACTAATGGTCGAGCTGAAAGCGTAAACGAGACATCTCAGAAAGCCACTGGATTAGTGTGGATTTATTCAAAGCAGTTTGTATTATGTATATATTACTGATGGGACTTGATAAAAATAATCCAATTAATTAAGGCCTTTGTGACGAATGCGTCATGATTAATCGTATTAATTGACTCTGCTTGGTTGTACTGGCCGCTCGGACGTTCTTTTTAGCTCCGGTGTTCGTACTTGCTACGTGTTTCGCGTTCCGGTTTTACCAGAGGCTTGAATAACTGCGGTGGAATGCAAACTCGCTGTGGCACCGTTTGCACAGAACAGCGCTCTTATTATCCAAGCTTCCATCCCATAAGTGATAAGACATTAAAAACAGTGCGCACTGCCACATGTTTTGGTATGATCTATTTCAATTTGCGTTGCTTTTCACTGAATTCATTGAATGAATTATAGTAATGGTGACTGCCAAGAAAAAAAAAGAAGCAACAATAACAAGTGTGTTCCTGTATGTGCTTTATGCATTAGATGAAATTTTGGCGACTTGTCCAGTTTAGAAGCCGACCTTTGCCCAATGCCCGCTGGGATAGGCTCCAGCCGACCCCCGTGACCCCCGAGTCCAGGAGGAAGCAGGTATAGAAGAACGATGGATGGATGCCTGAATAATTTAGTATTTATACTTTATTATTTAGATATAGATTATTTATAGGGTGTGTGTGTGCGTGTGCGCGTGTGTGTATTTATGGGTAAGCCAGGCGTGGGTAACACAATGCTTCCAAAACACATCGTACAGAACACAAGGGAAACAGAAAACGGGTAAAAAATGGAAAATTAAAAGTCAGTCTTACCAGTGCTGTCGTCATAAACCACGGTCACTGTCTTCCACTTGAAGAAGTGGACCAGGTCCAGAATGGCTCTGCTGAGCGATGAGAAGTCTGGAAAGAGGCTGACGTAAAAGACGTCTCTATTGTCCGAGACCTGATGCTTCCACTTGGTTTGGATGTGTGGCACCCCGAGGGCATTGCAAATGGATTGGACCGCGTTTGCTGAGGAACTGTGCGCGGGACCAAAGATGGCGGCTACCCCCAGAGAGAGTTGGTCGCAAGCTAGGGGAGGGAAAAAATGAATTAGTTAGCTCAGTTGAGCGCAGTCTGTAGTTTATTAAAACCATATGCGTTTACAGTAAGCCTGTACACTCTAGTCCTTCGATATGCTCCAGTATATTGCACTGGAGCAAATCACTGGAAGATAATGTATACAATAGGGATGCAGTGATACTGACACCAGTATCGGTACCAATACCGGGGTTGATTACTCTACTCGTGCTTGTATGCTTCTGAATCACATACCACAGGAAACCTGTCCACTTCCCTTTGAAAGGAACGTGCTATTGTGGGATGAACAACAAAGCTGAATATGCCAATGACTAAAAACTTATTCTGCCATTGACTCCAATTTGATGTTCAATGGTGGATTGGGCAAACTTTTTGACTGCTGGGCCACAATGGGTTGTAAAATTTGACAGAGGGGTCGGAGCAGGAGCAGACGGATGGAGTGTTTTGGTGACCCACCTCATAGGAGGAAAACATGTATCACGGGATATGTAAAAGAAAAAAAAAAGGTTTACTTTAATGTCAATTGAAAATGAACAAAAGCGTTACAACAAAATATCTGTCTTTCAAGGCCCCACAGTATTTGGCTCTTTATTGACATGAGTTTTAAAACACTGAAAAAATGGACGAAATACAGCTATTCTATGACTTACTTACTATTAATATTATTTCTTCAAGTTCGACCGGCCGGATTAAAATGCCTAACGGGCCGCACATTGACCCCGGGATTGCTCGTGTAACCCCATCAACTGATGTCTGCTTTTACACAACCTCTTTCAGACCACTGCCCTTCTGTGAATAAGTATGACTGAACAAGCCTTTATTTAATAGGAAAACGGCCTAATCATTGAGACACCGTGTAATGGCCTGTAATTGATAGGAGACATGAAATGTCAGCCTGATGCGCACACAAAACTGATAGATTATTGTACCTTATTGACTGTCTCTGGGGGCATAACGGGTCTTTGAATTACTGAGGCTGAGTCATTGCCTCGAGAAAATCAATTCATTCTGTTTACATTGAAGTGCTCAGCCATTTCTTCCTTGCCTGATTATAATTGTCACAATCAAAGCCACTGCTGCTGCTTCTCACAATATAAATATACATATATATATATATATATATATATATATATATATATATATATATATATATATATATATATATATATATATATATATATATATATATATATGTTGGTGGAATATCACATGTACTCACATATTATTATTTTTTTAGCCAGGCACAAACAGTAAGCTGGGGGCAGGCAAACATCAGAGGCAGATCTCAAGAATCACAAAAAAGCACAATACCTTTCCTGGAGGCCTCAAAGCTGTCATAGATGTTTATCCTTTGGATGTCGTAGGTAAGCGTGGTGTTTGGCAGAAGGGTTCTGTTCCGGTTGATTGTGTTCAAAGCAAATTTGAAGGCCAGCTCCTCTGCACCCGAAGGACCGTTCTCAACCGACTCGAATATCCCCCCTGTCGAAGGAAGATACACAAATGGGTGATTGATGTCAAGTGATTTGTGAGAATTGTGCCATGGCCACAAGGTGTGTGCTGAGTAGGAGCTCCCCTCCACCCCCATTACCCATGACACCCTGAAAGCCTCAAAGCAAAACTTTAAGGGGATCTCATATTTTTTCAAAAAGCAAAAACATAAGACATATGATTGATGACTGACGGTCACTAAAATGTCTTTAAGATCACCCTGTCTAATATTCATTTTTTCTTTTAAAAAAAAATGTAATTTAAAAAAAAAATTGCAAAGAGATCGGTTTCACATCTCGCACAATAATTAATAAAAGGTGATGTTAGTAGCTCTGATGCCAAATAGCGACAAAGTTGCATCCATGAAATATTGTAAGGTTGTTATAGGTCTGTTAAGGAAATTTAGACTGGGATTGAGTTACAATCAGGAGGATGAGACCTCCTCCCCCAAGCCCCAGTGGGTGGGGGTGTTGCTTTTCCAGTCAGTGCAAAGTCTTTGTGGATAAGGTGCTATTTCTGACTAGGCTTATTTGCATAGAAGAGGGTGTCAATATGGACAAAATGTACGCAAAAGATCCATTTAAAACACATTGAAATGGAACTGGCACATTTTCCCATTTGCTCAGTTTTTTCTGTCATAAAAGCCTTATCACCACAGAGCAAAATTACAGAGTAGAACGATTATATTTTAGAATAAAATTACAGCATACTATGATATAAAAAAAAGTGTACTGTGCATCCAGAAAATAAAAACCAGTGGCATCCACTCAGGAGCGGAACAGGTCAGAGCCAGGCCCTGGGGCGGGGCTACACGACCCCCAAATAAGTTGAATGTTTAAATTGTATTAAAATATTTCAATTGAATTTTTTTTTTACACAACAATATATCAATATTGATTGATATCAATAGAAATTTAAAAAAATAGGTACAACTCAGGATAGTGATGCTGCTTGTGTCCTCTTAGTCCTCTCTTTCTACACTTCCTTTTCCAGGTGTATTTCTTCTCACTTCTTGTGTTACAGAGTAGCTGTTTCTCATTCAGAGCATTGCAGTTGAGAGTGATCAAGAGCTCACTCCTCATAAGCGAGAGGTGCCTCAGCCATTTTGGGCGTTTACCCACAGGGGCCCTAGGTAACATCTCGGTACGGTACGGGTCGGTAATCAGGCATTTCCGCGAACCCAAGCACGTTCCCAGTTGTTACGATTTTGGTACCTGCCCTGTTGGGGTTCGAAGCGAGCAGAGCTGAGACCATAAGGGTGACGAGCGTGCAGGGCACTGATTGGGTAAGAGTTTTGACGAAAGCCAAAGGCAGTCTTTCACGAAAAACCAAAACCGCCATTTTTTAAAATGCCCCGTGTGTGGATTTTTACAGTTTTACGTATTAAACACCTTTGCATCAGTACGTGATCTACGCCGCGACTGGCGCGATATTATGACTTAGCGCACGCAACGCTCAACGTCATCCCGTGTGGCAGGTAGAAAATGTGATGTTGTCGCATGACTGATGTTGTTGATGTGGTCAATTTCATCAAAACAAGACCCCTGAAAGCGCAGCTATTTTACTGCAGTTTGTGAGGAGATGGGAACACAACATAAAGCTTTGTTGTTTCACAGGGAAGCCAGGATGGTGGATGTTACAAAAGTGGTTTGCCAAGAAAAAGTTATTTGCACAGCAGAAAAGTGAAAGGAGTATTCTTGTTTAAAAAGTAATGTTGAGGAGTTGATATGACAAAGTGATTTGCTAAAGTTGTTTATTTGTACAAAATAAATGATTTCATAAATGAAGAGAAAAGTGAAATGAATGTTCATGATAAAAAAAGAATGTTGGTTTTGATATCACAAAAAGTGGTGTGCCAAAAGGTAAAACATTATTTGCACAAGCACATGAAAAATTTTCTTCCTCCAAGGTGGGGTGTGACAGAGAAAGTTTGAGAACCACTGCCCTAATGCCATGCAAGTCTATGGGGTCAAAAGTCAACTTTGTCCTAGAGACATGGGACCACTTGCAGGTTCATTGGGATCCCTCAAGACACAGCCACGTTAAATTTGGGGCGTCTAGCCCATGAGGAACCCCGAAACCCTAACCCTAATTCCAGCAGTAACCCTAACCCAAACCCTAATTCCAGCCTTATCGCTAACCCTAATGCCATGCAAGTCTATGGGGTCAAAAGTCAACTTTGTCCTAGAAACATGGGACCACTTCCAGGTTCATCGGGATCCCTCAAGACACAGCCATGTCAAATTTGGGGCGTCTAGCCCATGAGGAACCCCGAAACCCTAACCCTAATTCCAGCAGTAACCCTAACCCTAACCCTAATTCCAGCCTTATCGCTAACCCTAATGCCATGCAAGTCTATGGGGTCAAAAGTCAACTTTGTCCTAGAGACATGGGACCACTTGCAGGTTCATCGGGATCCCTCAAGACACAGCCACGTCAAATTTGGGGCGTCTAGCCCATGAGGAACCCCGAAACCCTAACCCTAATTCCAGCAGTAACCCTAACCCTAACCCTAATTCCAGCCTTATCGCTAACCCTAATGCCATGCAAGTCTATGGGGTCAAAAGTCAACTTTGTCCTAGAGACATGGGACCACTTGCAGGTTCATCGGGATCCCTCAAGACACAGCCACATCAAATTTGGGGCTTCTAGCCCCAAATTTGAGGGGAGCATGAAAAATTTTCTAACTCCAAGGCAACAGCACAGCGCATGTGTCATGCTAGTTGCCACGAACGTCAGTTGTGCGAGGCAGCAGGATCCGCCTCAGCGATGAGCCCTATTGGGTCCCGGGCCGTGGGCAACCGCCCCCTCAGCACTCCCTTACACTCCGTTAGTGCGTCCACTGTTGTTTCATTCAGCTCATTTTTGGCCTCAACATACAATTAATCAATTCATTTGTTTTTATTTGTAGGTCTATTGTCGTGTGCAGCTTGCTAGCTGCCTTGTTGCTGACCTAGCCTACAGTAGCAACGAACAAACAAGCCAACACAACTATCTCAAATTCAAACTACAAGTGTGACGACTGAAGCAAGAGGACGATGACTGTTTTATTTACAGTGTTAATCATTGAAATTGAAGAGCAAATAGGACTCAATGAGCAGCCGTTATACTCAGACTAAATCCACAGCAGGACTGTTCAACCACCGCCTGTGTGTATTTCCAGTCAACTGTCAATGAAAAGGGGATTTACACTATACAATCATCCCAAAAATCCCACCGTCCAGGTTCACATACTCAAATGATTGAACTAACTACTTTCAAAAGCATTTCAAAGGAAGCATCATTAGTTAGAAAAACAATTCTATGACATTTTCTCTGTTGCTGAGTGCACAGGAAAATTTAATGGCACGAGACACTCTGAAACGTGTTTTTTCTTCTTTCTTTTTTTTCCTCTTTGCCAGAAAAGCTGCGGTGTGTTTAAGGAGTGCCAGTCTTTTGCAGCTACAGGGCCTCGAGCGAATACTTTCTGACAGCAAGCAGATGAATGAACAGAGCCCAGGGGAGGCCTGGTGAGTTGGCGGCTAGAGGTGCGGGGGGCTGGCGAGGAGGGGGAGGTCGGGTTCTGAGATCAATGTACTCTGATTGGCCAGTGAATCAATCAATCAAAGCCGTGGGGAGCAGCAGAGAGCAGCGGTAAGAGATTGAAGTGTTTTGTTTGGGTTAGCCCCTATGGCCCCGGCCCTGCCGGCTCAGTGTCAGTCACAGGGAGCTTTATTTACTCCTGCAAGCAGCACTCGACAGTAGTAGTAGGACCCTCTTCAAGCAGAGACCTAATCCATACACACAACAGCACAAGCACTTGAGCTCCAATTGTCGCCATCGCTTACCACAGTTTCAAATCAATGATCTCTGAGAAATATTTTGGACTGGAATCTTAAGGTATGCTCTTCTTCTTCTTCTTCTGTTTAATTTATCTCACTCTTGTGTGTACCGAGACTCAAAGCCAACAGCGATAGGCAAGACAGCAGCAGCGCAAGGAGGGTTTTTCTCCCCCTTTTTTTTAGTATTCATCTCATGGGAGAAGTCTATTTTGCATACCATAATGAGTTAGCAGGAATTAATAAGCATCAGTTAAGCAGGATGTACTATAATTAAAGAGCCGAGCCTTTGGAATCATTCCGTTCGCACACAAGATGTGTTGTTTCGCTGCCGAGGAGCTTCGACTGCTGCACGTCAGGTTAATGTGGCCTGTTAATGGGTCGACCATCACGACTGAATGGTACATCACTGAAGGAGGGGTGAGTTTTTAAAATATGGACTTTTGAAAATGAGTAGGCAAAGGATCTAATGAGATTGTTGCTCAGCTGAATGCTTTGACATGGAAACTGAAATGGAGCTCAAAGGTGGAAAAAAAGTACTTGTTTCATTTAAGGGCAAAGCTAACCTAACATATTCATCCATGCATCCATCTCCCACTGCATATACTAACAATGATAATTTCAGCCATCTATGCTACATTGTATCATACAACTGCATCAATGGATCAACCAACTTTTGAATGATTCTACTCAGTAACGCGTAATGTGAAAGTAGATACTTGTGTTAAAATGTAAGCAGTGTAAGTAGAGGGAGAATTAAATTCTTGAGTAAACTAAGTAGTAGTGCAAAAACACACTTGGGTACAGTTAGAAAGTATAATGATACTACTTCACTAGTAAATATTAAACTTGTACCATTTTGATGTTGTTGTTGTTTTACTTCCATGGCTTCAACAGATGACAGAGTGTCCATGCATTAATGTATTCATCTGCTAAATGCAGAATTTAAAAAGGGCCGTAAAGGCTTAAAAATGAGATAAAGTCATTTGCAGTGACTCTTGCCAACTCAGAGGCAGAGAGTGGTGATCAGTCACTAAGAAAAAACCCCATCAGCACTTCATCAATCTGATCTAATGACAATGGACACGCTGTGGCCACTCCAGTCTATCACCAGCTTACATCAAGTGTCCGAAGAGCTGAAACCACAACAATCCTAACTGCCGTGACTTTGGCAGTATTCAAAACAGACTGTCACACATGCCTCAAATGATGGATTAGCAAGAGGTCTGAGACACTCACTGGTTTTCAGAATGCCATGACATGTCACAACACTCTAAGATGTTAAAAATCACAATGGTGATTGCTGATTACTGGAAAAATGCATGCTACAATGTATGTATGTGTATCATGGGCCAAATGCACCAGGTCAAAATTCATATTTCCACTTTATTCAGCTGTAATTCAAAGACACCGTCAAAGAAAGAAAATGTCTCGTCACTGTACAAAGGACTTTTTATGTTTCACCCACATCGTCATGTTTGAAGTAGCTCCTTGGGAAAACCTACTGCATATGCATAAATTCATTCATTCATTCATCTTCTATGCCCGCTTATTCCAATTCAGGGTCACGGGGGTCTGCTGGAGCCTATCCCAGCTGTCTTAGGGCGAAGGCAGGGTGACACCCTGGACAAGTCGCCAGTTCATCGCAGGGGATATGCATAAATACAATGAGCATTTCTAAAAGAAACCACTCGGATAAACAGTGGCACCACCTGTGCAGTTCTAATTAGTAGCAGGCATGTAAACTATCTGCACTAAACGCCAATTCTGTGACCATATTACTTCATTCTAGACAAGGCATGGACAAACTACGGCCTGGGGTCCTTGTGCGGCCCGTTAAACTTTTTAATCTGGCCCACCAAACTTGAAGAAATTATGTTAAAAAACTAAAAAACAAAACCAAAAAAAGTTAGGTAATGGCAACTCAGAGCAACCAGGGTAAATAGCCGAGCACCATCAATCTTAACCCCCCCCAAAAAAAACAACAACACAATTTTGCCAGGCACCATAACTCCTTGTCGTGTGTGCGTGTGTGAGTGTAGACCCGTGTGCCGTTTGGATAGTGTCATAGCTCAATCAGGCCCGGTGCATCAAATCCTTCTGTCAACCCCACACTCACTCATCGATTGAACCCCTTAAGAAGATATGAATGATTCATCGGGGCGTTGCAATCAATATGAACTGAATCAGCTGAATGACCAATGAAAAATTGGGATTCACACGGAACCAAACCAAACTCACTCTTTTAAGTGAAAAACAAGAAAATCCAAAGAAAGGGTAACGCACACAGAGTGGATGTGGCGAAGAATCGAGAAGCTCCGCCAGCTCCAAGCACACCAACACCTTCAAAGACTTCTGATGACGTAGTGGCCGATATCAAACCTGCTCTCTTCCATTCAGCTTGATTTGGTGATCACTACAGCAGTGGTTTTCAACCACTGGGCTGCGGCGCACTGGAGTACCATGAGATAATGTCAGGTGTGCCGCAAAAAGTAAAGTCTCAGTGAGAACTTTACTACATTTCACGACCGGTGCAATAAAAAAAATATGTATAAACACTCATGTATTCAATTATGTAAGTAATGTGTATATTTTATTTCTTTATTTCTTTTAATTTCATATAATTTTTGCATCTTCTCTGCACTGTATATTCTGCTGTAATTATTGAAATTTCCCCAGTGTGGGACAAATAAAGCCATTCTCTGCTATTCTATTAGAATAGGAAATAAAATAATTAATTGGTCTAAAAAAAAACCCAAAACATTCCATTGTGGAGTGATTGCGCTCGAAAAGGAACGTCAGCCTATTTTCAATTCCTCCCAGGATATCAGCTTTGTGTGCATTTAAACATGTTTCACATTGAGTGAGTATAAATAAATTGAGAGACTATATTGTCATTATTCGGCAAAAAAAAAAAAAAATCATTTTATAATATTTTAGGTTGGTGGTTTGCCATGGTGTGCCATTTTTTTCCAATGGAAAAAATGTGCCGTCTCTCAACAAAGGTTGAAAAACATTGCTCCACAGTCTTCAATATGATTCTGAGAAGTTGTTTCTCTTGCAGCCAGTTCCACCAGTTCCATCAGTTCCTCACTGTGACACAAGCAGTGGATGAACCGGCCCAGTCTCAGCTGACTGTGCGCCACACTTGCCCGTGTACAGTCGCGAGTAGGGATGCACCGATACCACTTTTTTTACAGAACGAGTACGAGTACTTGCTTTTCGCTACTCACCAACCCCAACACGAGTACTTAATAATGGCGTCACACATTATAGAATTACTTTTATTTTATTTTTTCTACCCCACAGATGTATCAGAATCGTTACCGATACCCAATCTGTAGTCGTAAACTTTTCAGTTCACATGCATTGTTAAATTTCTGCAGAAGGTGACTCGTGACTTTAAGTTGATGAATTGATTTTCACTAATAGCCAAGCCTTAGCAAATAGCCTTGTTGAGACAGACTTTTTCTTAGGAAAATTTTGGAAAATCTGTCAGTGAAAGAATGTTTTTCAGGCACTCTCATGCTTTAGTTCCCCTTAAACTGCAACTGCAACTCCCGGCACATGGATCAATACTTAGGATGTCACAGTAAATAGCAAACAAATCCACTCCTAAATTCAAAGCGACAGCAAAGGGCAGACGAGCGGCGCGTGTTTTGTGTGACCGTTGTACTTCCTGGCTGACTTTCAGTGCAAGAGGGGCTTCTCTTCTGCTCTGCTGAGCCCTTCCACTGGGTTCGCAAGCAAACGTCAGCCTAATCTGTCTACATGAAGTGTTTCAAGGACTGAGCTAATCCCAGCCCACCCCAGCCCAGTCCAGCTAGGACTTAACTCAGTTGGCCCGTCGCTCACCGAAAGCCCGGCGCAATCACAGCCAACATCCATCTCAATTTCTCTCCTTCTGAATGAAAAAAAGACGGAAATTAATAGTAATTCCTGCTTCAACTCATCATTTCTGTTGAGTGAAATTTATTTATGAGGGAGAAAAAAAACGCTCTGGCTACCCCAGCTTCTCCGCCACCGCCGCCACCCCGGCCTACAGTCGCTGTCTGTCGTTGACAGTTTGATGGTGATCAGTTTCAGAATATCAGCGCAGCAGAACGGGAAACGTGGCATGACGAGATCCACAAGCATTTTCCATCTTTATCACAGCTGAGGCTCTGCTGCAGTAGACAGGCTGGTGGGGGATGAGTGGTGGCAGTGGTGTGTGGGGGATAGGGGTGGGGAGGGGGGGGGCAGGCCAGATGGAAGCAATAAAAAAAAAAAATGCAAAGACATTGGGGGTCTCTGAGGGAAAAGGAGCCGTGAATGAAAAATATGAGGGGAAATTTTTGTGCCAACCTACTGGCTGTGGGCTTCTTGTTGGACCATCGTTGCACCTTTTTCTTGACCAAAACCACAAGATTTCAATCAATCAATCAATCAATCAATCAATCAACCAATCAATCAATCAGTCAACATTTATTTGTAGAGTGCTAAAATCGCATCCCCTGTCGTTTCAAGGTGCTTTTCACAATCAAAAGAGAAACCAACAGAAAAGCGTCAGAGTTTGACATTTTTGCTAATTCATCTTCCAAAATTCAGATACAAAACATTTTCAGCTGCTTTTAGCACAAAGCCATTGCCAAGTGATTGTCCTTTTTACTTGTGGCGCAATCACGGAAGCAAAACTATCTATCTATCTATCTATCTATCTATCTATCTATCTAGATAGGCGCCGCATATCCCAATGGGGCTAGGCAGCGCCTTGCATGGCAGCAGCCACCCATTTGTGTATGAATGTGTGCGTGAATGGGTAAATGAGAGGCCTTTGTAAAGCGCTTTGGGGTACCGTGAAGGTGCTGGAAAAGCGCTATATAAGTGCAGTCCATTTACCATCTATATATCTATATATCTATCTATCTATAAGGCCTACAATTGAAATGTCTTGTTTTGAGATCTTTTCAGAGAGAAATGACAATAAATGGCTTCATTTAAAAAATCGGGCCATATTGGTACCAGCTGACATCAGTTTGAATCATTTTGCATTTTTTTTTTACTTATCAGATGCAGATCTGCTGCTGATCTTATTCTCATTTTTATTTTACTTTGGTCCTTATAAATCCCATACTACATAAAGTCCTGATGTATTTTCTTAAATGTTCTAATTTATACTTTGTAATTACACTTAAAGTCTTTTATAAACACTGTAATATCTCTGGCATTTGATAGTGAGACAATGTGGATCCCTCCCTTCCCCACCACTTGCTTTTCTCAGCCTGCCTATTGTCTCGGGATGTCTGTGAAAATCCTGTACCGGCACTTGTGAATTGCTTCCCAGAGCAGTGTCATTATTTTTCAATGGTCTGTTTGCGCAGAACATTTTGTACCTTTTCATACAAGATCAACAGCAGAAGGCTCTCTATACTTCAGGGAGCTAGCCGCAGCAGTTGAGGGAGGTTTTCAAAGAAAAGACCGGAGACGCTTTCGCACAGTGAGCCGCTTGAGAATTGCAACTCGGGCTTTTCTACTTATCTCTTCTATTTTCGTTACCTTTTCTATACCTCATTTAGCCCCCCCTCCCGCCTGCCTTTTTGACACTCGTTTTTGTCATTTATCTGTCATCCTCTGAGCACAGATTACTGAAACTGATACAATTTTGGATGGGACCATTTCTCTCTCGTTCTCTTTCTCTGTGTGCTGAGCGCCCGGCGCGACTCTCTATCATAAATGTCAGTGCTTCTCAGCCATTGTCGAGCACTTGCAGAAACCCACAAAATGTCAGCCTCGCTCCTCCATCGCAACCTCTGTGAACTGCTCACATCTGGAAATGTCAATGAGCAAACCTCAGTGCGACAGAGCAGGTTCTTGGAAGTCAGAGAGCGCTGCACCAGTCCTCTAATCCTGTAAAGATCTGACGCTAATGTTGCCGACCGGGACGCAAAGAAGCTCCGCCACTCGCCTCGTGTCTGTGACCTCAAGCGACACCCTAAAGGTAGGAGTTGCTAATAGACGTGCATATTGAGGTAAAACCCTGTCATAAGATTCAAGATAATTTCAACCGCCACATTACTGTCAAGTGTATAGGAATACACAAGTTGCTATCGATCAGAAACTTTCATTTTTAAAGCGCTAAATCACAACAAAATTCTTACAAAGTTCTCATAATGCAGACATAAATATGTATATAATATATAAATGTAATGGATGAAAGTTAAATTATTTTGGACTCGTCCAAACTAAATGTTTAAATGTACTTATTTGCTGTTGTTTGGCGAGCCTGGGCCGTTTAACACGTATGGTAGCCAGTCGAGAAAAAAATGAAATATTTAAAGGTAGACGCCAAAATTACATCATTACATTCGAAGCTGAAGTCTCTTAAAAATGCTGATTTCTAGATTGTGGACAAAAGGTGTAACACATCTGTAGACTTTTGTCTGCTGATGTTATTCTCACTTATGAAAAGAGTAAACTAATGTGCCTTCAACATTGAAAACCTCACGATTGTTATTCAAAACGTAGATATATGAATTTTGTTCTTCAAACTCACCTAATTGGCCATTAGCCAACTTTGAACTCAGCATATGACCCAAGAGAAAATTACAGTGAGACAAAGAAATGAAATTAGAAGAATTTACAATAGAGAACAATGGCTAATCAAAAGATAATGTGAGATTATCTCTGCTTTAGAATGAGCAGTCACTCAGAAAGCCAGGTAGCCAAGTATCTACTTAAGTAGACACTGCTTTAAAATGCTCTACCAACCACTACCTTCTCCATATCAACAGCTGCATACTTCCATGTGTGCTGAGTTGGGCACTCTGCACTTCTGGTAGGTGGCTCCCTCATAAATCTTCATGAAAAAAAAAAAGTTAACTATTTCCCACCTTTCTCTCCTTTCCATGGAACTTTTTGCTTAACAATGATAACAATCCCTCAAGCTTAACACGCCTGGGCTGCGCCAATACTCTGAGCAGCGTGTTTGCTCCCTCTCTTTTTAATGAGTAGCTTTGGTTTTGAACTTGGCGGAGGCATATTGATTTTCTTTTGCTCAGAGGGGTGTGTGATAACGTCTCGACTAAAAGGGAAAAATGAGAGAGATCAGGGGTCAGGGGCGCAATTCTCCCCAGGCCATTTTTGTCCACTTCACCGGCACAGGATTGCCTCTGACCTTGCAATTGTGATGTAATCGCAGTCCATTTAAAAGGGATCAAATAAGGTGCTGAGGCTAGGAAGAGGAATCTCGAAAGACAAAACATCATCCAGTGACTGAAACACGTACGCAAATGCATTTCATTTTCCGTGCATGATTTGAGTCAATTAAGGTATGCAGTTCCATATGGCTACAGATCCAGAGCTGTCTGTAAAACCACCTCGCCATTAGTGGCATAGCAGATCTACAATGCACTAAACAGAGGTTACTTAGTTCTCAGAAGTCAAGGTTTTCATTCAATTTCATCCCTTTTCTATTCTCCTTTCATGTCTGCTTAGTCTTGCAGTTGTTTTGTTTTTTTAATATATATATTAAAACGTTAAGCAGCCATTGCTTTACTGTTCATAGTAAGGTTCCATTTTCAGGACTTGTTTATTGTTGTTTTGTTTTTGATAAGATGACATGCATGCTCCCACCAAAAATACATGGATATTTCTATAGTCACCCACTGTAGACGCCCAGCCCTACCCAGGTAATGGGCCTAGAACCTGTTGGTCCCTGACTGTGTCCATTCCCAGGTTCTGCAGTGCGTCCATTCTTCTTCGGCTGGGGTCTACCCCCATCTGAGAGTGTTTGGTTCAGCATGTCATCCAACTATATGGTCTGCCCATAAATTTTGTCTTGGACATAGGTCTACAATTAACATCCCAGGTCTGGAAGTTTTTCTTTTCTACAGTGGGGGCAATCATCAGTTGGTCTTTAGGTTACCATCCCCAAACGAATAGGCAGACATAGTGGTTCAACCTGGAGCTGGAGGCGGTGCCTCACTGTATAATCTCCCACAATGGAGCTCACAGTTGCCATGGGTCGAATGTGCCCACAACACCCTGTCCAACGCCTCTACCGAGTTGCTCTTAGTTACCAGCCCCCCTTGTTTCCTGACCAAGAGAAGGAGATTGCGGTAAGATCATTGCAGGTTCAGGTGCAGTGCTGCCAAGTAACCTGGAGACATGTCCTGTTGTAGGCCTCATTCAGATCCCATATTCAGGCCAACTGTCATCAAAGTCAGGTCCCAAATATTCCCTTGGGATGAAAAGTGTGGCTATTGGCCAAGAACCTTCCATTAAAAGTGCAATCCTTGAAATTTGCCCCCTTCAACAATGGACCAAATGAAATAGAGACCATTATCAACCCATGTGCCAACTGACTGAAACTGCTCAGCTCAGCTCTCTCCATGTTCATCCCACCTTCCACGTCTCCCAACTAAACCCTTACAGCCCCATCCCCCTCCCCCTGCACTGTCTCCCGACAACTCCAGATGATTGATGGTGACGCCTGCTTAACCTACCTGCCAGCTAGTCACCTGCCCAACCAGCCTGTTTGGATCTCTGCCCACACAAGCCAACACCACTTCTCCAAACGGTTCAGCCGACCACCCCAGACCATTCACTCGTCACCTGTCCAGCCGTATTTCGTAGCCGGCCAAGGCTTTGCTGAACAAAAAGCACTTAACTGAATCTGTGCCTCTGTCTCTGTCTCTGCCTTTGGGTCCAACCCCACCAGCTGTCTTACAGTTACACTGAAATAGCCAATGTTTCTTGTACATTCCTGCATCTTGTGGAAAAATGCTTCTGGGAAAAAATGTTGACTTCATCACCTCAGCGATTAGACTTCCAATCAAAGTGATTTTCTTAACATTTGCACAGCGGGCTGCAACACATTGGCATGAGTTGAAAATAGATGAAGAGCCATATTTGTTTACTGTTGACTCTTTGTCTTTTATCACTCTGAAGTATGCTCCACACATTCGTCATCACATTTGGAATTCATTTTCAATGAATCTCAGCCAAGACCTATTTAGTGTATGAAAAATACTGTGAAAAGTAAGACGATAGAAAATTGAAGCTGAGCACTTTCATATTAGGATGCACAGTGTGACTTTTCATCTCCCACTTTCCCGTGGAAACAGTCCAGGGTTAGAATTGGTTAGAGAGCAACACAACACGTTTTCCAGATAATGAGAAAACAAAGAGTGGAGCAAATCAAATATAAGGAAATTATATTTTCTAGCAGAGAAAACATTGATGCCAAGTGTGCACTGAATGGTAATGAAAAAAACCCCAATTGGTTTGAGAGCCTAACTAGAATAAAATGGAGAATGAATTCCTGGGTAAGGATCAGATTAAACTATTCCCACTTGCATCGCTGTCTAGGGCTGATCCCATGGCCGCACTGCCTTCAATAGGAATGTGTTAATTAGCAATTGTAAGAAGATTATATGTGCATAACTAAATGCAGAATGTTTTGCTGTGAAGTTTTACTCAACCCCATGATAATAGTTACATGATAATAAAAACATAATATAATATGTGTTTATCTATACATTTGCACTCAAAAAACAGCATGTTGGATTACCTTTGGAGCAAGTGTTATTATAGTGTATGTTAAAGCACAACGTTAGAAGAATAAACCGTTTATTAGAACAAAAATCATAACTCTCTACTCCTAACCAAAGACAGTTAAACTGTATCCATTGCCAAAAGTATGATTGTAACTATATACCTTTAGAATGATTCAAGAAAAATGTTGCATCCTCTCTTGACCCTTCTCATTTAGTTGTTCTTTTTTTCATTATTTCTGTTCATCTCTTGTGCACTAATTTGCTTTGCTGAACAGAAAATTACATCGTTTACCATGTCACTGCAACCGACTGAACATGACCAGTCATTTGAAAAAAGAGCCTTTGCATGCAGTGGAGTAAATAAGGTCACAGATCCACTGCTTATGGAGAACCAAACACTGGCAGGCAGTTGACTGCAAGCCTCTAATGTCTGCAGAACATACATAGGAACTAATATTACGTATGAGTTTTCACATTGCTATAGTATACCTATAAATTTAGTTATGAAAAATAAAATGAAATGTTCATCTTGTACATCTGGACAATAAAGGAAGGGTGCAAATATTGCCATTTGAATTAAACGTGTGTATATCGGCATAAGGTGTGACTGATTTTGATAATGGTAGTAAAACCTTCCAACTATCATTATTATATTACATTTGTCTTTATCTTTTCTTTATGAGTTTGTGAATTGTAGATACACACTGAAGACATCAAAATATACAAGCAATATATATGGAATTTTGTATCATTGTTATAAAATTGTTGAATAACAGTGAATATTTTATTTTGTTTTATATGAAGAGTGGCTATTTTGACGAATCTGAAATACAAAATGTGTTTCAGTTACTTCACACTTTTTTTTGTTTGCTGCATTAGTCCATGTTGTCTACAATGGAAAGAAATACCATTAAATGAGAATGTGTGTCCAAGCTTTTGACTGTTTCCTGTAACATGCAGAGCTGTTGCATGAAAATCTAAGAAATGTAATAATATATATATATATATTTTACAACAGTATTAAGGAATAATTTGACTTTTTTTTTTTTTTTTTTTTACAAAAAGAACTGACTGAAGAAATTGTGCTAACAATCTAAAACTAAAACCAGCCCTCTCTCCCTCCCAGTTATCGAGGCCTAATTCAGACAGGAAGTCAGTGTCTCTCTGAACGGGGAAGTGTCAGGTCTGTTGTGTTTATTGAACTGGAAATCTTATCAGCGATCGAGCCCTCGCCGTGTCCTGACAGTTCCCAGTGTCTACCGTGTGAACATATTGCGACTCTTTGTTTCAAACCGCGCGGCGCACGCCTTCTAATATAAGTGCCAGCGTGATGAAATCATCATGTTTCATTGCACTTTCCATTTAGCCCCACCGACGCTTTGTCTTTCCCGTTTCAGCGCAGCCGTAATGAAATCAGGCGGCAGCTCCAAGGTCACAGCCGGGTCTGCTACACAGAATCCCGGGATTGTCTATCAAGGCAAGAGGGGAGGCTGATTGCTTTGTCTCTGAGAATTCCAACAGGTTTCCGCGGGAATCGGGGCAGAGGGAACTAATGGCTGACGGATGGATGATGGATGCAGTGGAACAATTTGCCTCGTCTCTGTAATGAACTTGTTTCGTTTGATCTCCCACACGGAACCAGCTTGGTCGTTTTTTTTTTTCCATGTGGGGGACGGGGGGGTTTAACCCTTTCCTCACTAACGAGAGTTCAAGCTGAATCTGTAAATGAAGATTTATTTTCCAACTAGGCCCGTGGGCCCACAGACGCAACTGATCCCAAAGTCCAAAATGTTTTGATTATTTCACTTCACAAGCCGTGCCAGAATTCACTTGGAAAGCTCATCTCTGACCCAGTCCAGGTGTGTCTGGGTACCATCAGCGAGAGGTGTGCAACCAACCCAGATAAAGAAGGGGACTGTTGTATTATTACCATTCATTTATTTATTTATTATCTATGCTATCTTTTTTTCTACAAGAAAATATTTTTTTCTTTGTGTTGTCACAAAGCAAAGGCTGGGCTGCAAAGGTCCAGCCTTTGAATATGATTTCAAAGATGCCCCCAGGGTGAAATGCAGTATTGATGCGATACTGAAAAGTTCTTACAATTTTGTTCTGTTTCAATTTCTACAACCGCTTCTCCAGCATTAAGGGCTGCAGGAGGCGCTGAAACTACAATTCAATTATTCACCGATTCTCAGAGGTTGGAAGTAACGAAATGCAAATAGTTAATGTACTGAAGTTGATTTTTCAGGTATCTGTACTTTACTTGAGTATTTATTTTTCTGACTACGTACGACCCTCGTTTGCACACAAATATCTGTACTTTTTACTTCACAACTTAAAGCTGTTCTTATTCAAAACATCTAGCTTTATTTATTGTTATTTATTTGTAAATGCACTTTACAAATAAATAACACTTTAATTTGTATCTCCGGCTGTTTTCACTAGTTTCTATGTTCCAGAGCCACCAAGGATGGACCTCAACCATGAATACTTCAGTATTTTTGTGATGACATTTCGCCCAAAATCTACACAGCTTTAGCAGTCGTATCCACAAAGGTTTTTGCCCTAATGGCACGTCGGCGCAAACACACCTACAAATTTAGCACCTGAGTCTGGGGGGGTCAAGTCTGACAGCCTGGCTGAGATTAGATTCAAGGCTGCAGTTTTCTCCGTTGTTAGGTATAAATACTGCTTGTGATTGGCTGCGTGTCAAGGACGATCCCGGCTACCTGGACCTAATTTCCATTTCTCTAATATCGAAAAAGAGAAACCCTGTTCCCGTATAGGCACTCTTGTGTGCGCCCGGCATTACGATGCCTTTGTCTTACTGCTATGACTGCAGCCATGACTGAAAGAATATCAAGGTGCACATATGTGACTAAGTTACCTGTAACCTATGCACAATTTACCTATTTTTATTACCGCATTAGTTATACATTCACGCAGTCAAACTTCCTTTAGTTGGTGTGAAGGCGGCGGACTGAAGTACAATTCCCTCACTGCTGAGAAACCAGTCCCTCAAAATGTCATGTTAGGGAATTTTAGGGAAGATAGTTATCATTTGGACAGCTAGCCGAAACCGTTGACTTGCACTAGCCTAGCACCAGCAAACTATGTTAAACTAGGACTGCATGAAACGTGTTAGAAATGGTCCCCATGGATAAATAGCGCCCCCTAACTTTGAAATGAGCTTAAAATGGTCACCACTTTAGTTGTTCTGTCTTGTTCAGCCAGATAGCCCTGTCTTCAGACCAGGCATTTATTCTCCTCAATAAGATATTGTGGCAGAGATAGAGTGACATTAATGTGACAACCACATAGAGAAATTCTGAAGAATATACTTCAAAAAATATGAAGGATTGAAAAAATCATTTTGTTTGTCATTTAAAAACATGTATTTTAAACAGTCTGCTGACTATAGATTTATGTTTACTATATCCAAAGCACCATCTAAAATGTAAACTATAATCTGGATTACATTGCCGCCATTTTTGAAAGATTCCCGCAGGCTGAGATCTCTTCCCAGCATTGATAACTAACTGACTAACTAAATAGAATTAAATTACATTTGTACCGTTTTCCACTTTCCACAAAGCGAAAAGCTTCCGAGCAGGATCCAGAAAAAGCAGGCGGCGTCAGCAGCTGCTCTGAGACTCCACGTAATAGAATCATTCACAGCTGATTAGTTTCAGCCCTGCGACCGCCCCTGATTGTTCTCTTGCCTTTCCCTCCTTCTATTTCACCATTTTCTAGCGCGGAGGTGATGGTGAGCCTGCACAGGGCTTGCGTGTGTGTGTGCATGTGTGCGTCATAAAAGGTAGACTGACGTGCCCCCCCACCCCCCACACACACACACACACACGAGCCTCTGGGATCCATTATGGCCGACTAATACATTAAGAGACGTTTCCAAGTGAATCACGGCAGGTGGAGAACAGCTCTCCCTCCAGGCGGGACGAGGCATCTGTTATGACAAAGTAAACCAAATCACTGATTTCCCCAGATGAGTTGAGGATCACCTCCGGTCTCGCAGGCGGCCGTCTGCATCTCCTCCATCTCTGACACGTTTTCACCTCCCTGCTGGTACCTCCTCTCCTGACTCCCGTGCCCCTCTTACCCCCCCCCCCACACCGCCGCCGCTGTCACCTTTTATCTTTCATCTTCCCGTTCGCATCTCTGAAATGCGGCTACAAAGAGAGGGGGGGAAAAAGAAAGGGGGTGAGGAAAAAAAGTTCAGGGTGAGTAGCAAAGGTATGGTGTAATAAAGTATAAAACAGTTGGAATTGGGAGCGCCTGGGGGGGCAGAAATGTTTGGATAATGGTTTCATTTGGAGGGATCGTGACGGGGTCCTTAAAAGGGGAGGAAAATCCCCTCAGATGAGTGGATGAGTTAGCGCTCTCTCTATTTCATCTCCCCACCGCCAGATCACACAGTCCTTAAAGCCACGGGACCCTCTCTGCCTTTTAACTAACCCCGACAATCAGCCAGGCTACAGTGAGAGGAGAGCTGTCCTGCACTGCAGCCGCCTGCCTGCGGGCTCCTTTGAAACATAAAAGACACACACAGTCGAGGCTGTCATAGGGGAATTTTTTTTTTTTTTTTTTTTAAGTGCACATAAATGCCCACCCTCATCTCCCCCACCCCTCTAGCCGACACCCTCAGAGCCCTCCCTCTAAATAAAGACCGTGAGAAATTTAGTGAGTAATCATATGAAATATTACTCGTGTAAGTCAAAGCATTAAAAAAAAAAAAAAAGGTTTAATGTCCACGTCGTGTTGTAACACTAAAACGTGAACTGGGGCTTTTCTATTAGCCCGCCTGACAGAATCCCTAAAAGGCAGCGAGGGCGACAGCAACGCTTCATAAATATTCATGAAGGCTTTTAAAAGTCAGTAATCATTTCCCCTTTCATGCATAATATAGCTTATTTATTTCAAACATTACCATGCACTTGGTGGAAATGGTCCCCTGTTCCAGGGGAACTTGTATCTCTAACAGCAGTTTAGCTGGAACACAAATCCATCTGCCACACCAGGCACTGGGTGAGGACGCCTTCACAGACGGACCGATGGGCTGAAGTGATTTCAAACACTTCAGCGAGGCTCCAGGACGCAGAGGATATTTGGCTAAAAACGTGTTACCGTTGACGATTTAGAGGTCAAGTGTGTAATATTTGGAGATTTTGAAAAGAAACAGCCACATTGTGCGGTTACATTTTAGATTGCAGCACTCTGTCGTGAACCCTACCTCTATCCTCCGTTGCTTGCCAGTGAACTACAGTGGCCTGCACACTCAAACCTGGCCATATGCGGCCTGTTAAGCTTTTTAATCTGGCCCGCCAAACTTTAAGAAATTATATTAATCGTAAATAAGTCATAAAATGGCTGTATTTCATCCATTTTTTTTAGTTTTTTAAGAGTCATTTCAATAAAGGGCTAAATAGTGGGGCTTCAAAGACACAGATTTAGTTGTAACTTTACTTTTGTTCAATTTCTATTGACCTTAAGGCACATGTTTTCTACATATCCCATGATATACTTCTTTCTCCAATGTGGTGGGTCACCAAAACACTCCATCCATCTGCTCCTGCTCCAGCCCCTCTGTCAAATTTTAGAACCCATTGTGGCCCAGCAGTCAAAGAGTTTGTCCCCCCCGCCGATCTAGACATGTGTTACTGGCAGCCAATGCATGTGCAACAACAGCAGCGTGCAGTCTTCCTTAATAGCCACATTGTCACTTTCAATCTTCACACGTCCTTTCTCCCAAAAAAGCTCCCTGGAAAGCTGCGTTAGCGCGCGGCGGGAAGCAGAGATTACATTACCAGGAGGTGGGAATATGGTTGGAATATTTCTCACCTCCTTCCGTGAAATACAGACACCTTCAAATGGCTGAGCGTGAGCAGGAACGTTGTGCGAATATCCCACAGTTGGCACAATCACAAGGGAGAAACAGTGGGATGAAAACTTGTCCCACTAGGTTTTCCTAGTATAGGACAAGTTTTCTGGGGGGCTGCTTTGAATGAAGAGATTGGGAGCAATGAATCAGATTCAACTGATTTACAAAATATATCAAGAAACATCAACTTTTAGATTTTTTTTGTTACTTTTATTTCCTATTCAGTATATATATATATATATATATATATATATATATATATATATATATATATATATATATATATATATATATATATATATTTTTACGTTTGTTTAGAATCAGAATACTATCAACTAACATGTTGACAATCATGGCCCTTTTTCTGTATGGCTGAAAGCCATACTTAATGTATGCTGCCTCATATTTTCTTACTTTATTTGGCCAATACTCAGGCTCTTTTGCTACAGTGTCTTCCACAGCTGGACTGTTTGTCTGTTCCTTCAATCTCTTGGTAACAAACTTGTCCATTTTTCACTAGCTAGGCTAGTTTGATTAATGTTTTTGACCGCCCCCCTGGCGGCCCCCCAAACTAACGGTTGTTCCCCACTGAAAAGGGAATTATTTCCTTTTTTCTCTGACATCAAAACTGTTTTAGAATGGACGAGGGAGTAAAACTTTATCTTCTGATATTTCTCGCGTCTCGATAACAATAGTTCTGTACCAGACGAGAAAACCATTTGTCAGAAGAACAGCCAACTCAAAAGTGTCTAAACAACACAAAACAATTTGACTGTTTTAATTTTAGCTTGGATCATTTTAGCAGCAAAAAGAAACATTGAGTTTCATTGAGACCAGTAGGCTAGTTGTAGAGTGTCAGTCATGAGAGGTTGAGGGTTCAATCCCTGGCTGGATCATTACCAAAGACTACAAAAATGGTCATTTTTTTGGCACTCAGTATTTAGAGTTGGCTTCTCTTGCCCTCTGTGTGTTGATTAAAATCTCTGTATACATATATGAGAGAAATCGGATTTCATTATTCTTCTAAACCTGGTATAGTGGCTTAGTAAGGCATCACTGGTGTAAACTAGGGCGACGGCGCTCTGACTCTGAGGGAGAGCTGTGAAGGACAGCTCCACATGTTCGCTTCAAAATATAATTTTCGGCATACTGAACAAAGAAAGAAAATAAATCCGTTTAATCAAATCACCTTATTTATACTCATCAAAGTGTCAGGCGGGAAAAACAAAAACATTTTGCTCTTGTGTTGTTCTATCAAAAATGATTAGGAGCAGACAGAAATCCAGCGTGAAGGCTTTTTTGGTGACAAAGAGCTCCCCGGAGAGCTGTGCGAGACAGATGTAGGACGGAGGGAAATTATAAATAGAGGAAGGAGGTAAAAATAATAGAAGTGAGGGTGGTGTGACACACTGCAGACAAGAAGCTGCTCTTTGTTCTCGTTGAGCCAAACTGTCTCCTCAGCATCCACAGAGGCGCGTGGGTTTGTTTTTTGAAGAAAAAAAACAAAGAGCACGTGACAGTCGGTGGGGGGGGAAGAGGGGGGACGGGCATTGATGAAAGTAGGAGTGACGAGCGTAATTGTCCTCAATAGTTAATATCCACCTAGTCGGAGTGATGTTCCACCAGTGGGGGCGCAGCGCTGAGGTTTCAGCTTCACGTGCACTCATCTCAAATCACTCTTTCCCTCTTTTTTACCCCCCAACAAATCAAACATGTGTAACGCAGACAGGCGCGTCAGGCGGCAGTCGGACACGTTCTAGTTATAGTGGCGCGAAATAAAAATAATAAATAAAAAACGACGACGACAACAACAAACAAACACTACAGGCTTTCGAGAAACGGGAACAAAAAGCACATCAGCCCACAGGGAACGACGGCAGCAAGACGACAGATAATTGTCAATTTCCTAGCGCGGAACATCAGATGGCAAAAATGGGATTTTCAGTGGCGTGTCAGACGCTCACGCGAGGGAGCTGCATTTGCATGCCATGAATATTATGAGCGTTATGTTTAAAGTGCAGAGGGAAGGCACGCAAGCGACCTGTGTGCGAAATACAGGGGGCTGGGAGGGCCCCCTCCCCCTTAATGTATACATATATATATATATATATATATATATATATATATATATATATATATATATATATATATCTATTTGTATTGTCAGTAAAATGTCTTTCAGATCACTCTGTCTAATACTCAATTTATGAAAATATTATTCACAATTTCTTTTTGCCAAGCGGAGCTTGTGCGTGTGTTGTTATGTACTGTCATGGCTTGCACCCATTGAAAATATAGTAAGTCATTGTAGGGCCTCCTGCATTTTTAGGAAATTTAGATTGGTCTTGTAACAACCAGGAGGATGGGTACCCCCTCCGCCCCTTTTTCCCAGACTTGCACACTGCCTGCGATTTCGCCGGTCGGTGCCCCCGAGCCTGAGGTGGTGGGGGGTGGGGTGGGGTGGCAGCGCCGTCTGCACGGCGTTCAGGCACAGGAAGTAATTACAGGCTTCAGCGTTTTATTAGCAAATTTCACTTTCTTCCCTGTTTGCCAGAAGCGTCAGACATGCAGACGAAGCGTTACGAGAGTGCAAATAAAGCCCCGCGCTTTCGCTCCTTCTCTTTCTATGTGTCTCACGTGTCTCTCTCTAGACCAGGGCTGGGCAAACTTTTTTTGACTGGCTCTGAAATGTGACGGAGGGGCCGGAGCAGGAGCAGATGGATGGAGTGTTTTGGTGGCCCACCTCATAGGAGGAAAAAATATATCATGGGATATGTAGAAAACGTGCTCTGATGTATATTGAAAATGAACAAAAGTGTTACAACAAAATATGTGTCTTTGAGGCCCACAGTATTTAGCTCTTTATTGAAATGACTGTTTAAACACAGAAAAAAAATTGATGAACTACAGCTATTTTATAACTTACTTACTATTAATATAATTTCTTCAAGTTCATCCGGATGAAAAATTTTAACGGGTCACATGTGGGCCCCGGGCCGTAGGTTGCCCACCCCTGGTTTAAGTCCTGCATCCTCTATAGAAAACAGGGGTGTGAAGGTGTATTGAAAATTTCCCTATTTTCCCACCTCTGTTGTCCACACTATTGCCCCACAACAGGTGCAGTCTAGTCTGTGATGAGGGTCTGACAAGTCATTTTCATAATCCGTGAATTCCTATGAAGAAAATGGAGAAATGTTCCGGCAAATTAAGCGGACAAGGAACAAGTGGGGGAGGGGAGAAGAGGGAGGCAGGGGGTGCAAATTCTTTTATCG